>JACSVZ010000014.1:46602609-47202609 GCA_014706295.1 Lycocorax pyrrhopterus obiensis | reverse complement strand
GAATAGAAGAAAAATATAATAGAGTCATTAGTAGATAGTGAGGAATGTATGCCTAAAAGACGTTTGTACTGCTTCCTAGACAGGAATAGGTGTATTTAGATTAACTAAGTACTGAGCTGTAGATGAAAAACATAAGTATAGTTTACTCCATTTCCCAATGAGGAAGAATTTTTCTCTGTAAGATGGGGAAGCATTATTGGATATGCTGGGATAAGTCTGGTTATTTCTCTTCATGACTATTTCAGCTGATGAAAGAACGCATATGGAAATAAGTGTTAAATTCTGTTTTATCAAATCTTCAGAAGTTTAATCATTGAGACAAACGGAGATGTTTCTACCTCCCAAAATACTCACCAAAAAAATGAGGAGGGGCTCCATTAATATGGATTCTTGTATTGATTCCTCCATATTCATTCTGTTAAACATCTGCTTAACTGATTTTGAGACATAGGCAACCCTAGTCAAGGAATAAATAAACAAACTATATTTGTTTACAGTGATTGCTTTCACTTTCTCACATGCTCAGATTCCAAGAAAGTATCCAAATCAGACTTAAATATAATACGAAAGTAGATCTAGTCTGTCAAATTGATATGTTATTTGAAGATATAAAAAAATAGAGATCTGTATGTTGGAATAATAAATTTTATACATTTTTGAACACAACTTGAAAAACAGCAGATGTTCAGTGCTACATTTCTTTCCCTTGAAAACAGAGGAATGGGATGTAGGTAGGTAGAAATATATAACAGACCTGGTTGGAAGTGACCTCAAAAAATCATCTAGTCCATTTTTTTTGTGGGAAAGGGCGCTTGGATCACTCTATCTATCTATCTATCTATCTATTTATCATCTCTGTCCAATCACATCTTGACAACATCCAGCAATGGAGAATTTATTGTGTCCCTTGGGGAGGGTGTTCCACTGAATGATTGATCTTACTATAAAAAATTTCTTTCTTATGTTGAGACGAAACCTCTTCCAGTGCAACTTATACCCAATTCACCTGCTCTTCTCCATCTGGTTCCTTGTGAAGAGAGAACCTTCAACCTCCTCGTAGCTGCCCTTTGTGCTTTCAGGAGGCTGCTCTTGAATAACTCTCAGCACATACAAGCTGCTCTGCCCTCCGTGGTTGCCTCCCATGGACTCCTTCACAGCTGGGGTCTTAGTGTATTGAAGTTGTCTCTTCTAAAACCCACGGTTTTTGCTCCACTACAGATTTTCAGTGTGCTCAATAGGACTTTGAAATCCACAATGTTGTGGTTTCTGTATCCAGTATTACCATTTTTAGTGATGCTGTGAACTTAAATCTGTTCAGTTTATGAGCAGTAAATCCAGCAATACTCTGTCCCTAAACTGCGTTTCCAGTATCTGTATCAGAAAGTGTTAGCGTAGAAACACATAATCACGGTATGATTATATGCAGGTGCTTTTACTGAAGAGCTCTGGGAATCAGGGGTACAGACCCAAATCTGACTCCGACATGGATTCGAGATGGATACATTTTTATACCCTTTCCTTACATAACTGTTGTATAATCATATGTTAATCATTATCTTAATATTGTTCTATTGTGTATATTGATTTCACCCAAGCATGAGTTTTAAGCCCCCTTCCCACAACATTTCTCATGATTGTTGTTCCTTTCCCATGATTCTTGTTGCAATTAGACAATTATATTTAATTATATTTAATTACTAGCCAATCATCACATTCAACTTTATCATCTACCATACGCAGGTACAGATTCACATGATTTTAGCAAAGACAATGCCCACTGCCGTTCCCAAGGCCTACTTTAGCTACCCCGATTTTAGAAACATTTTAATCCTATGCTATCAAAAGCAGTTCACTGAATTCCATTAATCTGGTGAATATCTTGTGATTGGTAGAGCTATGTGCTTTTACCAAATGACATCATGGTAACTGAAATCAGTCATGAGGACAAGGTTCTGTTGACCCAAGACTTCTCTGAGCAGTCAAAGAAAGGTTTCGTTGGCCTTATCACTCAGATTGGGAGGTCAGTAACAGATACTTAACAAAAGATTCCCCCATGGTGACAGTCATTTCAATCTTGATCCCAAGAACTTTCATGGCCTCCATACCTCCATACCTCTACACACATTGAGAGTCTTTTACATAAAGCACAACTCCAACTCCTCTTCTTCCATTCTTCTCTTTCCGAAAGATTTTATAGCCATACATCATAGACATCCAACCATGTGCCTTTTCCCACCATGTTTCTATGATCCATATGATGTCTGAAACCTCAGACTGGGCACAGGGCTCCGCTTGCTGCTGACTATTGCCCAGACTATATGTTTTGGTATACCTGCACTTAACCTGTCTGCACATACGGCTTTTGCCTGTGGAAAGAGTTGGCGAGCATTCTTCAGTACTCTGGTAGTGAAGAATGCACCAGTAGGTGCACTCCACCACCTCATGGGTTATGAATGTACAAGTGTCACAGCTGTGGACCATCACGCCAAGTTTCTTAGTTTAAAATACAATTCACTCAGCCAATCCGCTAATGAGGATTTTCATGCCTCTTCTAAATAAGATGATCCCATCTCCATCCAATGGGATATGTTCTTCGAAGAACAAAACACCTGACAACAGCGTCAGCCAGAAAGCCAGGTATTGACCTGCATAATACATCAACTGTACCCTGGTTCTTGACTGGCAAGATAAGGCAGAAGATCACTTGGACATCTGTCCCTTCACTTGGGCCTTGAGGGCTCTGAAGTCCTGGTGATTTGCCATAAGTTTTGCTTGCATTTGTGCCTACATGGAAAAGTTGTAGTGGATAGTAGTCTGTGCTTTTAACCAGTTGTGGTGGTCTCCCTACAGCAAACTGGATTCTGTCTCCGAGCAAGATGCAAACTTCTCTTAAATGTATATCAAGTCTGCAGACAAGTGTCTCTGTTCCTGTCAAAAGTCACCCACCACCAGTGCTCACCACTTTCTTCTGCAGTTTTGATTACGAGCTGAAGGTACAGTTTCTCCCTGTGAATCTTGCCCATTGATCTTGGCAACTATAAAGGTTTCATAACTTTTGCTATATAAGGAGAGAGTGAAGTGACATCCTGTTCCCATGAGTCACCAAAGACCATGACCTCTCCCCCTCTAAGGTGTTGTTTGTTCACTGTTGACATCATTTGGTTGTCCTTGGGAGTCAGTGCCATTGGTCATTATTATTTCTTCCTGTTTCAGACAATTATCTGTTTCTGGTCCTCTCTCCTTTATATAGTGTAACCTGATTACTTCTTCCTGCAGCTCCTCCTCCCACTGCTTGAGTAACTTCACCAATAGCACACTTTGTGCAGGTGGATCTTTCACCTTCTTCTGCCTAGTGGGCAACAACACAATTTTTAGGGCCCTGCACCTAAACAGCAGCTTCCAATAAGTCTGACCAGGTGACATCTCCACCCATTGCAGGCTAACCTGGCTAGGTAGCTGGTTTCTGTCAGCTGCAGACACCAATAGGACATCCCTCCCACCATGCTTTTAATATAAAAACACAGACTAACAAGCCCTTTATTCTCTGAAGACATCAGGCTGCTGGATAGACTTGCACAGTCACAGTTTGGTGAGCTGACTACTGGGTTTGCAGCCTAGACAAGTGGATGTGCAGAGCACATGGCAACACAGTAACTGACAGAGCACAGAGCCCTTTCTGCACACCTTTCCACAAGAACTGCCATAAAGACTGCCATGCCACTTCCATTTTCTGTGCCTACCCTGTTTGCTGGTGATCCATCTGGGCAGGTCATATGCAGCTTCCCACAGTTTGAACTGGTAATGGGGACACTGCCCATCTGTCACCTGCCTCTCTTGTGAGAGCTTTCAGCTGCCAATTTGTCCTTACAGACACACAAATCAAGGGAGATAGGAACTCAGAAACCCCGTCAGATACTCCCTGTGGACCCTGCAAGTCTCACACACCTCCCAGCACACAGCATCTGCTGCTGCTGCCATTGCTGCTGGCATCTGCTTCATGCATCGGTTATGTTTCAGTAATAGAATAATGCAAGTGCTCACAAAAATTCTGCTATTTCATTTCTGGAAAGGATTAAAACCAACTACATGTACAATATAATGGGGACATTCAGTAATATATGAAGAGACAGGTTGTAGAAAGCCATTTAAGGTTCATATCAATAGAAACAAATCTGATTTGCATCACTGCACATATCTGAGTAATGTAAAATCCCAGGGTAATTCTAAGAGTCTGTGTTAGTGGGGACAACAGAGGCTCTCATGAGACATTTTCAAGACTGATCTAGAGAGCTGCTATTCAGACGCAGCATTTCTTGCCTATGGCTTTACAGCTTATATGCACGTTTTGTGCACTGGCACACTACCTTGCTGATCAGTTACCTACTCAGGAAAAAAAAGTCATTGACAGTATTTATATTACATCATTATTAGAGTTATTATCACGTCACTGCCCTGGGAGATGGGTCGGCCTCAGGGGGTACTTGTCCTGCCTAGGAGGCTACAGTGACCTTCCCGCAGACAGGCACTGAAAAGTGTCACGTCTCGGCGGCCACTTGGAATGGGCTGCACTGGCTTGGTATCAGTAGGGCACCCAAAGCGAGGGGACCCGAAGGTCTCAGTCTCTCAGGAATCCCGGGGGCAAAAGAGGCAAGGAAGTGGACCAGTCTGTGATGTCTTCCAAAGGTTTATTTCCCTGAAAGCGAAGGGGATGAACTGGCCAATGAGAGCCAGGGGCACCGTGGTTTTCTACAGGGGTGGTACAGAACAAACAACCAATAGAGGGTAAGCCCAGAGGGGGATCCCGGGAACACAGAATCAATGGCCAGGTTACAGAGGAGGGAATTTACAGAACAAACATATTAACAACCGAACTTATCAGAACTTTCTGGAGAAGTGGTGTGGGCTCAGAACCGGGTCTCGCCCACGGACTGGTCCTCGCTCTCCGAGTCGTCTGCCCATTGGGTAGGTATGGCATGATGGACAGCGGGCGGACCCCGAGTGGTCTGAGGCACCCCAACATTATACCACTGTAAATCTATATGATTGTCTGAATAATCCAGAATTTTATTTACAATTTAATTACAAATGCTGAAAACATATCTTCTGATCAAGCTTTCTTAACTTGTTTTTTTTGGAAATGTTTCAGAATTTAAATTAATAATATGATAAACCCCCCCAAAAATCTCTTATTCAAAGGCAAACAGCAAAGCAAAACAAAAGAAACAAAGAAAAAAAAAACCCCAAAAGTTAATATTTAAAATTCATTAAGCCAAAAATAGGATACAATTAACAGAAGAAAAAAAAAATTGTTTTAACTTGGCTTTGGCTCTCTTTCAGACATCTTGGGTTTCTCCTAAACTATCTGTGCTGTGATCATGTGCTACCAAATTATCTGCAAGGTTCTGAGTTGCCTACTTCACCGCAAGCGTTCATTTACATGGAGTAAAGACCATAAAAATTGTGACTGTCTAGCCTGGATGCAAATCCCTATCCTCATCATAGGGAAAACTCAAAGGTTCCTTAACCACAGCCAGAATAACTTTTATTGCTGTATTTCCAAAGTACTAGGAAGGACTGTCACCACTGGTGTCTCTAGCTGTGTCTTCAATCCTTTTTTCCTCCTTACAATTTATCTTTTTTCCGTTTCTTAAGGGGATTAGTCAAGACTTTCATTGACACAGGATTTCATGTAGGAAGGAGAAATATTTCTCATTCATACACTATCAGCATTCCCCTGTTAGCAACTTACTATTGCTGCATTTTCCTGGTCTTAAAATCAAGAGTCAAACACAGTTAGAAGGGAAAAAGGGATTTTACCTTGGTATTTATTTTAAGGATCCTTAGGTGCACTTCATCCAGGTCCAATGCACCTCCATGCACACCACACAAAAGATCTCTTATGTCATTATAGGTCTTACTAATTAGTATATCTATTAAAAATCCCCAATGAGAGGCTCAAGTGAGCCCCCCTCCCCAAGGAACCTTCCTCTGGATGGTTCTATCTTAGTTTACAAAATGTGTTCTGGAGAGGACCTTGGGGTCTGGGGCACACTGATCCCTAACTATGAAGCTTCTAAAATGTTTAGTCTCCTAGCTTGACAAACAAGTCCAAGAATGTAGGCAAAAAGCACTAAGAATACAGAAGTTGTAAAAAGGTATAAAAGGGTATAAAGAAAAGGCAAAAAAAATCATCATGGCATCACTATTGCTCTGAACACAGCAAAAAGGAGGTAGATGGACCTTCCTCACCCCTGTAACAGATTCAAGTTTCCTCACACTGTCCAAATACGTGCACAGGAGAATAAACCCAAACCAGCACAGGGAGCAGCAGATGGAAAGGTAACCAGAGTATGACCACAGAGAGCAGAGGTGTGACAGGCACAACCGCTCACACATCTGTGCAAAGGGAAACCCTCACGAGACCAGGGTGTAAGCATTTCCTCAAAGGTCAACAAACTATTTCGTCTGCTAAAAACTCTCCCACTTTTGTTGGCAAGTGGAACAGTCCTACACTTCTGTAAAGAAGAAAAAGTCAAAATTGGTCATCTGGAGAATCAGGAAGGGAAGAAACATTCAGCTGCCCTGAAGAAAGACATAGTACATGACAATTTCTATGCTGAGCCAATTTTCAGACGTGTTTGTCCATCCTGAGAATGAATCATACATACCAATATGTCTTTTCAAATGTGACTTTTGATTAATTAGAATATTTTAACCTGATGACATTTTGTGATCCTATGATAACTGCCACCAACCAAAGTCAGAGAAGATTTTTATAATTTATTGTTCTCTGTTTTGGTGGAAAAAAAAGTAATGGAAAGGTGAAATGAAAACATTCTGACTTATTTCCACAACATTTGTCCACTCACTGTATATATAAATGACATAATTTTCAAGATTCCAATCAGTTTATGCAAAACTACAATCAATTAGAGATGGAAAGCTAAAAATTTCCAACATTTTGTAGATTTGCTGATTAAGAGAAAAGAAGAAACCTTGATAATTCTTTTGCACATAATTTCATTTAGGCTTATAATTCAAATTCAGGTACTTAGCAGCTTGCAAAGGAATAGGTTTTGCTATTGAAGTGATATAAATTTTTTTCCCCTCCTTTTCTCTTTTTTTTTAAAACTGTAATTTAATTAGTCTGTACTTACCCTCTAGAACCTGTGAATTTTTAACCATTTAATAAATTCATTTTGTTCAAAGTGCAGCATGCTTACAAAACTGCAGGTTTGTTACGCTTAACTTCCTTTCAGAAAACATACTTTTCTGAATAGGCAATAAAGCCTCTCTAGCATATATGGTACAGATGTTGAGATAAAACTTAAGAATGCAGAGGATGTAGTTGGCGGCAACAGCTGTTTCCCCCAGAGTGCCAAGGATAGTACTGGTGAAATTGCACTGACAGCAGATTGCTTACAGTCACAAGGGGAAAAAAAAAGAAGGAAAAATCCAAACGTTTTCTTCACAAGCTTGATTTTGTTTACTGAGGTGACAGATTGTTCATGAAGGTAAAAAGCTGTCATTCCTAGAATAGGCTGTGGTAGCAGCATAAAGCACAGCAATGATTGCTGTGACTTCAGGTGCATGGCTCATGAGCCAGTGGTTTCTGATATGATATGCTGCAAAAAGCATGACAAGTTTCTTCAAGGCCAGTCCATCCTGTGCTTGTAATACACAACATTTTAGAGCTGAAAAACACTTCTCTCCACCCATAAAATATCATTCTCTTTCTCTCTTTTTCTTTTTATTATAGTAATAATCCACTTATCTTTGCACTGAAAGCTTTGAGCAACAAATTTTCTTTCTAAAAACGTTTTACTGCTTTCTTGAGATGTATGAAAAGTAATCTTTCCTTCTCCCTCCTCCCCTCTCATGTGAAAATAAAATAAATCCAGGATCTTTTATTCATGAATTAGAAACCTGTGTCTGTTCATGCAGTTTCTGATAAATGCAGCAGCATTTATAATGGTTTTTTCTGCATGTAAATCATGAGATTTTTAAAGTCCTGTATACACAATGGGAAATACAGCAAACACAAGCATCTTACTGGTACTTCATGTACCTAGAAATCTTTAAAGAAGAAATCTGACATATTGTACACTGGTTTCAAATAATTGTATTCAGAAGAATGAGATTTGTAGTAATATTAATAAAAATGTTATTGGGGTTTGCTGTATAATCTAAGTTACCATTTCATAGGTGAATTTGCTCAGAAAAATAAAAATTTTGTTTGTACAGATAATGCCTCATTATTGAGATTTTCCCATTGCATAGGTCTCCATCTCCAAAGAAGACAATGACTTTGAATGTTTTGGTATCTAATTCATCTCACTATTAAAAACTAGCTACCAGTGAAATGTTACTGAAAATCCTTTTATTACTCTGTTACTTAATAAGGTGAAAAAAATGCAGTGTTTTGTGGATAGGGTTCAAAAATCCATATTATATTAAAATTTTACTTCAAACTCCTACTTAGTTTTACTGGTACTAGTATGTCAATATTACTGTGCTAGCACTCAGACAAGCCTGACGTGGAAAGAAGCTAACTGAATCAAAATAATTGAATGAATTCATGCAGTCCATTTACTGCCACGTCATTTATAATTTATTGAATTTGTACAGAACAAAGGAAAGAATAAATCCAGGCATTGTGGGGACCTGTGGGAGGTGTAATGACGTTCAGGACAACCACTCGGCCCTCACTATCTGCCCTCTTGACAGAAGGGCAGGAGAGGGAGTGGTGTGCTCATTGACTGTGTGGTCTTTGCACACTTAGGGATCTAGGGCAGTTTTGCTGCAATTTGTTCTCTCACTGGAGATAAGCAGTCTCAGTGCAGTCTGCTATTCTGTCAAACCCACAACACAGTTTTAGACTTCTGATCCAGTCATGCATTTCTATCGACACTTAAACCAAAAGAAACAGCTATCCAGGCAGGAAGAATTTGAAGAAAGCAGTTACACAGATCCAAACTTAGGTACAGATGGTTGCTTCATACTGGATGGTCCTCCAGAATCTTTCCTAATAACAAAGATGCTTCATGTCCTGTTTACATTATCGAAGGTATGCAATTACTTTTATGATTGTAACAGCCTGTAGACATGTTCTATTAAATTTTGTTCTTGAGTATTTCCCTTTTGTTTCAGGTCTGATTTGTAGTTTATGACAAACTTACATTGCCATAGGAAAACTGATTCTGAATTAAATTTGTAATGTGACAGGTCTCCTTTATACCATACTTTTGAAACATCATTAGTTTTTAGAATATGATTACTGCACCTTAGAAGGTACTCTGTGGAATATATGATTTTAATATCTGCCTCGTTCTATAAAGTGTTTAGCTGGAAGATGTGAATGCAAAAATTTTAGCATAATTTCAGTATTTCTGGTATAAAAAAATGTGAGCATACTGGTCTGAGTGGATGCCTAGTATTCAGAATTATTTTTTCTGATAATTCCTCCACAGGAAAAGCCTGCTCTGAAAGCCAATCATTACCTCCGTTTCCTTGCTCACAATCCCCACGCCTGCCCAGCCTGTGCAAGCTATTTCACTTGTTCACTTCCTCATAACACCTTTTCTATGTCAAATCAGGATGCAACTGAGTAGTTATCTTTTGCTATCCTTGAGAAAATGCTCCATGGCTTAAAAATAACTTTTCAAATATCCTTGTTAAACAGAGACAGCTTTTCTTAATTACGGGAGCCTGATAGCTCTTTTGCTTCCTTCCATTGGATTCAGGAGTGATTAGTATCTGTAAATTTTGGCTAGTTGTTTTTTTTTTCTTGTTTGAACAGCCCAGTCTGCTACTGAACTAATTTTGCTTTCAGTCTAAACCTTTGTTCTATCTGAATATCTAATGTGGGCTGCTGTTTTGAACCAGGGTTAGCTTACACAATGGTGAACGATCAAAATCCAAAATAATTCATTCTTCTTTCTCTAATATTGCCATAACAAACAACCCTAAGCAGCCCACCCAAACAAACAACCGTCCCAAAAACTAATTAAAGCGTTGGTAAGAATATCTGAAAGAAGGGCACTGGAGGATTTTGATACAGAAAGTTACGGAGAAATTTTAGGCAAAGAAACACAGGAAGTTTTCTGCACTTGTGATATTCATTCACACACTGCTAAATTATACATCATTTGAACATTTTCAATGTAGGAAAAGTACTTTAGGTAACAACGGACAACAGAGTCCTCATTTTACTTTAGTCATTAGTCTGGCAAAGAACCCTGCAAATATTTGGACAAGCTCTGAAAGATATAACTAGGGAAGTTATTAAGGCTGTTGTTAACTGGTCAGTGCAGTGAGCAGATTAATAATTAATCATCTTTTATCTATGCTAAGCAAAATACTTCATCAATTTGTACTAAGAATGTAAGAAATAACAGAAATATTTGGACTTACAGTTAAACCCAATAGAGCAGTTTGCTGGAGCAAGTCCTTACAAACAACTTTGAAAATACAATACACCCTCCTATAAAGTATATTATCAAGACAAATATGGATGCGTTTGTCAACAGCTATTGCTGCAGAGGCTGTAATAAAATTATGTGTTCAAAGTGCACTGTATTCTATAATGAGAAACATCTGACATGGACAACTGTGAAACCCTTTTGAGCTTATAAGAGAAAGGTTCCTCACCCAGAGAGTGGCAGAGAACAGGCTCCCCAGGGAAGTGGTCACAGCACCAAGCCTGACAGAGTTCAAGAATTGCTTGGACAATACTCTCAGGCACATGGTGTGATTCTTGAGGATGTCCTGTGCAGGGCCAGGAGTTGCACTCAATGATCCTTGGGGGTCCCTTCCAAATCAGAAGATTCTCTGATTGTGGGATACTGTGATTTAGTTGCTCTGGACTAAAAATATGCAAGGGAGTTTATTGCTGCTTTTCAAAAATCCATAATGCAGTCTGCATGTATCCACCCTCACTACATATTAAAGAATATTAAAGATGTTGTGCCAAGCTACCAAGAAGCTACCCTGCTTAAACTCACATGGACACAGTGTCAAGGAAGACGAATTTTTCAGTGCTTCCAAACAAAACAGAATTTGAGGAGGCATGCTTCTTTTCACTGATTTCTTATTTCCAGCAGAGACAATTTACCTGAGGATATGAGGATATTTACCTCATAACTTCTGCCACAGGATACTCAGAGAACATCTCATCTTTTCTACATTTAAATTCAGAATAGCCCAGGCTGCTGAGGCACAGAAAGATATTCTTGTGCAATGGTGAACCAAGCATTGCCTTTCTTACACAGAACAAGCCCACTGAAGAACAAGGACAATGCATTGAAATGCTCAGACAGTTTTAGTAACCATGCACAATTAGAAAGAGAGATAAAAATTAAAATCTACAGGGAAAATACACAAGAACACCTGCAAAATACTACATTTCCAGTATTTTCTATTTATGTTCGTAGAACCAACACAATTCTAAATTGTGGATCTTGGAAAAAAAAATTAAAGTTCAGATAAGGAACCTCTATGAATATTCAAATAAAAGAGTCCTCAGGATATGTTAGAAAAGACAAAGAAAGTTGTTGCAAACAGTAACATTGTCTGTTTTGTATTTGAGATTCTATTTTGACTCTAGGAATTACACGAAAGTGTTCTCACCTACTGTGATGTATCACTATATAATGTTATTATAATGTTATTTGGTGTACTAAATATCCTATTAAGAAAATCAACACAATTCTGAGCCATCAAGAAATTTATTAATCATCCAGCACTTTGAAAGATCACTTTTTGTCAGAAAAACTGGATTTCCAGTGACCTGTAATCTACCCAGCTATCCAGGTACCTAAATATACGAATGTACTTAAAGCATGCATAATTAAAAAAGGTATTTGAAGTTAATGAAATGTTAAAGGTACTTGGCAAAAAGACAGTTTTTCAGCAACATACTGTGCTCACAAACCTGAAATATTTATCAAAGACCTGTCTGGAAATGAGGCAAAGCCAGGACTTATCTTTTGTCTGCTTTGACACTGCTTTGGATAAAATATCATTTTTATACAAAATGGAAAGAAATGTGAAGATGAGGTTATTCGTGTGCTGTCTGGCACCACAGGAATGACTTAAAAAATAGCCTTTCTTCCCGCATGAGATCAAAAACTTCTTGACAGAACAAGGAAATAGGGAATGGTCATTCTCAGTATAGGCTTGTGAGATTTCTCATTGTCTACTGATAGACTAATTGAATAATGTCTCAGCTCTCCTTATCAGAGGTAATGAATGTTTGTTTACAGCTAACGAGAAAGTAATATTTTCTGTTTCAATTATACGTTTTAATTTTTTCTACTGTGCATCCCCACTTCATTAACAGAAACAGAACAATAACATTTTTAAATTCAACCCTCACTTCAAAGGCTGTGCTTAAAGCAGTGATTTAGTTTCTTCCCTTAATGCTTTCTTTAAACAGGGAATTACATTAGTCATATTTACAACATTTTTTTCTGTGTTTAGTCTGAGATGCAAAAATTCAAAGGTCTTCTTGGAGGATGGAAATTATGTATTTTGATTTGTAACTCTATTAGTGAAAAATTACACAGATCTCAGCATTTGAGTCATTTATTAAGAAAGATGTCTCTCTTTTGTAACATGTAACACTGTTTTTCACAATTTAAAATTGTTTTTCCAACATTTAAATTTTCTGTTCATAATAGGTTTTCATAGGAGACCCGTTACTATAGGTTTGAAAAGCAAAGGAAGGGTCTGTATACTGTTATATACAATTATCAGAAACAAGGGATCCATTTAACTTACCACGACCATGAAATCCTCTTTAAAAGACACTCATTATATCTGGTGACAATTATTTTTTGCCTTAAATGTACTCTATCTTATCCAAGACCGGGAGCATATAGGACAAGAAAAAAAATACCCGATAGACTTTTAAGTACTTAGAGACTTGCTTTAACCTTAAATCAATTTTTATTATTTGCATATTTTTATATCTTTCTAAAGATTATAAACCCGATAGACTCACACTCATTACCGCTGGACGATCCCACTATGATGCCTTTTACTTTCTTCCTATCAAACACAGGAACAAGTTGGTTTTTTTCATTACAATGAGAAGTTCACAAGTCAATTTCTCATTTTTTATCTTCTGCTTTTTGCATTTATGACAAGGCAGAGAAACTACTGAATATGGAAAAAGTATGAAAGGAATCTGCACCATCTTTTTGAAACTTAGTATATAATTAATTCTTTCAATATGTTCAAGTATATATGTAGGGTTTTTTCACAGGAAGTCTCCTTGAGAATTACACCAGGATTAAACAGTGGCTGGATACTAGAAGACACAACAGCTGATGCATTATGAATTACTCTACCGCGTCTTTACTTTGCAACTTTTTTATTGTAATATAATATTTAATGGTTTGATTGCTGAACAGTGTAGATAGGTACAGGCATCTCAGAATACATCAAACCTTGGAACTGCAGGTTGCTTCTGAGTTATGTTCAAATTTCCAGAAAGCTTTTTTCACTAGTGGGCTTTGATGAAGTACCGTGAAACTGATTTCTCCTAACTTCAGCTGCAAGATAAAGAAATGATTCTGGGAAACAAATAGTAGCAGGATTCATTCTTGCTATGGGAAAACAACTTGGGTCAATAACAGCAGGGAGAATGAAAGACACCAATCTGTTCTATAGACATCCATCAGAAAATTCATGGTTTTGTTTAATCCAACAGATTTCCTTCATTTTATCTTAGAGTTTCTATGGGATTGTTTATTTGTTTGTTAAAAAACTGCAATCTTCACAGCTACACTGTCCTAAAGGTCATGCAGTTGATAGGTTTCTGTGACAAAAATACTCATGTGGATATATGTGTCACTGCAGTTGTTGATTCTCCTATTATAGTCCCCTGATACTGTGTTCAATACTCTCATAATCCCTCCAAGAGGCACTCTTAGGTCAGATACAGGAGCAGAGTTGGCCTGAGCAGTGCATTTCTCAAACTTGCTCTATAACCATGGAAAAATTTTAAACCCGTATTATTAGCAATTTCTAACCGTTATGGACTGCCATGGGGAGCCAAAGAAAAAAGTAATTTGAAAATTTAAATACTTAAATACTTGAAGGGCTATTAATAAAACAGATATTCTTTAGAGTTTCTGAAATAGTATAGGGGCCAGTGTTGAGAAGATAAGTTTGAAAACCTATGCTATTAAGTTCAGACGAATACTAAATTGCTCAGTACCTTAAAGAAGCTGAGAAGATTAATAATAATATTTAGATACTTTATATAAATATAAATAAACAAGAGCTGGATATCTGCCTTTTTCCTGATGGTTTGTAACAAAGACATTCCTTTAAGAATGTCTTCTGCTATCCTGCTGTAAATTCAAATATTTCACCACAACCAATAGAAATATTCTAAGTCTATACCAGTACTTTATCATGTGTCATTATTTTCTCCAAATTCATCTTTCCATAGATATTCATATCCTTCTACGCCGATATAAGGCAAGAGCTAGATATGTAGAATTTTTAACAGTCTACATTTTTTATCCAGTTTTTGAATGGATAACACTGTTGACTTTTGGCACAGATAAACGAAAGAACAACCATGGATTCATTCACAAACTCTGTTAGTAGGTCATTAATTTTTTAGCTTTGTCCAGGACTCCTGGATTACTAGCAGTATGGTTTAGAATGACGGCCATAGCCTTTATTGCCATATTGCTCCATTTTCTCATTAAATCATCTCATCCGATTTCTTTCGAACTCTTGCACAAATACGCATCAGATGAGCACAGTTACAAGGTCTATCAGCAGATGGTTCATTTCTTTTCTTAGTTGTTCCTGACAGCATGCCAGACTTATCCGGAGCACAATGGAGAGGACTACAACAGAAATTCTGTTCTCCTGAGTCCAGTTCTCAGCTGTCATGGCCAGAAGCTAATTTGTATTCAGAGCCCAGAACTGACAAGTAATTTTTCTAACCTTAGCCATCCCATATTTCATGAATTCTTCTTTGCTTAATGGACCACTTTAATGTGGTATAGATAAGAAATTTGGGGGTTTTGCACACTAATCATTCTCTGTATGGAGTAACTATCACCCCCAAGTGTTTACCATAGTGCAACAGTAACAGTGATGCCACATCTAACAATTGATCAAGATGAGATGTCAATCAAGTGAACTTCAAGATGAAGCTTTAGGTTTTAAGAAACTTGTTACCCAAAATATTTCCAGAGAGCTAGACATGCAATTGGTGAGTCTGTTCTTAGATCATTAATATTATTTAGCTACAGATGCCTTTTCACTTGACTGACCCTACGAAAGTCTGCTGGTTTGCCAGATGAAAAAATTACTTGTTTACATAGTTGGGGTCTTGATGGTGTCTGCCTGCAGCATCAGTAGAAAATTACGGATTACTTAATTACTTCACTGGGTATAGTCTCTCTTATCACCCATCATGTTGCTGGTCAGAAATAGAACAGGAGGGAATACAATTATTATAAAGAAGTAAGTACTGTTTTGGTTCTTTTTCTATGTCAGAGTATCAACATTTTGCTTGTCACCAGTCCTTGCACTTCAGTTCATCTGCTTTGCTGCTCCGATCTAGAAATATTATGTTCATCCTCTAAGTCAGATAGGTGGAAGAACTTGCTATTATTCTCAAGGCTTATTGATTTCTGAAGGGCTTGCTTTTCTCCTCAAAACATTTCCCTGACCCTCTAGTCTGTCCTCATTGCAGTTATTTGATAACTTCAAATTACTTGGAATCCAGTTTAGATCAAACACAGAGGTGTTAAAAACAAAATGAAGGCCACGATTTTTGTATGTTACGGGTAAAGCTTCCCTTTGAAGTTTTTAACTGGTGAGTGCCCCTCCCAAAGAGCATTGTGTCTTTTGGAAGGACAGGCACCTTCTCCTTTAATGATTGGGGTTCTTTGTGCATTTTCAGCTGGGGGATAATAAGCTCTTATTTCTGAGATGGTCACTGAAGGGCCAAGCAGTTTTTTATCCTTTAAAAAATGTATAAGCCAGTTTCTTCCTTACCAAATGAAGAGAAAGCAGAGATGTATCAGTATCAGAACATCCCTAAGTTCTTGACTACATGTATATTTTAGTAAGCTGAAATATACAGGTTTATAGGAAATAATGCAGATCATTCTTCAGTGCTACAAAACATTTTTACAGAGAAAGTATTTTAGAAAACAGCTAGTCACTTATGCTGAAGGGAAACGAGGAAAAATCTGTTTCTAAGTAAAATGAGGTTTGGGGACAATCTCAATACTTTTCATTGAAAATGGCTAAGTTTTCAGAATCTGACTCTCTAAATATGACATCTTTTAATTACCAGAAAGTAAGCAGTAGGTAACTCAGCCTAAACTATACAAAGGCAAGCTGAAGCAGTTGAAGTTATCATGGTTTATTGAAACACCCAAGGTGGCTGATTTCAAATCAGGCAATTTTTAAAACTTGTAGAATTCAATGTTACTGCATTTACTTCTGACCCTTTCTTGCTCTGCTCTCTCTGCACTAACCATAGTCTTCAAACATGAACTGTACTTAATATATCCTGCCTCAAACAAACCTGTAGGGCATGTAATGTGTCAGCAAGAATATTCACTCAGAGTAGCCACAGCAGACAATCCAGGAGACTCCTGGACTGCACTGAGGGTAACTTCTTCATCCAGGTGATAGACAGCCCTGTCAAAGGGAATGTTGGTTACCAACACAGGTTAGCAAGTCAGATACAGCAGGATTGGAGGCAACCTCGCATGCAGTGATCATATATCTCTACCTGGAGTACTGTGTCCAGTTCTGGACTTCTCAGTACAAGGGATGTAGGGACCTCTTGAGCAGATCCAAAGGAGGGCCACAAAAATAATCTGAGGTCAGGAGCACCTCTCCTATGAAGATGGACTGAGAGAGCTGGGATTGTTCCGTGTAGAGCAGGTCAGGCTCTGGGGAGACATTATGGAGGAGACCTTCCAGTGCTAAAAGGAGGCTTGTAAGAAGGATGGGGACAGACTTTTTGTCAAGGCCTACTGTAACAGGACAAAGGTTAACGGTTTCAAACTAGAAGAGGGCTGATTCAGGCTAGATATGAGGTAGATTTTTTTTCCAGTTAAGGTGGTTGTGGTGTAACCTTGCCCAGAGAGGTGGTGGATAAGGAAACATTCCAGGCCAGATTGGACAGAACTTGATCTGGTTGAATATGTTACTGTAGGATTGGAACAAAATGGTCTTTAAAGGTCTCATCCAACACAAAGGGTTTGACGATTGTTTGACTCTGTGATGCAATCCTGCTTCAATGCCAGACATAATAGCAAGTTTCAAACATGGTATCAGGAAAACCAAATGGGGAAGATGTAATCTTAACACATGCTCCTCATAATTGTGAAACAGCAATAAGTAAAATAACTAAATTTTAATTTCCAGTGGGATAAAGAAACAGAGAAGGTAAAAAAATAAAAATCTATGAAGGTAAAATGTTTTTTGTAAAAAAATACTTAAACATGACATTTAAAACTCAGCAGTATACTTCAGCTGTTAAACCTAATCAAAATAGACAAACATGCAGGAATCTGAAAGAAAATAAAGTGGTATGACCAATTTCTATTATGCATAAAACTTCATTCAGTCATATCTAAATTGATATTTTCTCTTAAGGAAAAAAAGTTGCAACAGAAACTTACATTGGTTTTATTTTGGAGGTTTATTATCGTTCATCTACAGTTTTTATAACTGATGCAATAATTTTACTCCAGAAACCTTAGGAAGTGACAAGGAAATTCCCGTGGGAATTCTGGAATCCACAAGAAGAAACAAGGATATAAAACTAAATTTTGAACCTTGAATAATCTGGGTTGAACTTCAGTGCAGCCACGTATTTTTGGGATATTGCCAGGTATATGCTCAAGTATTTGAGAAAATAATTTGAATTTCCAATCTGCAGAAAACACCAGCTTGCAGGTAGGACTCGCCTTGCAGCCAAGTACTGCACTGAAAGAAAACAAAGTAAACATCATCAGAAATATCCCCTCTGTTCCCATGAGGCTGCCACTTCAGAACAAGCCTTCTGCCAGTGCAGACCCAGTCATAATGACAGATCCTTCTCTGGGCTGGTTACTTCCTGTACAAAAACAGGAAGGCTACTGCATAATCTAAATTATATTTATATTGATTACATTAATTCTATTAATGACACTAATTATATTAACTATATAATATCATTTTATAAATATTATATATACAGTAATACACAAGTGTACACTGGAATCTAGAAACCCATCAAGGTGGGAAAGAATAGAGTAGGAATTGGCAGGATGTGGGCTGGATCTCTTTGTCCATTGAGAACTGCAGAGTTACTATGGTGCCATCTTCAGGGAGATAACATGGTTTACTTGATTGATTCTTGTCACTAAGAGATATGGCACGATGGTGCTAGGTTGTTTTTTTTTTATTATTTTCCCCACAGAATTCTGCTTGCAATAACACTGTCATCAGAATTTGCAAAGCAACCCAGAACAGCAGCTTAAACTTTATTCCCAGTTTTATCCCCAGACTATTTATACTGCAAAGCCATGTCTGACTGCATTTAGAACACATACAGTAGCAAAAATAAATTAATAAAACATATCCATTATCATACTTTGATTTCATGTTTTTATAAATACTTGAATCCAGCCTTAGATGTTTATACAGGAAGCAAAAGGCAGCAAACTTCCTCAACTTACATTACAAAAAACTCAACTAAACCCTGAACAAAAACATAAATTATGATTTTTGAAATAAGATTACTTGATCTTAAGATATCCATGAAGCAATAAAATTAGTGGTTTACACAAGCCTAAATATGTTCTAATATCTTATAAATAAAAAAGTCACAGTAAAAGACCCCTGTGTTTCTCTTCCAAAAGAAGATTCATTTCCTTTCCTTTGCTGTGCAATGAAGCACTCTAGAATACACAGAAAATAGAGACTATATAGCCTTCATGCTGTCTATATGCTATGTTGACACTTCTGCTCTTAACTTTTTTTTTTTAAATAAATATGGAAAGAAGATTGATTCTATAGGGACAATGCACAAAAGTTCCGATCTTGAAAAAGATCCCAGTATCAGTCGAGTGTGCTGTCAGATTTATAGTACAAATTAATTTCTTTAGGGAGAAAAATATATTGCCACAGCCATGAGAATTTAAATATTTCTAAACCAGTTGTGTCATTACACACATGCAAATATACACATACAATATACAGATACCAAACCAACAGTCATATGGAGAATTTAATACTACTAGAGATATTTGGGGTTCAGGTATAGACTCACAAGTAAGAAAGAAGTGCTAGGTGTTGTAGTTCTTCTTCCATGGTGAAAAAAGTGTCTAAGCATAAGGAACTTTCGAATTTTTTCAGGGGAGAATTCATCTGCAGGTGAGATTAGAAAGCTGAGCAAAATCGGAATTCAGTTTTTGCTGTTTGCCCTGCAATGAACCCTGGAAGAAATAGCACTTACAGTATCCTCCAAGGAATCTGGAAATAGATTTATTTAATCAAAAGTTATAGAAACAGATATGTTTTTTGAACTATTGTTTTCTCAAAATAATTATATATATATATATATATATATATATATATATATATATATATATATATAAAGAGTGAATTCTCAGCCATTCTGTCAGTATGAAAGTTCTAAATTGTGCAGAGGGTGAGCCAAGTGCCTGCTGAGCAGCACTCACTGACCGATTCCTTGCCCTGGCACTACCAAGAAACTGCCATCTGTCTCTAGCCAAACTGTCTCACCACAGCCAATGCAAAAAAACCCGTATAGTCTGGCTAGGCACTAATCTTTCCCAGGTGGGAATTACCCTGGGCAGAGTCAGAATAAGGGTTCATCTCCATCTGAGGTGAAGGTAATGCATGCTTATCATTACTGGTATTAGAGAAAAGTTTCCCAGACAGCCAATTCCCTGCCAGCCAGAAAGATGCAGAAGTGTGCTTCTGTGGAAAAAGAGCAGGGAGAAAGCAGAGGCATATCCACTGGCTACAAGGGCGTGTGAGCACCAGCCCGTCTTGATATTATATAAGCTTCTCTGTTACAGCTATAGAACTGTTCTCAGTAGTTTAATGAGATCATTTCTGCTTGTTAAAGTTAGCTATTACTATTGGTGATTTTGCAATTACTCAAACACCATATATCTTGAAACAACAGAGGTCACTGGGTACATTATAATGGGAAATATACTTTCAGTCTATTAATTTTCATGTTACTGAATGGATATTTCACTGCAGTCATGTCAGACTTATGGAGTCCACTCTACGCCACCACCTGCCAGCATTACTTTAGTTATATATAAAACTTAGAATTTAATTCAAACGAGGCTCCCATTTAACCAATCTCTATTTCCATTCATGTCTTGTAGATGTCACATAATGCTGTGCTTCTCTACTTTTCAGTGTGATCAGCAGGATTATTATTAAAAAAAATAAGATAGAGAGAGGAAAAAAAAGAGAGTAAATTAGTTAATTTTGACTGAGTAACAGTTTACTTTCATGCTTGCCTCTCCTGGATTAAAATACCTTACACAATGAACATACATAATTTCCCAATACACTCTTTGTTGGCACTTGGACTGTGTTTTCAGTCAAAAGACTTTAAAGAATGGATGTGTTCACCAGCCTATTCAGTGCCTATCATCTGCTTCCCAGCTTGTTTTCAATGTTCAACACAGACAACTTCTGTTAAGAAAAAGAAAAAAAGCCACAACCTTTTCATCCAGGAGAAAACCATTTAAATTCACTACTCTCATACAAACTTGGCAAAACAAAAAAGAATGTAAAATATTCCTAACCAATATTTGATTTAACTTCAAAAAACCTCTTTTATTCTGTAGAGATACTGTGTCAAGCTTCTTCCAAAAATATTTCACAGAGATCTTCAGAGTTTTATTCTTGTCTTCCACATCAGGTCTCCCAGCAAGGTGATGTGCTGAGAAATATCACAGAAATATCTACAAGGATTTCTTCTGAGTGTAAATTAACTCCTGGGCCTTATTAGGTTGTTTTATTGAGTTGTGTGGCAAGGTTTTGGTAGTGTAAGTGTGGCTGAGGCTGTGGGAAGAAAGGAGCATTGACTGCAGTGGTGGTTTCTGTTAGAAGACACCAGAAGTTGCCTCTATAGCCAGTGGAGCCAGTGAGGCTCCAAGATAAATTCACAGCTCACCAAACCCTTACCCCATCAGTGACCGTGGCACCACCTTTGGGATAACATATTTAAGAAAGGATAAATAACCTCTGTGCAGCAGCAGATGGGGAGAGGTGTGAGAGAATGTGATGAAACCACTCTACAGACACCAAGCTCATTGAAGAAGGAGGGGGAGGAGGTATTCTAGGTGCCAAAGCAGTGATTCTCCTACCACCTGTGGAGGTCCACAGTGAAGCAGATATCCACCCTGAAGCCCTTGGAGGACCCTACATCAGAGAAGGTTGCACGAAAGAAGGTGCAGTCCATTAAGAGTGCACACTGAAACAGGTTTCTGATGGAAATCACGACTCTGTGGAGGGAAGCCTGTGCAGAAGAAGGTTTTCTCTCAGGGCCTGTGGCCTAGTAGAGGACCCACACTGGAGCAATTTGTCAAGAACTACAGCCTTTAGAAGTACCCATGTTGGAGAATTTCATAAAGGACTGTCTTCTGTGGGTGGACCTCCGCATTAGAGCAGGGAGAGAGCATGAGAAACAAGAATAAACAGATACAATATGGAATGAACTGACTGCAACCCTTGGTCCCTGTCCCTCTGTGGCACTGGTGAGGAGCAGGTAGACAGATCATGACTGAAGTTGTGCCCAGGAAGAAGAGAGGGGTTAGGGAAAAGGGTTTTAAAATTTGGGTTTATTTCTCATTACCCTCATTACTACTGTAATTTGACTGGCAATAAATTAAATTAATTACCCAGGTCGAGTCTGTTTTGCCCATGGTGGTAATTGGTGAGAGATCTCTCCCTGTCCTTATCTCAACCCATAAGCCTTTTTTTACACTTTCTATCTCTGATCCTGTTGCTGAAAGAGAGCGATAAAGTGTCTTTGGTGGGCAGTCAGTCAGGGTCAGCCAACAGTTGAACCATGCAGCGTTAGGGTGAGTGCAGTCTTGACTTAATTTCTATTGGTTGTCTGCTAGAACTTCATCACTGCAATGTGAAGGAACCTCAGAATTCCTGGTCTGACTGGAGGGGTTTTACCTGAACTTGACAGAAGCTGACTCTAAACTATAAACATTTGAGTTTGGTTTGTGGAGTTTTGGGGGGTTTTTTGTGACCTAATAGACAGCCACAGAAGTTTTAAGTATACAAGAAACTCAGTGCAAAATAGTTTTATGTCATGTAATTTCAGAAACATCATGTAGCAGTTTGATATATAGAAAACTAAACAGAAATACTGAGAGGCATCCATGAAATCTGACATACCGTCAAAGTAAATACCCTAGGTAATGGCAGGATATTTGGATGCAGGCTTATTGCAAGTGGGAAATTACTGATAGCTATCAAATCAACTTGATGTATGTAAGGCATATCTTGGACCTCAAACATTCTGGAGTGATTTTCTGGAGAAGACGTTTATCATAGCTTCTCTTGTTTAGAAGGTGGCTTAGGCCTTTAATTGTTTTACTTACATCTGAACAGATCCTATTCCTTACAGACAAAGCTTTTATGAATGTCAGAGCTAGGGGCAAAGTCTGACCGGTACATTCAGCTCCTCTGATATCAAAAGAATATCTTTTTTCCATAAATGTGTATATATGTTTATGTCCTGGAAGAATATTAAAAAATACATAGCAAAGTTTTCTGTTTAATTTCATTAACTGTGTGAACTAAAAATATAACAATCTATGGACCTTAATTACAAATCACTAACATGTTTTTGCTTCTTCTGCCTTTGTGCATACTACTAAAAGCCTTTGATTAAAATGATTTTATGTGTATTTTTGCAATTAACAGTGAAAACCTTCCTCTGACAAGTACTGCTTGTGGGAAACTCGAGTATTGCCTTTTAACTTTCCATCTTAGAGGGAATTGTTATTGAATGTGCTGTAATGCTTCTACATTTACTCCTGTGGTAAAAACAAAAACCCAACCCATACAACAAAACAACAGCAAC
Organism: Lycocorax pyrrhopterus obiensis; assembly: GCA_014706295.1. NCBI lineage: Eukaryota > Metazoa > Chordata > Aves > Passeriformes > Paradisaeidae > Lycocorax > Lycocorax pyrrhopterus. Next base: position 47,179,472 of record JACSVZ010000014.1, on the reverse strand, counting down.
AAAAAAGAAATAAAAGAAAAATAGTGAAGATTAATCATACCATATATTACAGCAGATCAGTCTCTCCTACCTCCCACGTTCTTAGATGGTTTCAGTGTTGGAAATATGCTTATGTTGTTTCATATCAAGCAAACAGATTTGCTTCATCTACTTCCATGTTAAATGTGGTTGCATTTCATGCCCAATGATTGCCATGTAAAAGGAAACCTAAGAGGCTCTACTCATATGGTTTCCAACACTGTACTTAGTAGGTCTTCTGCTTCTCTTCCTTTTTAGGGGAAGGTTCATTTAACTCGGAATTGTGTGAAACAGTTGGGTTAGAGACCGCATCCAGAGCCTGAACCTCACTAAACTTGATAAATCAAGAGCTGCCTTCTTTGCAGTTCAAAGGTAGAAGGAGTAGGAGAAACTACACAAAGATTCTCTAGTAAACAACAGCGCTAAAAGAAGAAGGCAATTATGTTCTCAAAGAGATAGAGTCAGTTTGATTAATACTGATTACAAGTGTTTAAAAACATAGGATAAAAGAAATTCTAAGTCGTATTTTTGTGCGGCAAGATAATTTTAATTTTTTTATTCTTCTGTAAAACTCACTTTATTCTTCTTAAAAAAGAAAGGTAGATACCACATATTTTGTAAAGATTTTACTTCTTTTAGAACACCAAGTACATTTTTTTACAAGAGAGGAACAATAAAAATTTTGGAGACATTCTCTTGAAGGATATACACAATTTGTTTTGCAAGTATTGCTAAACTGGAAGTAAAAGATCACGTATTTGTTCTCCATCATTGTATCAACAGATGAATAAAGCTGTTTTGAGACAGAGACATCAGAGCAACAGATATTACATGGTCAGCCCTGCAATTAGAGGGTTGATCTCAGTAATTAAACAGTGATGTTACACTCTATATCGCCAAAGGCTTTGGGGGGTTTGTTGGGTTTTTTGTTTGTTCGTCTGTTTTGTTGTTGCTTTGGTTTTTTGCTTGGTTGGTTGGTGGTGTTTTCTTTATTTTGTATTGTTGTTTCTCTGGGTTTCAGGGTTTTTTATAGAAAATTGTATCTCAGTCTGTTTAGATGGGACTTATTGTAAATGCTGTGCTGGCTGTTGCTTTATTCTGGCCTGAAGGATTGTGTTTCCTAGCAGCTGTACATGGCACACTGCTGTTGGAGACAGCAAACTGGCAAATTATCTCAACTGCTGATCTTACTCATGTAAATGGCAATGTGTGGCAAAGAATGATGCAGGGTGGGAAGGTCTGTCAGGGTAAAATGCAATCAATATACTGAGTCTGTTGAAGGTAAAAAAAAAGATTTCAAGACTGGAAATTTGTTAAAGTTATCATTTCAGAAGGTGGGCCTGATATTTGGAAAATAAAGCGAATTTGAGAGGATGAGGATGAAAAGGAAAGGATAATAATCTTTCTAGCATAAATTAAAATAAGTGACAACAGTAATGCCTGTGTATAAGAGGTACAGTCTTCCTCTGTGTGTGAGACACTTTTGGTAAGTTACACACAAATATTTCAGCATTCTGACTTTACAGGAGCCAGATCCTACCAATCCTGAGTTTCTGTAAAAAGTTCAGATTACTGTCAACTGTTCACACTGGTCTGGAAGAACACATGGACAAGGTGTCGCATTCTGCTGCGGGGAACCATGGGGAGTTCATTCAAAACAGATGTTCTAAGACATAATTAAAACAAATGAGGCAAATATTATATCTGAAAGCTGCTTATTGGTAACAAAAAGTGCGTTGCCCTATTTAGGAAGAATAGAAAAGGCAGAAAAGAAGGAAGGAAAAAGAATAGAGGAGGGGGGAGAGAGAGAGAGAAGAGAGAAAAAGTGGGCGTCACCACCAGAAAGTCAGGGAGTGCCATCGACGCCCAAGAGGCAGGGGATGTGTGCACGCTGTCTGCCGAGAAGCCTGCACAGCTCTCGGAGAGGCGCAGCTCCACAGGCACAGCTCCCGCAGCGACGGGCCGCCAGACACGAAGTGAATGAGTGGGCACTCAGGCAGGAGGTGCAGAACCCTGGACAGGGTTTCGGCAGGGATTGCAGGGGTGGGCTGGATCAGCAAAGCAGGGTTGAAAGCAGGTGGCTCAGACAGGAGTGCGGCAGGCAGGAACGAAGTAGGTAGGGTGTCCGACAGGAACGCAGGGAGGCAGGACAAGGAAAGGCTGGAGAAGAAGTAGTAGGGCAGGACACAGGCTACACATGAAAGTCGGAGGTGGTCTCAGGTGGTCAGTCAACAGAGTCAGAAAGCCAAACCAAAGGCAGAGCTGAGTACCCAGCCAAGCATCCCCCCCAAGCTTCCAGCTCCGCAGCTTGTGACACATTTATTTTTATATCCCCTGGCTCCTCCCAAAGTCTGCTCACTGGCCAGAGACCATTGGCCAGACAAACATTTGACTGAAGTCCATTCTGGAGACTTTTTGCCACCCAACTGGAGAATTTTTCTAGAGGGTACAGTGGCCTTGGCAGTCTCCTCCTCCTCAAGGATACTGACTGCCAATAGCCCATGTGAAATGTGAAATGGCTGTCAAGCAAGGTCTCCCTGGAGACAGAGCTTCTCTACAACTTCTCCTAGCTGCCTCCTGCCATAGCATGTATGCAGCCCCTTACCCACATATCTCTGGTCAAACAATGTTGAGGAAAAAAATCAGAATTGAATTGGTTCCTCACACAAGGGCTCTAGAGGAGAAGGTCACACTTCCTCTATGGAGAGAAGTGGGAAAAGACAAAATCACAGTCATCTGATTGTACACCTTGTCAGATAAATAAATAAGCAAAAAAGTAAGCCTTTTGATACTATTGTTTTTGAGTCTGGCAGGTGGGATTTTTCAAAATTCCATACTAGTTTTGTCTGAGATAAAAGTAATTTTTCTTGTAGCCCTCTTATGGGGCTGTCTTTTGGATTTGTGTTGAAAACAGTCTTGATACCACAATGTTTTCATTACAGCTGAACAGGGCCTATACAGAGCTAAGGCCTTTTCTGCTCCTCACCCCACCCCACCAGTGAGCAGGCTGGGGCATAAATTGGGAAGGGCGGCTGACCCCAAATGTCCACAGAGATACCTCATAAATTATGATATCCTACTCAGTCATAAAAACTTGGGGGAGAGCAAGCATGTCAGGACTGTTATTGCTAGGTACCAGTTGGCTGGTAGTGAAAATTAAAGGGCATTTTTTCTCACTTTTTTTCTCCCCCTTTGGCTTTGTTTTTTAATGTGCGGTTATTTTTGGTTTGGGTTTTTTTGTTTGGTTGGTTAGTTTGGTTTGGGTTTTTTGTTTTTGTTGTGGTGGTGGTGATGGGGGTTTTTTACTATCAGACTCTCCTTGTCTTAACCCATGGGTTTTCTCACTTTTACTTTATAAGCTCTCTCCACTATAGTTGAACCACAATTGATTGGCACACAGGGGGATTTAGTGTCCATCCACTACTGAGAGAGATTGAGTTGAGGTAGGGCCAAGGTCCAGTGAACAAAGATCTCAGAAAAAGAGTTGGTGAAACAATGAATAAATAGTGAAGTTTCTCTTGAATTTACTAGTAGTTAGGAGTTGGAAATTTTATGATGAAACAGCTCATTTCTATTCTGTTGTATGTCACAAAAGAGGTAGTAATCCTTTTTCTCACAAGAAAGCAAATTACTTTATTCTCTACTTAATCACATTAAAGGCAAAGAACTATTTATGAATCAAAACTGCCCAATGAAAAAGATTATTGTCTTACTGGGGGGACTTGACCTATACCTATATTTTGAATGGAATAAGAGCCACAGCACTTTCTAGTCAGTGCTCGATTTAAATAACGTTGCTTTCTTTTGGCCTTAGAACTGAGCAAAACATTCTTGCTTACAGGCATATCAAATGAGTTCTGAAGGGTCCATCTTCAACTGTTTTGTTCCTTTGTTTCAAACTCTTTTGCCTGTAATCTCCTTTATTAATATCTTACAACTGTGCGCAAATTATCTAGAGCTTTATATTTTATGGCAAGGACTGCTGCTGTAGCTGTAACACCTTTGATTTTGAACATCCCTTCACTTGCAGGGTAGGTGTGTGCCTGCGGTGTAACAGACCAGTTGATTGTATCACTTTGGGCAAGAGAATACAAGGGTTTTGATGTTGGTCTTCATTCACCTTTGAAAAACTTCCTCCCCTAAATTCTTGTGCTAAGGTATTAATACCCAGTATAAAACCATCTATTTGTCATTTTTTCTTTTAAGTAAGAAATAAATGTCAGGTTTTGGACATTTGACTGCCACATATATAGAAAACCATGGATCCATCATGATCCCGATAGTTTTGTTTCTAATAAATCCTTTTCTTCTCTTCCTCATAAATGAGATCCTTTGAGGCAAGGTCTATTGATCATGCCAATAGATGGTCCCACTTCAGCAAGATTGATCAATTCCTTTTGAAGATCTGCGGTCATGAAAATTTTAAGATCCTTTTTAAATGAAATGTGACAATGAACTTGCTGACGGATGTGAGATCTAGTTAGCACATCCTAGTCAATGCATCTGGACAAAAAATTCCCACTGTGGCAAACTGTGCAAAAGGAAGCAAGTGCTCAGACACATGCCACTCCAAGTTATGGGAACATCTACCCCATGGGAGCATCCACCCCATGGATACCTAGAACTTGAACTGTATGAAGGTGGTACCCTCAGAAGAATGACTCCAGGATCCCCACCACTGAAATGCCCAGGGTGAAGTAGGATCAATGGGAAGTCACTGGATCCATGGGTGGTGACTAGATGTCTCTCTCTATTCGCAATTCCCCTCCTCTTTTCTATTTTTTTCCATCTCTCTACCTCACATCTACTGTTGAATAAAATCTGTATTATTGACTTCAGCATATAGTTTCATATATATCTCTCATCTTAGTTCATGCAGAGGCATCTCTCACTAATCAGATCGTAACACATGGCTCCACCTAAAAGACATTATTCATATCTGAATTTTGTTAATTCAAAATAAAAGTGAAAAGTGCTGTAGTTTAGGCATTAGTGAAATCTGGGCTGAGAATAAATTATTTAGAACACGTGTATAAAGTAGTCTTGGAATCTCTGGAAGGCAAGGGTTAGGCACTACAATAGCTGCATTAGACAGATCTGCATTAGATGCAGTAATTTTCAAATAAATATTATGTTAATTTAAATTTTCTGTCTCTAGTTTTATTTTAGGCTAAGGTGAAGAAGAGGGTCAATAAAGATGGAAAAATGCTGCCAAATCTAATTTAAGATGTCAGAGAATCTAATTATTTGGATAACTACCTTATGGCCATGGACAGAAAGAGGGTAAATCCAACGAGCTAATTAGTTATCTCCACTTGTAGAATTAAGATAATGCCAAGTAGCATAGGAGAGGTGCGAGGTACACGTACAAGGTGCCAAGGTGGATCGTAAATGAATACGGGTGAGAGTCAGCAAAATTTACTAGAATTTCTTAGCATTCTATTGCTAAGTTTGTTCTATTACTCTGAGGGCCTAACATTCAAGCATTTTAACTGTGACAAAAAAGTCCTTTTCTACACAGAGAAAATGATTTTCAGCTTCAATTTCATATCTGTTTAATTTGAACACTATTAAACTCACAATTTTAAAAATAACACTGTTCCTACCCTTCGTAGTTTGTGTAGAACTATGATTTTTCTCCAAGAGAAAAAATTGTTGACTGCTTAAATTTTCCCTTGACATTACCCTTGAACAGGCATGTAGATAAATACATCCTTGTAGCAGATGAGGCATTTTTCTTTGCTATTAAATTTTCCACAGAATTAACATTTTAATAAAAAAAAAAGAAAAAAATTACTTTTTATTTAGGTAAAAATTCTGAAAACAGTATCCATAAAAATTATTAAACTAGTTTTAAAAACTCTTTAAGTAATGTAACCGTCACTGCACATGACATGCCATTCTAAAGCATAGAATATTGCATCTAAATGAAACCAGAGAAAAGTAAAATGATAGATCAGACTCTGCCAAGAAAGGAACCTTGAACTAATAAGGAGGTAGGACAAGGACTCCTTATCATCTGAAGGGTTTTTCTAATTAATTTTTAAGACTCATGACGCTGATTTTCTTAGAGACTATCTGGAGCACTGCCAACAGGAAAAGGTTGCTTGTAGCAGCTAACATAAATTTTGTAAAAATAAATAAATAAACTGATTTTCTCCAATTCTTGGTCAGAGAGGGATTTGAAAATGTGTGGTCATCAACTTGTCTTTGCCCTTGGAATCTTGCACTTTGTGACCTCCCCAGGTAGGAGATAGATATCATAAACAGGACAGGTCCCAGGAGAGGCTCGATGAGACCCCATGAGATATCAGCCTCCTGGCACACACAGTGTGCATAGCTCCCACTATCCCTGAGCTGAAATGCCCAACCACCTGATAGGAAAGCCTTACAGACAACTCAGTTTCCAGTTTGGTTTCAAGGACATTTTAGGAGATTTTTGGAAGCTCTGCTAACATCTCCTGTTCCCCCCTTATCCAAAAATCCAGCCATTTTATCACTGAAAGCAGCAAGGTTGGTGGGGCATCAGCTTCTGCTCAAGCCAGAGTGACTGTTCCCATCACCTGCTTCTCCCTATGTGCCTAGAAATATCCTCGAAGAGAATCCACTTCATTACTCTTTTAGGGAGCAAACTGACTGGTTGGCTGTTTCTTGCACCACATTTTTTGTCCTTTTTGAAACCGGGCATGAAGTTTCAAAAGTTTGCCTTTCTCAAACTGTTGATAACTTGCCCTAATGTCCACAGACATTCAAAGCTATTTGACAGTGCCCTTACAAGAACATCACCCAGATATCTCAGGTCCTCTGCCAAGGTCCCACAGAACGGAATGGATTGAGTTTGTGTAAGTAATCTTTGAACCCATCCACATCTGCTGCTGGTCCTTCTTTTCCTTAAACACTCTTTTTATTAAGCACAGAGACGTTGGAGATGTTCATGAAGACTGGTTTCCAATTTATTATTTTACTAGTCACCTATGCAAGAAGACAACAGCATGAGGCTTTTCAGAGATAAAAATTTCTGTTCAATAATGTCTGTACTATAAGAAATCTGTGTTTTATTTAGAGACCCAGCACACCAACACAATATATATGCACTTGCATGAGTGTTAGAACTTCACACTGAGAGACATACTAATTTTCTGACAAAACTGTTAACAGAACAATCCCACAAGCTTCGCAAAACTGTAAACAGTTACTTATCGTATATGGACATCCATCTTTTCCATACGAAAACTTCACTTTCTTATTATTTGACACTGTCTTGGTATTTTGTGTTATAGAAACAGTTCCAATCTTGAGAGCCTTAAAAAAACATACCTGAGTGCCATATGGTGTACATTCTGAAAACAAAACATGACCAGTTTTGAATTAAAATTTATACAGTTACAATACATGATTTAACTAAATGGCTATGTATTGGTAAAACAACAAAAAATAACACAGGAAATCACATGAAGAATTACAATGTACAAGTGACAGTTCTACAGTATGATTGCTATGTACACATCTAATTCATATTTATGCGCCTAGTCTGAACAATAGGAGGGGGAGAACTCTATTCTATGGCAAACTAAAATTAATGCATTGTAAACCATTTACAGCCACATGCGCTGAAGGGTGAAAAGCTAGTAGACCATACTACCCATTTAGTGAGAAATGTTACTAGTGGTTGGCATGGTGACTCAGTAAGAAAGCCAGAGGGCTCACTTGTAAATCGTGTTGAACTCCAGAGACAGTGCTTTGCCTCCTAGATCTATCAGTCAAACAGAATCACAGCCATGGCAATTAGCAGCCTGTTTTCCAAAGCTCATCACAGAAGACACTCATTGCTTCTTGGAGTGTCTACCTTCTTGAGCTACACAGTAGTGGAAAGGCAGAGTACTCAACATGATCAACAAATTGACAAGCAACAAGAGCCTGCTAAAGGGAATTTTAAACAAGGTTGCAACCTCTTCATAAGGCTTTGGCAAGTCATTTCAGTCAATTTCTGGTCCAGAGACTAGAGAAAGACAAAGAACATCATGAAAACTGCAGGTGGGGCTATTGGGATATTCAGGGGTGGGAGACATGACAGCAGAAGTGTAGAATTGTGTTTTTCTGTCCGTCCTGCTGTAGCGCACAGCATTTTTTGGTACATCATTCCAATATATGCAGTACTTTCGTAGTCCTCCTAGAAGAGAGCTCTGAGCAAGAATTCAAGGTAGAATCTGCTTGTGTCCAAAAAACAAAAATTCTGGTTCATTAGCTAACCTGGGAGAAAGAGAAGGGTGGCACCTTTCAGCACAGGATAAATTTTGGTTAGAAAGACAACTGTGCTAGAAAGAGGAGTGTGGGGGAAGGGAAGGGAAGAGAAGGGAAGGGGAAGGGGAAGTGGAACAGGAAAGGAAAGGGGAAAGGGAAGGGGAAGGGGAAGGGGAAGGGGAAGGGGAAGGGGAAGGGGAAGGGGAAGGGGAAGGGGAAGGGTATGTATTTATTATTAAGAGAATAAATGGGCAACTATTTGTATTTCTGCAGTAAGTGTGATCCATGGTTTAATGAGATACCAGCACGACCATCACAATGGGGAAAGTATTAGCATTTTGACAGATAAGAGAGAGAGAAATATTAACAGAACAAGAACTGACAGGGAATATTAAAAGAAAAGAATGTACGTGGAAGATATTCTGATGAATGAACCACGCAAAAATACTCTCAGGAAGAGAATCAAATAACCTTGAAAGCATGAAGCCAAAATTATATTTATAAAAGGTAAAGGAAAAAATACTATAAAGGAAAAGATAAAACAAAACTTCTAGTAAAACAAATCTGAAGGAAGAAAAAATAAGTGAAAAATAAAAAAGAAATTATCTTGAACTTTTAATAACTAAATAAAATTTGGACAAAACAAGAGAAAACTAACAAGATATTTCCTGAAATCTTCTGGGAGCTATATAAAATGTGTTAAGAAATAATGATTGCAGTGATACTAACATGATAACACCAAGACCTAAATGATTGATTTTATAATGTAAAGGAATGAAATTATTAAGGCTGAACAGAAATTCTCAAGTATACTATCAACATGGTCACCTTCTGTTTCTACACCAAGAATATCTTGTTCAGCTTCACTGTCACAGGTATAAATGGATAAAGGGAAGAAAGAGGGAGGCAGAAAGCACGATTCCAAAATCAACACCATAATTTTACATGGTTTCATATGCAGAAGCCAAATCAGCCAGATTGTTTCGGCAGCTTTTGGCAAAAGTAGTGGTCTTGTTGGTTTTATGAGTGTGTAAAGTCAGAGTGGGTGCCTGAGTTGCTGTAACAGCCAAGTCTTGTTCTTGCAATCTGGCAGTAAGTATTGGGAAGGTAGAGTAAAACCATACTGTGGAGTGTCTTTTCCCATCCAAATCTTTTTGCTGTCCAGAAGACTACTGTTACAGGCTAATAGCAAAAGTTTCATAGAAGAAAGTTTATGATTTTGGTACAGATGGACTTTGGTTCAAAACCTCGTGCAAGTTCAGGTGAAGCCCAATTATTTTCTTAATTTGCAATTATTTGGAATACAGGAGCATTCCTAGCCAGCGGATGGAATACCTTACCATTTCTGCCAGATTTATACTGACCTCAAAATTAGAAAGATTAATTCTTGAAGTGCTGTTTCACAAATCACCTTCTGACAGCAGAGATGGTCTGTCCTCGCTTCTCCCTTCTAACTTACTTGACCACTGCACTAATCCATGTTTTGTGCTTACAGAAAAGTTTTGGCTGTGGCATGATAAGTTTATTCAATAATCAATTCAATATGTAGCTACTCTGGGGAAGTAACAGGGAAGGATGGTCTTTGACGTCTTAAACCTCTTTACAGCACAGAAACCAACTGCAGACTCAGGGAGAAACACACAGACAGCAAAACCCCTGATTTCCCTGTTTGCTTCAGATTTTTTACCTGCTGGAGCACCTCCTCTTTTTTTTCTTTTTTTTTTTTTCTTTTTTTTTTCTTTTTTTATCCTTATTTTGTCTCTTTTTTCTTTTTTTCTTTTTTTCTTTTTTTTTTTTGTGCAAGATGATATGCAACTTATTGGTACAGCTGAATGGTTAGCTGCCAATACTGAATGATGTGGTGTGTTAAAAGAAAGGCGACAGTGAGGAAGAGGTCAGTGGAAAAAGGGAGATGGTGTGATCCTAACCACTAATGATACCGTCAGTTATATTGTAAATCTACAACCTCATTTAAAATGTAGCAGGCCATGTTAATTTGAGAACTAGGAGACTCTGGGTAAATACATGTAATGACAGGTTATGAGTGCAGATAGCCAAAATGAAATCAATACCTGTGAAAGCTCTGCAGGAAAGGCCATGGCAACAACAACAAGAAAAAGAAATACAGAGTACAAGAGGAAGAGATGGACAAGTAAAGAGAGAGGTTTTTTTCTACTGCCCTTGAATTACAAACTGCTATGTATTTTTCAGCTGCTCATTTGAGCAGCTAAAAAGCATTTGTAAAATTATGTATTCTTGTTTTACTTTGCACATTATAAATTCTGTCAGAATACAAAGATTCTGATGCATACAATGACTCTTATATTAGAGTGACATCCTTTTTTTAACACAGCATACAGGCATCATCATATCACTCTTATTAAGTCCTCTTTCCTGGCATGTGCTACAGGAGGTATTCTTGAAAAGAGCATTCGACTTGGACTGACTGTAATAAACTGGGAGACCAAACCAAGAAATGTACATGCGTCTGTCTTTAAGAAAGGCAGTGGAAGACATTTTTAAAGGTTTTTTTCCTGTTAGATTTTATACATAGATAATTTTGGGGCTACATTAGACTCCAAGAGATGTATCACACATCTATATTCACACAATGATCACAGTTATAACTGTGTATCACACAGTTATATTCATTATTTTAATAGTGAGGAATACAAACTAGGTTATGTACGAAGGCAAACGTGTAGAACAGAGAGCAGCTTTTCTGTAAGAATCATAAAATCATAGAACCATCAATATTGGAAAAGATCTTTGAGATCATCCAGTCCAACCATTCACCCAGCACTGCTGCTATAATCCGTAAATCACTCAACCACATCACCTAGTGCCAGATACAGACACCTCTCAAACACCTCCAGGGATGGAGACTCCACCACCTCCCTGTGCAACCTACGCCAATGCCTGACTACCTCGACAGAAAAAAAAATTTCCAATATCTAATCTGAATCTCCCCTGTCTCAGTCTAAGGCCTTTTCCTCTTGTCCTCTTACTTCAAGCACAGTAAATGACCTGTCCCCACCTTACTACAACCTCCTTTCAGGTAAGCCACTAATATTCTTAATTGAAAAGGGTCCAACTCAACAGGTCCAACTCGGCAGGCCCAACTTTGGAGTGTATGGTACATATGGGGATTGAACCCAGAGCCTTGGTGTTAAACTGATAGAGCACCGTCCTCAGAGTCACAGCTGTAGACAGCAATGAGGTCCCCCTTTGAGCCTCCTTTTCTTGAGACTAAACAACCATAGCTCACTCACAAGGCATGTTCTCTAGACCTTTCACTTGCTGCCCTTCACTGGACATACTCCAGTATCTCCATGTCCTTTTTAAAGTTAGGGGCCCAGAACTGTAGCCGGGCGTGATCTCACCAGTGGTGACTACAGGGGGATGTTCGCTTCTCTAGCCCTACTGACTAGAGTATTGACACAGGCAAAGCTGCCACTGGCCTTCTTGGCCACCTGGGCACACTCCCAGCTCATGTTCAGCCAGCTGTAGACCAGCTACCTCACGACTTTTTCCACTGGGCAGCTTTCCAGTCACTCTGCCCCCAGCCCGTATTACTGTATGGGCTTGGTGTGACCCAAGTGCAGGACCCGGCACCCGGCCTTGTTGAACCTCTTGCTGATGGTCTGTCTCAGCACATCTGTCTTGCCTATCCATTTCCCTCTGCAGAGCCTACCTGCACTCCACCCAGCTTGATCAACACTCCACCCAGCTTGGTGTCATCCATGAATTTGCTAATGGTAGATTCAGTCCAATAGGATGAAGTTTAACAAGTCCAAGTGCCAAGTCCTGCACTTTGGCCACAATAATCCCCCTGTTATAGGCTGGGGGCAGTGTGGCTGGAGAGTGCCCAGGCGGAAAGGGACCTGGGGGTACTGGTCGATGGCCGACTGAACATGAGCCAGCAGTGTGGCCAAGAAGGCCAAGAAGGCCAACGGCATCCTGGCCTGTATCAGAAATAGTGTGGCCAGCAGGACCAGGGAAGTCATTCTTCCCCTGTACTTGGCACTGGTGAGGCCACACCTTGAGTGCTGTGTCCAGTTCTGGGCCCCTCAGTTCAGGAAGGACGTTGAGATGCTTGAAAGCATCCAGAGGAAGGGCAACAAGGCTGGTGAGGGGTCTGGAACACAAGCCCTATGAGGAACAATTGAGGGAGCTGGGGTTGTTTAGCCTGGAGAAAAGGAGACTCAGAGGTGACCTTATCACTCTCTACAACTTCTGAAAGGTGGTTGTAGTCAGGTGGGGATTGATCTCTTCCTCCAAGCAGCAACTGACAGAACAAGAGGACACAGTCTTAAGCTGTGCCAAGAGAAATACAGGGTGGATATTAGGAAAAAGTTTTTCATGGAAAGAGTGGTGAAGTACTGGAATTGTCCACCCGGGGAGGTGGTAGAATCGCCATCCCTGGATGTGTTCAAAAAAAGATTGGATGTGGCACTCGGTGCCATGATTTACTTGAGGTGCTAGGGCATGGGTTGGACTTGATGATCTTAGAGGTCTCTTTCAACCTGGTGATTCTGTGATCCTGTGATCCCCTCATCCAGACCATCAATAAAAGTATTAAACAGGGCTGGACCCACCACTGATCCCTGGGGGACAGTACTAGCGACCATCCACCATCTGAGTGCAGCATCATTCACTTCCACTCTCCGGTCCCAGCCGTTCAGACAGTTTTAACCCAGCAAAAAGTGCACCTGTCCAGGCCATGGGCTGACAGCTTTTCCATGTGAGACAGCGTTAAAGGCTTTACTGAAGTCCAGGTAGACAACATCCACAGCCTTCCCGTCATCCCCCCAGCAAGTCATCTGGTCATAAAAGGAAGTTGGGTTGGTCAGAGATGACCTGACTTTCCTAGACCCATAGAGAAGAGAAGAAAAAAATAGCAGCTGAGGTGATTAATAAATATTTATATCAGGTAGAAAATTGTGGATCACTCAGCAACGTACTACTATGATAGCAAATTGTTCTTATGTCATCAGGATACCTTTGCTTGTAAGCAAGAACACTATAAAGGCCTCAAAATATCTAGTAGGCACTCAAGCCTCTGTCATTGGTATTTGGTACTTTGGTACTCGCACCTCACCTGGCTTGAAGATACCTGTCTGTGTCCTAGCTGATATTGTATATTCTCTGGTCTCTTGGGTCAGATATCCTGCCTGAAAATTCACAGGCCAGCTTTTGAAGACTAAAGAGTTTAAGTGAATATTGAACTCCTTCCACTTCATATATAACTTGACTGTGTCAGCTGCACATAATGTGATTGCAAGATGGAGTGCACTCAGGCACAAGCATGAAAAGCCAGCATGAGACAGATTACTGTGACCTTAAATATTTTACAGAAACACTGAGGCTGACGAGCAGATCTTTCCTCCAGCCATCTCTCCTTATCTGGCATCTCAGTGAATAGCAGAGAGCAAGGATCTGAGTGGAATAATTGTCAAGAATATCACCTGTGCCTTCTGAGCTAAAATACAAACCCCAGCATGATCACAAGTGCAACATCTATGTCACACTGGTAATTCCATCCTCCTTGACATAGTAAACCAAACCCTCCATAAAAAGAGCTTCTTGTCAATCCACTAGACAAACCACTAATTGAAAGAGACTTTACAAACCCTGGATTCTACTGGTCCTTGGATCCAATATTTCCTTTCTTTAAACCAGAAAATTTCTGGTGGAGGTTCATCTGCAGAAAAGCTGCTTCTACTTTTCAGAGATGTCCCTTACTCTGCACTTCCATCATGGTTTAACCCTAGCTGGCAACTAAGCCCCACACAGCCACTTTCTCACTCTGCCCTGCATAATGGGTGAGAGAATCCTAAGGGCAAAAGCAACAAATACTATGGGTTGAGATACAGTCATTTTAAAAGGAAAAGTAAAAGTTTTGCATGCAAGCAAAGACAAATGAGGATTTAATTCACTGCTTCCTGTGGACATCCTCCAGAAAGCAATATTCCATCATGCCTAGTGTTAACTTGGGCAGACAAACACCATCACTCTGAACATCCATCCCTTCCTTCTTCTTTCCCCAGCTTTTTATTGTTGAGAAGCTGGTGAAGGTCTAGAGCTGGGGCGGGTGATGCCAGCTGAGGCAAATATCCCACACTATATGACGACACCTGGTAGTCATGCTCAGTGCATATAGTTGGAGAAGACAGAGAAAGGAGGGAACAAGTGATGGTGTTTGTCTTCCTAAGTAAACATTAGGTGCAATGAAGCCCGGCTTTCCTTGAGATGGCTGAATGCCTGCCTGCCCATGGGAAGTAGTGCCTGAATTCTTGTTTTGCTTTGCTTGTGCATGCAGGGGTTTTTTTCCCCTATTAAACTGTCTTTATTTCAGCCCACTAGAGTGAGCAACAGGCTGTGTGGTTAAAACACATCACTGTTCTGTTTCTATTTCGTTTTCTTGTTGTTCATATTCTCTCAGTGCTTGTTCAAACGGTTCTCCTGTAGGACCTGTCATCTGTTCTGTACAGTATGTACATTCATCCCCTAAGTGACATGTTAATTTTATTAAAATAGAAGGATTTTTGTTTGTAGGCAATTATAGCAGGAATGTAAATTGACTGGTTTTGTAAAGAGATGAAGATTCATTAAGAATGAGTCACCGGCTCTTAAAAAAAATAAATCAACAAACAAAATGTTAACTGTTGTCAAATAGAGAGTTCATTTCTTTTTCTTCAAGCCTCTGCACATTTTAGTTCTGTAGGACTTAAGGGGCCATGCATCCTTTATTCCTAGAAGGGCCAAAAATTTTCTTCAAAGGGTAAGACTATTTCAAAGTATAAAAAAGGATGGGGTTTGCTCTCCCCCAAAACCTTCCTCTTCTCTTCTCTTCTCTTCTCTTCTCTTCTCTTCTCTTCTCTTCTCTTCTCTTCTCTTCTCTTCTCTTCTCTTCTCTTCTCTTCTCTTCTCTTCTCTTCTCTTCTCTTCTCTTCTCTTCTCTTCTCTTCTCTTCTCTTCTCTTCTCTCTTCTCTTCTCTTCTCTTCTCTTCTCTCTTCTCTCTTCTCTCTTCTCTCTTCTCTCTTCTTCTCTTCTCTTCTCTTCTCTTCTCTTCTCTTCTCTTCTCTTCTCTTCTCTTCTCTTCTCTTCTCTTCTCTTCTCTTCTCTTCTCTTCTCTTCTCTTCTCTTCTCTCTTCTCTTCTCTTCTCCCTTCTCTCTTCTCCCTTCTCCCTTCTCCCTTCTCCCTTCTCCCTTCTCCCATCCTTCCATTAATCCTTCTCCCTTCTCCCATCCTTCCATTAATTTTGCTACCTGTCAGCACTTTTATGTTCTTTTTCCTGCTCTGCAGAGAGATGAAACATAAGCACTTGTTTTCCCACGGACAAATACAGATGCATCAAGTATAAAGAGCGTGTAAGTTGCATGTGCATTATATAAACTGTGAGTTAATGAATAATAAGACTTTCTTTTTTAATTGAGATGGGGAGGGGAGGGAAAGAGAGAGAGAAAAGTCCTGAAACACTGTGGAGCAAATGGGCAGATATCTGACTTCTTTCATGAGAAGATGACACGGAGTGCTCAGCCATTATCCTTTTAGGAACAGAACTGTTGCTAAGCAACAAGTCTCACATAATCTTGCTCAGCTTTTGTAGCTGAAGAAAATTGAGGCAAGAAAGTTTGGAAAGCTAATGAGGAAAAAATAGTTTCAGTGCAGAACAATCAATAGTGCACCTGACCAGAAAATAAACTATTAATGGGGGCAGAGAAACCAAAGCTACTTATAGATACTCAAAAGCAAATTTACTATTATCAGATATGTTTAATTGGTTGCATTCTGGTTTTCCTTTATCTTTGTGTCCTTTAGAAAATGGTGTACTGCTTCCTTGGATGTGACTGCAATAACACGCACAAACTTTACTGCTCAGTCAGTTTTAACAGTAGAGCAAATAATGAAGGGTTTCTTCTACTTTATGACATTTAAGCACTCAGTAAGCTATATGCAGCCTACAAAAGCATTGAGAAAATGAGTGTCATGAATTTTAAATTTTACATGGATGCTAAAAAAAGCTTAAGGTATGGAGCATTCGAAACCATCTTTTTAGGTCAATACTAGAAAGTAACTCAAATGCATACTGTTGGTATCAGAAGACGCTGTGCTTGCCAAAGAACATGACATCACCAGTGTTATTTTCATCTTCTTGCATTCAGCTATACTAGTATTGAGCCTGATAATTTATCAACATATTATTGTTACTCGAGTGTAATCATCCAAAGAATCCAACTTAAAAGGATGCAATGCAAAAGCGTTGCTTTTTATTGGTAACCTGCAAAAGATCACAGGTCAGATGCAGTACCTAGAGCTATCAAATCGTAATTAAATGTTGTTGGTTTTTACTGTTATTATGCTAAGAGTACTGTTGTAGATGCAAGACAGCTGACTATGTTCTTTTCATTGACTTATATCAGTTCACTCTATTACTAAAACAAAGTAAATGCTACATCAGCGTGATCTATGCAACGTGGCAGTCTGACAAGCAAGTGTTTTTGTCTTAAAAGACCAAACATAATTCATAATGTAAAGGAAGAAAAACATTGGAAGCCACATTTTAATGATTTAGGGAGTGACTTGTGCAACAAGATCTCTATCATGCTGTAGCAGACAATGTGGTTAAAAGAAAAAAACCAGAAAAATAAACTAAGGTGGTCCTTAATTGTGACTTTATGCTTATTAAAGAAGAAAAGAAAAATAAAAAAGATGATCCTGGGAGCATACTAATTGCTTTAATTATAAGGTTTCTAATGTCTTCCTCTGTGGAAATCTTCAGCAGAGCCTGCCCTGTTTTAATACGCTGGCTTTTGGAAAAACTCAAGAACCTTATTCCCAAAATTAATAGAGGCTCAGAATTAGCAGCATAATTTTAAAGTCTTTAAGGCTGAAGGACGTGATCCATCCTACTTTCTCAAAAAGAAAATTTAAAGGGCAAGCCTTGAGACAGAAATAAACGTCAAGAATGTTGAATTGAAATGAATCTTGTAATTCCTCTGTTTGCCAAGTTTAGCATAAGCCTCCCTGTTCACATAAGTAAATCAAAGGCAGTTTACTAACAGGATAAGCCATCAATATACTATAAACAATACAGTATCAAATAAAAGTGATGATAATGAAAACATTAATCTCATTTGCTATCACCAGTATTGCAAAATTCATCTCTGTATCACTGAAGTGGAAGGCTGTTTTTTCTTGATGTTCCTCTCGGCTTCTGTTTGTTCAGTCTGATTGCTGTTGTTAGTGGCTTGCTGGCAGAGATGAACAGGAAAGCGCTGTACTGTAGGTTGAGTGATGGGATCAAAGCATGCTGCTGCTTGTTCACTGCTGAACATTTTATTTTCTTTTCTTCTGGAAAGAGGAAAACATATTTTTTCATGGCTTACCCAATTTAAAGTATCTATGACTGTCATCCTTTCATTTTCTCATCACCTTCATGAGATTGCTTAGCTTGTTTTAGCTAAAGAAAGGGTGCTATGCTTCCATATTTGTAAGTATTTTTCCACAACTTGGAGGTCTTCTATTTTTGACATTGTGACAAGATATTCCAGAATACATTTACTAGGATTTGAAATCTCAAATGTATCTTTTTCTTTTTTTGTCGTATTGTTTGCAAAGCTCATCTGATCTCGTAAGTCCCTTGTGGTGTAATTCTTAAATAGAATCTTTACCCTTGGTTAATGTTAAAAGAAAGATTCATCTTTTTTTAAATACCTTTGTAGAGAAGATTATTATCTACTTTTGATAGAGGAATAGTTAAACCACTGCTAGATATATAATTCATTTTCTTATTTAATTCTATGCTTTTATCATTAAATTGGTTATTTAAGGAAGGAGCTATTTAGTTCATCCTGTTATATTTGTGTGTCTCATAATGACAAAAAGAAATAATGAGATCCACAAATTATTTTACTAGAGTTTCTGAGGTAGTTTGATCCTTGCTTGTGCAGATCTCCACCTGCACAATGCAAATGCAGTTTCCTCAACCAGTAAGCACTGTCTGACAGACTATACAAGAAAATAATCCATCAGGGTAAGTAGAAAATACTGCTGTCAGAGCAAGAAAATAGGATTCCAAATTATGCTTATGTTGAACTATTCATTCTGAAATGCAAACTATTGATTGCAACAATTAGCAGTGTTTTAAGGGCCTGGAGAGGAGTCTCGCAAACCACAATTTTGATTAGAAAATGGTTCATAGCATGTGTACACTACTGACAACAAGACTCATTTCCCCACAAAAAACACAGAATAGGGCACTATCATAAGGCAATATGATAACACAAATATGACAAAAAATATGGACAGTAAATAAGTATTAAATCCATGTCATCATGCCTTCATCATAGCTGTACCAGGCCTCGTAAAACAAAAGCTATCCCAAATGTGCCTCCTGTCTTACACAGGTTTCACTCTTGGTTTAATGACTAGCTTTTTCTATTAAGCATAAGTTTTAGAATTATTCCAGTTTTGTCTTTTGATTTAATTAACTTAGCATGATTGCTGTAACAGCATTTTTTGGTATTTCCTGTATAGTTAATTGCCTGTTGAAGAATTTTTCTTGTGGCCATTGTACCTTGGAAATATATGGAAAATTTTAGTAGTTGACTAATATCAGCTGGAAATTATTTCTTTATGTGTTTCTGAGGTGACCCAATTCAGAAGCCTTTACAGTCTGATTTCTCTACCCATGTTTTTTCCATCTCAAATCTTATGGCAAGAGGATGAAAATGAGTGAGACAGCTGGAATAGAAGGAGATTGTGTGAGAGAAGAAACACCCACTGTGGAATGCCTAGTGGGTCCGGAAATGGGAGACAGCTGGGAGAGGAGGCAGTTGTGTCAAAGAAACACTTCTTTGTGGAATTCCTAGTGGATCCAAATGCAGCGCCTCAAGGAGAGCATCAAACCATTTGAAGAGACATATTCTGTAGAAATGAAAAGATAAGTTGGTTATTGAAACCTTCACTTCCCAGTATGATCCAGTCTCCTGTGCATAAAAACAAGATTAAAACAGTAAAGAACCAAACAAACAAACAAAAAAAACCCCAATCCCCCCAACAAACAAACAAAAAAAGCCACCACCCACTGGTTATGTGACATACTGGACAGCTATATGGCAACTGAATTGTTTAAAATCTTCAGGTCAGCTGAGTCTGCCGACTTACTCTGTACATGCAGTGCATTCATCTGAATCAATTCATCTTATTCCAATTATAATTTCCAGCTTCTCTGCAGAATGAGTACTTTGTTGAGCCAGTTATTGCTGTAAAGTTTCAGGCCAGAGAAGTTCTTCATATGTCACTTTGGAGATGCCCCACTATACCAGTTTTCAGATTATAATACACGTCTTTGTTTCTTGGCTTGACCCTTATGTTATGTATGGTTAGAAACTTTTTTTGTCATTATGCACACTTCTGTCTTTTTTTTTAAAAAAAAAATCACTCTGTAAATATATTTGTCTATTTCTGTAATTATAGTGCACCAAAACCTGCTCTTTATCAGCTGACCCCCTCAGACCCTGAATCATTGTAGATACTGTCTTCTAAGAAACAAATGGGTGCTTAGCAATTCCTTCTCCACTCTCCAATGTTAATTATATCTCAAGTACTTTCCCCTGACCTGCAGTTTGCCATAGCAATTGATACATTCACACTCCAACCTTTTTCTTGAAGGCAAGAAAATTTAAGCAGATGCTAGCTCTTCTTTGGACCAAGTGACAAGTCTCTCATACAGTGAAAATATAACAAAAGATTTCCTTCACTTTCAGTGAAATAGTAATCTCTAATGCTAAAATGTAAAAATCAAAATGCTGTCCAGTATGGAGTTTCTGTAGGGAAATTTTATGATGAGGCAGATTGCTATAGTATCTTTAAAAATAGTTATAATTTTTTTACCATAATTTGTGGTCTGAAGAATCCAATGCAAAAGAATTTTAACTTATTCTCTTTGCATAGCAGTGGAAATTGGTACTGCTATCCATTGGTTAAGGTTGTAGGGGTCAGGAAAACCACCCAGGAACCATCATCAGAAGGTGCCTGTCTCTAACTTCAGGGTGGTGCCATGGCAATCTCACCTATAGTGAACAGCCGCAGTAACCCAACACAGCAGCTGTTCTTTCATGGGCAAGCAGCCAGATCTCTGCCCATTGTCCCTGCTGGCCACAGGCCATTCCCAACAGGAGGCACCACAGGCCCTCTCCCATTCCTATGCAACAGCTTTGCAGATTCTGTAGTACACAATTTTGTACTGGATGTCTGACTCCTAAAAATGAGGCACTAACAGCACTAAGTGGAGCACAATACACTGCAGACAAGTGCCAATATACTTCAGTTTTGCCCTGCCATGTCTTTTATTGTTGTTGCTGTTTCTTCTTTTTTTTTTTTTTTTATTTAATGGCGAAAATGACACCTAAATGGGGAAGCCAGACAACATAGTTATTTACTTATGCATTTTCAAACCAGGTCTCCAGAAGCAGAAGGTTATTGCTGATTCATCTCTTCCTGAGATAGATGAAGATACATCTTGTTCCCTTCAGTTTTAAATCCCTGTCTCTACTTTTTCTACATTTAATTACAGTGGTGTAAATTTTCAGAAAAACCTCTCCTTATTTGTTTACTATTTTTTTTTCCTGCATTTAAAATTACTTCATGGATAACTAAGGAATTTTCTATTGACTGTGCATTTTAAATAATGCAAAATACAAACTAACTTTACTGTTAATGATTCACAGTCTGATAAGGATGTGCTGATCATTTATCTCTGGGGTCAGTGAGAGAACATGACAAAATGACTTAAAGCAATTGCTAAGTTGTTCCCTAAGAGGATGATCCAGCAGTGGAACAATCTCCCCCAAAGAAAGTATTATTGCCCCAATTCTGTTGGTATTCAAGATGCAAATAAGAAATGCTCTTAGATACATGATTTAATGTTAAGATTGCCCAGTGTGGAGTCAGGGAATCAATTCAATGATCTTCATGGGTACCTTCCAGCATCCATAAGGATATTGTATGATTATGAAAGCAACATCAACACGCAGATGAAGGGAGTTCAACAGAGTTAGACTACTGGAATTGCACCCTTGCTTCCCTTGGACAGGCCTCATCTCTAACTTAAGGGATTGGAGGAAATGACAAAAATTCCCACCTGATGGAGCAGGTGCATCTCCTTTTTTGACTATTCCACCTTCCTAGGGGCCCTTGCATAATCAATGTGAGGATCTGAATGTGTAGCTGGAAAATAGTGAGGATGATGGTTCATCTAGCTTGGAGGTGTTGTTGAGACTAATTCAGCTTATGTCCTGTTGTCAAGAACTCAAGGGCACTGTTTAACAACCTGCTACACTACTTAGACAGGCCCAGGTCTACAGGGCTAGGTGGGATTCACCCAAGGGTACTGAGGGACCCATCAGAAGAGCTCATTGAGTCACTTTACAGCATTCATCAGCCATCCTAGATAGTTGGGGAGGGTCCAGATAACTGTAAGTTGGCCAATGTGATGCCCATCCACAAAAAATGTTGGAAGGAGTATTCAAGGAACTACAGGCCTGTCAGCCTGACCTCAGTGCTGGTAAAAGTTATGGAACAGATCTTCTTGAGTGTTATCACACAGCACATGCTGAACAATCAGGGGATCAGGCCCAGCCAACACAAGTTTAAGAAAGACAGATCCTGCTTGACTAACCTGATCTCTTTTTATGACAAGGTGACCCACTTAATGGATGTGGGAAAGGCTGTGCATGTTGTCTTTAATAAAGCCTTTGATACCATTTTCCACAGCATTCTGCTGGAGAAACTGGTTTCTCACAGCTTGGATGGGTGTTCTCTTCACTGGGTAGAAAACTGGCTGGATGGACAAACTCCATCGGTGGCTGGTCACAGGTAATGTTCCGCAGCCCTGTTTAATGTCTTTATCAATGATCTGAACAAGGGGATCAGTCAGTTTACAGATGCAGAGGTGGCCAAGAAGACCCAGGGCATCCTGACTGGCATCAACAAAAGTGTAGCCAGCAGGACCAGGGCAGTGATTGTCCCTCTGTACCTGGCACTGGTGAGGCAGAACCTTGAGTTCAGTGTTGAGTTGTTGGGGTGCCTTGGCCCATCTCGGCACAGCCCACTGTCCATCAGCTTGCGGCCATCCAATGGGCGGGTGAGTCAGAGTCCAAGGGGCTGTCCGTGGGCGAGGCCGAAGTTTAAACCCACTCCCCTTGTTCTGGAAAATTCCTTGTTCCTCAATAGCCCATTGGTCTATGTTGATTGTACCCTCCTCTGTGCACACCTGATTGGTTTTTCGTCACTGGGTTCCTCCCCCTGTGTTGTACACCATTGGTCCCTCTCGTTCTCTCCGCCCCTTTTCGTTCCCATACTTAAAGTGCTTGTAGACCCTTTCCCTCGGCTGTTCTCATCCCTGTCTCTTCGGTAAATAAACTCCTGGAACCCACATGAGACGGCTCTCTCCTGCCTCCTTTGTTCCTGGGGCTGCTAGGGGATCTCAACACCCTGGTCACCTCGAGGCGTGCCTGCTGCTCAGAGAGCCAGTGCCGCCCGACCAGCGGCCACCGAGGACTGGACACGTTTCTGTGTACGTGTCTGCAGGAAGGTCACTGGAGCCTCCCAGGCAGGACTGTCGTCCCCTCTGAGGCTGAGCCCTCTGGGCCGTGACATTGAGTTTTGGGTCACTTACTTGAAGAAAGACGTTGAGTTGCCAGAGAATGTACAGAGGAGAGCAACAAGGCAAGTGAAGTGTTTGGAGACAAAGACCTATGAGGAGTGGCTGAAGGAACTGGAGTTGTTTAGCTTGGAGTAAAAGGAGTCTCAGGGGAGACCTCTTGTCTCTACAACTCCCTGAAATGAGGCTGTAGTGAGGGAGGTGTCAGACAAAAAACCCTGAAATTTTGAAAATCTAGGGAAGCACAAGAATGTCAGTGCCAAATATCTCATCCGCAGCTTGCATCTGTTTACATCACTTAAGTAATTTGATGGGAAGTAAATTAACGCCTATCCATCAAGTTTCCTTCTAAGCACAGAAATTCAGTGTTTAAACAGTCACTGTTTTGAGAGCATGAAAAGTGCCACTAATGTCAAGTGCAATACATTGTACTACTAATCTAACTGAAATTTTAGTGTAGCAGAAGACCGCATTTAGAAGGACAAAGTAGACTAGGTTTGTGGGCTGGTTTTCGGTTTATTTTTTTTTGTAAACAATTGCTACAGGTATAGAAATTAAATTAATGCACGGAAGTTTCAAAAATGTCAATGGTGCCTTCAGGGGAATATATGTAATAAAGTTGGCTAAATTACGTGTAAACGTGGGACTCATTGAAGTCAATAGCAAAATCCGTATCAAGTATAAAAGGACCAGCATTTTGCCTTAGAGGCATCTTTTGAGCAAGAAGAGATACTAACTGCATTTGTTAACTTAATTTCTTTTTCGCTGCTGCACACTCATTGCATGGAGAATGTGTCTCATGAGGTAACATGAAGTATTCTTGGAGCAGGGTTAGATTATTCAGCTCGATATACAGCTTATTTTCAGTCATTCAATACAATAAGAGAGGGTCAACCTCCTCTGCCTGAGAAGTTATAGGTGTGTCAATAAGCAGACATCTAGCTGCCGTAAGTCTGTGGTTTGGTTTGATCTCTATTAATTTTCTCTTTTGCCTTAAAGGCTCACTTTAAAGCAGCTGCATCAGCTTTTTTGACTAATCATGCAAAAGCCTCACTCAGAGAACTAGAGACCACTTTGGGAAAATGTGAAGGGAAAAGCTGTTTTCAGACAAAAGAAAGCTTTTGTTGTTGTAGCCTGAATCTGAATACTTCACTGGTGGAAAAATTGTAAGTTATTGAATTGTCATTGCAAGGTTTTGGCAGTGGGGAGGCTACAGGGATGGTTTCTGTGGGAAGCTGCTAGAAGCTTCCTCCATGTCCAACAGATTCAATGCCATATGGCTCCAAGCCAGACTTGCCTCTGGCTGAGTCTGAGCCCATCAGAAGCGGTGGTAGCACCTTTGGGTTAACATGTTTAAGGGGAAAAATTACTGTCAAAAGTTTTTTTTAACGAGGGAAAAGAGGAGCAAGAACATGTGAGAGCAGCAGTCCTGCAGACACAAAGACCAGTGGAGAAAGACAAAGAAGAGGTGCTTCAGCCACTGAAACAGAGATTCCCCTGCAGCCTCTGGTACAGCCCATGGTGAGACAGGTTGTGGTCTGCAGCCCATGGAGGTCTGTGGTGGAGTAGAGACACACCTGCAGCCCATAGATGTCCCCATGCAGGAGCAGGTGGATGCACTGACAGGAGACTGTGACTGTGTGGGAACCACATGCTGGAGGAGGCTCCTGGGAGGACCTGTGGTCCTGTGGAGAGAGGAGTTTGTGCTGGAGCAGGTTTGCAGGAAGGACTTGTGAGCCCATGGGGGACCCATGATGGAGAAGTTCATGAAGGTCTGCATCCTGTGGGAAGGACCCCGTGCTGGAAGGGAAATGTGTGAGGAGTCCCTGTCTGGGGGAGGAAGGAGTGGTAGAGACAACATGTGATGAGCTGATGCAGCCCCCATTTGCCATCTCCCTGCACTACTGCAGGGAAGGAGCAAGAGAAAATTGTGAATTTGAATCTGGGAAGAATGGAGGTGTAGGTAGAAGAGGGTTTTAGGATTTGGGTTTATTTCTCTTTATCCTGTTCTGATTTGACTGATAAAAAACAAAAATAATTTCTCCTGAGTCAAGTCTGTTTTGCCCATGGTAGTAACTGGTGAGTGATTCTTCCCTGTTCTTATCTGAATCCATGAACCTTTCCTTATCTTTTCTCTCCCCTGTCCAGCTGAGGAGCTGTAAGAGATCACGGAGATGTCTTGAGACATTTTGGAATGCATGTGTGTGGGGAAGGGGGCAGGTGAGGCCACGCTCCGCTGCACCCCCCATCCGTAGAGCCAGTATTCCAGCCCCACAGCAGCTGCAAATCTCTGGCACACCAGTGGCAATTCTCCAGACCCCACTCCTGGAACCCAAGTCCAGATCCTGAGTGGCCAAATAACCAGACGTACACCTGGGGGAAGGGCCCAGAAAGGCCAAGGAGTATTTAAGGCTGAACACAAAGCAATTAGATGTTTCCAACCTATCTCCTCTTGGAATTTCTATCTGAACACTGCTGGAATCCAGGAGCTGGTAGCTACATATGTGCTTTAATATATCTTTTCTGTCTTTCTTTCTTTCTCTTTCTTCTTCTTCTAATTCCCTCTTTGAACTTCTGAGTAACTTAAAATCGAATGGGTTTAAAGTTTGCCAAGTTAAATAGGCCAAGTTCATGCTTTGAGTAGTATTTTATGTTGATTGAATGTTGCACTAAACTTCCACCAAAGTTCTCTTCTAAAGTTTTGAGTAAAGCTCTTTTTGTTGTTTTGACCTTTTTAGAATATCTTGTTGGTATTTCTCCTGTGCATCTAACTCAGAGTTTGCATGAACAACTGTAAGCCCTGTTAAAAGTCTCGTTGAATGAGTTGTTTGGGCCCTTACAGGAGCAAAGTGATAGAGTGGCTCTGGTGGGCACCTGGCACCCAACCAAAGTAAATCCACCACACATATGTTCTCTTCTGCAAAGGTATGTGCAGAGATAAATGTTGTTTGATACCCAATGATTCCTAATTTATTTTGCTTTTGATGTGACCCAGTAAAATATCTATGCTTGCACGTGTAGCCTGTACCAAATATATCTTTTAAAATGTATACTGAATAAATAGGTAAAACCTCCTTCCCTTAGTAGTCAGAGGAATGTAATTTAGTGTTCTGAACATAATTTATGGATAGGATCTTCAGCTGAGATTAATAGATGTAGTGTCAGCTGTATAAGACAAAGACATCTTAACTATCATGAGCTAACTATTCTTTTTATCTAAAAGTTTATGAGTTCATTTAGACTAATAGCATCTATTATTTCACATTTTTTTTTCTTTTCTCTTAGATTGTAAATCCTGTCTTTAATTTGGAGGACATGAATAGTAAGACTAATTTTTAAATGTGAAAGATGAAAAACTAGAGAAGCTGATCCTGAAGTATTCCTCTGCTTATTTGTAAAGAGTGAAGCCTGTTGGTAGATGTCATCTAGTACTAATGTAAATCTGCATGTGAACATACCTGAGACTTATGACTGGCCATATTGCCCACATATTTTCTCCTTACAAGATTTTTTTCTAAAAAAAATCCCTTCTCTAATAATCCACATTATTCCACTTCATTTGGACTGCTATAGGATTGTGATTTTTCACTCATCATGTGAGAGAATTCTGGAAACAGAGATAATTTTTGAATTGAGTTGGAAAGAAAATCAGACACCCGTGAATAACATGCCTAAACTCAGCTAGAAAACCCTGAAAACTTGCTGAATTTTTTCTGCTAAATGACAAGAATGAAGCTTCTAGTGTTGGTTCATTTTATGCAGTTGTTTAATCTGGAAATGAAAGCAGCCACAAAGCAAAAGTATTACTTTGTTAGCCAAGACAAAATAACAGATCTTGGCTCATTTTCTTTTTGTTCTTGGAAATTATTCTGTCATTCCACTCTTCCTAAACTAACTACTTTAGAAAGCTTTTGAATATTTTGCAGAGAAGTTTTTATAGTTCTCTAGTTGTTTATGTATTTGATGGCTTCACCAAATGGTGAAGAATAGGGTGCTCTCATGCTGAACCTTACATGTAGGTAAGGTTCTCAGACAGGTGCAGAAAGTAGGGCACAGTGACTATGTGGATAATTATGGTTAGATTTATTGCTAATACAGTATCTAAATATTGTCAATTCAGTATTTAACTATTAATTCTATCATTACAATATGTTATAGTACAATCAGGTTACAGTCTCTCCTGTTGAGTCACGATCTTCAGTGAGACCACCTTGTTCTCTAAATTTCTGAGAAGTCTAGCTGTGCCTGGGTTCACTTAGATTTCATCAACAGTCTGTGTCTAAAGGATTATAATGTAAGCAGGTTCGTCTGGAAGCATACATGTTTACATTCTTTGGCCCTGCAGATTCCATCGTTGCAAAGGAAAAAAAAAAAGCACTTATGGAGCTACTTTAGCATTTTATCTCCATGTTTGACTGGATCTTAGCACTTTTTATTCACCTGTCCAAAAGTGGTCAAAGTTCTTTATTTGGACTGGATGTATACTTCAGGTGTCCCTGTCAGGGTGGAGATTCACTCAGAAACTATCTGCATCCTCTGAGATGGGTTTTCCCAGTTGACTCAGTCTACATCAGCATTTTATACCCTTTTGCAGACTTATGTGCACCAAAGTCAGTTGAAAACTCCTCAGCTTCTCTATCTCTGGAATGCAGTAATTGTGTAAGCATCTGGACAGTTCCTCCGGGTGTTCGTATCCTAGCTCAAGCCACACTGCCCATCAGAGACTGCGGGAGTGGGGCGAGGGACCAGACACAAACACAGAGACCCAACTGTCTTTCATCACCCTCGCAAGTGCATATTGAGTGTGGCAAGTCAGGTGAAGTGCAATGCCAAAATGATACAGAAGAGCTAATATTCAGTCATGGTGAAAACTCTATGAATATATTAAAGAGGAAAGCTCACATGGAAGTGTTGGTAAAACACCTAGCTCTATGAGGATTGCTGGATAGAGGTTTATACAAGTTTGAAGAAGAAATTAGCAGTTCAAGTATGGGTCTTTTTCGCTGTGTTTATCTGACACTTAATGTGATAAAATCTGTTGAACACAAGCTGTCAGTTTTGAAATTAGACCTACAACTTTCTGATGGCAAATTTCTTTTCATGTGCATGATGCTATGGCAGTCTTTTATGAATCTTCTCATACAGAGCTGATTGTATTTTCTGCCAATACCTCAGTTCTGGTGAGACGACCAATAACAATTATTTATATTTATAGTAGAAAACATCCCTGCTGCTAGTGGTATTAAAGCATAATTAGTTTTTATTAAGCTAGACAAGAGATTTTGACAGGTTTCAAATGTACAGCAGACCTGAAGCTGCTTCACAGTATTCCAATCCAAGACTTGTTGCTTAGAAAGATGTGAGAAATCTTATAATAGCTTTTTCCATAGATAAGTGCTGGAGACACTTTGCACCCACATCCAAGGTACCCACGGTCCCTTCAAGCTAGTTTGAGGTTTTGCCAGCAAAGCGAGATTGTCAGTCTAAGGTATGGAAGTGTTTATGTTGAAAACAATAAAAAAAAGCTGAGATCTTAAAAAATGTGAAATCTGTGATTTCACAGAGCTTTTCAAACTTAAAATAAATGAAAAAAGAAGTGAAATTTATTTTTTTTTTTCAAACATAGCTTCTAATTCATAAAAGGTAGGTAGTATTATCTTTCCTGGTGAGCAAATGAATTTCCAACTATTCATCACTGAGCTGCTGCACTTTTCTCTGAAGGATCTGCTATTTACTAATATTGAAAAAAAGACATAAAAATTAAAAGGTCTGCTATAATAATTCTTGCATTTCCTCATTTCTATTGAGTGACAGACCACAGTTAAGCTTGAATTATGTGTGAAAATGTCCTTGATAGTTGTTCACTCTTATCCTGTGTAGAATCTTTACATCCATTGTACTCCTTTTGTAGACTGCTTAGAGGTAGGCAAACCGGACCTCAGCCATGAATGTTCACACAAAGACTTGCATCTACTGTAACAGCTAAAGAAATAAATAAAAAGAGGTAAAAAATATTTTTTCCCAGTGTAAATCAAAGTATCTTTCCATGATAGTTTTACAGCTATGTTTTTGAAATTAACCACTTATAAAGTAACCATATAAATAGTTATACAGTGCAGACTCAGATGCAGTGAGAGAATTTCCAAGACTACTAGAGAAAAAGACTTGTTTATCGTCTTTCATTTTTGTGCTATATAGTAAAGACTTCTGTTCTCTGTGTTTTATGATTTGAGGCCTGAACACAACATAAAGCTATGTGTTAACTTATTTAATTCCAGGACTAGCACTTTTCAGAAGAAAATCCTTGTTTTTATAAAGTAAAATACATTAGGAAGCACAGGAATAAAATAGCTAACTAAAAGATGCATTTGACTAAACTTTTATGAGAATATTTCTTTTAAAAAAAGTGTCTTCTTCTGAATATATTTTCATGAATCCATCATTCTTAAAACTTAGACTAAATTAAATGTGATGGGGTACAGAGTTTTCTGTATTGACAGATTCCTAGAAATACATTTTTCACTGTCTTCCCCCTTTTCAGTTGAAAGCTGAACTCTCAATAACTCTGGGCACTTATGGATGTATGAGTGTTAACTACAACCAGAACAAGCTGAAATTTACCCTTGAATGCCAATTTTTACATTTCTTACAATCAGTCTTTCTCCACAATTATGTCCAATTATAAGAGCCCAATATAAAGCACAAGGAAGTCAACCCTCTAAAAGAGTACAGGGTTTAATTTCTTCAGCAAAGAGATAGAATACAACTGGCTAGTTTTCTAGTGGAGTATTTCATTCTTTAACACAGAGTAAACAGATTCATGCATTTGAGTATGGAGGATCCTATTAATCAAAACTGACCTGCAGACCAATACAGTCAATTAAATTTATATGATTCTTTCATGCTCCAGTTCTTCCTTCTCTGCTGTTTTCTTGCCATTTGTCGTGGGGGGTAAAAACTAAACTGAAGTCTTCCTTTCAATACCTTACTTTGAAAACTGTAAGGTACTTCAGCCCACAAACTCCACAGTACTAGCTCTATTGCCAGGAAGATCTACACTTGAAGTTGACAGTTCTGTGTACCTAAAGAGCACAGCTTGGTACATCAAACAGGTGTATGAGAACACTGAGGTGAATACTGACAAAGAAGGAGGAAAGCAGACAAGAGTAAACACATCTCTGTAAGGTTTCCACGCTGTGGGAAACATTCATGAGCTGCAACTGCAAAAATCTATTTGAACTCATACAAATTAGAGTTTGTAATGAAACAGGTAAACCAAAAACATTAGACAACAGAGATTTTGAGAGAAACTTCTTTTCTTGGGCACTTCTTCCTTACCAGTTGAAAAACTGAAGGGTCCCAACCAAAGTACTTGAGGCAATTCAGGGTTAACTCATATATATAAGATAAGTATATAAAATGCATCACTCTTTATCCAGAGCTAGACTTATTTTTGTTGCTGCTACCCTTAAGGATCCAGACAACACTTGAAAAATTAATAAAGTCTGAAATTCTTATTAAGACTTTAATTTATTGTTTTAATTTTCTCTACAGTTTCAGGGCTGTCACGCAGAAAAACTATTTCCTATTTTGTCTTGTTGTTGTTGCTTATTTGGTTGCATACAGGAAATCACTATTGCATTTAGAAGGATTTTTTTTGCATCTAATTATTTTTATACAAAGTATAAATCAAAAGTAACCAAGACCTCTTGTCTGCAAAGCCAATATTGTGTGACGTAACACAATCAGAGCCCACATGTATGTCTCTGCCTTCTGAACACATCTCTTGTTTCTTGTATGGTGTGTCTTTTGACAGTACGTTGTAATACTTTTCCTGCATCTGTTCCATCCACTCTTTGCACTGGAGTGAGCCTTCATCCCTTAGCACACCTAAGGACTAAATCGACATTGGCACTACACTGGGAGTTACAGAGAGCAAGGGCTACAGTTTGCATATCCTAAAATACTCCTTAAACAAACTCATAATGTACTAGCCATGAGGCAAAAGACCTATTTGATTCCAGTGTTACCACAGAGCCAGAATTCCCACCACAGAGCCAGAATTCCTGTTATTTAAATATATAAAAAAGTAAAGTCTGAAAGAAAATTAAAAAGCACTTGCACATACAAAATGTTTTTTAATGGATATAAGACTTGTAAAATTTACATGTTTAAACCAAGTTAAGTGCAAATTTTTCTGAGTTTTCAGTTCTGTGTTGGTAAAAATACTTTGGAACTATACTATTGCCATTACAATGTCATTTACTTGAGGAGATAGATGCAAGAAAATGTGTCATTAATGAATCTTCTTCATAATTGCAGAATACATAATTTGCTCTTCTTTATACTAAGAGTTTTGGGAAAGGTGACTTTAACTTCCATCTTACACTCATTTTTCTAATACTGCTCAGCTGTGACAGCATAACAGCAAGTGAAAGATTTTCCTGCTCACTCAAATGTAGTTCCATCACTGTTTTGTAATAAACCATGCCAGATTCATTTTCCTGTGGCTATAAAAATCAAGAGCATGCCAACATTCAGAACAGCTTGTTCTCTTATATATTCCCCCTCCTATTCACATTTCCTTGTATCTATATAGAAAAGATTTACTAGTACTGGTTCCTTGCATGCCAGGTGTATTTATGAGAACCAAAAAAAATGTGTTAGTTGTCTGCATATTTAAAGTAATACGTATGTTATTTCAAAACCTTCACATTCAAACACGTGGACTGGTAGAATGCTTTTGCAAATCAAGACTGATTTGGTCAGCTTTTTCATTGAAGGAGTCAAAATGTCCTGATAATCTCAGCTTCTTCTTAGAAAACATTCATATTGGGTTTGTTCCCACTTCCACCATGTATCCCTGTGGACTTGGGTGTAAATATTGTCTGTATACATAATAAAGGTTATATAATGCAGTATAGACAATGTGAATGAGTATTACTGAAAGATGTGGTACAAAGGCATTCATCTGGCTTTTATCCTCTCTCCTTGTTTTCAACAATGGTGTTTAGAGCTCTCAGCAAATGAGATAAGTGAAACATTTAGACTACTTGATTCAAGGTTGATTTTCCTACAGGGTTGATTCTAAAGAGGTAGCACAAAGCAATCTGCTTCTCAACTGCAGCCTCATCAGTGGCTACATGATACTCCATAAAGAGGACTATATTTCAAACAGATGCATGAACAGTTAGTTAAGGTTCTTTAAAAGTGGTGCTAAAATCTACCAACACACAGAAAGCATACTCCTAAAACTCTAAGCTTCATGACTTTTACAAATTATTAGAACAACATGTTCCTATTTGTACTTTATAAAATTAATCTTAACTACATCTTACACAACCTTCCTTGTTTTACATACTTAACTGCTCCAGGTTTCATGCTCAGAACATTATCTTGTGCTGTTCATTCCATTTTTGCGTCTCAAAGGGCTACTTTAGTAAAGTTTGTTTTATCAAAGCATGTCTGTTTTAAGACCTCTTGGAAGGAAAGCATTTGCCATTCATGTTTTTAAAGGAAAGAAAACCAATACTATCAAATTTTATTATTACCAAAATATTTGAAAAGTAGTCACAGAAGAGGCACTTATTTCACCTATGTTAGTCAAAAAGGATTTAATTAGAGATGTCATTTTGACAAGGCATTAGTTGTAAAAGAAAGAAAATTTAAAAGAGTGAATGCACTTCAAAAACTTGAAGTGATGGGTGAACCCTATCCATATCTATGGGAGCATCTCATGTCACTGCAACTTGTTCTCTTGGTACCTTGAGATTAGATCAAAGAAAGTCAATCCCTGGCCAAAAATTTACACAAAATTTTTCTTTTCAGAAATGTTTCCTGAAGAAATCGAAACAAGAAAAGAAAAGAAAAAAAATCGAAACATTTAAACATAAGTAGATCTAAATGTACTTGACACATCACTAAATTGAAATAATAAGTAGCATTGTTAGTAAAAACAGATGAGACACTGGCAACTAGGAAACTTTTCTTGCAAATAACGGTGTCTAATAAGAAAAC
Source organism: Lycocorax pyrrhopterus obiensis (assembly GCA_014706295.1). Lineage (NCBI taxonomy): Eukaryota > Metazoa > Chordata > Aves > Passeriformes > Paradisaeidae > Lycocorax > Lycocorax pyrrhopterus. The sequence continues at coordinate 47,146,523 of JACSVZ010000014.1, read as the reverse complement.
TGAAGGAAATAAGGTGTATGCATCGCACATTCACATGTATAGAAGCTCATATTCTAGCAATGGAGAGACAAAACTCGATTTTCTTTTCTCAAGATGTCTCACAGTACAATTTAAACTTTTGAGCAGACACCATTTTCCTGAATACTTAGAGATAAAACCTCAAACATACATTTTATAACCTCTTTTCTTCTCCCAGCCACCTCTGTCATTACCTTTTGCTCTCAAAACTTCCCCCTCAGTAACTTTCCTATTATGACAATATTACTCTTTTCCTGAAGGGCTTTCTCCTGGGCTTTTTGCAACTCTTTCATTCTAAGGATTGCTTTTTCATGTCCTCCATGTTTCATGCTCTTAAGTTTATTATTGACAGCTGCTCTCTTTCGAGTTAGAAGCTATCTCTGCACTTGCAGAGATAATATGAGGTATCTACATACAGAGAAGGCAGCTGTTTGACAGATTATCACAAGATTATTTAAAAAGGACTTTGGCTTTCAGTGCATGAATAAAAGCCAAGGGGCTGTAGTCTTGGGAGCTAAACTATCATAGTAACACAACAATTAGATACAATATTAGTACAACTATTATTCAAGTGTGTCATACTGTTTTTTCTAATAATAAAACACAGAATGCCTCATCATGGCTAAACTTCAACTTTTCATCACAAAAGAAGAAACAGGGAAGTAGCACAAGCTTTTCCCTTGTTCATTCAGTTCATGTACAATGTTTATACAAATATAGATTTTAAAGTTTGATCACTCTAGGTTCTATTTTATGAGTACCGTGAAACCCAATTAGTGTTTGCAGCTCAATTTTGAATTCTGTGATTGAAAGTTGTGATAAAAACACTGAAGGTTATTAATTATTAATAAATCAGTGAAATTAGGAGATAAAAATGAGCTGAGGATTCCCAGTTTCTCTTATGCTGACTTGCATAGCAGTTTCCTATACAATTTCTACCAAATAAACTCTCAGTAAACTTGAAACATCACAAATACTTTAACGAAGGAATGAATGCCCCCTAAAATTCTTAATTTTTAACTATGCCTTAATGAACAGGCATTGGTGATAATCTACCTCATTCCCAAGCAATGCCTCATTTAAAACAATTAGACTCATCCTCAGCAGATACATGCAGGATTTTCACCTTTCCTCTCTGAAAAATTTCTTACTGTTCTGAGCAGATTACAACTTTGGGATTTTCACAGACAAAGAGATAGAGGTGGGATGTACAACAAAACCAGCAATATTGCCTTTCTGGAAATGAATTTCCACTCGTACTACAAATTCCTTGTTCTGAGAGTGAGTTCAGGACACCCCCAGGTTTCCTCTTTCTTGCAAAGTCTCTTGTTTCCTGGATAAAATTCTATTTGTGTCACGTCACCATAGTTGTGATGAATGTGAAAGAAGCCAGGAGTGAGAGATGAAGCTGCAGGACCTGTGATCCCTGCACTGGAATCTTCCATGTGACAGTACAGCCTCTGGTATTCACTGAACCAATCACGAGTGCCAAAGTCTTCTCTGCAAGGTAGGTGTATCCATCCACTTGTTAGGTAGTCAGAAATCTCCATGGGGCTGTCATGGAAAAGGGAAGGTGCCGTGGTTTCACCTCATCCAGCAACCAAACCCCACACACCTGCTTGCTCACTCACCCACCAGCAGGATCAGGGGGAGAATTAGAAGAGTAAAAGTGAGTAAATTTGTAACTTGAGCCAAAGACAGTTTAATAGGGACACCAAAAGCTGCACACACAAGCAGAGTAAAATAATAAATACATTCACCACTTCCCATGGACTGGCAAGTGTTCAGCCATCTCCAGGAAAACTGTGTTCCATCATGCATAGCAGTTACTTGTAACAACAAACTCCATAACTCCAAACATTCCCCAGTTCTTCTTTCTTCCTCCCAGTAGATGTCATACATTCTAGAATATCCCTTTGGTCAGTTTGGGTCAACTTTCCTAGCTGTGTCTCTTCCCAGCTTCCCGTGTACCCCAACTTCCTCACCAGCTTGGCAGTACAAAAAGCAGAAAAGGCCTTGGCTCTGTGTGAGGCCTGCTCAAGAATAACTAAAACATCTCTATATTATCAACCCTGTGTTCAGCCCAAACCCAAAGCACAGGGCTTCAGCACATCAGAAAATGTTAATACAGCATTTAACATAGACTGGTGAAAGTAATGAGGTTCCTGACTGAGAACTACATGAAAGGCAACAAGTCTCTGCTTAAAAGACTCACCCAGAGGGAATTCCTATCAAAATTTTCAGGCACTTTTATTGTCTTTTTAAAAACCTTATAGTTTGCCTGAGAAGATGGATTTTTTTCAGTCTAAGTGTATCAGATTGCTGAGGATATGCATGATACCCAGTCTGACAGCAGCAGAGCTTGCACAATATTTATTTACGATGTATTGGCACATCTCCCTGCTGCTTGTGTCAGTGATACTTCTGGCTTTACTTCACAGGCAGGACAGGTACATTTAGAGTTTTAGAAAGAGTGTGTCTGACCGCCAGCTGACAGCACAGAGAAACAGCTATCCCTGCAGATATGATGTTTGCTTCAAAACAAAATAAATGAGAACTGAACTCAAATATTTGAAAACAAGTGGGAAGCTGAAGGGGACACTGTAGGAGTGGTTGTGTTAAATTCAACATTAATGTAGCTGAAAATACCTTCAGTGTGTTCTGGAAGATAGTCTGCTTTCCAAGGATTCCTTCTTACATCGTAGCCTAGAGGGTGATTTATTCCAGTGATGCTGGATGATTTTTTGCCTTTTTTCTTTTATATATTCTCTGTATTCTTTAAACATATATTTGGAGCTCTGTAGCCTATTATTGCATTCTTAGCTAGTTTTCCCAGTACTTTTCCCTGCCCTGACGGACAGAAAGACAAAACATATTCCAAAGCCCCTATCCTATCTTGGGTTTTCCTGGGAACCAAGGCCAAAAAACATCTCTTTGAGACATATTTTCATAAACAAAGTACAGCTAGTACCAAGGGGGCACTCCAGAAAAGGATTGAACCAGAAGGGGGAATTACCTCATCACCTGTGCTCCTAATTGGTGATTTTTTGTCAATTATGCTAATTTGCTAAACTTATAAAAACCCTACTCATCGTGTGTGGTTTGGGCTTTTGTGGATGTTTTTCCATAACTGCCCATGGAGGCCTCCAATAAAGATCCACCTTTATATTACCTCCTATACTAATATTATCTTGAAAGTGTTTGTTGTTTCATTTATAGGTTCTTAAGGCACCACCAGGATAGGGGACAAAGCATCTGAGTCAACACAGAGTGAATTGTCAGAGATGCAGAAAAATTCGCAGTGGTCTAAACCAGCTTGAGGAAGTTGTTCCAGCTTCTGATGTCTCCGCAAAGCAAAACTGTTAGTCTGAAATTACACTGAAAATCACATCAAGACTCCATGAAGAAAGTGGCAATAAGAATTCCTCTTGCAGTTGCAAGTTTTTGGAAGTTATACTGACACAAGGTTTGTAGGCTCTTCCAGAAGAATGTTTCTGCAAAGAGGAGGTAAGCCCACTTTGAAAAGGTTCTACTCTTTTATATATATATATCTGAACAGATGGGAATAATGAATTACTGGTAAGTGATGTTTTTTACTATTTCCTGAGACCCTTTGCACTGGATACAAAGCCAGGTGACTGCTTGGCCTGATAGAAAATAAAATATTTTAAACCTGTGTTTCATCAATTGTCAGAAGATACAGCTGGAATTCACCTCCCTTAGTTCTTTTTCACATTGAATAGACTATGAGGAGCCATAAATACCTACTATTAGGTGCTATAAACCATCCCCATTAGTCATTCAGTGCCTGTCTGTTTCTGATGCATATTAAAGTGGCAAGAACCTTTACTTCTCCTGACTATATAATTCCCCAGCAAGTTATACTACCTTTGAGAAAATGACAGAGGCTAACAAATTACTCCTGTCTTTCTGCTTTGTCTTTTGATTGAGATTTTCCCCAAACTGAGATGAACCAAATTGCTAGGTTGTAGGGCTGTAAAGTGTCTTTGTTCTGCATGACAACTACGAAGTCATCTTCTTGAAGTAAGGACTCCAGTGGAACACATGCTCTCCACCTAGGAACAAAGTTAATTTTCCTGGATGATCCTGTGAGTGTCCTTTATCGTGTTCACTTCTGAATGAAGGGAAAATCTCCTATTCTGACATCCACTAGCTACTCTGGCCAAGAGGAACTCTTCACACCTACTAGAAATACATTCCTTTGATATTTCAGTCTCACATATCTGAAGAGAAACTGACAGAGAAAATGTAGGTCTGAGAGTTAACTGAAGACAGTCTGCAATTATGGGAAAGCTGAACATAGATATGTGATGCAACAGCCCTTGCTACCCAAAAGAGAATGTCCACTCTTAGTTTATCTCTTTCACATACACATACACATACACACACACACACACATATTGTGTCAGGTGTGATTGAAGGTTGTGTCATCAGAAGAAAGCAGTTGCTGGATTTCCTACATTCACTGAATTTAGTTCTAGCCATGTATAGTAAAGTACACATGCATGGTCTCTAAATTCATTCTGGAGTTATCTTTTCATCATGCTGTTTGGGTGGACCAGACCAAGCCTATGTACATGTTCAAAGCCAGATTACAACAGAGAATACCAACAATATCTCACACAGGAGGCTGTTCTTCATCTATTCTCTGATCTTAAACATAACCTTTTATTCTATTGAGCTAAAGGTAGAGCTCAAACTCATTAGCAGCAGATATTTTCATTTTAATTTATTCAGAACAAGGACCTGGAGGTGCAGATCTGTAAAGTGGAGAGTGGCATTTGTGAACTGGAGTCTATCAAGGACTTAAAATCCCAATCCCATGCAAAGTTGAAGGCTTTTTTTATCCTTCATGAATTAAGCTCGGGATATGTGTAATTCTGCCCAGAACACTTCCTTCTATGACACAGCTATTTTGTAACTCCCCCAAATCTTTATTTGGGCTCCTCGACTTTAAGATTCTATCACAATTAACATAACTGCAAAACATCAGATGGAAAGTATATGTGTTATCAGTGTTATAAGCTCGTTGAAGGGTCTATTTCCCTTTACACAATTTGCTATGCCTTAAGCCAAGATGTTTTAACAGAATGAAAATTAAACTTTAGTTATTTTGTTCTAGACAGGAGACTTTGAACTAGCTTGCTTAGTCCTGAGAAACTGTTCTGTACTAGTATATGCAAACTGTTTGTAAAGGCAGATCATGTTTTATGAAACAAAATTAAACTTTATTTTCTTTAAAAATATTTATTTGACATATTGCCTTTTCTAATGGGATTTCAGCTTTATCATTGCTGTTTCTAGAGCAACATATTTATATCTAGGGAACAGCTACAGAATTATCTAATTATGATACATTTAAAATCCTTTCGTTTACTCTCCAGACCCAAACATTTGGTGTATATAAACAAAAGGGAAAGTTGAAATCAGAAGTTTAGCTCTTTAATGAGCCTAGAAAACAAAACAAAACAAAACAAAACAAACCCCAAACAAACAAACAAAAAAAAACCAAACAAAAATGATTGAGAAATAATGAAAAAAGTCCCAGCAAACTCGTCTTTCACTGCCTTTTTTTAGTATACCAAAACTATTGTACTCTGCTTGTCAACATTACAAATTTAACCTTTATATCTGGGCATACAGGATTGTCATTCTTATATACTTGTAAGTCTTTCTGGATTTTCCTCCCTGCCTTCTGCCATTCCCCTGACTCATCTACTTACCTCTCTGAGCTACTTGGATTTATAGAAGAGAGAGAAGAAAAAGACATGCTGATATAAAGAAATTAACAGAAGGAAAAAAGAAGGAAAGAAAGAACAACAGAAATCACTTGTGAGCCAGAAGAATGATTACATTCCACTTTCGGTTTTGACAGGTGACTTGCTTCATAACAAAGGTTAGTTGCATAACCTTTCCTCTAAATAAGCTTAACTGTGTGTAAAATAGAGGCATATGAAAGTACTGTGAGTGTTATTATAATTTACTGACATGTACAGAGCACTTTGAGGTAAATAATTAGGTCTATTCTAAAGAAAAAATGAACTAATGTCAAATACTTCATATCCATTCTGTACATCGATGTCTCCTTGAAATACTTTGTCTAAAACACACATTGAACAGACAGCTGAAGTGCAGATAAGGCACAGAAAAAATTAAGATCTTTGTAATATGCACAAGGACAGGGCATGTGAATGTCTTTGATGGAATTAAGGAGAAGGGTACAGAATCATGTCTGTTGTAAATTGATTCAGTTGTACTTAGCAAAGGAAAAGTTTCTGTGGTTTATGTCTACCAAAAACTTCAAACAGTACTCCAAAAAGAAGCTGAGAGCATTTGGTATTTTCAGCAACCCAACATTTCCCATATGAATAAGACATTTTCTATTCCTTCCAATCTTTGTGCAAAACAAATGTTTATACTTCTTCATGACAAATAGAATAGCTAAAGATAGCATGACATATCTGACCTTTCTTTCTTACTGCTTCTATGTTAATGTAAACCTTTAGGCAATCAACAAAGGCTCTGCAATCAAGCCTGTATTGGTTTTATTCTGTTTTCTAAATATAATCCTTTGTGGCAAGGATTTTGGCCATACGTTTAAGAGTTAGAGTAGTCAGGAAAAGTTGTTCTTTTAAATAAAGTTTTATACTTTTATTGCATCTCTTCGTAGGTGTTTGACAAATGCATCTTCAGGGGAGCCCCCATACAACCTATCTCAGCCCCTAAAGGTAATGAACACAGTATCCAGCACAAGTGCTGAGATAATGCTGCACCTGACATTTCACAGGGATGTGGGTGTTGTCTGTCTTATCTCACAGAATTTCTTAGTACAAGAGAAAGAATGATAAGTAAGAAATTAAAATCATTGCTTCTGTTTTTCTTACCTTCCCACTGACTGCCTATACTTTACATATTCCAGAACACTCCCTAAAATAGTTCCAATTAATAGTGCAAAAAAAAGGAAGTCCAGCATCTTGCATCTTTCACTGGTACTGTCTGCCTTCAGCCTCCCTCCATTCCAGACTGTCTTAAGATGATTTCCAAATATTTACCTTCCCATTCTTTTTTTAAAAGCATCTTATCTTCATATAATTCAAAAGAAGAGAAGAAAAAAATTGTACAAAGACAAAAGTAATTGTACATCTAGACAAAAAATCTCTATTCTTGTTTCTTCCAGGTTTGGGATCAGAGGATTCCCATTCAGCCTCAGGAAAGGAAAAGACAGGAAAGAATGGCCAGATTTTCTATATACTGATATAACTGCTCATTGCAAGTACCAGATCATATTTGTGACATAATATTACATTTCTATGACAAAATCCTATAATAGTACTATCTTTTATTATATTATATTAACTGTAGTAATAAAATATCAGCATACACAATGATGACTATAATAATTATAAAAATAAGTACAATAGTGAAATTCTATCATGAATAGTTACACAAGGAAGTTATTTTCCCCAAGTATTGTGAGAAATCTTCCTAAGCATTACGTTGCCTTTTGAAATATAGCTGTAAAAAGAGCAATGTGATGGCATTTAAGGAAAAGGTCAAAGAAAATGGAGTTTTCTTTCTGATCTTTAAGTTACTGCTATGCTAAATTTATGTTTCTTCAGGAGAACTGATTGCAGCTCCTTTAATAAAACAAAAAGAGAATTCTCTTGTTGTGATAGAAATAAGATGGGTTCGGAACACCAGCTCTTTGGTTTACCCATTGAGGAGCAGCAGTTTTATAGAAAATGTAGTTACAATTAAACAAGACAACAAACCAGTGAGGTAAGTGAGATAACACTGAGATATAAAAACATGGGAGCATTTCTCCATTTGCAAAGGAATAGTTCCTAGTATACAGAAAATTCCCTGAACTCTGGGGACATTTCCATTTGCTTTAATCTGGTTTGGTTCTTTGAAAGAGTTTTGTGATGAGTTTGAACTATTCTGAATAAATCAGTAAAGGAAGAAATATTTTTCTCCACAGAAGTGGGACATTTTTTTGTCATTTGTTTCATAAAGATATTGTACCATGTCTTTCTTTTCAGAAAAATTTCATGGGTTCCTGTACCTCATCAGAACAAATAAGAAGGATTTACATTTGTTTTAATTATATTGAGATTAGGCTTCAGTGAAAGAGAAAAAAAAGAAAAAAGAGTGGGATATGATAGTGTGACCTGAACGATTACATTTTACCCGTGAAATAAATTGAGCAGCAATGCAAGCAACGTAAGGTACTCAGTAAAAAGCTTCAAACCATGAATACTTTCAAATCAAGGTGACACATTAAAAAAGAAAAAAAAAGAAAATCGAAAGATGAATTTGATAGGAAAGACTATTTTTAAAGTAAGATGGAAGGTCAGACCCTCAGCTTGATTTTTCCAGTATTTTTATAGGAGTTTTGTAAGTAGTTACATTTAGTGCAACCAGCTGCCTTGTGCATATAGGATAGAAATAAATGAATTTCAAGCCTATATTCTAAGTTGACTTCGGTATTTTCGTTGTTTTAGGGTTTGGGAGTGCTGGTGTTGTTTGTTGATTTTGCCTTGTTTATTCGCCTGTTTGTTTGGGGTATTTTTACCTCTTAAATATTAAAATATAACAGCAAGGCTCCAGGATATGTTGCTTTAAGAAAGCATTATCAACATCTCTAAATTCCTGAATAGAAACAGTACCACACTGATCATAGCTCTAATTCTGGTATCCTCTTTTTATGTCTGTGATAATATAATCACACAAAAGAGTAATAATTTTGCACAGTGTCATAAAATCATAGATACTCTTGAGCAGGTCCATGACCTTCCTGTCCTGGGACCTCAGAGCTGGATGCAGTGTTCCAGATGGAGTCTCAACAGAGCAGAGCAGAGCAGAAGGGCAGAATCCCCTCCCTCCCCTTCTGGCCACACTGCTTTGGATGCAGCCCAGAATACAAATGGCTTTCTGGGCTGTGAGCGCACAATGTTCACGTCCAGCTTTTCATTCATGAGAATCCTCAAGTCCTTCTCAGCAGGGCTGCTCTCAGTGACTTTTCCCAGTCTGCACTCATATCTGGCATTGTTTCAACCCAGGACAAGCAACTTGCACTTGCCATTGTTGAACTTCATGAGGTTCTTGTGGACCCACTTCTCCAGCTTGTCCAGGTCCCTCTCGATGGCATCCCTTCCTTCTCTTGTATTAACTCCCCACTCATCTTCGTGTCCTCTGCAAATTTGCAATCTCACTATGTCATTGATAAAGCTATTAAAGAGCACCATTCCAAGACAGAGCTCATCGTCATTACTTTCCACTTTGCAATTCCTGTTCTTAGAATTTGACTGTTCTTCTGCTGCATTCATTTACTGATGCTCCTTAAGCAGCTAATATGAAGGTTCTAGCTCAGGGAACACGCAAAATTCATACAGTTACAGAAATCATAGAACAGGCCAAATTGGAAGAGATCTCAAAACGTCATCTGATCAAACTTTTGTGGCAAAGAAAGGATGGATAATATTTTCTAGTACTACACTTTCCATTTGCATCTTGCAAACCTCCAGTAGCAGGGAATCTGTCATGTGTCTTGGAAGGTTCTTTCAGTGAATGATTGTTCTTACTGTAAAAAATTTCTCTCTTATGATGAGTTGAAACCTCTCCCAGGACAAGATGTCTTGTCTTCTCCACATGGCTCCTTGTGAAGGGAGCCTTTGGTCTCTTTGTAGCTGCCTCTTACATATGGGATTACTGTGCTGAGCTTCCCCTGAGTCTGTTAGACTCTAGGGAGAAGAGACCTCCTTCAGCCTTTCCTTATAGAACAAGTTTTATAGCCTTTTGATTATCTTTATGGCCTGCCCTTGGACCCACAGTCTGTCTGTGTCTTTCCTGAATTATGAGGACCAGAACTGGAGACAGTACTCCAGATGCAGCCTGATGAGCGCTGAGTGGAGTAGGATGAATGCATCTCTGTTTCTGCTAGTAATGTCCCTCTGGATGCAGACAAGGATCTGACTTGCCTTTGTTGTTGCAGTGGCATGCTGCTAACTAATGTTCAGCTGTCTATTCACCAGGATGTCCATGCCCCACTCAGGAATACTGCTTTCCAGCCACATAGCTCGTAGTTTTTGCTGGGCTGTTTGGCTTCTTTTTCCCCAGCCTCAGGATTCTTCACTTGTCTTTGCCAAACTTCATGTAGTTTTTGTTAGTCCCCTCTTCCAACTTGTCCAGGTCTATCTGTAAGATAATTCATCCTTCAGATGTCTACCGCACCAGTCACTTCAGTGTCATCAGTAAACATGCTGAAGGTGCTTTTATTTCCATCATCCAGATCATGTATGAATTTACCCCCCATCTTGTAGGCCAAACATCTGATCTGTAATTTGACAGGTAGCCCAGTGAAGACCGTGGGAAAGTGCATCAGACACTTTGCTGGGGTCCAGATAAACAGCATCCAGTACTCTTTCTGGGTCCATGCAACATATTATCTTGTTGTAGAAGGTGATCTACAGCACCTCTTTGTAAATACGTGCTGGTGTAGAAACATCATCAACACCTGGGGTTTTGTTTATAATAGTTTTTAGAAGGACACACTTCATTACTTTCCTGGGGACTGCAGTAAAACTAACGAGTCTGTAATTTCCTGAGTCCTCTTTTGTGTCCTTGTAGATGGATGTGACATTTGTCCTCTAGTCATCAGGAAATCTAGGTTAGTCCCCTGACCTCCACAACATTCCAGGTGCTATAGACAGTGGCATTGCAATACTGTCAAACTCTTCTATTAAGACCCTGGGGTGAATCCTGTGCAGAACAATGGCTTTGTGTGGGCTGAGCCCCTGCAAGAAGCTGAAGAGCAGCCCTTCATCCACTGCTGGTGAGTTCATACATGCATTATCATAGCTTCTTTATCCTGTTGTCTGGGGTCCAAGTATGCTGATAAAGACAGAGAAGTAATAGAAGAGAAGGTAAAAAACCTCTGTCTTGTATGCATTGCTAGTAACTAGTCTTAGGACTTTCCTAGATTTCCATAGTTTATAAATCAGATTCATTTGTGCAGCAACATTCTTCCTAACCTGCAAGGCTTCATGCACAGTTGGGCAGGGGATGAAGGCCATTTAGACAGCCCAGCCCACAGGCAAGTAAGTAAAGTGAATTCAGTTCAACATTTTCCATTAAATTGTCATTGAAACAGTAGAAGATGGGTTAGCAAATTAAAGCCAAGCTTTGACAAGTAGTTCTTTCCAAACTACTGAGGGAGTGAGAGATGTGAATTTTAAAAACATAAATAAATAAATAAATAAATAAATAAATAAATAAATAGATAGAAGGCCTAGATTTAGGAAGTTAAAGACACAGAGAAGAACTGAAATAAACAGTCCAGTCTGGGATTAGGAGGGAGGTGTAGAAAGAAGGTAATTCTCTTCTCATTGAAGAGAGGGAAGGAAAGACACTTGGAAAAATGCTGCATCTAGTAAAACTGAAGAAGTTTAACATTTAAGAGTAGAATAAGATGATGTCATCTAAAAAAGCATCACCAGATGAACGTTCCCAAAAGCTCAGTGCAAGGGACTTAGGTAAACATCTATTATAGGAGAGCAAAAGTGATGGAAGTTCCGATAAGTGAGCAGATTGTTTTGGAATTTGCTGTTTCTTTCCATGATGAGATAACCAAAGGCGTGTCCAGAACTAACAAGGAAAGCACATATATCACATCATTTATGTTGAATAGAAGCACTGGTAGATTAATCTTGAAGAATTTCATAGCTGAATTAGATCAGTATTGATTTTTCTGCTTTTGGTTGCAAACAAAGAATTAAACCAGGTTGCCATATGTAAAAGAAGAATGGAATAACATTAATCTGACCTGTGATATATTTTAGTGGCTAATTTTTGTCTTGACTTTATTGAAGATATCTCAAACATGCTTCTTTTTGGTAGAAACTAATAACAGTGAAAAAACATCAATACTGACTGTTACCTTTCCTGACTTTATAGTGTAACTAAAACATCCACTTAAATGTTAGTTATATGGTGTCCCTCTGAATCACCTCAGAAGAAAATACTAAGAGCTTGCCCTTCCCTTGTCAGTTACAATTTTCCCGGTCTATCTATCATAAATGCTTCAATTTTAACAAGATGTGTATACCACCTCTGCAAAATGTATCTATCAGTGGATTTGAATTTGCTATGGGTTAAACCTTCTTAAAAAAATCCTTATACAATCTGTCTGTTTCATAAAAGGCAAGCTGACAGACAAATATTGACTGCACCCTGGTAAAAGACCTGCACACTTTGCTGATATTGAAAAAATGAACTTTATCCAATGATATTCAGAGTTAAACCTCCATTGACTTCATATGTTTCAATTCAGCTTCTGTCAGTATACCTGAAGCAAAAATCCATTGTTAAGTCTGCAAAAATAGCAATATTTTTAGTGTTTTATTTAAGTGACTGCATACTATAAGACATCTAATTCTTGGTACAGATCCTGTTTTCTGTCACTAGCCCCTGGTGTAGATAAATCTCTAGTCTCTCCACTGTCAGTTTCACCTGAGCCATACAATACTGTGATGGTACTAGTCCCTTTCTCAAACATGAAGAGCTTTACTCATAAAGACATCATGTAAAAGTTGAATATGTACTACATGCACAAAAGCTACCACAATAACACTGTCTGATAACAGCCTCCCATAATTCTCTGTTCTCCCCACTCTCAAGACTTTCTTTTTACTGTTAGAAAAAGTTATCTGCATGGTGGTCTATATTCTCAGGGGCAGCATGCATCATGTTCTTCTCTGTAAAACTGGACATTCTGCAGTAACTCACAAAATTCCAACACCAACATATCCATTTCTCCTACCTTCAACTTCTATGAATTCTGTTTCAAAATTGTTAGCCATGGGATACTTTATTAAGGTTATTACTTAAACCAGGAAATCCTGAGCCGTGAGTCACAACATAATTGTTCCAAAAGAGCAACAAATTATTACATAAGAAAATATAAAAATCTGGTCTGATTGGCTCCTCTCTACATTAGTGTTAATTTAAAATTTATTTATCACGTACTAAAATATTAGATAAACCCCTAAATGTTGTTATAGATTGTTTTAGAATGAGTATATGTTAGCTGCTGAGCTTCAGAATACCTGTTTCTCGTGAAAAGAATGGATGTGTTTGTTAATTGATATCTGCAGGATGATACCGTTAAGGCAAAAGATAACCAGTTCTGTTCTGGTGCAAGGACAAGTACATAGTGCTTTATTGGAAGACGTGTTGAACATGCAAGAGAACGGACTGAGAATTCTGTGTTTGCTGTTACCTTGATGATAAACTTGTATCTTCCTGATTTCTTGAACAACAGGGTGCAAGGAGGGTAAGGAAAGGAAACAACAAAGTAAAAGTGTATCAAAATAGGGAAAGTAGCATTTGCAATCTTTCTTATTCCCAGAGTGCTGCCTTTCAGAAGTAGCTTTCTTATGGAATTTTGTTTCTCATATTTTAGTAAAAAATTTCATTGATACAGATTTTAAATATTAATGGCTCAATTTTTTTCTGCATCCTTATATTTCTGTAGCAATTTTAGAAGTAGTACTAGTTTAGTTCTGTCTCACAGTATTTCCCAAAGCTTGAGAAAGCCAAAAGGCATAGAGATTATAAACTAAACTTATGAATACATTTCTGTTCCTAAAGACAGAGAGAGACAACTTGGGTGAGCTTTCCAAACTTGTAATAATGGTGTGTGTCAGCTGTGTAATGGAGTGTGATAAACATTCTTACAACTACTGTAAAATGAAGCTGCTTTGCCAGACATGCTAGAAATTATTCCAAGGTTTAGAAACTAATTGCATAGAATATATGGAGGAAAATGATAAAACTACTGTAAGTTATTTTGAAACTGAAAAACAAGCAGGGCCCAAACCTCCCTGCCAGTATATTGTACCCCCAAGAGACACAGACTGGACAGAGCTCCTTCCTGTATCAGACAATGCCGTTTTTCAGGAGGTAAAGATCAGCTCTGCTTCTGCTGTGATGCACCCACAACTGCAAATCTCCTGTGACATTGAAAACAAAGCCATGAGAGGTACAGGTATTTTATTGATGTTATTAACACACAAAGGTGACTACACAGCCTGAGGCCACAGCTCACAGGCAGTCAGGACTCATGGATGTCTGGATGTCTATCTCTGGTTTGAGAATCAGGTTGATTTTTTAGTCTTTTTCACTCTTAGAAACTTGGACATCATCTGAGTTGAGTCTCTTTCTTAAGTGAAAGATTTGTTTAAGCTCATCCTATTTCTGAGAGATATTTTACTAATGTTTATGAGCACATGATTTTGTGAACATATGTCTTCATTGTGGAGTTGTTTTACTTCACAAACCTTACTCATAATACTTGAGGGCTGGGGGGAAGTTAACCAGTGTTAATAAAAAGACCTCAAAACAGATATTGGTCGTGGTTTACCAAATATTTGGTGTACCAAAACCATAACAGTATTTGTATGAGTTCTAGTTTAGCCAGAACACAATTAAAGTAGAGAAAAATAACACTCTTGGAGATAAAGTAAGAGATGAATCTATAGCTTCTTACACACCAGGCATTCAACTGAGCTCCCCTCTACCAGACTATCACCAAAATAAAAAAAAAAAAAAAAAAAGGCAAAAGAATGTGAAAAAGAGGTACAGTAAAAGCATTTGAATTAAACAGCAGAAAATTTGAAAGACTAAGATGAAAATGATCCCAGTGTCCAGAGTATAATAAACCAGCTACGGCCTCTGACTGTAGTAAAAGAAAGACTGATGGGAAATTGGTTCAGAAGCTGAAAAAGAATGTTTGCAGCAAAACTCTGTCAAATGAAATAATGAGAAAACAAGGCTGTAAGAGAGAAAAGGTGTCATTTTAAAATAACTTTTTTTAACACTTGGAAATCATTATTTTGTATATGTAAGCTCTGATACAGCATTAAGAAATATTACTATTGTTATCAACATCACAGATGGTTCTATTGAGACAAGCTTCATTGGACAACTCAGAAATTCTCCATCTACAGTACTACAGTACTGAGGAATCTGATACCTGGATATGGGGTGAGATGCGAACTTATTCCTTCAAAGGTAATTTAAAATCCATATACTGTCCCACCATGTTAATTAGCGAAAAAGAAAAATTACACTTATTGAGGAAACACTTAGGACACTTCCCATAAAAGTTTGAAAAACTGACAACACTTAAAAATATTCCTAAAAAGAAGGTGTGTTATGTTGGAAACTGTAATTAACTTTATGTGGGATGAGCAAAGAAGTATCCAACTTCCAATATGTATTTGAAGGCCCCACAACTGACTGAATATATGCTCATGATGCAAAATATGAATGGCATGATTTTCAGACTAGATTTAGAACAGCCCTGAAAGCAGTAATCGGAATAGTGAAATTCACAAAACATTTCTAGCTTTAATGAATACACTGTGAGAAGATGTCTCTGGAAACATGTGAAATATGTCTATTAGACTTGTTTAAATTCTTTTTTCCCCTGCTTTTGAAAGAATTTCATTATTCTTGCTTTTAGCATTTTGCTTTTCAAAATGTTGGTGCAACAAGTTTATTAGATGTCTCTTAAGAGTTTTTTCTCAAGCTCTTTCAAGCTCATCTCAAGCTCTTTTTCATATATGTGGATAGCAAGCTCTTTCTCAAGCTCTCTCAAGCTCATCAAGATCTTTTTCATATATGTGGATAGCAAAAACAATACTGTGATAATAGTTCATTGCTGTGAAGTTAGTCACAGTAAGGCAAGCCTTTTGCACAGTGTGAAGGGTAGATAGGTATTATGGGGGAAACCATCAAGGACTGGTGGTAACCAAATATGAGTTTCTATAGAATTTGATACTATACCTGAATAATTTTCATCAATTATTTAAAAGAGAATATAAATTTGCGGAAGAAAAAAAAATTATATGGCATAAAGGTTTTTCAGAGTTATAAACAAGAAAGTTCTGAATTTCAAGGACAAGGTAAAGTCTGGCTAATAAGCAGTTAGTGAAAAAAAAATATTTACATATGTGCAAAATTTCTGTTGTTTGAGTGTGCAGTATGCAATATGTGCAGAAGCGGAGACAGTATACAGAAAATGGTGAGTCTGAAAATAATCAAAGGGTCTACTTCATATGCAGCACAGCAGGTTGTCCAGATGATCTGCTGTGGCAAAAAGTACCACAAGCAGAATAATACTAGAGTTAAGGAACAGACCTTGCTTCCAAGGAAGGTGTTCTGTTTAATGAAATGTTATTCAGGTAGATGCATGTTAACAGAAACTGAAAAAGAGAAGGGATGCAAAAGTCTTGAAAGCTCCCAGTATGTTGAAACACCTTTATATGTCCATTTATATTAAAAGGAAATGTGTTTGTAAGTGATAGAAAAAGAATAACTATCTTCATAATAAGAATATATAGGGCTTGTAAGGGCCCTTGATCAACCAGAAAGACAATGCTTTAAAGGTAACTCATTCAAATTAGAATTGAAGAACAACTTTTTTAAAGTAATGACAATTAACCTTGGAAACAAAATAGCAAAGGAAATTCCATTTCTGGCAAATTCAGATCAAACTGGAACCTTTTAGAGAATTACAATTTGAATAAAAACGTGATGGAGTCAGTAGAGGGGTAACTGAGGGAAATTGAAAGTTTCTGAAACATGGGGTGAGAGATTGGATGAACTATAGGTCTTTCCTGGTCTTCAGCTCAGTAAATTTTTTATAACACACATCTTGTTTGTGAGAGCCCAAAGGAGATTGCTTTATCTTGTTAGCATATTGTCACAGACAAATAGAGACGTTATATCACATTTTAGAAGTTCAGTTCTTCAAGGACTCATTTTCTCCCAGTTTGGCAATGTTTTTCCTTGTTTCATTGATTTTAACAAGCTGAAAATGTCACAGGCATTTTCTGCAAATATCACCAAATGTTTTGTGTGTGCCACTGTTTCCATAATAATTCAGATTGGATGGTCTCCCTCCTTCTAAATTGGGGAAGGAAGAGGGGGAAGGGAGAGAAAGAGAGAAGCAGAATATTAAGTTTTAATTTTTTTTACAATTTTATCCTGTTTCTGAAGGAGAAATATTCTTTTCCTTGCTGATGTGCATCTCTGTGAACAGTCAGCAGATATAAAGGATACTTCAGGTGTGGTTCTACAGTTTGACTCTCATAATTCTTATTTCTGTGTGAAAGGTTTTGTGTCACTATAAAATGTTATTTATTGCTTATACTGATTTCACTGTCAGTGAATCCAGACCCATTTCATATTTCAGGATAAGTCTCATGTGAAATTGTATTCTTGGCTTTTCTCTTTTGGTAGTTTCCTTTGAGTCCCTAAGTAGGGAGTTGGAATTTAGTTTCTAATTTATTTATATCATACTATTTTTATTATTACCAGAAAGAAAGAATAGGGGATGCACCAAAGCAGAAGCTAATGAGTAAGCAATGAAACGGACTGAAGACATTTAATTTCTGTCACCTATGTTTTTTCTGTGTTTGAACCCATGGTGAATCCTTGAAAAACCTTGAACTTGAACTCAAGCACGTAAGCACCAATGGCCACAGGAGTGCTTCCTGCACTGACTGAACTTGCTCTTGCTGTTACTTCGCTCTGCAACATCTCATGGTTATTGCCCCTGCGCTTCTGTGCATCTGGGCATAAAGAATTACATCTTACACTCCCCCTCTCCATTTTGTCAGCTTCTCCTCTGTAAAATACTGTTTCTAATCCTCTTTGTCTGTCCTTTTTTTGGATTTGGACTTTGTGTGATTACAAGACTACTGAAGATTTATCTAAAGCACCTGAATCCACTCCTCTACATCCTACCAACAAAACTCACTTGAAGAAATATTGCAAGAGTAATTTGATACAAAAAAGAAACTTGATCTCCCACTTAGTTTCTTAATTCCAACCAACCCCCATGCATTCTTCTAGATGTATATTTATTTTGTAAAATTATCTTCCTCAGAATTATTATTTATAACATGTCTTCAGACTGAGACTTACTGAAGTCATTGCATGAGTCCTACAAAGCAATGTAATAAGATTTTATGTGGTTGACCAGTAACAAACAGACATGTGAGATGACAGAATTATATAGGATAAGGATGACCAGACACAACAGGTGATGCAACTTTGATAATTATCCAAATAAAAATAGCAGTTTCACTTACACGAGCTTTCTTTGACATACTTGCTGAATTGAACTTAAGATGAACATGACCTTCAGTATTATTTTGTACAGTAGCTCCCTTCAAAGCATCAGAAACCAGTTTGCAAAGATACATAGAGCAGAGACAGAACACTGTGCAATGTCAGTCTCATCTGTTACAAATGCAGAAAAAAATTCCTATGATACAAGAACACAGAAGTGGTTTACAGGGATGTTTTAGTTTTTCCAGTGATAAGTAAGAGGTGATTACTTGGGCATCAAACATTCACTGAGATGGCAACACCTACTGCTGATGCTGACCATAAGAACTTAGGCCAAAATGGATGGAATTCATTAAGAACACATTTTCATCCAAACTCTTTCACAGCGAGCAGCAACAACCTTTAAAGGAACTCTGGAGGAACAGATGAACGTTTTTTTAAATCTCCTTAACCATGCCATGTGGTTCTTCAGGGGCAAAAGGGGTGAACATGTAGGATTATCTGGGCAAAATGGAATTGGGGGCGGGAGTGGAATATTATCTGCTACACTAATTTTCTGCATCTCTAAGACTGCAGATGAAAATGTGGAGATAAAATTACAGGAGAAAGAATATGGAAGGCTAGACTGTGGATACCTTAGCTAGAACACCTTTATTGTTCAGCAGCAAAAAAAGAAAAGTAAGACCTAATGTACGCTGAAATTGAGACAGCACTCATAAATACATTTTTTTGTTAGGTAATCGTGAATATGATTTTGTGCCGTTCACATGGCAACACAAGTGTGGCCTGTGAAACTTAGAAACTGTACATTTCTCACCATTGTCAATACAGTCACTTGCTTTGAAAGCAAGCGTAATCGTGCTATAGTAGTGCAACCAACAACAATATATACATTGCAATAGCACAGTAAAATACCCTGTAAAACACCACGTGTTTACTTATGAGAGCAGTTTCACCACCGAGAGGGCAAATAACTTGTACAGTTGTACTTGAAGCAGTGACAAGAAACAGGCTAAATAGCAAACTTGTACAAGTTTCTCTTTCACAAGAGAAAGAAGAGCAAAATAAGCACAAGTAACTGCAAAGAGGGAGGACATGAACAAACAAGGAATAAGCAAAACTAAGATAAGTAGGTCAAGAGAAAACCAGATCCCCTGGTGCATCTTGGGGCTATGTCCTCTTCTCCTGTCTCTAGCCACCTGGGAGAAGAGACTGACCCCTACCTGGCTACAGTCTCCTTTCAGGGAGTTGTAGGGAGTGCCAAGGTCTCACCTGAGCCTTCTTTTCTATAGCCTAAACTGATGTTCCTTTATCTCCCTCATAGGAATTACTCTCTAGACCCTTAACCAGCTCCTTTACCCTTCTCTGGACTTGCTCCAGCACATAAATGTGTTACTTGTTATGAGGGGCCCAGAACTGGATGCAGAACTTGAGGTGTGACCTCACCAGTGCTGAGTACAGGGGAACAATACCTGCCCTGGCCTTGCTGGCCACACTATTGCTGATACAGGCCAGGATGCCACTGGTCTTCTTGGCCACCTGAGCACACTCCTGGCTCATGTTCAGGCACTGATGACCAGCTCCCTCAGGTCCTTTTCTGCTGGGCAGCTTCCCAAACACTTTGCCCCCAGCCTGCAGCTCTGCATCGGTTGTTATGACCAAAGTGTAGGACCCAGCACTTGGCTTTGTTGAATTGTAGCCCATTGATCCAGCCTGTCCAGAACCTTCTGCAGAGCCTTCCCACCCTCCAGCAGATCAGCACTCCCATCCAACTTGGTGTCATCCATGAACCTACAGACGGTGCACTCAATCCCTTCATCCAGATCATTGAGAAAGGTATTAAACAGGATTGGTCCCAGTGCTGATCCCTGGGGGACACCCACTGGTGACCAGCCCCCAACTGGATGTGACACCATTCACCTCCACTCTCTGGGCCTGGCTGTGCAGGCAGTTTTTAACCCAGCAAAGATGCACCTGTCCAAGCCATGGGCTGCCAGCTTTTCCAGGAGAATGCCGTGGGAGGCAGTACCAAAGGCTTTGCTGAAGTCCAGGTGGACAACATCCACAGCCTTGCCTTCATCCACTAGGTGGGTCACCTGGCCATAGTAAGAGATTAAGTTGGTCAGACAGGAGCTGCTTTTCCTAACCCCAAACTAATCCCTTGGTTGTCCTCTATATGCCCCATGATGGTACTCAAGATGACCCGTTTCATGACCTTGCCAGGCACCAAGGTCAGGCTGACAGGCCTGTAATTCCTTAAGACCCTTCTAGTCTCATCACACTGGCCAACCTCCACTTGTTGGTGACCCAGCTAGTCAGGATTGATGATAAACCTGATCTCTGTGACTGAGACCACTAAGGACACAGATATCAGCCCTGACCACATGGACTAGCTCCATGGAACTGCACGTAAACAGCTGATTTAAGATATCAGTGCTAAGGACAGTTTTGTGTATGCAGTGATTATGAGTAATGACGTGTAAACATGATCACCAAGTGTGGTGTTCATAATTTCTGACTCCCTGATTGATAAATATACATATATTCAGTAACAAAAATGCTTAATTTGAAATCAGAAATATGAATACAGCATAAATTGAGAATTAAATGAGCATAACTGAGCCCTGAGAAAGTGATGATTAAAAGACATCAGGTGCCTGGAGAGGAGAGGCCGAATGGTTGCACCTTCAGTCACAGAACATGAAGCCAGAACTGCAGATAAATCTGCATGACTCTCACAGGGAGCATTTGCTACAGATTCACAGACTTTGATTTCTGAGTCAGCAACAGAAATGTACATTTTATCATGTCTGTATGTCCTGCCTGAATATAACTTGTCTTCCAAGTACAAAACAGAGAGTATACTGAGGGGTCCTTAGATGAGTTAATATTCAGCCACTGAATAAGGTTCTTAGGTTAATATAGGCATAGGTTAATGTAATCTGCTTACTTTCAGAAGCCTTTCATACCAGCTGACGAAGTTGTAATGACAGGGGTATAAGTGACAGCTGAATCATTCACATTCAGCAAGAAACCCCTGGAAAATCCTGTGACATTGGGCACGGGTTAGAGTGACCATCAAGAACAAATTGGCAAATAAAAGTCCAAGAACACTGTCTACTGCAGAGCTTCAACCAAATAAATCAACAGTAACTTCCTTAAGGCTTTTGGTTAGCTTCATTTCTTTTTTTCCCCTGTAAGTAAAGCTGAATTTATACAGCTTGTCTTCCCTATCGAGATTATTTTACATGTTCTGTATTTGAGTAAAATGACTCACAAAATTTAGGAATTCTTGAAGCAGTTTCATTATGTTTTACTTCGAAATCTTTCACTGTTTTTCTCCAATTCTACATGGACTCTCACTTGTTTCAGTTTTGACTATCATGGGTAATACATTTCTTTAAAATATAATTAATAGAAAATTGCAGATTCTGAGTACATGAATCAAGCTTTCTGGAAAACAAGGATCATGGTACTCACTCAATTTTATAAAGTGCTGTGCAATTTGTGTTTGTAAAATGATAAAAAATAGTATTGCTAAGGTGTTTAGAAACTGAGTATAAAGCTTGATGACATCACGTATAAATAAAAATGACACTTTAGACTTCAGACCCACATTACCGATCTTTTGAAATCTCTCTATACTCTACTGGTAACATAAATCCTTCTCTTTGGAAAATCTCAGATCCAGTGAAAGTTATTCTTTTACAGAGGTATTTGCCAGATGATTTCAAAGTGCTTGTCTAAATGGCTTGGTAACATAGGCCATTTGATACTAGCCAGACCACAGAGCTAACAGAATGGGGGTGCCCACCACCCTGATCTTTAGATTGTGGACAGAGAGACTCCCAGGGATCCCAGGGAGCACCACCCTTCGGACAAGTCTCCTATTGAAAGTGGAGGCAGAGTGTTAACCTAACACGGGAGGAGTACTCTACTTGGATGGTGCAAATTAACACGTTTTATCATTAAATATTATGTCAGTTCAGGTTCCAACATGCTTCATGCTCCAGAATCTGGGAAGGTGCCATCAACCTCCCGCATGGTCCATCTACCCCTAATTCACAGAAAAGACTGCTTAAAGAAGGATGAAATGGCCAATGGATTCAGTGGTCTGATTCTAATCCCCTTTTAGGCACAAGTTTAACCTGTGAAGTTTGTTCAAGCAAACAGAAATTAATTACTTTGTGGAAAGAAATTGTCATATTTAGCTGTGGTGCAGTACAGAAAACATCCATGTTGTTAAATGCTACAATTGCAAGGAACACCAGGAATCTCCATCAAATGAATGCATTTTACTTCACAGCATGAGAACACTCTAAGTGAACAGAGTCTACTGTTACCTCTCAGTGGCCATGCAGTAGCTTCTGGAGGCACATCAAAGGTGTTCACATGTTTGAATATTCCACCCTGTGCAGTCTTGGAATATTTCATGATAAGCCTCTTGCTAAACCTAAGTGACAGGTATTTAGCTGATGTAAATCCACATGGCCTTTTTAGCTGGGATTGAACTATATCTATTTACATCACTAGGCATCTGGACAAAAGGCAAAAACGTGTGTAAAGGGACTAACAAAAATTTGTCTGAAACTTCAGTGTTAAATCAAGCTTGCAAAACATTGGTGAGAACAACAACAGCAACAACAAAACAGCTCAAACCATCTGGTATACAGAAAGTAAAACACTGTATAGAAAGACTTTCTAAAAGAAGTAAAATCACTTACTAATTATCGATTTATTATGTTAGAGTTCTTACTTTTAGCCCATCTTTTCTATAAAACACTTCTACAGCTGAAACCAAAACTGTTGGTTTCCTCCAGGTGGACTGATCAGCTTTTAGGATATAAACCAGCCAAGCAGAGAGGCATTTATGTCTGTGTTGTATTGGCAGAATACTGTCAATCCATGACTTGGGTTGAACTCATCATGTATCTCCTGACATTTTATGACAAGGACGTATATACAGCCAGCTGCAGCTGTGCAGAGAATACCATCCTGAAGATGTGAGAATGGATGAACAAGAAAACCTTGGACTATAACTTATAGTTTATGGACACTATCATCACCAGTTGTGACCTTTTCATCTAGCACTACATATAAGTGAAAAGAACATAATTCTTGTGACTTCTGTAATATATAAGCAATTCATCCTTATGATGCCAATCCATAGCCTCATGCTTCCCACATTTCAGTTGGGAAATGCAATGTAACAGCTTTCAAATTGGTGTTGAATCTTCCCATTGAACTTTTATTCAGTAACTCGTGAACTGTTTCTATGTAAGATGCAGACTTAAAAGAAGATAATAAATAATATATTTTGATTTGACTATATTACTCTTTGAGAGAATTTTGCTATGAATTATACACTTTAAAAAATGTTTTGTTTCCTCTATCTACAGAAATATAAATATAAAGGAATTAGGTTTGTCTAGAAAGAACCCAATGTGTAGTTTATGCACACATTATTAGGATACTTTTACACTAGCTAGATTGGTTGTTGCTGTTTCAGTGAGTTGCTTTGAGGGATATATCCACTGGATACCTACTTGGATTCTGAATCTTTGATTATCCAGGCCTGCACTGCACACTAAATATATGTGAAAGCAAGAATAAACTCCCCATCCCTTTCCCTGCCCATTTATTTATGTGTGTTTAAAACAAATCAATCCATTAGTGTCAGTAATGGCAATTAGTACACAAGAAACATCAGAAAATCTACTACAACAGAAGTAGTAATAACATCATGGAGTTTTGCCAGTTTCATATGGATTTAGGTCATTGTCAAAAACATTCTACTGCTCATTATCAGCTTCTAAGCAATGTACATTTTATAATTAAATGATACATCTCAGATTCTTGACACTTTCCGTAAATTACTTGATAAAATCTGCAGAGTTTATATATGTAATGTCTTATTCTGTAACTTTGTTCTTGTCTAAGAATATTATTTTCCATTCTCTAGTTTCATGGTATCATGACATGGTACTTGTCTTACATCTAACCATAGAGAAAGAAAGTGTGTATACAAATTTATTGGGTGAACTAAAACACTCAAGGCTAAAATGCTTCAAATTCAAGGAATATCTGGCTACTCTAATAGGTGAATAAACTCTCTCATAACATCTGGCCCTGTGAGGGTACAGCCTGCTCTATGCGGCATTTTCAAGCGACTCATGTTTTTAGCTGTCTGATTGCTGTCTGCGATCCATATGAGTTGCACAGGAAACAGTGATTATTCCTATACATCTTTGTCTGAAATCCACAGTTACTATTTAATGTAATTGCTTCCCCACTGTGGTGTTGTTTGAAAACAAGTGTCTGTTTGTTTTATTTATTTATTTTAACTTGAAAACTTTCTATTGTGGTGTAACATGCTGGGAGCACCTGCAAGAAGAAATTGCTATCCAACATCTTCTTTTTTCTCAAGTTTGGAATTCGTTATTCCCCTCTTACTTTTAGTTCCACAGTTGCTAAGACCCTCTTTTGTGGGGGAATTTATTTTCCACTCCATATTTTTATCATACAATAAACTATAAAAATACTTAACTGCTTAGCTCAACTCTGTCAGCTTTGGACAAGAAATTTTAAAAAGACAGACTTTAAATTTCCACATTTCTTTTGTTTTCAACGTTATGCAAAGGTCTTGCACCTTTTTTGAAACAGCAACAATAAATAACAGGAAATTATTCCAGAATTGTAACAAAAAAACCCCTTCTGAACCCTTCTGTCACTTTACAACCACCTTAGTAAGAAGTTTACTCTGGTTATAGAGGCTTTTTTAAAAAAAACAACCATTCCTATTTGGTTTCCCTATAATACATCTCTTTCTTTAATATTCTTGGAGTTGTGTCGTTGTTTAACTCCAGCCAGCAGCTAATCCACACGTGGCCATTCTCTCACTCCTTCCCAGTAGTTTTGGGAAGAGAAACAAAAGGGTGAAAGTGCAAAAATTTATGAGTTGAGATAAAAGCAGCTTAATAATTGACATAGAACATAATGATGAGGATGATAATAATAGCAGTAGTAATAATAAATATAACAGTAATTTAGTTAAAACAAAATGACAGTGAGAAATAAGAAAGACAAGCGATGTAGATGAAAACAGTTGCTCACCAACTGACTAATGGCCAGGCAGTCCCCAAGCAGCAGCCCTGCACTAACCTTCTCCAAATTTGTATGCTTAGGATGATGTCATACGGTGTAGGATATCTCTCGGGTCACTTGGGGTCAGCTGTCCTCGTCGTGTCTCCTCCCAATTTCTTGTGCATCCCCAGCACTCTCGCTAGTGGGGTGGGGTGAGGAATAGTAAAGGCCTTGGCTCTGAGTAAGCCCTGCTCAGTAACAAAAACATCTCTGTTTCCAGCACAAATCCAAAACACAGCTCCAAACCAGCTACTGTGAGTAAAATTAATGCTATCCCAGCCAAAAACAGTACATGTTTGTGTCATTCTTGGTAATAATTATAGAAAAACAGTAAAATATAAAGAAAAATAAAAAGATTCAATAAAAATAGTATTTATTTCATTAAACTATTGATTTCTGCCCTCTTGACCTTCTTTCTGTGAGGATTCAAAACCAAGAACTGATTCTTTATTAGCTGCAATATGCTATGTCATCAAATAGCTCTCATACTAATTTAGCTATTTTACTAATTAATTTTATGGTTATCTACGAGGATTTTGAGATCTTTGGGATTAATTTATTAAAAAATGCACAACTGAATATTGATCTTTCTGGGTTTTTTTCAAGATATTTAGATAAATTTCCTCCTAAATACTTCAATATGAACATATGACTACAGTTAGGAAGGAAATTACACACTTGATTTAATCTCTTAAACTAAAACAAAGCTAAATGGATCTACATCTGCTTACCAGAAAGAAACCCATCCAATGTTATTTGCTTTCAGTGTAACTCAGAAAAGGATTTTTTCAAGCATGTAACTATTCTTTAGTACATGACTAGTCACACATCTAAACTCCATTAAAATGGATGGCACGATTAACTGCTGTCTTAGGTAGGAAATTACTTAACTGTGTACTGCATTGTTTTCTCAGTGAGACTGTATTTGATGCAAACCAACATTTTATGTTGTTTTGATTAAACAAGTTTCTCTTTCAGACTCCTGTACCATGCAGCTTGCTTTAGGAGAAAGCAATTACTCTTCAACCTCACTGAAAGCAGTGGAAGTCAGATGAAGAAAATCTGTGAGGTCATGGCACTTTACATACACAAATTTAATTGCACTCACACTTAGCTTCCATGTACTGCACCACCTTTAACCAAGCTACATTGTACTTGGTTCCTAATTGTTGCCAAACAAACTTTCTGTTTCCTTAGCTTGTTATGTGTATATTTATGTAAATACATGCTTGCATGCAATATTTACTTTGCATATAGTTTAATATTTCAAGCAAGAAAATAAGCTGAACCACATTCTTCTGAACACAATCCACAATTAGGCCTGTTACTGTTTGCTTCGTAGCTGCATTTTGACTCAAATATGTTACAGTAAAAAGCAGAGATTTTTGCAAGGGTAAATAGTAAAAGACCTGATGAAGACTAACTTGCTGTTGATGTTTAGGTATGTGCTTCTATTTGGAGGTTGATTTTCAGATTAGGTCAGGGCTGGAGAACTCAGCAGGACTTAGGAACCTGAAGAACAGTATGGAAGGAGGTCATAGGCAGCAGTGTCAATTTAACTTTTCAGTGACTCCATCCAGAAAGGATCAAAGGAGTCAAAATGTCAGTCATTACCTCTTTCCATATTCCAATGTAAGTTTTCATTTCAATTTAAGATCTTGTGTCCAACTATTTAATTATTAAACTATTTGTTTTGTAGAAGGAAATTCTGACAACAGGCTTTCTTGAAGATTGACCAGAGATGGACGTGTTTTATAGTGCTCATTCAGATGCAGATCTACATCTCCTTCCTGCCTGTTTAAGAATTTTCTATATGACTTTGGGAGTTTATTTTCTTTAAGCTGAGCTTCCTTATCTGTAAAATATGATTAATAGGGCTTACCAGCCATGGGTTTTTTTTATAGAATATGAGTTCTTTAAGGCATACACAAACTTTATACATTTGCATAGCACATAACCAAGTTTTGGAAAAAGTCTTTAAACACTATAAAGTGCATAAAAAAATTTAAAAATGCATTATCTTTAATTGGTTTTGCTTTATATCCCCTGACATTCAAAGCAATAAGTTTAGGTGAGAAGCAGTATAAAATGTTATACCCTATTACACCTAGCATCACAGCTTCTGAGACTACTTGATTCCTTATACATAAAACCTGCAGAAGACAACTGCTAACTAAGTAGTCTCTGCAAGGACTCTTCCCTTTTGAGGCTTAGCAATGTTGGGTATTTTTAAGGCTCTCTCTGGTCAGAGGGCTTTCTCTAACTTGAATGGCAGGTTGGGTGAGGTTCTGTAGGGTAAGGATCCAACCTACAACAGCAGGTGTTGCTAAATACAGTAGCAAAACAGACCTTTCTGACAAAATGCTGGTGAGTTTGATGTCTGTTTCTCTGGGTGTCACTATGCAGTATTTCTGTTGTCAGAGAATGCTTGGATACAAAAGCTTTCCTTGGGATATTACACAAAAATAAATATGAGTAGTGTACAAATATAAAATCTTCATTACGTTTAAAGGTAGTTACATTATATCATAACATCTAGAGCAAAGAGATTACTTGTTAGCAGAAGTCTTTCTTGCTAGCCCTGAAATCTGTAAGAATCTGAGGTAGCAGTGGACCTGAAACTAGAAAGTAATTCGTACAAAATGCGGTAATTGAGCGATTAGCAGCAGGGACAGAATTGATGAACTGGTTAGGACCAATTTGTGTTTGCCTCCTCTCTTGAATTACTAAACCAAATGAGAAGTGCAAGGAAGAAAAACCAAGATAAAACAGAAATCATCTACACTGTTCAAGTTAATTTTGCAATTCCCATCAGAGCAATTGTAAATGTAGCTACTGAATACAATTTGCACAGGTTTTGTTTTGGTTTTTTTTTTAATAAATCACATAATCTTTCATGTATCCTTCAGAGGAAAGCAGAACATTAATTGAGGTGCCGTAGTCTGATATGGAAAATAGGGAGGGGCGGGAAAGAAAAAGTAAGATTAAAACAAAACTGTAATTGCTGATTACGTTAGAAATAAAATAAAGCAAACACACACTAGTTAGATTTCATATCCTATTGATTACTGGCCAGTAAAATTCTATAACCTAAAGGAGATTTTTTTTCAGTACATCCAGTTTCTTCCCCTTGGCTGTGCTTTTCCTACTGCTCTAATGCCAAAAGTTTGTAGGTGGTCATTATGTATTATAATCACAGAAGTTATTCCTATCACATAATTACTGAACTGCCCTGAGCACAGATGTACTTTAATGAGCCTTTGGGGAAGTGGATTTAGCTTTCTTCTGTTTCTGAATGGCTAAAAACCATTCACGCAGTGCTTGCAGATTCACTGCTTGCACATGGATTATATTTGCTGGCAGTCCTTTCTTCTACTATTTAGATTTAAATGATCACAGCTTTTCCTTCCTTTTGAAGACTCTTAAAAATTTTTAATTTTCATTATTTAATTTACTGATTTGTTTCACAGAAATTCAAAGACAAAAATATCCTTCCTTGGAAATACTTTCTTGAGAACCGGTTTTCCCAGATGAAGTGAACGGTCACATTTCTCAAGGCAAATACTGCTTGTTTAGTTTTTAGTGAAAGAACAGCTAGTTTGAGGAGTCTCTGTGCCAGTGCATTATTGTTCAAATGCTCTGCCTGTGGAATTAAGCTAGAGAGGAAATGAGATGAGCAGATATTAGTTTAGTAAGGAATCATGGCAGCGTCTCTAACTTTTAAATATTTTCATTTAAAGCACTGTAGATCTTCTGACCCTAGTCTGCTCCTGCATTCATCTATACATCCTCTATGAGAAAAATTGTCCTATGGTTAGATTACCGGTGATACCTAAGACTCCTTTTTCCTTGGTAACTTAAACAGGAAACCTGTATCAAAAAAATCAGAGATTTTTGGTCAATGGCTCTGTGTCCAGGTGGAGGCTGGTGATGAGAGGTGTCCCTCAAGGTGATGAGTGGTGTCCCTCAGGACTCCATCTTGGACTCATGCTTGCTAATATATTTATCAATTACACAGACAGTAGGATCATTTGCAGATGACATAACGCTGAGAGATGCAGGGGACAAAAGAGAAGGAAAGGATACATCCAGGGGGAAACCTGGACAAGCTTGAGAAGGGGGTCCACAAGAATCTCATGAAGTTCAAGGGCAAGTCCAAGCTACTGCCACCTTGGCTGGGGCAACACCAGAGAGATTGGGAGAAGAAGACATTGAGACCAGCGCTGAAGAGAAGCATTTGGGAGTTCTCATTGATGAAAAGTTGAACATGAGACAAAAATGTGCACTGGCAGCCCAGAAAGCCAGTTCCTAAGCTGCATCCAAAGCAGTGTGGCCAGCAGGTCAAGGGAGGGGATTCTGTCCCTCTATTCCACTCTGGTGAGACCCATCTGGAACACTGCATCCAGCTATGGGGTTCCCAGCACAAGAAAGATGTGGACTTCTTTGTGGGAGTGCAAAGGAGCTCCTCAAAGATGGCTTGAGCACCTCTGCTGCTAAGAAACGCTGACAGAATTGGAGTTTACGGTAAGGAGAAGAAGAGCTTCCAGGGAGACCTTATTGGAGACTTCCTTACCTAAAAAGTCTTATAAAAAATGAGAGAGCAACTTTTCACATGGGTAAAATCTAGTCAAAGGAAAACAAGAAAGGTTTTAAACTAAAAGAACAGATATTTAGGTTAGATGATAGGAAGAAATTCTTTACTGTGAAGGTGGTGAGGCACTGCAATGAGTTGTTCAGAGAAGTCTTGGATGCCCCATTCCTGGCAGTGGTCCATCCTGGCTGGATGGGTCTCTGAGCAACCTGATCCAGTGTGTGGCAACATTGCTCATGGCAGGGCTAGGAAGGGTTGCAACTAGATGACCTTTAAGGTCCCTTCCATTCTATGATTTCATGGTCATCCTGATTTTGGTTTTAATTTAGCTATAAATGGGACAATTAATTCATTAATTTGAACCATCACTACTTCCTATAACCATATGAGAAATATACATAAAGGTTTGTATATATATGGATTTTCCAGAAGGTAGGTACATTCTCTGAGCTATAAAATACATTTGGTCCAAGAAACCAGATAAGTAATTGTTATCAGAATACTGCATTGAGAATCCTGTAGTGCTTTACACAAAGAATATTAATAAGTCTATGTCTCTGACAAAGAAAAAAGTCTGGCAGATCATCTGATGATGTTATCAGAGAGACAAAATTTGTAATATAAATGTCAGACTGTAGTATTTAGAAATAATTCATCCAAAATTATAAAAAAAAATATAATTTGCTTTAAGAAGTAGTCAGAGGTGGAATTATTTTTTATTTGCTTGTGGTGTCTTCATTATTTAAGATTTATTTTTACAAGCTTTGCATTGAAACTTTGTTAGAAAAAGGTTAAAAAGAAAAGCTGATTTGTTTTATATAGTTATTAGGTTCTAACTACAAGGTCTACAACAAGAAATATTATTAGACTCAGTAAGTATCTGAGAGAACTACAAGACTGTGAAAATTCAATTTAGTTAACACCATGACCAAAAGGGGTTTTTTTCCATCTCTTACCTGAATCTCAGGCTGCTAGAGTTAACTTCCAAATCATGTTTCAAATTTCTGGACTTAAACTCTTGTACAAGGTTGATTACAATGCCACGTACTATGCTGCCATAAAAATATTACTAAAATAGCCCTATTTGTCTCCTTTATTTTTTTCTAAAAGAATGTAAATTATTTAAGTTAATTTAAATTAATTACATTTTAATGAGTTTTTAGGGCTATCATAAATTAAGTTTTATAAATTAAATATACATATATCATGCCATTATAATAATGAATATCCCATACTTTACATGAATTTATCAGATTTCACATCCTCAGTGGACATTTATTAATTTGACAAATGTTATCAATGAGAAAATTTCTGTGTGAACATATATTCCTTCAGCAGAATTTATTTACATAGTGATATTGTTGGAGTGCACAGAAATGTAAATTACTCTTGTATAGGAGAATTCTGAGGGATTAATTCAAAACAAAAGTCCAAAAAAATAGTAGAGAAGTACTGCAGCTGCTGTAATTGGAGAAATTAGCTTGAACTACCATATTTTGAGTTTAATCTTGTAGTTAGGTCTGGTGTATCATGACCTGCAATAATAGAGATACGTTGATATTATCAGGTGAAGCTTTTAAGAGTAAAGCTTTTATCACATACTTTCTCACGTGTGTTCAGTATCTGTAGGGTTTAGCAAAACTAGAACAAATTCTGCCACAGTCATGTTGACTAATTCTTGGCCTATAAACCATTTGAAAATGTTTAAATTGATGACCACAATAAGAACAATTCCACTAAATGACGGCAATACTAAAGCACTATTTAGCAAAAAGAAGGGCAGTAGAATTTAAAGCTAATGGGCTAAAACTGCAAAATCCTGATTTTATGGTCAGTTAATCACATTGGATCATACAACCAACACCAGCATGATATCCAGAAAGTCCAGCAGTGTCAGCTCATATAGGAGAAATAGTGTCAGACACAAAATCTATATTCCAAACTTTATTTCTGGTATAGGTGCAGGTCTCAGCTGTAGAAGCTAAGTGTGCAAATATTAGACAAACAAGTAAAAATTGCCTGGATAAACACCCCCACTTGTCAATGACCTTTACACCATAACATGAAAGTAACACTTTTACTGAGATAGATTATCAATGTAGCCACTTTAGCATTGATTTAGCAAGTTTAAGAAGTCGCTACTTTGGAACACTTACTAAAATACTGATGAAGAACACACTGAAGACATAATCATAACCAAGATAATATTCTCCGATTTTATATGACAATACAAAAACATCTCACTAGACATGCAAAAACTTAGAACTGTTCTCATGTCAGCTACATTTTTTCTAAAAATTATTCTCTCTGTCTTTTCTTGTAGGAAAGGAAATTTCTTGTCACACAGACAAGGCAAAACCATTACCTGGAGGCCACATTTAGAAGCAAAACTACATTTTAATTTTTGGGTTTTAGCAGACAATAAATTCCAGGTCTGTTTTAATTTTTCTTGCTTTTGGACTACTGTTGGGCATGAAGCGAGATGTCGAGCATATCAGAGAGTTTAAGGTCTTTTATTCATATGTAAATTAATGGAAATAATTTCCTAATGTTTTCAAATGCCTTTTTAGAATGACTAATAAGCAACTAATAAACAGTACTTGCATGTACAAAAAGACATTTCCTTATGGTAGTCTTTTGCTTATTCAAAACACTAGAAGAAAGAACAGGATCCCCATGAACATTATGTTTCCACGCTTGAGCACGTCTCTATGTGTACACCTGCCCACACTATGGAATTCTAAAAATCACTTGGAGAGCAATTAAAAAAAATTGTTGAACTTAGGAAGCTTGGTCTTTTGCAAGCATAATTTTACAAAGTCTAGTGTTACGGAGACTGTAGAAAAATGAGTGAATTGTTAATGTGGGGTTTTTTTTTTCTGGCGTAGGAATCAGGGACCACCAATGGAAATAGTGGAAATAGCAAAAAAAAAAGCACATTCAACTTGTAACGAGCAATAGATCAACAGAACATCTTGTCATATGGAGGTGTAGATGTAAAATGTCTATAAGGGTTCAGAAGAAAATGAGGAAAGGACTTAGAATTGAAACTAAATCTAACTCAGGAAGCTACAATTTTCTGTGGAGACCAGCAGGTCATAAGACAGAGCGATAGATTGTAAACATAATCATGCATATACATGACAGAGACCTTGCTGTTGACAAGTCACAACCCATTGGTAAGTCAATCCCTAAAATCTCTTTTCTTCTCAAACTTCCTGTTTTATTTTTATGTTCAATTTCCGTATGAACAGTATCACAGAATTATATATATATATTACAAACTAAATCCCTAACAAATCAGCTACTCAGGTTTTAAGACCAATTTGTACCATGCAAAATCTGTGGTACTTAGAAACTCTTCCTTCCTGCAAACTGAAACCATCCATTCTGTCTTCATGTAGGTTCTTGATATCGCTGGTGAGTCATGAAGTTAATAAGAAAGTGGAAAAGCAGCAGAGTATGTTGTACGCTATTAAAACAGTTATGATATTGCTTGAGATGCATAAAACAGCCAGCTGTTCCTTGCTCTGCCCTGCATTTTACCTTTTCTAGGCTAAAATCTCTAGTTTAGATTCCACTGAGAAGCTATGTGATAAGTTTTTAATATAGTTATATAGACTTAAAAAAACATCTTGAAAAAGATGTAAGGGTAATTTTTTTCCTACCTAAGTTGCCCCATGCAAAGCAAGAAAAACCTTTGCAAACAACTGATATTTTGTAATTCCATTAGGCTTGAAAAATTTGTGTATATGCTTACGGCTGTTTACATACTACTGTTTTACAACCTGCTGGTCTCCACAGAAAATTCTTGCAAGAACTGAAAAGTCTTCTCTCTTTATTTACTCATTGGGACGTTACTGCTGCAGGTGGGAGCAGAAATGAAAAGGAGACCACATGCCTGCAGCAAATACTCCTAGGAAATAACCTTCAGTTAGGCAGACACACATATGTATTGCTATTGACTAGACCATGCCTGTGCTCTTCCAAACAGTATAATTGCCAAGTTATTTCATGTTGCACTGTTAGCCTTAAATGAAAAAAAAAAAAAAATTAAAAAAGAAGGCTGAAACCTGTCCAAGAAATCCGTGCTTCTTTCCCGGTCTGATTTAAAATTCAGGCAAGGCCCTCAGAAGATAGAGACAGGGAAGTTGTTGCAAAAATTGGGACATGGTGAGACAGCTGGCAAAACTAGGGAGAGCAGTAGTTGTGTAAAAGCGCTTCAGTATAAGTGGGGAGGGAGGAAAGGGAGGATGGAGTGGTTCTTAGTGCGATGGAGCAGCTCAACTGTCAAGGGCTTCTCTATGGGGCAGGAGACTGGATGTGAGAGCTGGAGGTCAGGGTCAGAGGAAAGGATGGTGAGACAGATGGCACCATGGTGGGAGCACATTAGCAACCACCTGGTCATGGATGTTTAGTGGACACCTTCAACAACCTGATTAAGTCTCTGAGTCACTGATACTGGCTTCCTTGAAGGTTTCTCCTTTCTGACATTTTCTGGTTTGGCATGTGGTGGGAAAGAAACTGTCAAGGAGATTTGCAGGGACCATCAGGGTTATCTGCTTAGTACAGGTGCTAGACATGAAAAAATCCACTGACATTTTATTCTTCTTTAATTTTAACTTTATTTTTAAAGTAATTCTTTCCATCTAAAATAAAGACAAACTAATCCCCACTGTAATCTAAAATCAATTTGTCATTTAAAATAATAAAGATATTACAAATTATAATATTCCTCTGTTAAATTTCAATAGGTAAAAGAAAGTAGAAGAAGCAATTGGCTAGAAAGTATACTATAAACAGTAATCTGGATCTTGAGATTTTAGTAAGGAGAATGAAAAATCTAATAGTGTTTTACATGAGAAATACAAAATTATGGCCATTATGGAGTTGTGTAGGAAGTACCTAAATGAGAGACTATGGGCTGTGTCTTTTCCATTATGGAGAAAAAAAGGCAATTTTTGATACAAAGATTTCCAGCACAAATACCAAGATCTTAACAGTAGCTGTGAGAGAACAGTCATGTTTCCATAAGGTATGTTCTCAGGTTCTGAAAATATGTGACAAGGTGTTCATTTGTATTCTCCCACTTCCTGGACTCTGGCAGATTTTTATTCCATGAGAATATTTAACGTAATTTTGAATTGTATTAAACTTTTGGCTTCCAGAGTGTCCTGTGGCAGTGTGTTCCAAAAATTAATTACCCATTATAAAAAATCTGATGTATTTAAGGAGCTCTAAACATGATGCCTAACCAAATTACTTAATAACTTAATTTGATCCTTGTGTTATGAAATCTATTGGGCAATGTTTCCATCGTTCATGATTGTATCTTATTTCAAATCCTGAAAACACAAGTCTATTTCATTTCACTAAAGGTTTTTGTTATACAGTGTGTTGGTTATGTGAAAATCTGTGAAAGAGAAAAGTAAATTTCAATCAAGGAGTTTTTTAAACTTGCCTACAGCAAAAGGGAGCCAAATGAGCTGTGGTTTCTAGTGGCTATAGTAAATCATTACTTGTTTACCTAACATGTGCAAAAAACCCCTCTAACTACCTTTGTGTATATTTGTGTACACCAGGTGCACATTTTGAAGTGTTTCACATTCTCTCTGTTAATTTATAAAACATTTACACCAAAATAATTATGAAAATGTGATATTTGAATTATTGTTGTTGTTCGGTGGTTGTTGTAGTTGTTGTTGTTTTTGTTGTTTAGGTCTCTCACAGTTAATAAGACAGCTGTAAAACCAACTACAGATTATTCCTCATACAGTTGTTATAAAAAGAGCTGGAGTCTTATTATTAAATTAAGTAAAATTGAACTGCATCTCCTTGACTAATATTTATCTTGTTTGTTTTAGTGTGGTGTTGGCAAAATATAAATTCCTCTTCTTTCCTTGACCAAAATTAAATGCTTCTAGTGAAGTTCCATCACTTACAGAGCATTATTTAATGGAATATATTTAATATTGTACAGGGGTGTGCATACAAGGAAAAGAATATCTTCAAGCACACAAATACTTTCAACGAGTTACTTCAGAATAAATGGGGATCTTCTGTTGGACTAGCATGATATATACTATCTCTTGAAGCTTGGATATCACTAGAGTTCATAAAAAACCCAGAAGAAGAAAAGAGAAGAGGTGATAGAGTAAAACAATACACCTGTATTTTCGGAGAGCTAACTTTGAAAATGTGATAAATGCTGTATCGTAAAGCTCAAGGTTTTCATACTAAAACTCTCTAGCAAGGTTTATATAGGGGTTGATAGATAGCCTAAATCATATTTTAGAAGGGGATAATGTATCTTATGGCCTGATGGATGCTTTTTTCTCCTTGCTCAGTTTCTGGGCAAATGAGAATAGAAAACTGCCATGGATATGTGAAATGTTTTCTACATGGACTGATAAGGATATGTGAATATTAGCATATTTGGGTAAAAAAAAAGAAAAAGCTCTGATCCCAGAGCCATAATTAAAGAATCATAGAATCAAAGAATCATCAAGTTTGGAAGAGATCTTTAAGATTATCCAGTCCAACCACACACCCAGCACTGCCGCTGTAACCTGTAAACCACTCAACCACCATCACCCAGCACCAGATCCAGAAGCCTCTTAAACACCTCGAGGGATGGTCACTCCCCCCCCTCCCTGGGCAACCTATTCCAATGCCTGACCACCCTGACAGTGAAAAAACTTTTCTCATATCTAATCTGCATCTCCCCTGTCTAAGGCCATTTTCTCTTTTCCTCCTACTATAGGCATGGTAGAATTCTCAAAGTTTGTTTTGGAGAGAGAAAACAGCATATGCAGAGCACACTCAACACATTTTTTTTTAGATAAATATTTTTCTGGTACCTGTCTTTTTTAGGTAAAGACAGAAAAAAAGGAATCTTTCTGTCTAGAAGATAAAGTTAAGGAGTGACAAAAATCCATGAAGACATAATCAACGTAGTGGCACCACAATCAGGAGCAGCACACTGTACTCCAGATGTTACTACCACTGCGATCACTGCTATGACATGAGTAATCTGCAGCCTGTATTTCCTTCACCCTTACCACAAACTTTGTTGATACCATCATGACATTACTGCTTTTGATTAAGCCTCTAGCTGTTTGTCAACTCCTTGGCTGATGGACACTTTGTCATAAGTTTGCTATGAAATAGCTGAATTGTGTTTTTCTTGGTCAAAAGCTACTTCAGCTTCTTTCTTTTAAAAATGTAAGTTATAGTAAAATAATAATTGTCTCAATCATAACAGCATCCCTTGCAAATTCTACATGGCCTCCAAAACCTTAGTGCTGTTTCATTTAAACTAAGCCCCAAGCATTAAAACCAGCACAGTTTCCATTTTCCCAGGCCTCTATACACATGGATGGTACCTGTGTCTTGGCTCCATGCAGTGGTAAAACAGGCACAAATGACTTCTTGTCCTTTCCCGCAGTGGTTTTCATAGGAGGATTATGTGAGCACATAACCCAAAAAGAAGCTACACTATACTCCAACCAAGGTGTCCAATCTTGATGGTCAAGCACACTACAGAATGATACATCAGCCTAGACATGTCATTCAGTGCTATCACTTCACTCCTTAAGGATCCGTCAGCGGGCTCAAGAAGATCCCCTTCATGTACCCAGCCCAGAAGAGCTGGTGGTCAGAAAGCTGCATCTTGACCAATGGAGGAATCACATGGAGGAAAATACAGCTGAACCTTAAAGGATACCTGTTTCAAGCCTCTATGATGGCTTTTAATTAGCTACTACTGTATTGGGTATTTGCTTGCTTTCTTCTTTTTTCTTTCTCCTCCTCCAGAAAGAAGCTACAGATCTAGTTTTAGTAAGCCCACCAGTTACCTTCATATAAAGGTGATGGCTTATCAAAGGTCTTTTCCTTCAATCCTACATATATTACTAACACTTAAACTTGCACCTAAAATTCTCAGCCAACTTTATAGGAGTGTATTCTGTACATCTAAGGTCATGATTAACCTTTGATGGTGCTGATGCCATTTTGGTTTTTACCTTTTTTTTCTTTTATATATTCTCTGTATTCTTTACACACATATTTGTAACCTAATGTATTAGTGGCTAGTTTTCCCAGTAGTTTTCCATGCCCTTTCCCTAGGCAGAAAGACAAGACATATTCCAAAGCCTCTATCCTATCCTGGTTCTCCCTGGCTACCAAAGCTGAAAAACAGCTCTTCAGACACATTTTCATCAACAAAGTACAGTCTCATCCAAGGAGGGGGAAGACTTAGAAGGGGCTTGACCCAGGGGGGAATTGCATCACCACTTGTGCTCCTAATTGGTGCTTTTTTGTCAATTACGCTAATTTACCAAACTTATAAAACTGCATGCACACCCGTGGGGGGTGGGCTTTTCTGGACATTCTCCACAATTACCCCTGGACACCTCCAAACAAAGATCCACTGTTATATTACCTCCTTACTAAAATTATCTCGAGTTTCATTTCCAGGTTGGGAAAAAGGCAACAGTGCCATATATCAGTTTAGTGAAGTGTTGTATGGAGAGAAGGGATGTAGATCTTTGAGCATAGGTATTCTTTTCTCCTTCACTTGATTATTCTGAAGGTTGATTCGATCTAATTAAGACACACATCAGTATAAATCATTAAAATTTGTCACATCTTCAGTCTCCTCATGACTATAAATGCTGGCTATATCTCGTAGTTTATCATAATGAATGGAGAAGGCAAGGAAGAAATGGTAATTAAGCAAGTTTTCTAAATAATTAAGTTCTCAGGTTAATCATGGAAAATGAAGGAGTATCAACAGTCCCTTTATAGGAGAAACTGGATATAGAGAGGATGTAGTGGGGCAGAAGTGAGTAGAGTGACAGATCCAGAGTAGCTTTCAAGCTGACAATATCAGTGTGTTAATAAATGTAATACCATTGTATACCCTTGAGTGATTTAGAGCTATGGGTAATGACAACTAATGTCTAGCATTCATTAAATTGATATACGATAATTACTTATTTTTATTCAATCAATATATTGCATTCTGGCATGGGCCAA
Organism: Lycocorax pyrrhopterus obiensis; assembly: GCA_014706295.1. Taxonomy (NCBI): domain Eukaryota; kingdom Metazoa; phylum Chordata; class Aves; order Passeriformes; family Paradisaeidae; genus Lycocorax; species Lycocorax pyrrhopterus. The sequence continues at coordinate 47,107,570 of JACSVZ010000014.1, read as the reverse complement.
TTTTCATTTAAAGTTCCAGTGATAGTTATGATCATATGAGACTATAAAACAGGAAGTGTTTAAAAAACCCAAAAACATGCCAATCCGAGATTCACATAAAGGCAACACCTGGGCAATCATGCGAGATGCTGATTTTTAACCTTGAGAGCAAACATATCCAATACTGAAAACCTGAAGAGGTCTCAGGCAGACAGACAGCAACCACCATATACCCCTGACACACACAATGATAAACCAAGGTGAATAATCTGGCAACATTAAAACAGAAACAACATAAAGACTAATTCATCAGATTCTATCACTACTGCAGCAAATAAATTTTGCAACAAATTGAGGGACATGTGCACACTTTACCTACATAATGCATATATACTTTGGGACTGAATATTCAAACACTGCATCTTCTTATACTTAGCTCAGTCTGGGACAGATTTTTTTATTGCTTTTATGCATGTGTTGAACACACCTAGGACAAATCTTGCTGTGTTTCATGGAGTATGAACTTGACCTAGAATGCTGTTTCTGCCCTCAAAAATGCAATAGAAATTAAATACTTATGGGATACTAAAGAGAAAAATAATGCAGAAAGGCAAAGCAACTTCTTTTGTTTATGGAACAAAATTTGGCTATAAATAGGTACCCTAATATTTTACCTTTTCTTCTTTGGCTCATCCCAGCTTATGTGATCCAACTACCTAATTGGCTTCACATCTTTCAAAAGAGGCGTTTTATTACGTGATCCATTGCTATACTGTATGATTGGAAAAAATAATTAAATCAAAATTGCAAATCTCTGTATTGGTAAGAATTAGTTCAGAAATTGGGAGGTCTCTGACAGACAAAAGCAATGAATGCCAGAGGATGAACTCAGTAAGAGTTTTCTCAGGGCATAACATTGACATTTAATTACCATGACTACTTCCCCTTGCCTGTCTTTTTTCCCTTTGGTTATAATGATTCTAGGAAGAGCTTTTACAATCACCTCATTAGTCCTATTTTAAATTGTAATTAAAAATAATTGATCCTGTTACTAAGGGGTCACTTATGAACCCCATTTCCCATGGCTTATTTCAAGAAATTACTTAAACATGTGTTTTAACCCCTACAGTTTATCTCCAGCATTTGCTTCAGTAATTCAAAATGTTCTTAACTCCTATCGATTATCAGTCTAAAGTCACAAGGAATCCATTTGAGCAGGTTTCTTCAGACAAACATTTAAGTGTATCAATAAACATTACCATGTAAGAAAAAGTTCTGTCTCTGGTGAATGGCAAGCAATCAAGCTGTGTATGAACTTCAGATGACAGAAAAAAAAAAAAGTTTTCTTTTACCTATACATGAGAAGAAGATAGCTTAAAAAATGAACAAGTAAGAGCTACTGGAGTTACATGTTGATGAGAAACAACTAACTGGCCTATTTGCAGAGCATATTTCAAAATTTTTTCAACCTTAAGAGTAAATAGAGAAACACAAAATTACAGATAGACTAACAGGTACATACCAAGTGGATTCATTTAAAGGCATAGAAATATAAGGAATTGAAAAGATTCATTCATTATTCAAGATGTTCTCAGTCCTTTCTCCTTGGGTAATTGGGATATAAACCTTGTATATGGGTCATGACATTAACTGAAATCACAAAAGTGTCAGTTTAGGAACTCGCATAGAGTCAGAAGAGGGTCTGAGATTGGACCCAGACACATCTAGGCTCCCTAAGGAGATTAGAAAGCAACCTTGCAACTCGATGGGATGGCTTCTCCAAGAAACTTTGTCTGAAGCTCCCACTAAGCATGAGATTCATGTAGGGGAAAAGTGAACAACCTCACAGCTAACAGTCCCTTCTAACCTAACCTTTATCCATGTTATGTGTTAGAAGTATTCCCATATAATTGCCTACAATTAAGGTTTTTGGTGGGATAAATGAGTAGCAACTTCTGAGTAGTTAGCCAAACCCAGAAATCCATAAATTGCTAGACTTTATAATTTATCTTATAGAAATACCATTGCTCAAACAAGCAGTATGTTAAACATCCAAGTTTTTCTTTTTGAGTGCATCTGAAGTATTTTACCATAGTGAAATTTGATTGGGCAATCATATTGAAACTACATTGGGTTATTCTTCCATATAAATATCTTGATGACCATAATGACTGTGACAGTTTAAATAAATAGTGCTGCTTCCTTTATGAACTGAAATAGGCTTGAGATCATTCTATCCTTTCCAACTAGGCCATCATGATTAAGTCATCTGAGGCTTTGCCTCCTATCATGGAAATTTGCATTGAGAAAAATATGTATTGGAAAGTAAAATAAGTCAAAAGGTCAAAGATTCACTAGTGAAAACAGTGTGCACTATTTTATTCATTTCATGTATGGATGAGGAATAAAATTTTCCAATTAAACTGACCAGTTTCTATTGCCAAGATCTCAGGTTAAATCTGTGTTATGTACCAATTAAATACACACATCAGAGAAGAGATAGGTGGTGCTTTACTGTAAAAAAGGTGAAAAAACAACCTCTTAACTAAAATATTAAGCTCTATAAATTTATCATTTTCCTCACTGAAATGAAAAGATTAACAGCCCCCTTTACTCTAAAGGTACAAATTCTTCCTTAAGGAATTCTGATAAAGGCAATTAATTTGAAGTTCATTGAACAGCTCTTCCAACATGACATCTGGTCTACATAAACTCTTGAAAAGCCAGTCACTCTTAATTTTAGCTTAAACATACATATGTCTCTCCACTCCCGTTATGGGGAAAAGTACTAACTAACTACTTTGTAAATAAGACAGTAAAGTTTTATTTTCATCATGATATGTACCTACTTCTTTGAAAGTTACAATCCAAGAAGTTTCTTAAGGAGTGAAAGATTTAGAGTCAGCATAATAATAATCATTGAATCATTCAATAGTCATTGAATCCTATATGCAAAAACCCCAGATGAACAGATGTATCTCAAATAATTTTATAATCTGAACCTTAATTATTTCATCATCCCTATGAAGAAGAGTAGTTTTCATCATTACTTTTGTTGTTGTTTTTCTTTGTATTTAAGGATATGTGCTTGGATTCCAAATATGTTATTTCATCTAGCAATTTTTCTGTACCATCTGTGTCCAAAATTTATGTGATTTTCCGCTGCATATCAGCTTAATCCTTGCGCAATATAAAATCAGAGTGTCTAGTGCTTATTTCAATAATTCATTCTCTCTGGCACTTCAGACTTCCTTTTTGATTTTATGGGTGGGTTTTAGGTTTTGAAAATAAAAAGTCACAAGTATTTATGCTACTTTCTCCTGTTCTTGCATATTTTTTCTTTATATTTTAGGCCAAATAATTTGAATATGACAGTTCTTTCAGAATATGTGTTCACAATGTTCATTAATCTATATATCTTTTCAAAATGAAAGTGATACTCTTCCATATTTAGAAACTGAAAGTTATATTATCCAGCATTTTCTGGCAAATTTTAGTCCTTAGGAATTCAAAGCAGCTGTAAGTTATTTTTCCTGGCCAATTGCACTTACCCATACACTGACTGTATGGGTAACGAACTGGTGTCACAGAAAATGCCTTATAATACCAGACCACGTAAAAAAAATTAAAGCACCCATTTCGATTCATGACTTTTATGAGTATCTGACTATATAATAGTGCTGCATATTTTTGAAAGTCCCACCATTAGCTATAATGGAAAAATTTCTATCCAAAATCTATTTTATAGTAGTTTATTTTGCTTTAAGGAATTGCAAAATTATTTTCATACATACCATTATTCATCTCATTATTTTACGTCTTTTCATGGAAGGTTTGTTTCTTTTTCTTCCCAAAATCCCGTTTTACTGAGACTATATATAGTTTAATGTTCTATTCATGTTGGAAATAACTGCCCTAGTTTGGTCATTCCAGAAGTCAGAATTGAAAGATAATTTAGAAAAAGAGAAAATTGTTTATTTTTAGCACTGGAAATAAAGATTTTTTGATTATTGATTAAAAAAAAAAAAAGAAACCAAACCTATCAAAAGGTCAAAATACTAACAAAGGCTTATCTGTGCTTTTAACAATGAGCAGTCTCTTCACTGAATATAAAATTCAATTGTGTGCATTGTGGTGGTACCCAATATTTGAAATCCAAACTTACACTTATGGACATTTTGTTCATGACATCCTTTTGACAAGGTTTATGTTAAAAAGCTGCAACTACTATGATTGCGTCAGAGTGGAATATGGTTGAATTTTATTTTTCTTAAATTAATGCAGTGCTTCAGAAAAAAAAACACTTCAACCTTTTTTTTTTTTAAATTTCTTAGCTCAGTTCATTCTCCAAATGTACAGACATAACAAGCCTTCTAAAGTTACTTCAGTCTTTAACAATCATAGAAAGAGCAAAAGACTCTAAAAAGTCCATTTATTATTTCCCTAAAACTCACCTGTTACAGGAAGAACGGTTGTATGAAAATATACTGTTTTTCAACCTGTCATAAGTGACATTTCATGAAATACTTCTTAATTCTGTGAGTTTGAAGAACGGGAAGGTCTTCAATCATTTTCTTGGGCAGGAGGTAAAAGGTGGGGTGGGCTAGGAAGCTAGGAAAAAAAGACAGGAACTGCAGTCCTAAATAAGGTTTGAGTGCCTGAATTTCCTCTGTGTCATAGCAAATCGGATTATTTTGGGTTCTGACTATAAAAAACATGTTAGTATTTTATTAATATAAATGGTAGCTTAACCAAAATTCAGTATCTCTGAAGAATACCTGTCTGTGTTTATGTATACTATTACATTCTAAAGGAAGAAAGAAAGGAGCAAACAGAAGTATATGAAAAGTAAATTTAGAACCAACATTATTCTGGACAATTTTTTAATGCTTAAACAGACAGATAACCAAATACTGGTGGTGGTGGTGGTGGGTGTTGTGTGTTGATTGTTTTATTATTTTTTTAAATTTTTTTCGCAGTATTTTATCTGTTGCCGTGTTTTTCTTCTGCAGTAGTTTTTATTGTAGCTTCATGAATAATGAGAATAGTTGTCTCATTTAGCACAGAACAAGTTTAAATATGCATGTGGAAAGTTTTTGAGTCTGAAAGTATTTGCCTATAATAATTATCTTAGAAATCATCAGTGCGTTTATTGTCAATGTATTTCCTATACTTCATGGATAAGAGGCAATTCGATGTACAGCATTATTGCATAAAATTTTAAATATGACAGAAACATTTTGGTCGTAAGTTTCATTATACTAATTTTAAGAGGTACTATACAATACCTAACAGCAGCATAAATAAGCTGTAAATTTACAGAAAACTTCAAATGTTGAGATTATCTTTTATCTATGTCCTAAGAAGACTGCTCATAAAATCTGTCTAGTTAGGTTATTTGTGCTTCAAAAAAAACTGCCTTGAAAAATACATATTTTTCAAGAAACGTTTGCTTTCAAAACTTAGCTACAGCTCTCAGTTTCATGAACTGCACTCGTGACAGCAGCTATAGCTGTCTAGGCTACTCTGTTTAACTGTATTTAAGAAAATGCCATGAAGCAAATAGACAGTCCTATTTTAAGAGCTAGCTTTGAATAAAGAATGGGATTTTAACTGTGTGTGTTCAGCCTAGACATACAAATACCAGGTGCTTGCATAGTTGTTTAAGATTAGGGCATTTCTCCTGAAAAAACAGAATAATAAAGCTAGTGTTTGTACTAGGTGTAGCTGGACCACCAAAACTTCAGGTTTTAAGTTCATAACCTAAATGGTTTTTTCTATTAAGAAGAGTGTGTTTTCATAGGTTTCAGACCCTCTAGTACGTCTATTTCATCTTACTATGTTTGAGAACATCCTCTTGCCAAAGTGAAGACTTATGCATTTTAATTTGTTTATTTTGTTCAGCTTGGTAATTAGTACATTTCTGGTATAGCTGCAAGCAACTTTTTACTCAAAACCAATCAGGTTTATTCATATTATTCAAAATTTGCCTGATAAGCAAATCTTGCAAAAAAAATCTAGCAGAACCTTCAAAAATGTCATCTTCTTAGCTGTTGAAAGTGGAACAATCTACCTGTCAGACTTTGTAATGAACAAGTGTAGTAGTATAAAATTTCAAATTTTTGTTACGCTTTTGAACTTGCTTTTTGACAGGTAGTTCAGGAGCCCACACCAACATGATAGCACAGCAGGCACCGGAGCACACTGCGGTCCACATGGGAGTTGACACAGAATATTAATATAATATAAACTCACAAAAAATTTTTCTCCCATTTCATGCACGGACAACAAAGAGCTTTTCATGAACTGGAGTGCTTACCTTTTGGGCTATTAAAAATACTGTTTCTATTAGATTTTTGTTTTCTAGATATATTATTATACAAGCTCTTATTTTGAATAACACTGATTAAACCCATTGCGGAGTTTCATTTTCTGATCCAGAAAAAAATACTTTCTAAAAAGAATAAATTGAGGATTAGAATATGTTACTCCGTAGCAGATAAGAAAGGAAAAAACTTCAGAAAAATCATTCTGCTTAACAACTTTTTGCCAAATAATACAACATTGCCCATGTATATATTGAAGTTATGGAGGTCACACAGAAAGGGTAATAATCCTTTACAACTTTTGACATATTAAGAAAATAATTAAGTATCCTTCACAAGCATAACAAGTATACAGGTATGTTATAAAGTCCTTTTATTCTGCAGGAATCAGAAAGCAGTTTTCCCAAACAAAAAAAAGAGTGTTCCAAAGCCCTGAAACTTTGAAAACTTCAGAGGAATATTTTTCTTTCTTCAGAAATTGAGTATATCTCTAATTCCTTTGGTGAAATATCTTTGTTCCCATATCTATACATATTAAAAAAAGGAAAAATTTAAAACTCTTTTTTGTCCATTTACTTAAATTACAAATCAAATGTAAATTTCCTATAATTAATTTTAATTAATTAAAATAAAATTAATTAAATTAATTTTAAAAAATTAATCAACATTTTTCATTAATTAATCATTAATTCATGAAAAGCACCTTTATACAGGAATGTTATTCCTTAACAATTAGAAGATAAGTTCATAGAATACCCTGACTTGGAATGGACTCACAAGGATCACTGAGTACAACTCCTGATCCCACATAGGGCAACCTAAAGATAAATGTTATAGGAGCATTGTTGAAAGGCTTCTTGAACAGCAATAAGTTTGGGGCCATGACCACTTCCCTGGGGAGCTTGTTCCAGTACTTGACCAACCTCTCAATGAAGAACTTTTTCCGAATATCCAATCTGAACTTTCCGTGACACATTAAGACATTTAAGACATTAGCTCACATCCAATCACCAGACACCAGAGAGAAGAGATCCCTCTCTGCTACCACTCATAAGGAAATTGTAGACAATTATGACATCGCCCTTCAAGTCTCCTCACTAAAGCATTAAACCTCCAAACACTATTTCAAACTGTGGTATTGTCCCGGTTTGAGACAAATTTGGAAGAACGTCCAAAATAAGCGCCCCCTGATAGAAGGCAGGTTACCACCACCCCTTCCCCACCAGGTTCGGGAAGAATTTTCCTCAGAGGAAAGTGAAAAAAAAACTATTTACTTAACAAACACACTGCATGCAGGCACGGAGGAAAAAAAAAAAAAAGAATAATGCTAAATAATAAAACCTCTTGCTATGGAGAGTAGAACCTGAGTAGATTTCAGAGTCCTTTGCAGGTGGTTCTGCCCTCTCCAGAGCTGGGGTTTGGCGTGGGCCCCTCCAGGCTGCCATGGAAAGGCCTCCCAGTGAAGTTCTGAAGTTCTGGTGTTCTGAACAGTCCAGAAGAGAGGAAGAAGAAACCAAAGTCCCAGTGTGACCGCCAGCGAAACGCACACTATGTTAGGGTGACCAGAAAGGCTTCTCCCAGTATGCATTACTCTTTTATGTTAATCTATCCAAGTTTGAATTCCCTGGTTGGCTGCTAGCCTCAACCCTTTGTCACTCCCCCAGAGCTCTCCCATTGGTCCCCGTTCTCTAGTCCTGCCTTTTCCCTGCCCCTGGATAAAACTGTGACTCTCAGGATTATGTTCATATTTGCACCTGCTCTTTTCGACAGTATAGAAGTAATACATGCTCCTGCCGGAATGCAAGCAAATATCCTTTCCAACTCTTTGCTACCGACCATAATACTGAACCACAGTATTAACCCCACATAATACTGGGTCTGTGGGGGCATGCGGGACCCCACAGAGCTGGGCAGGGACAGTATTAGATGGCGCCCAATGTAGGGTGCCACCTATTACCGAGTCCCTTTCTGGCTCTGTGGCCCACGTGCATGAATGCACAGACACAGGGGGGGCTTCAGTAATATGTATCCAATGGCAAGGAGCTGAGAAGGGTCCTTGCATAGAGTTCCACAAACAGCAGTTTATTGCTACAGCTCGTGAAGGGTTCCACAGGCAAAAGACCCCAACACGTGACAGGTCGATTTAAAGTACAGGGGAGTGGCTTATGCCAAGAGCCAACCAGGGAATCAGAACCGGTGTACATTGCCACAACCGAACAGGCATCCTGGGAGAGGCTTCTTCCCTCACCATAACCAATATCTTTGGCACCAGAGACTGTCTTACCAGGAACACTCTTTGTCTCTTGCACCACAGGTCAATCGGCCACCACATCCCAGGGCTCCATACTTTAGCTAACGAACAAGAAGCTAGCTAAAAAGCAAAAGGAATTTAACTCTCTTGCCTGCTGCAGAAGCGGAGCAGCCGGGCAGGAGAAGCCAGCGAGCTTATCTGTGTTTTGAACACAGCGCCGAAGGAATTCCAGCAGCTGTCCCCCCTCTCCCTTAAAGGTACAGAAAGGCAGAGGATTCATGTCTGGCATAGGGCAGATGATAGAGAATACAGTATCATACAGTCACCCCAGGACAAGTATCATGTCATAAGTTTCATTCTTCGAAGTTTCAGTGCTTGTGATGAGTCAAATGTGTCTGGCTGAAATAAAATGCTTCTTCGTGGCATTAACATAAGTACTCTAAGGTACTGTTTCTTCTTCTGAAAAGCTCTGATGCAATATAGGAACACAGACTGTTAAAGAGAATGAGTCACATAAGTTAATGTAGAGAAGTGTTGTATTTTCCTGAAATAGTTTCCTTCTTTTCGTATAACTACTAATATTTCAGATTATTTTCCCCACACTTCCTTAAAATACATTTTCAGTGTTTTGCAAGACTTTATTAGGCTCATTATCTTGCAAAGCAGAAAGCCTGTTGTGAGTTCTCCAATAACTTTTCTCAGAACTTTTTTGTCTACTTACATTTTGGCACACTCTCAATTTCAAATTAAAGTTATAAAATCAGATAAATTAGGCCATCCTCTCTGGAATTTTGCTTCACTGAGATGTGTGTGCACAATGAATGAGAAAACAACAAAGATGAAACATGAAAAATTATTACTGCCATATGCAAAATTAATGCTGTTAATATTACACTGCTTACTTGGGTTGAAACTCCAGCCTGACAAAATTTAACATCAAACACACATTTTTCACAGCAGAACCAGTATTTTACTCTCCGGCAGTGTTGGCGTGGATTGACTGGAGATAGGCAAGCATGGACTGTGCAAAAGCCAGACTTGTGTTCTCAGGCCACTTTAAATGAAATCCCCTTTTGCTAACATTCCATTTATGCCTGACATTTATGCCTATTTTTTACATTTTTGCTTGTTACTCACTGATTGTTTATAGTATCCAATGTTTCATGGAGAGTTGCAAGAACATTCTTGAATAAAAAAGAGCTCAACCTCAAAAATGAAAATTCATTGTTCTTTCTTGAGCAGATTTTGGTCGTAGGTCCCCTCCTGCACCCAGCAGATGCTCATTGTCTTTACCTGCCACAAGCCAGTGCTGTACTGTGTCAAGTCACCAAGAAGGTATCATCATATTCTACATACCATATTATATTGCTGTATTGCTGGTTTCACAGAAAAATTTGCTTGCTTTTTTTTTCTTTTATACACTAGGCTGCTTCTTAGTGAGATAGTTTTTAGAATAAGTTACTGGTGGATACATTTAAATAATGCTCAGATCCTGATATAAATGCTTTTTAAGACTAGGTGCACTTCATACAGTATTTTTGTCATTGTTATGTTGGCAAAAATAAACTACCAAAGTTAGTGGTAAACAACATGTCAATAATTTGCTTTTGTAACACTGCAGCTTTTACTCACATTTTTATACTCCTTCTGTGCTGCTATTTCTGATACGTGTGTTCGGTACAGACTCAAATAAGTAGAACATTAAAAAATATTGTCAAAAATGAACATGAGAAAACATAAGTAATCAGAAATGGCACACATTGTTTACTTTCTGGGCTTCATGTATAAATCCTTTCAGAATCACTACACAAATATATGTCACTTAGATGGGAGAATGGATGGATGGATGAAATGAAAACTTGAAGGTTCACATATTTAGAACATTCAAATACTTAAATGTGCAAAGGTAATATAAGATAGGTAAATAATTAACCCTTTTTTTTTATTATTTCTATAACACTTTAGGTATTAAGCAGCTAATTATCATTAAAACCCTTAATACAAGCCCACTGATAAAGATCACTGACTTTTTAGGAACTAGAGGACACTAAATTTTGGAGATATTGACTGGAATAAATTAATGTAGGTACAGACCAGTGGAAGATGAAAACATCGAAATAACAGTTATTTGTCAACAGCATTTAAATGAAAGGCCTAAATGAGGTGGATTTTCACATTTCAGTTTGACAATTTGTTTAATGAGTTAGTGAATTTTTGAAAAAGAAAAATAAAATTTGAAATGTAACCAAGTATATAAATTAAATACAAAAGATGTTTCCTTTCAAGAGGTATCTGCCAAAAGAAGAAAACTTAAAAAGAAAAAAAAAGTAAAACCAACCAAACAAAAACAACAACAACAAAAAAAAATCAAAACCCTTTCTTTTAAAGCTTTAAAGATTTTTTAAAAACATACTGTCATGCTGTCATATATGTGGGGATTGGGGTAATACATGAAGTTACACATAAGTAATCACAAAATGTTTTTGTTATTGCTAGTCTTGGTTTAGTTTGGCTCCAGAAAACAGTTAATATTTAATGTGAGTGGCATTAAACGAAACTATCCAAGTTTCTGAGCAGAACAGAGATCTGAATGGTCTTTTTAGACACAAATTAATTTCAACTTGAAATGGTGATGCTCCTAAAATAAATTTGGAATAGTTACTGGAGCTTTGGCTCTTCTGAACATCTAAATTTTCTGATTAAGTACAGTTTCTTAATTGTTGTATTCTAGGGTCAAAAAGTGAAAACAAAAAAGAAGTATGACTGATAAAAAGTGTATTACTCTTAGGCTGGAATAATAAGCACAGATCTCTCATTGTCTGAGAATGCTGTCATAAAAGTTAACAGAATGTCCAAGGAAAAGTGGTGGTGGCAGTTCAGAGACAGTAGCAGTTTTCAGTCATTTTAAAAATTCTGAGATTTTACTAACACGATTGAAAGGCTTTACTATGCAGTTTGCTCTTAGTTTTTTCCACCTCATATCTCAGTATTGCTACTCTTAGAATACTGCTAGTCTTAGAAGGTGAACCTCTGACATTATTTTGTCTCTAGGATATACGATCAAACTGTTACCTTGGAGATAATACTCTTGACATCTTTCCTAACTCTTCCTTGTTTGTTTTTAATTCTTCTGTTAGCAGTGACAGCTGCTGTCAATCTTTTTTTCTACTGGAAGCCATCAATCAAAGTCTACTGTTTGAAGCAAATTTAAATTACTAAGTTTACCTACTATCATCAAACAAAGAAGCCACAAATGCTGACAGCTTTGGTTTTGGTGGTTTTGTTGATTTTGGTGTGTTTCTTTGGGGTTTTGGGGGTTTGGGGGGGTGAGGAGGGCATTTTGTTAAATCCTAGAAATTGCAGTGCAAGCTTTATAGTTAGTCAAAGAATACAAGACCATTTTCGCTTGAGAATTATGCACCAAGATGTATGCTGGATGGACATCACATTACCATCAGCATTAAGCGCTTCCCAAAAGACTGGACTCTACCGTACTCCAGCCATTCTAGGAACTGATTATTCTATGTTCCAAACAAAAAGATTCCTTGACATTTTTCGTTCTGTTTTGACTTTGCAATTTTATCATGGAAGGATCATTTATTAATTATAGTAGTATATTTTTTTTAATTTAGCTTTTTTATGCTAATCCTCAGCACTGCTTGTGGAGGTACAAAGTAGAAAGAGCTTTACTAAACCAGAGTAGACAAAAAGATGTTTTTTCTGTAAATCAGGTGTTGACATCTGGGAAGGTAGATCATAATTTTGCATTTTTCCACATTTTATTAAAGATTGCCTTGTGCAATTTATCCTCTGGTATGAAGGGGGATATTTGTTTGGGTTTTTTCCTGTGTAATGATGAATTTCTATCAGAATGTAAATTAATACTGAGTTGATGAAAAGTCAAGCTTGATGAATTTATAAATGAAAATGTTCTTCTAATGAAATTATAGATATCAAATAAAATACCCCAAACTCAAGACACCTTGTCTCCACCACCAAAACTCTCACTCAGAATACGCCTAACTTTCATTTTACTTCTAAAGAGAATAAAAGTGCTGGCAGATTTAATGTGAAAAAATTTAATTTACTAGAAACTGTAAAAGTGTATTTATGCTAAGAAAAGCAAGGATAACGTACTTTCACTGAGATTAATGTGTGTAATGAGTAGATGAAACTACTGCTGAAAGCTGTAACAGCAATATTAACCCTTATGTGTAATCTGTTGGATTGAGATGGATTAAAGTGATTAGTTCTTCCCAAGTCTTTATCTTGAGATATAATGTACATTTTATTTTTTCCCCCAGTGGAAGAAAGATTATAATACAAACACATTTTTGTGCTTATATTTGGAATCAGTATTACGTATAACAGTCAGACAAAGACAATTGCATGCCAAAATCCTAGGAATTATGTAAACATCCTGGAATGCATTCTGTCTTCTTTAACTTGGAAGTGAGGTGTAGACAAAAGCATAAATACCTCTTAATAGACCTTCGGTGCAAATGAGAACTAGGGTCAGTATACCAAGTTATACAATAACGAAATATTTTGTTCAGCAAGATCCTTGGCTCCTCTGAAATTATTTGAAATTATTGCCAGAGGCCAGTGAGGTGTGACTTCTTGGGACAAGTGTTTGCTATTATTTCTCACCATGAAAGTAAGTATTTGGACAATATGTTTCCAAGAGCCATTAATCCTTGATAATGCCGGTTGGCTGGTCCTCACCACTTGTTTCATGTTGCAGGTGATTTCCCAGACTGCTGCTTTTACATGCAATCTTACAGTACTTAACTGCGTAAAAATTTTTACGTTCTCTTTGGATAGGATGCTTCTTCTGATATCACAAGTCATTAATGTCTCCAATGAAACTTAAATTTTCATTCTGACAGAAGAAAACAGAAGTACTGTCATTCCTGAACTTCCAGGGCTGTGGATTCATCTTCATTAATTGTTTTCCAGTTGTGTAGCAGCAAATGGCAAAAATGTCTGCCTTTGTAACATTTCTCCACTAACGTATCACTTTCTTTTTAGTAGTTGACAGCTCATCCTCGTTTTAAGAGAATTTACATATGCTCATGTGATTAGTGACTAGCAATTCTAATTGAAAAAAAATCATAAGCTTTCTTTCTGACAGTTTTAACATTTAGAATGATAAATAGGTGCTGACTTCATAAATTTTCTCTTTCACTTCAGCAAGGGGAAGAAAATGTTCCCAGACAACTGAGGAAGCCTTACAACAGAAGTATATACATCTTCCAACAGAGGACTCTGCTTCTCTTCTGGTTCCAACATCCCCAAAACAACCAGTATGGATATCTATCTTTAGCATCTGACAAAAAAGTATGCTTCATTCAGACAATGGTAAAGATGTTTTTGCAGGAATTGGCTTTATTCTAAGTTTTTTCCACCAAAGAAAGGGCAAAGAAGTAGGTAGGGACTGTAAAGTGCCAGCTACTTCTTCTAAGCAAAATCTGATCTTTTAACTGTTTAAAGAAAAAATTCTAAACCTAAATAGTTATAAACAACACTCAGTTTCCTTTCTCTCTTGCTTGTCTTACACAATGTGCTTAGTCCTTCTCCAGAAACACGGCTTACTTTAAGAGCAATCCTGCTATGGGCCTGCAGTGTCTCACCAACATCATGTGCTCGGAAATGAAGTATACCCACTTCTGAGCAGGGCAATTTAGAGTCCCTTTGCTTCTCATGTGAACCAAATAGGTAAGCCTGTTCACTTTTTAATTATCACTGCACCCAGTCAGACTCGTGCTATTTGAGGAAATGAGCATAAATATAATACAAATAACACTCCCTAATCATGTCGTAAGCAATGGAATAGAGCATTCTATGTGTTACAGCTCATTTCTTTGCCATTAATTTGGAATATAACTGTCACAAATTCTTAATTATTTAAATAATTAGAAAAAGAAATCCACAATTCTTAAAAAAAGATAGCTACTTGCAATTGCTCCTTTAGGATACTTAATGCAGGATCTCTATATGCCTTAATCTCTGGATAGAGTAGAAAAATAAGGCAGATGGATAAACAAATACTGGTTTATGCACTATGCATTTGGTTCCCCGACTTTCTCTTTTACTAACTGTATAGGATGAGAGTATTTATCTCCTCTTGCTCTGACTACACCCAAAGGACCAGGAGGCCTTATTGTTGTTATGCAATTATGAATACAGTTTTTTGTTGAAAATGTAAACTTGTTCTACATCTTTAGACTCAAAAACTTCACTTGCCTTTTATTTATAAGGCTCAATGACATTCGTCAAAGAAGGTAAAAGTTAATACTTGAAACTAATCACTGTCATAAAAATAAGTCTCCCTGTAGAATCAAGACGATATTTAACACTCATAAGCATAGCAGAATATATTCTTTTGTCAAGGAAACTGAAATATTTTCATGTGAAGATAACTGGAATTTATCAGATTTATAGGGTCAGATTTTGTCACTCTTTGCCCACTGTTTACTAATACCTTGAGTGTTCACTGAGAAAATGTGGACAGACATACTAAGCTTTGCTCTCAAAACTGCAGACTACTGGGCACAGATCTGAAATTTCATAAAAAAGACCAGAATTTGCCACACTTTTTGTGTGCTGGCAGAGTAACAGAACGCAGTAAGAACTTTCCATTTCTCTTTGTCTCTATTAGGAACTTTTCCAGCAGAGTCCTGGTTGATAAGGACAAATTTATAGATCCTTATGAGCTGGTTCCAATTAAACGAAATTAAAGGGTATTGCTGGAGTCAGAGTTTCATACATTAAGCTTTGGCTGATGAATGAGTTTGACCTTATTAGAAGAAGAGGGTATCAATATCTGAGAGAAGATATCAGTTATTTCTCTCCATGCATTCTTTCCCCTTTGTCAACTCTATGTATGCATGTATGTATGGTAGAAAACAGCTGACCAAATTTTAGTGTGCCAGCTGAAGCCTATATATCTATGTTTTTGCATTATCTAGGTTGAAATAAAGAAAAAAAAAAAAGCAACTTAGAAAAATAAAATAGATAGATGTGAATATGCCTTCCTTTCTCATGTGGCATAGCTTGGGGGTATAAAATTTTTTGGAGTGGTCTCACAGAGCCCATATTCTTCAGACTGTAAGTAGACATTTGGAACTAGCTCATGAGGAACGATCAGAAAAAAACCCAGAATCTTATGCTTTCAAAGACTTATGAAATCAAACAGGAAAAATATTTTCATACTTTTCACTGATTCACAACAAAATCACTGTCCAGGTGTGGCAGTATGAAAATTGTACCTGCTACAAAATCTTTCTCCCAAGTAAGAAAGAATTCCATAGATACTTCAGTGTAGATAATTTCTATTTAGCTAAAAATAAATAAATGCAGCTAAACCATGTCCTGATGCACAAGAACTTCATTTTTCTCGGTTGTTTTGAGGCTCTTTCCTATGAACCTTTAGTATTAACATCTATGTAATAAATGTTATGTATTTGGGTTGGAGATGCACACAAATTTAAATTATTTTGGGAGTTTGAGTGGGTAGAAGTACACCCATGTTAAGGGAAGGGGAGAATAAGAAAGACCGTGCTACTTGCAGTCAGTCGATATCTGGAAGTTTGTATTTCATTATTTAGCAAACAAGAATGGGATGTGCTCCACACTGCCTAAGGTGGCAGTAGACTAATCAGTATGCACGCCTTCACTGACAGTGACAGTGGCATCCTCTCCTGCAGTGACAGCTTGCATCAACCCTGGCACAAATCAAAAGGAAAACATTGTCAAGACTTTTAAGAACTTTCTGGCAATTAATGAAGCATTTTGGCAATTTGTGGAACATTGTATTAATTTTCTGTCTTTTTCTGAAAATCTAAATATTACAGAGTGAACAATGCTGCTTACCTGCTGTATGATATGTTGGTGTTTTAGCTATTCTAGTCACTATTAATCCTAAAAATTACACTGCTGTCTTCCTATAAAAGCCTGCTATAATACATTATTTTTACAATATAAAAATAACAAAGTTTGCCATGATATCCCTATTTTTAAAAATTATGACCATCAATTTTCTACTACTTTTTGAAATTTATATTATGTGGCCAATTAATCTATAATGGATATTGGTGCCAAAGGGTTGGCAGCATGGGGACTGCAGGGCATGACTCTGTGAGGAGAGGCCGGGAGCTGTTCCTGTTAGACACAGCCAGTTCCTGGTGGTTCTAATACACTCTAAAATCGATATACCACAGGAGACAGCTGGGCCTACCAGTCACACTGTTGGTGACTCTGCAAAAGTATGTTTAAGAAAGGGTATAAAATGCTGCACAGCAGCGTGGTAAGGAGGAGTGAGAAATACGTGAGAGAAACAGTCCTGCAGACAACAAAGGTAATGAAGGAGGAGAGGAAATAAGAGGACATTTGGTACAATAGGTAGCAGTCTGATCAAGGCCATCCAGCTTGGTAGAGGTGTTATGGTACTGTAAAGGCCAAAAAACATGGTTTAATTAAAGGCTTGAGTAATGATGTGTAAGTTTCATGGTGGGGATTCTCTGAAGTGTGGCTGAGTGCTCTGTGTGTCTTTGTAGGGTGAGCCTCACTTCTACATCATGGAGAGAAAGTTCTTGTTTTGTGAACAATTCAGAATGTTTAATAGTATGTATATGTAATGCACATTTACACCAAATTTCAATGTAATAAAAAGTAAGGATAGCTGTTCTGGAATAATTCTCAGCTGACTCTAGAGTTCATTTTAGTTTTTGAGTGTAAGGTTTACTCCATGTTTCAACTTGAGAAAAAGTTAATTTTTCAACACTACCTCCCTGTGACTGGTTGTTTTAAGGAAAATACATTTAATTCCCTACATCTCCTTCTTTAACATTATATCCTTACTATTATGCTTTTATTACAGTAGGAGTAGGAGGCAACTCTGACTTCAGTGTGATGGCCAGATGTCCACAGGAAAATGAGAGTGGAAAAATCCTCAAAACACAGTAAGATGATATTGTTGTTAATGTGAGTACCGTGTGAATTAGGTGCGGAATAAATAAATGTTATTTCATAACAGGAAAAGATAAAATGAGGTACATAGACAGGAAAATAGAAGTATTCTGGGGAGAATGGAAAAAAGCAAAAACCAAAACAAAAAAAGCTGACCATGTCCTTTGACTCTGAACTATCAATTCCATGACTTTATCTAAGGAACAAATAAGGAATCACCATTCGCAGAGGTATAAAACTGGACAGCTCGTTATATTTATGCCACACCTTCACCATTAGAATAGGAACTGTGCATCTGTGTTACTCACCTGATATTGTTTAAATATGCAATGTGTAATCAGTATCAACAGGGTACAAAAACATGCAACGTGCGCAAAAACCTAATTTGCTAATTTGTGGCATGGCACTATAAAGAGTGGGCTGTACTAGTGCAGCTGGAGAGATTAAAACGTTTTTGGAACTTTGTCTTTAATTAGACTGTAGCATTTGGTCTCTTAAAATGTACAGATTTTCTGGTAAAAACTATGGCCCTTTTATTTGATAAGACATGATGGACAGCAAGAATGTAGAGCGAGAAACAATCTAGAAAATAACTGCATGAGAATATGCCAAATTGTAATTAATCATTTCTTAAAACTAAAACAAAGAAAAACATATAGAAGTGAAAAATATTTAATTTGTCATATGATAGCTCATATCAGAGTGGCAATTAGAAGTACTAAAAAAAAATAAAATATAGATATTGAAAAATAAGTAATGAGAAATAGTTATTGTAGGCAAGTGTCAGAGGACATATCCTTACTTTCCTTAGAGGAATGGTCTAATCATAGAATCATAGGATTATTTAGGTTGGAAAAGACCTCCAAGATAATCAAGTCCAACCTTTGACCAGGCACCAGCATATCAACAAAACCACAACATTAAATGCCATGTCCAGCCATTTCTTGAACATTTCCAAGGATAGTGACTCTACCACCTCCCTGGGCAGCCTCTTTCAAAGCTTCACACTCCTTTTGGTGAAGAAATTCTTCCTGATGTCCAGCTTGGACTTCCCTTGGTGCAACTTAAGACCATGTCCTTTCCCCCTGTCACTGGTTGCCTGGGAGAACAGGCCCTCACCTTGCTGCAACCTCCTTTCAAGTAGCTGTAGACAGTGATAAGGTCACTCCTAAGCCTCCTTTTCTCCAGACTAAACACCCCCAGCTCCCTCAGCTGCTCCTCAAAAGACTTTCTCAAGGTTCAGCCAAAACAGTGATAAGAACAGAAAGACAATCTCTTCCCTTGTCCTGCTGGCCACAGTGTTCCTAATATAGGCCAGGATGCCATTGGCCTTCTTGGCCACCTGGGCACACTCCTGGCTCATGTTCAGTCGCTGTTGGCTAGCACCCCTGGGAGGTCTTTTTCCGTTGGGCCACTTTCCAGTCAGTCTGCTCCCAGCCTGCAGCACTGCACGGGGTTGTTGTGACCCAAGTGCAGAATCCTTGGCCTTGCTGAACCTCATACCCTTGGCCTTGGCCCATTGATCCAGCCTGTCCAGATCCCTCTGCAGGGCCTTCCTGACCTCCAGCAGATCAACACTCCCGCTTAACTTGATATCATTTGTGAACTTGTGTACTGACAGTACACTTGATCCCCTCATCCAGATCATCAGTAAAGATATTGAACAGGACTGGCCCCTGTATTGAGCCCTGGGGGAAACTGTTAGTGTATGGACACCAACAGGATGTGACACCATTCACCTCCATTCTCTGGGTATAGCCAGCCATTTTTTAACCCACTAAAAAGTACACCTGTCCCAGCCATCGGCTGAAAGCTTCCCCTGCCATGGGAGATTGTGTCAAAGGCTTTGCTGACGTCCTGGTAGACTACATCCACAGCCATTACTTCATCCACTAGATGGGTCACCTGGTATAAAATGAGATTAAGTTGGTCAGGTTGTCTTGTTGGCCTTTCCCCGATCCTTACCCACAGGCACCCAGCCTTATCATCACTGCCCTTGGGCTCTGTACAGTCGAAACCCTCCCTAATGTACAGAGCTACTGCCTCTGCTTGCCCACCTGTCCCTTCTGAAGAGCTTATAACCATCATTGGAACATTCCAGTTATGGAGTCGTCCCATCACATTTCCATAATGGCAAATACATCATAAATTTCCTGCACAATGGTTTCTAGTTCCTCCTGTTTGTTATCCATACCACGTGCATTGGTTTAGGTGCACTTCAGCTGGGTTGTCCATTGCTCCCAACTCTGGCATGCTGCCCTTAGGTGTCTGCTGCCCTCCAGTACAGAAGCTCAAACACTCCCTTGCTGGTCACAAACCTGGACAGCTGCATAAATGTGAGGATGCTTCATCTGGGTCACCACACTCCTTCTAGCAATGGCTTTCGACCATGAAGGAACCATAGCTGGGTCTTTTCTAGCTGCGTAAGGAAAAACCACTAAGTGAATTCACCTCAGGAGCCAGGAGGGTGGCTCTGCCCTCCTACATGCACACTGTCATGCAAATTCCCATGACATGTGCTTCTGATGTGCCATGTCCTGTTTGCACCCTCTGTTGGCCTGCCCTGTTCTCCTCATTTGGGGTTGCTCAGCTCCCAGGAGCTGTTTAAATCTCTTGTTGTTGCTGTGGCATTGCCCTTGACAGGTCAGGACTGGTCCTGTTGTGTCTCTCCATGCTCTCAGATTTCTCTGGTTCTGGAAACCCCTCACTTCGCTCCTTCTGGTGTTTTGCCCCCAAACTAATGCCAAGTTATGTCTGGTGTGTATGTCAGTACTTTGTTCAGTCTGCTTGTAAGGGTATTCATGAGCCATTGACCTCAGCTGGCTGCGCCTGAGTATTAAGAGGAGGCTTCAGTTGCTTTGTATCTAATAGAGGAAATTAACTGAAAACAGTACTCACTTTTATCAGCCAAGGGTAGCTGAATCGTTAAGCTGATGTACACGTACCACACACAAATCTTGGGCCATAGAAGTCTACTGTGTGGATTCTGCTTTCTTTTATTACTATGCCTATGAAGTGCATAGGAAGAAGAGATGGCATGAGGGTGTAGAAATTCCTTTTTTCTTTTCTTGCTTTTCTTTAATTTCTTTTTGTTTGCAGAAACCTCTCCATCTGAAAGGTTCTGAAGTTACCTCTACATAGCCAACCTCTACTACAAAACTAAGACAGTTCCTACTTGACTCTTGCTGTAAGAAGCTTTGCTCTGAATTATACTTCATAATAAGAAACTCTGTTCTTCACCTTCCATTTTTACATTCTTCATTTAATCTTATTACCGCATTTATACTCCACACTCAGTGACAAGTGGTTACCCCTGCATGTTTTAGTATCCTCCAACATCATCTCAATTGCTTTGCAAGTAATACTTTTTTCTTTTTCAATTCATAAAAAAATGCCTGAGGACTCATTAATATGTACTTGAAGATAACAGCATTGTGCTGTATTCAAAATACATAAGCCATATAGCACACCATATGACATATGTGTCTGTTCTGACAGCTTGACAAAAAATGTCAATAAAATAAAATAATTAAATGGCAGAATATGTACATATTATTATAGTCAAAGATCTTTCATGCAAACTTTTGTATATCATAGTATCATATTATGTCTTGGGACCTGTTGTGGTTTCACCCAAGTCAGCAGCCAAGCACCATGCAGCCACTTGTTCAGGGAGAACTTTGGAAGGGTAAGAGCTGGAAAAGTCATGGGTTGGTGTAAGAACAGTTTAATAGGGAAAGCGAAAAATGCATATACAAGTAAAGCAAAACAAGGAATTATTTTGCTGCTTCACATGGGCAAGCAGGAAATAATCCACACTTCCCATGTGTGGTCATTACATGTAATGGTTACTTGGGATGACGAACATGATTACGTTAAACGTCCTCCTTTTCCTTCTTCTTCCCCACAATTTATACACTGAGTATGATGTTATATGGTATGGAATATCCCTTTGGTCAGTTGGACCCACTTGTCTTGGCTGTGGCTTGCCCCAGCTTTCCATGCACCTCCAGCCTTCTCACCAGTGTGGCAGTACAAAAAGCAGAAAAGGCTTGGGTCGGTGTAAGCCCTGCTCAGCAATAACAAAATTGTCTTTCTTATCAACACTGAGTTCAGCACAAATCCTCATACCAGCCATTGTGAAGAAAACTAACTCCACCCAGGCAAAACCAGCACAGACCTCAACTTAATCCAATCCCCTTGCCATGGACAGTGATGCCACCCAGTAGATCGGGTTGCTTATAGCTGCATCCAACCTGGCCTTGAACACTGGCCAGGAACAGGGCACCCAAAACCTAGCTAAGGTGGCCATATAAAAAGGTATATAAGAATATCACGTTTTTTTAGAGGTGAAGTTACTTCCATATATTCTGCGTTCTATTCACATGAGTTATAAGGGGCTAAATCAACTTTCGTGTTCTTGAAATACCTGAAATGATAAAAGAAATCCAAAAGGGTGGAATTTTGCTAGCATTGTGTCATATCTTTAAAAACCCTGTGTTTGCTACTAAACTCTTTTTTTGGATAAGGTTCTTTTTTCTAATTGTAACTGGCTTGTATTCATTTGTTTGCATTTTAAGTGAAGAAAATATCATTGTCCTTATGTTAAATATAATGAAAATATTTAGGCAAAAAAGATTTCAAGGATTTTCTTTTGTATGTAAAGACTACAAAAATATTTCTAAAATAGAAATTGTCTATTATTCCTCAGGAAGGGTAAAAGGAGCCTGGAAATTCTTTGCTGTTTTTTGCAGCACATCCTGAAGACGACAGACTGAACTCTGTTTTTAAATTAACTCAGTATCATTTGACTGAGAGCATGGCAGAAAGTCTCAACAAAGTAATGGGTGTGAAGCAGTGAAGAACATAGCTGGCCTTAATATATGAAAACTTATACATCAATTTCTGTCTCAAAGCCATCAGGCAGGACACAAAGGTCTTGAATACCAATGAATCTAACAGAGAGAAATTCCTGTGAGATTTGTTATGGAAGCCTTGATGTGGTTTTCTTGGTTACTCTCAACTGGACTTCATACATTCTTGCAGATGTCAACCACAAAAAGTGGTTGCAAGTTACTGACAGGAATGTCTAGCAGGAATTGCCACTTGCAACACTAACGGAAGTACTTGATGTGAAAGAAAATTTCTAAATGAAGGCGCTATTTATCTCCTAGTATGGTAGATTACTATTAATTTTAAACAATGCTATTTTGTCAACTCCAGAGACTAGGTTGAGAAATTTGGATTAAGAAGAAATCTTTTCTCTAAATTGCATGGAACTTGTTCAGTACATGAGGAGTAGTGTCAGGTGTGTCTAAGTGTAGTGTCGTGGTCCTTCTTTTTTGGCCACGTGTAATGCAAATGAAAATGAGAACAGGGGGAAACTGCTAGTTTAAACAATCATACTAGAAATTAAATCACTTGGTGCTTAGGTAATGAAGGAAATGCAGATGGAATTTAATTTTATTTTCCCCTGCAAAATGAAACTGCCAGTCTTGCTTGTGTGGGCTTTAATAAAAGTAGAATTCTGCAGTAATTTGCTGTTGAACTCTGAGATTATTGTTCCAAAATAAATAGTTGGAATCACAATAATAATTAACTTTTCAAGTTCACTACACATCTCTAGTAAGATTCTAATCTAGTAAGACATTTTTCTCGTCAATTTTTGACAGATCCACATGTGGATATTATTGGCCAATGTAACACACTGTTAGGAAGAGAAATAATATTTTCTTTCTTTTTCAAACATATATACATTTACAGTGACTTAAAGATTTTATCTTGGCACATCAAACTTATCAAATACTGCTGATATCAATATCAGTCAGATATGCCTCTGCAGTCAGTGATGAATTGTTGAGCCATTTGTATGTTACTAGGTGTCAGGCTATTTGAAATGTATTGATTTTTCATTTCTATGATTGACATATACTGGAATGGTAACTTGCATATTAAAACAATTTGCCCATGGAGAGTTTAATCCTAAGGAGGAACGGTGTTCTATGGTTTACCACAAGAATTTTCATTTGCGTAAGTTAAAAATGAAATGCAACAATTCTCATTAAAATCAAAATACTGTTTCTGAATTAGCATGCCTGAGATTCTCATGGCTTAATTATCTGTCACTCAGAAAGCTTGCACACTGCAAATCAAAGCTAAGACTGTACAAACACATGGATTAAACTGAGATGTTATTCCAATTAGAATCATGTAATGGTTAGAATTGCAAGGGACCTTAAAGATTGTCTACCTCTACCCCTTGCCATGGGCAAGGTATTCTCCACTAGGTTATTCAGAACCCCATCCAGCCTGGCCTTGAACACCTTAAGAGACGGGGAATTAACGATCTCTCTGGGCAACCAGTTCCAGTGCTTCACCACTCTCACCGGCAAAAAATTTCTTCCTAATATCTAATCTAAGTCTGCTCTTCCGTTTAGTGCCATTCTCCCTTGTTCATATCACTACATGGCTTCTTGTAAAAGCTCCTCTTCCAACACTTTCCTTCTGCTTGTCAACCAGGGAAAGTAGATAGCATTCACTATTCTAAAGGACTTGGACTATCACGAAATATTCTCAATTACTTTGATGACAAAAAAACAGTATTACTTAATAGTCACTATCACAGAATCACAGCATTAGCTGAATTGGAAGGGACCCTCAAGGGTCAGCTCCAGCCCTGGCCCTGCACAGCACCATACTCAAGAGTCACACCATGTGCCCAAGAGCCTGGAACATGATATGCATTTATAATCTTGTGAATAGATAGATAGATAGATAGATAGATACATACATACAAACATACATAGACAAACAAAAACACACTGATAAATTTTAGGATTTATTTTATGTAATCCAGTTCATATTAAGAAAATAAAATTGCATGCAGAACTGCAATCATTCACTGGAATAGACTACAAATTCTTCCAAAATCCTTTAGCAACCTTCATGAAGTAGAGACACAGAATCACAGCACAGAAGGTTGGAAGCAACCCTTTGAAGGTGTCTCTGCCAACCTCCTGTACTGCGAGAGCCCGGTGCAATCGTGTTGCTCAGGTTTCATCCAAGATCTCCAAGAGGTTCCATCACGTCCTGGGAACCTGTTCTGTTGTTGTTACCCGGATTGAGAAAAGATGATACTTGAATTCATTCTAGCAACCTGTCTCCATTGCATTTTGCTCTTCTATGGTATTTCTCCAAGTCTGATCTCCGTTCTCTCTGCATTTGCCCATTAGATAGCTAAACCTCTCTTTCTCCTTTTTTCTCCAGACTGAAGAAGCCATGCTTTCTCAACTTCCGCTTTTACATTCAGTGTTCCAGCCCTGAGCAATCTGAAAGGTCCTCTGGTGAGTTGGTCTGTGTCAGTGTGTTTCTTGCTCCACAGAGGCCAAAACTGGATGTGATCAAATTACACTTTTTGTGCATTAATATTGTTTATATTTATATCTGGATACATTCATATGGCATTGTCAATAGTGGAAAATTATACTTTGATACATAGACAAATCAGTATTTCAAAGCATGGCTTTATGACTTATATTTGAATAAAATATCCTAATTTTCCACCATACTGAGTATTAAACATATTGTTCTATCCAAAGAGGGATACTGACTATTTTTAATTTAAAATTCTGTGCATTTTCTGATACTTGAGTAGCTAAAGTACTAACTTAAAAATCAAAGTACTAAAATGTAAGGAGAAGCTCTAAAATTAATGTTTCACTTATTAGTTGAGATGAAAAATATATTCAATTAAGGATAAAAGCATTTTTCTTTGATTTGTTCCTTACTGATAGAAATTGAAAACCCTGTGAAAAAATAACAGTAAAATCATGGAAACCTGACATTGTTTTCTTTTCTGTGACAAGAATTATCTGAGTGTAAACAGTTAGATTTCATATTTTGCAGGTACTTTACAAGACTTGACAGACTTTGAAGTATAAAATGCAATCAGTCAAAACAAAGTATTTAGAGGTCATTTATAGTAGTACCTCTGAAGTCTGAAATTCCATCATGAGAAACAGGAAGCTTCTTAGTGATGGGGTCTTTCTGAAAAATCATATGTCTTAAACTACCTCTGGTTTGGCACCTTAGACTGTCAGATATTACAATATTAAAAGGAGCAAAAAAATCCAAACATTTTGTACAATAGACTATCTCAGCTTTTTATGGCCAATCATCCATGCTAGTTTCTGCTAGTGAAATTAAATTCTGCAAGAAGAGTAGCTTTTTAATTATTATTTTCCGCATCATGAGCCTACTCCAACTGCTTGTGAATGACTAGAACTAATTTATAGCTGATTAGCACTCATTCCTGCAGCTAAGGACAGATATTAAAGCTATTTTCTTCCTATGTTGAAAGTTATTAGCAAATGGAGTTTGGGATGAAAACCAAAAGAAATAAAAGCTCTAAGATGCAGGCTGAAAAAATATAATCAGCAATGTTGCAATTGCTTTTGTTGTTATCGTTGGTGAATGTTACAAGCCTTTTCATTCAACAGAACCAGATGGGAGAACCTAGTAGAAATTAAAATATGTTTACATAAAGTATAATAATTTGAAATGGAAATAATTTAGTATTTTTGATGAAGAAAATATGCTATCAATAAGAAACAGGCTTATAAAGAAGAAAATGCCTTGTAACAGCACACTGGTGGTAGAAGGCAATAGCAATACACAGACAATAAAAGCTTTAAGAGGTTAACAGCATGACCCAAGAACCTGAGTAGAGAATAATAAACAGTTTGATTTGCAAGGGATGTTTAAAGGTCATCCTGTCCAACTCCCCAGCAATGACTAGAGACATCTTCAACTAGATCAGGTTGTGCAGAGGCCTGTCCAACCTGGTCTAGAATGTTCCCTGGGATGGGACATCTGCCACACCTCTGGGCAACTTGTGCTGGGATTTCACCGCCACTGTCATCAGGAGTTTTCTTCCTAATATCTAGTCTGAATCAATGCTCTTTTAGTTTAAAACCCATACACCTTGTCCTATTGCAACAGGCCCTGCTAAAAAATTTGACCTTCTCTTTCTTTGTGCTACTTACAAACATAAAGCTGCTAAAAGACCTTCAGTTGTATTATTCACACTGAAAACTACTGTTTTAAAACATATAATTAAGTGGTAATTCAGCATTAACAATAGTTTCTTACTTTCTTTTGCTTGATTTATTTTTCACGTAGCTCCATGGTTACATTTTAAAGAATTCTATTGTAGATGAAGAAAGTTTCTCAGGTAGGTCAACATGACATTTAACAAAAACAGTTCTTCAGAAACATAAAAGGGAACACTTTTTCCACACCCACCATATTATGCTTTGAGTAAGAACCAGAATCCTCTTCCAAAGGATATTTTTGTATTAGTAGCACAGCAGTTAAGGCACCATGAAAGAAGTATTAGCTTGTCATCGTTATTTATTAGAAATAAGAAATCAGTGTGTATGTAAACAAAGTGCTGTGACACAGCCCTTAAAAAACATGTTATTAGCACCTCATCTGAAACATTTACTACAATGTTTATGCATTTCTTCACCCTATCCACTTTATAGAATCGTATCATTTGGACTAGAACGGACCTTAGAGATCAACTAGTTCCAACCTCTCTGCCAAGGACAGAGACACCTATCCCTAGACCAGGTTGTTCAGAGCTCCAACCTGTCCTTAAACACTTCCAGTAATGGGGCATTTACAACTTCTCTGGGCAACCTGTTACAGTTTTTCACCACCATCACACTAAAAAAGTCGTAAACCTCCTCTTTTCCATGCTGAGCAAACGCTATTCTCGCAGCCTTTCTTCACAGCAGAGGTGCTCCATCCCTCTAATCAGCTTGGTGGCCCTCTTCTGGACTAACAGGTTGGTGTCCTTGTTTGGCTGGGGACCTAAGAGCTGGATGCAGTGTTACAGGTGGGGTCTCATGAGAAGAGAGTAGAGGGACAGCATCACCTCCCTCAACCTGCTGGCCATGCTTCAATTTGACTTTTTTCTTACTGTTTTGAAAGTTGCTGATCCTCCCCCATCATCTGTAATATTTTTTTATATATTTGTATGCCTGGTCTTCATATTTTGACTAACCAATAAACCCTTAAAATGAAAGAAAGATTAAAGCAGATGAGCAAAGGTATTGTGCCTATGAATGTGCTCATTTGATAACACAGGTTGTGACTCACCACAGCTGTTGCAAAGAAGTTTAATTTATTTCAACACAAAGGGGACTGGAGAGTGACCCATGTTTTAGATAAATGGCTATCAACAGTTGAGTGGATCAATTGGTGATCTAAGTGTTTCTCAGTAAGTTCATTAAAATGTGAGCATCTCCCTGTGTTAGCCAGACCAGCATGTGGGGACTGAATATGTGTCTCAACCCAACAAAGAATTGTCATGCATTGTCATGGTTTAGCATATGGGTTTTTAGTTAAGAGGGCTCCATGAGCCACGGAAGTGATTCTTTGCAAAGAGGTGCTTACAGCTTCTTCTGGACCCAATAGAACAAATCAACTGGCTGGTTTGAATATTGGCAACTTTTTTAAGCCACTTAAGAAGCTTGACACGCCTCTGCCATCCACATCTAAGAATGAACAAACCCTGGGAAAGCTGTCTTGCTTCCGGCTTTTGGATAGGTAACTGGGGGGGCCCGCGGCCCGGCCAGGTCAGCTGCAGCATGGCTTGGCTAAGATCTCAGCCGCTTCTGCTCGCTGGACACCCGGCACAGCCCCTCAGTGCAGGCTGGGCCGGCCAGGAGACAGCCACCCTGGAGCTGTGCAGCCCAGTTCCATCCATGGCTCCGTGTGGGCCGGCCCCCGCAGCTCTGCTCCGTGCAGGAGGCCCCGCGGAGCGGCTCAGCCAGGCTGGCCCTCACCTAGCACGGCCAAAATTCATCTGAAGCCACTACCTGGCAAAAGATCATGTTACCAACAGAGATAAACGAATTCCAGCTGCAAGGCCTGGGTGAAATTAACTCTTTTAGTGCTGTAAGATTCTTCCAGAACAGATGAAGCCTGCAGACATCAATCCTCTCTCAAGTCAAAGGAAAGGGAAAGGTGAAAGCACATGACGAAAACACCATAGAGACATCAAAGTCAGTGAAAAAGGAAGAGCTGAAACCCAGAGAGAACAGAAAGAGGAGATGCTTCAAACCTAGAAGCTGAAATTCTGTTGTAAAGCTATGGTAATGCACTATGATGCATCAGAATACCCGTTGTAATTTCATAAAAGCATGGGGGGGTAGAGTGTTCAAACAGTAATTGTGAGCAAAAGTACCTGTGCTGCAACAAGCAAATGTTGAAGTAGCTGTGATTTAGTAAGAAATTTGAACAGAGAGAGATTAAAGTGATGAAGACCCTTGCTCCCAGA
The DNA here is from genome assembly GCA_014706295.1 of Lycocorax pyrrhopterus obiensis. Lineage (NCBI taxonomy): Eukaryota > Metazoa > Chordata > Aves > Passeriformes > Paradisaeidae > Lycocorax > Lycocorax pyrrhopterus. The sequence continues at coordinate 47,078,697 of JACSVZ010000014.1, read as the reverse complement.
GAAGAAGAAAACCTTTGTTCCTAGAGATAAAGATGCTCCCAGAGATAGGTGAAAAGAACCTTTGCTTCTAAACAGCTCAACCTTAAAATTGTACCCCATTAGCTCAAGACTGAACCCTCGAAAACAGTTGTGGAGAAAGCTGTAAGAGGAGGGAAGGGACTTTCACATGCGGGCAGAGAACCATCCTGGGTGGCTGTCTTGCTGTGACATTAAAGCCACGAGAGACTGTTTCTTGTGGAGATGTCTCCATAGCATGAGCAAAAGAGACTCCTCTCCCTAAGTAAACTAAAAAAGATTATTATATGAGATGGTAAACTGACTGAAAATCTCAAGAGCTGTCTTTTTACGTTGTCAGTGAGAGAAGGGAGAAAGGTGGGAGGGAAGAGAAGTTTTCTAAAGGTTTAGTCTGGCTTTTTTTCTTTCTTTTAAGTCCGTTAATAAACTTCTTTATATTCTTTTAAGTTTTGTGCCTGCTTTGCTTTCTCCTAATTCTTATCTCACAGAAGGAAAATAAGTAAGTAATAGATATTTCAAACCAAACCACTACACTTTTGCATTTATTTTCATATTTGTAGGTTTACATGCACAACATATTGTATCTTGACGTTTTCCAGCCACCTGAAATCATCATGGCAACTCACTCATGAACTGCTTTATGATGTAGAATCCAAGAGTATTTACTAAAATAAAGCTAAAAAGAAATATTTAGTGAGCAGTGCTTAATGATAGACAGTGATCACAGCTAGGTTATACTGAATAAATACAGAGATATGAAGGAGCAAATCAAGAAAAAAAGAAACAAAGAAACCAGAAGTTTCAAGTGGTGCTTAATACTCTGAATAAAGGTGAAAATCAGAATGCTGATTTTCAGGCTGTACAAGATCATTTATCTAACACAGTCTTGATGATGGCTGAAATCCCACTTTAGAGTTATTTGTAAATCTAGTTCTTATATTCTGCACTAATTTTTCAGGATGTCTATAAATGTCATTGTAAAGACTTCTACTCTGCATTCCTTACGCAACTAGGGATTGAATTGAACATGATTAGCAATCATCCTACACTTCATTTAATTTTGCATGTGGCTTTTGTGGCATGTATCACAAGTCATTACTTATTTGATAGTTCTCTATGATGACACTGTAAAGTCCTGGCAAGGCAACTGCTGATAGAATCCAGGACCCTTTGGGTGCAGGAAAGAATGTAGCAGGTATTTTCAGGAGTGTTTAATTTCTGCTCAAGCCAATTTAACTCTCGTAAATTGTTACTTAAGTAATTTGTAAGGCTTTCTCCTAATTTCTCCAAATTTTCTGTCCTCATTTGTGAAAACAGTCATTTCGCTTTGCCTTTCATCTTGTGCTTTTCAGCTTGTGAGCCCTTTGCAGCATCACTTATTCTTTTCTCTATGTATTCAGTCTGGCTGCTGTAATTAAAAAATTATTTAAAAACTACAAAGGTATGCATGGTGGGTTGACTCTGGCTGAACACCAGATGTCCACCAAACCTTTTCTATTACTCCCTTCCTTAGCTGGACAGAGAAAGAAAAATACAACAAAAAATTTGTGGGTCAAGGTAAGGACAGGGAAGGATTACTCACCAGTTACTATCATGGACAAAACAGACAGATCAGGGAAATTAGTTTATTAACAATCAAATCAATAGGGTGATGAGTAAGAGAACCAATAATAATACTCCATTCCGTTACACCTTCCTTTTTCCTGGACAGAACTCCACAAAGGATTTTTCTCCCTCTTTCCTCTCGGTGGTGCCGGGGGATGAGGGGTGGGAGTTACGGTCAGTTCATCACACATGGTCTCTGCTGCTCTCTCCTCCCCAGGGGAAACACTGCTTTCATCCTTCCTGTGCTCTAGTGTGTGGTCTAGACTAGAGACTGTCCTCCATTAACTTCTCCTTGTTCAATATTCTCAGATGTTGTCCTAGAGGTCCTACCACTCTCTTTGATGGACTCTGCCTTGGACAGGGGTGGATCTGTCTGGAATTTATCTGACATCAACTTCACTGGACATTGGGGAAGCTTCTAGCATTTCTCACAGAAGAAACCCGATTTAGTATAGAAAAACACTTCATATGGAAAATGAAACCCTTGAAGATACATACAGTCTCCATCCTAAAATACAGCCTTGTGTCTTGCCTCTCTCATCCCAGTGAAAAGGAAGAAAGAGAGTTCTTTCCACACTGAATCAGTTTAGGTTCCATTAGCTTAAATTTGTCAGCTGTTGCAGGCAAATTCTAGCATGTATTTCTGTACCTTTCTAAAATGCATTTTGGCTCATTACCAGAGCCATTACTAGATCATACTTTTCTCTAGTTACTGGAATAGAAAAATTGTAAGGGAACACGGTACTTTTACCTCACTGCTGCAGGAAACTCCTTTTGCAGAAGGTAGTTATTTTGAGCCTAAAGGCTTTTAATATATGGCCATACAGTTATGTAACACTTTGCATTGCCCTGTGTCAGAGTACTCAGTCTTGGTTCCAGAGCGGTTAATTTTTATAAATCACATAATAAAGGATACTCTGATTTCAGAGGTGATTCAAAAGTTATTTTGTAAGTGGATAACACACTCTTGAGGGGTTTTTTTATTTTCAGTACTAATTCTTTATGAGACCTCATTTTCATTTTATTTCTTGAAATTCCTTTGATCTTACTTCAAGCACATACCTCATTAAAAAGGACTTCTCTATAACAGCCCAAAGCATTCCTAAAGCAAAAAATTTTAGCAGCTACTGAACAAAAAAAAACCCCAAAACAAAAGTAAAAACCCAAAACCTTTATCTGATTTGAAATTATTGGCCCTTATTTCAAAAGGAGGGAGAAAATCTCAGGATATTTAAAAGAATGCTAAGGTATGCATAACTAGGTTGCCAGTTAGTAATTCTTGGATAATAATGGAATTAATTATTATGTAGCAATTTAAATGTTCCAGTGAAATATATTAAAACTCTCTGATTCCTCTCCTAAATAAGAGAGTGTTCATTTATTAATTTTTATTTTGTGACAACAGCCTGTTGGGATTTTTTTTTGCTAACATAATCCTTTTCTTAGTTCCATTTTCTTTTTATAAAATGTAAATGCATGGAAAAAAGAGAGATATGTTTAAAGGAAAAAGCATCTTGAGATCACTGCTCTAATCAAAACAGAGAATAGTGGAGGAGGCTTTGTCATTCTTCTCAGACTGAGGAAAATTCAGACTACTAGTCTCACTTTGCCCTCAAACGGTGATGCCTTTGAGTTCTCTCTGCTCCTGATTGATCATAGCAATATTGCAGTAAGCATTGGATCTGATGGGAAGGTCTAAATGAAAGAGTGATCTGACATTCAGGGCATGAGTCTGGATATAAAAATAGATAAAATTTATTTTCTTCTGCCATAGGCCACTAAGTTGCTCTCTCAGTTCCCATCAGTAGCATAATGTTTTGTGTCTTTGTATGGTGGGTTCAGTAAGCATGTTTTAAAATTTGTGACTGAAGCATGTATCTGCTACAACAGTAGAAACTACAGCCTGTGTCTGTACCCAAATAAACCATAATCAAATCTTTGTTAACTTTAAAGTTTTGTAATTAAGACCTACAGAGATCCGTGTAATGTTCACTATGGCACTGATGCCGCAAAAATATTTCAACTTTATCTATCAGAAAATATTAAATCTTTCTTAAAATGTAAAAAGCAGAAAACAGAAGATTATCAGAACACAGTAAAACGAATATATCCTGATATACATCTATATGTTTGTACACTACATCAAAAAGAGATCCATCTTCCCTTTATCTCTGGTAAAAGCATCTAACACTAGTTAAACATGTTTTGCTTATACTTAAAGTGAAGAAATCTGCTTAATGAGAAGACAGACTTTCTCATCAACAAACTATAGTGTCTCTTCAACATTCTGGAAATTGCCCAAAATCTTACAAATGTTTATGGCCAACATGTGTGTAATATAAGGTACGATTCATCATTGTGCAGTAACTGTTTTGCACATTACCAGAAGTGTGATAAACATTTCCTGGCAGCTTGTTGGCAATAGAATTTATTTAGTGTTGACATTTATTCTATTCAACTCTTTTAAAGCCAGCATTCTGTATGGTGCACGTGCTCCATACCAATGAGAGCAGAAGACAGGGAAGACAGAGCTTGGACTGAAGCTGTACAACATTTAGTACTTCCTCCAATTTACAATTTTCTCCATGTTTTAAGTAGTTTTCTTATGAAGTGGAGAAGGAAATAACTGTACCATAAGCTTTCAGATGTTGCATTCAGCAAAATATGTTCCTTTAAAAGAAAGAATTTCTTTACTGACCTCAGCAATTTAGTCATAGAGCTGCCACTAATGTTAACAGGAGCTGTACAGCAAAGTCCCCTGACACCTTCTTTTTTCACTATTTGTGTAATTTGATGTTAGATTTTAAATTGGATGAAGCACACCATTACATAACCCTGAATCTCGCAGTACCTGCTCACAGCTCCAGAACTCCCAGATCCACCAACTGGCTACAGGGAGCCAAGCTGAAAGTGTTATATCTTCAGGACACCTTTTCTCACTTGGGTGAATGAAAAGTCCAAGACTCTCTAGGGCCTGTTATCTCAGCTCCAACTTGTGTGAATAACAAAACAGTGTCCTCTTGGAAGCCAATTCACCGCTGTAGTTTAGATCTGTGTCTTCCCTTCTGTCAGAGGAGACTTGCAAGTGTTTGCCTAAAGAATGTCTTAACTCCCTCAATCTCTCTTTTCCAATCTTCATGGAATAACAAGATATATTCCTTGACCAATGTAATAAATAAGACTTTAGAACAAGTGCCTGATTCAATGAACCCAGATGAAATTCTTGCTTGCCTGTACTAGCTTTGATTTTAGCAGAATTTTATAAGTAAGGGCATTCTCCTCACCTGAAATATCACTAATGGCTGAGGATGTTTTAAAAATGGAAGACTACAGGTTGGATTACCTTCAGAGATAGCGAAACCTGCATATCCCACTTCCTTTTGGAGAATAATTCATTCTGGCTGTTCTACAGATGAGAGTAAGTGGTATTACACCCTCCTGATATCTCTCAAAAGCCAACAAGCCAAAAGCAAAAAGCTATTTTGAAGATAGACTGCAAGCCCCTACTTTCTGTTGGGGCTTGACATGCTTTTGGTTGGAAGTATCAAGGTCACAAAGGGCTACCCATATGTACAGAGAGTGTTCTCTCTAGACTGTTGCCTGGTAATTAACCAGGGAGATTCTTAACTTTCCCTACGTATATAAAAACAGCCTATGAAGAATTTTATACTGAATTTCAGAATGCAGAGCAGATGCCTAAATGCCTACTAAGCATTTGCATTGCACAGGCCCTAACGTGGAACATTTTTCTGGTCTACAGTTTAACAGGACTAAATGTGCTGTAGTGTTACAAATCTAAGGTTCTCTCAACGCACAATCTGTCAGCCCAACAGCCAAGGATCAAGGGCTGTTCTACAGGCTTCCCAGGGAAGCATCAAGCCTGGAAGAGATAAAGAATCATTTAGACGATACTCTCAGATACATGGTGTGACCCTGCCAATGGTCCTGTGCAGGCTAAGAGTTGGACTTGATGATTTTTGTGGGTCCCTTCCAACTCAGCATATTCTGTAATTCTGTGATGATAAAACCAAATTATGGAATTGCCTGAAGTGCAGATTTAGGATTGTTTTAATCGTCTATGGGAAATAATTGCTTGTTAATTTTGGCATGCTATGGGCACATATTAGTAACAGAAATGCATTCTTCTACCTGTGGATATCAGACACACAGATACACAAAATAAATTATATGAGATGAATGTTAAATTTCAATAAAGCCAGAGAATCCATTTGCATTTCCAGCACACAGCATTAAAATCTCATGACTTAATTAAAATGCAAATACTGCATAACCCACTGATTTCTGCAATTTAACCATGAATGAACTTTGTCTGTTTTCTGCTTTAATTTGCTGTACTAATCAAATTAATGGCAATTAGTGAATACTTAAACAAACAACAATAAGGTAGGTTATTCTTTCTGGGTTTACGTCTTCTAATAATGATATAAACATAGATGAGATCAGAACATTCTTTTACCCAAATATCGACAAAGTAGAATTTATGTAAATTTGCAATGTTGAATGCTGCCTGTAAAACTCATTAGCTGAAATAGGGCATCTTGAAGCCTCATATGAAGTGTTAAAATACAAAGTAAAAGGAATCTAAAGATGCAAAACCACATGCATCTTCTAAGTAGTTTCAGAGAACTTGCTAAGGGGGAGGAATTTCTTTTGATTTGGGGTGTACTTTCTTATACCAGCTATAACATCAGTAACAAGAAACATTAGAAGCCTCATAATCTCTAAACATAACAGAAAGTGGGCCAAAAGGAAGCAGCAGCTAAAGTAGAGAGTAGACTTCTCACTGAATTTCTGTGTATAAACTTGAACAACACGCTAATCACAGTGGAATTATGTAGTCATAATCTAGCCACCAAAAGAAAGATTATCCAACCTAAATAACTGCTGAGCAATGACTGGATCAGACAACCCTAAAAAGTAAGTGTAGCTGGTTGAATTTGAAAACTGGGCAGAAACACCAATTTAGTGTAGTGGTTTCAATTTGAAAATATGAATTACTTACTGATTTCTTTTGTGTGAGATAAACATTAGGAGAAAACAAAGCAGGCACAAAACTTACAGAATACAAAGAAGTTTATTAACAGACTTAAAAGAAAAAGGGGAAAAAAAAGGAAAAAAACCTACTGTGGTGTAAATCGTCTCTTTCATGAAAACTCACAATTTTGTTACGCTGCAAGACATGGATCATTACATGGAGTTAATAATCTTTTTAAGGATGAGTTGTTTTGGCTTAAACACAAAGGGGTTTTTGCCACCAGTTTCTTAAAAGCCTCTTTCTCTCTGCTTTTAAATAGCCTGGCATGGGCACTTTTACAACTTTCACCAGCCACACGTGAATTGTTCATCCCCCCATGTATTTCAAAATGGATTAAAGAGACAGTTATGATCTTACAGTCTTTACCACGGCATTGCAAGAAGTATTTTAAGCTGCGCACGGGAAGCGCAGCACCGCCCTCTGCTTTCTCCCGAAGCCATCTTTAGAAGCTCTGGAGCGTCATCCCACATGACCAGCTTTCTCTTTTTCTCTCTGCCTCTGAAGTTGCTGTTACCATTCAGAGTCCACAGTGAGGAGAGCCCCCTGCTCTCCCTGCGCCACTAACTGCACGGTATTCTCTTCAGTTTGGCGTGAAGTGTGCTGGCTGTTGGCTGGAAGCTCCCGCCGGCTTCTTAAGAAAACCACATCGTACGGCTTCATAGTTCTCCCTCCCAGCGACCCAGGGTCCGTGCTGTGGCGTTGGGAGGTGGGGACGCGGGGGCAGGATGGGCAGGGCTGCCCGGCCATGCCCGGCCCGGCCCGGCCCTGGGCTCTGAGGCCCCACCTCCGTCCTGTCCCGGCTGGAACGGAAAAACCCTAAAATCCCGCCTTTCCACGCAGTTTAAATATGTGAAATTGAGAGGAGCGTAATTGGTTTAACAGGCTGTCTGTCAATTCAAGTCAACCCACTACAGTAAGGTAGCGCAGTTTTTTTACAATGTTTTTCAAGCTTTTGGGCAGTGAATTTCAAGAATACAGGGGAGAGAGAGGGTAAGGAGGAAAAGTCAGTTTCTTTTTTTTTTTCTTTCAACATTTAAAATGTCCTTCCTTTTGAAACATTTTCTGATGGTCAAACCTGAAGTGAGGACTCCTTCACTCTCCCAGAGCTGCTGGAGTTTTAACCTGCAGCCTTCTTTCTCCTTCAACACCAACTGCAGCAGGATATGTAGCTACAGGGGAGGAAATATTATTGGTCTCTTGTCTACTGGCAATGCTACTTTTCACAGTCATGAAACCAGTGTCAGGACTGCTATGACAACGGGAAAAGCCTGAAGGTACCACTGAGCCTTTGGAGTGAGAAATAATACAGAAGACATTGCACTTCAAGAAAATAACTTAATAAACATCAAATTCATTTCCACTTTTTTGCAAGGCAAATTTTGCATGTCTCAGGACAAAAACCTGCCTGATTGGATGTATGGTCAATGGTGCACAAGAATAAATAAAGTTTCAAGCTTGAGATAGAGTTCTCATCCTCTTGGTGTTGGAAACACCACTGTTGATTCTTTTTTCCCCCTCTCTTTTTTTCTTTACATGCTACAACATGAAGTTCTTCAGAGGTTTCTTTTGACTGTATAACACATACTTATTTGTTTTGATTACAAGACAGTAGAAAAACCAGCTCTTGAAACTGCTATTCAATAAATTCGGGATTTGATAGGGGCAGATATCGTGAGCTATTATGAAAACAACAAGAAATATCAGATTCTGATTTCCTGCTAAATTATTCCTACTGATGTTATTTGTTAAGGGTCAGGGTGAATTTAAAGTGCTGTAGGTTTATAAAGACTTCAGCAGATAAGACAGATAATTAATAGGTTATATGAACATTTTCTACTAATACTTTCAGTCCAACTAAATTCAACTAACTGAAGAAATTAAATCTTGTCCTTCCAGCATGCTCTATTTGAGGCTGCAAGGGTCACATAAGCAATGTAATCAGTGTTTACAAGAATGGATCAGCAGAGCACCAGATAATTTTAGGAATTTTTGGCAAAGACTAGATGTCTCTTCCAATTTCGATAAGATAGAAAATTGCAAAATAAATTAAGGAACTTACAGTAAATAGCACATGGTGTGAACTTCAGCACTATAAAATGATACAGGTCCAAAAATTCTGTTCAATTATGCCAGACTACAATACTATAGAATCAGATCCTACTTTAATCATCTCCATGATAAGGCAAAAAAAACCCAACATAATGAAGAAAAAGCCATAATTAAGTGGTCTTCATTGACAGAAATTTGTTAATTTGTTTGGAAGTACTAAATGTTGCGGAAGGCAGAATATTGCATCTTTTCCCTTCCTTCATGAACACATTTAAAATGTAATTAAGTGGGAATGGTGGACAGGTGTTTTCCTGAAGACAGTAATTGTCTCATTTGTAATTAGGGACGACCTGGTTTGTTGTTTGGGAATTTTTTTTGGGCTTTTTTTTTTTTTTCACTTGTAAAGGACACTGGTTTTCTTTCCTAACTCTGATGTGACATTTATACTCTCATCTAGAATTAGGTTATCTGCTTTTGAACTAGAACACAGGAATTGCAAATAGAAGAGAAAAAACTAAGATCATCCTGACCTTTTTCTCTTCTCTTTCAAAAAAATATCGGCTAGAAGCCAAGTGGAAGTAGAGTTCAGACGGTGGCATGCTTCAAGTTCAACTCGATAGAAGCATATCCAGGCACTTCCCAGGCCGGGGTTAGACCACAAGGTTGCCATTTGTCCCTCAGTGATTGATCTCTTACACAATACAGGTATCTCTTGAGGACTTATCAAATGAGATAATAAATTTTATTTTTTTTCTTTTTTATAGCTTTACTTATCTGTCTTCTGGAATCTTGCGAGTCTACTATAATTTCTACATTGTGCAGATAACAGATGTCTTAAATCAATAATAATATTTTACAGGTTATAGGTTTACATCCTCAGCTGTAGTAAATCACTGGTGTTCCATTTAAATAACATAACTTGCATTTTATCCCTTTTTCAAAGGATCACAGGCTATCTAATGATATCCCAGCAAGTTGCTCTCCATGTTTCTTCTGCTGAAAAAAAATCACACTAATGGTAATTAACACCATGTATCCTCATATCAGGGTAAATACAGATTGCTGCTCCTTTCAGTGTATGAAAACCTTAGGAAAATTTCCAGATCCTGGTACATTATCCCTCTCAATCATTAGCGTAGCCTGATAATCTTGTATCACAAAGAATCTTAATTTAAAAAACGAAAAAAATATTGACTAGCCCTTTACACTTTCAATATCACTTTTCCGACAGTGCTATCTGCACAATACACTTAAGCAATTGTCCACTGCTGTGGTCAATTGATTTATCCTCTGATTACGATTGAAGTAGGTAATCAAAACCAGTGCTGCTTCAAAGTGATTGCCAGAGACGTCAGTGACAATTGCAGCACTCGCAAATGCCTTAGGATTAGCATGATATTGGCAATAATATGAGGAAGATTAAGAAATAAAAGGAACAGAAATATTTTATTTCTATTTTGTGGTCTTCTTCCCTCATTAGCAATACCTAATTAAAAGTATAAATTTCACACAGACAGAATGAAATACACACTGAGCTGTGTAATGGATGCCTCTCTAGGAAGTATGGAAACAGTAACGTGCATGTATATATAGAGCATAACAAATCATTCAGGCTTTGCAATAGTAGGTAGTGTGTTTTCATTTGTCATAGATAATAATTAAAGCTTTGAGAGCAAGATTTAATGTCTATTCTCTATCATCAGTCTCCATAACTTGTCACCGCCAAAACGGGATTTAATTCTACTATTTGGATGAGTTGCTTCATTCTAGCCTTTAAATGTATGCATTACATTTTTAGCTCCTAGGTGATATGGAGAACTAGCTTTGTGTTTTAATAATGTATGGGAAGTGCAGGGTAAACTTTATAAGTAAAAAAAAAAATCAATCTGACAACCCCTTGCCAGTTTCTAGTTTGAGATTGGGATGAAGAATTAGTATTTTTTGATTTTTCTGTTAACCATTTTAGTAACTACCACCTGTAAAACCTGTTACAATTAATTTGGTTCATCAATGTTTTAATACTCAAATATACCACTTGGATAAATGTATCAGTGTAATAATTTTTGCTATGATAAAGTTGTAAAAGGTATTTTAATCAAAGGTCAGATATTACTTATACCAAGAGCTTACTGTTTAAACAGTCCTGCTGTTAGAATACTCATGCTGAAAAAAAATCACAGTGCAGAGGTGATACCAATCTCTTTATCTAAAAGTCTTACATCCTTTCAGAAAGAAAGCTGTATCATCATAGCACAGTTTGTAGGTGGAGTAGAATGAAGGCAGGTTAAACAGCTAACAAGTTTTCTTCTGGGAAACCAACCCTCCCCAAAAAACAACCAGTACTGCACCCAAAAAAAAAAAGAAAAAGGGAAGGCAAACACATAGCAAGCTTTGTCTTGGGAACTGAGTTTATGTACATTGACATTAACTTTGATCCCTTAGTTCTAGTTTTAAATGTAGTAAACCAATGGGGGCAGGCCAACTCTTGGACCTTATTTGTTCTGATCATTCAGTAAATTAGAAATCACCAAAAATAGAGTTACAGTACAAGGAGGTTTTAATAGGTAAGGATATTTTCCCTTTTCCTAACTTTTTTTTTTTTATTTCAAGTGCTGGTGAAATCACTTCTTTTGCTTTTTAGAAACACATTTATATTTATTCTGTAGAGGGAAAGAAAAACAAAAATCTCTACAATGACAAGAAGGTCCAGAACTCAAGAAAAGCACAAAATATCAGAATTCTTTTTCATTTAGCCTCAGGAAATAGCTATTCCATTATTTTGGCCCAATGAGATATTAAAGCCCTGAAGGGTTGGATTCTAGACTAGTAGCTGTGTAATAGAATAACATACTAATGGAATGAGGGCAGGATCTGTAAGATAGATACTTGTCTTTTTTGTCTTTGTGTACGAATGTGGAAAGCTGCAAAAAGGTGCATTGTCTTTGCTGAAAGGAAATAACTGGGCTGTAATCACTGCAAAGCACAGTTTTTGGTGAGTATTTCTGAGAAAACACAAGCCACAGCAGTGTACTACTGGTGCTATTACAGGAGTGTTTCTTTCCCTGTTAAATTTCTGGCCTAGTAGGTTGTCTGCTCTGACATAGTTACATTCAGATGTCTTTCTCCATTCAGAATTCACAGGCTATGTGTGCTTGTTTGTTTTCATACCAGGATGACAGAGATGGAAGATAATATCACTGCTCTCTGTAAACAGCAAGAAGGGATAAAACTGCAGATGAAGGAAAACACAGTTTGGATGTGCTCTTTGTCACTTATGTGAAAATTTAAAATCTGTGTTATTTGATTAAATAGTTCCCTGGTTTTGCTGGATTCTAAAATTGCTGTCTCATTCTGTGTGAGCAGTACCTCAGATCAGATTAAAACTTCAGTTTCTCTTGTGCTGCATAAATGAACTCAGAAACCATTTGTGCATTGAAAAGATATTTTGTTTTGCAGCTTCTGAAGTTTTAAAAGAGGAAAGCCTTCTCTCTGAATTTGACCTTTTTTTCCCTTGGTTATACAATCCTACACGATTCTAAATAAGTAGATAAGAGATACAGGTGCATCAGCAGGGATTAATTTTCTGTCAAAACCACAAGTGAGATCAATGTCCACATGGAAAAAAATAACAAAAATAACATACCCCTTTTCCAAGTATGCACAGTTAAGTCTGAAACACATGTGAAACATTTCCTACCTAATCACTACAAACATCTGTGTCCCACACAACTGTGAACTTCCCCTCCATCCAACTTCATAAAGCAATATTATTGCTGTTTTACAGAAGGGGAAATAAGATAGAGATTAAATTATTTCCCTGAGAGAATAGAAATAAGCAGGGAAGTAAATTGCACTCAGAATATCTTAATATTAATCCGGTGCACTGCTAATAAAGTTATCCATCCTCCACTAGTGCAGAAGGATCTGAAGGGAGGTGACTGACTTCTCACTATGATCAGTTTCCAGTGAGGTGTTTCAAATTCCTCTGATTTTGGGTATGGATAAAGAAAAAAGCCCAAATGTCAACCTTCTCAATTAGGTGGTTTTATGCACTTGTATTTCAAACTTTCACAAATCAAAGGCTTAGTGTGTGCTTCTGACAAGCACAGTGTACAACTGGAACAGGAGAAATAGACACCATATCAAGTTCACTCAGAAGAGTCCTCAAGAAACCCTTTAACCATCTAACCCTCTAATATTGCAAATTATGTAACCTGTCTATGTATTTAATTTGTACCTTGGAATTTTTAAGAAACCTATACGGCTGTCAAGTTTTAATTAAATATTTTGAAAGCTAAATAACTTGAAAGCCTAGTAGGGTTGTGGGGTTTTTGGTGTTTTTTGGTTTGTTTCATTTTTTGAGGGGGTTGGTTCGGTTTTAGGAAAATGTAATTGAAAAACTCTCCTGGATGTTTTATGCGTTGTTAACTGCATATCACAATTATAGGGTAGTTTTCTGGAAAAAAAGGAAGGATACTATTGCATTAGCTTTTCAGAATACAGGTAATTCACTTACATGTAGAACTGTTCACTGTTTGTAGATTTGGATTGAATGCTCTGAGAAAAATAGAAGTAAATCCTGGCAGATTTTCTGCCAGGAAGAACCAAGCGAAAATAATTTAAGTTAATGTATTGATTCACTAATAAAATGAGTAAAGTGAAAATGTTTTGCTTAACACATTGTAGTAGACATATAGAGAAAAGTGCAATTTGTGGTTGAGATGAGTGAAATATTAACAATATTAATTATTAATTATAATGTCTTACCCTGTGACTTCAATAATTACAGTATCAAAAAAGATTTTATGGTTTTATTGTAAAATGCCATCCTGTGCATCACTTAAATAGAATGGCCTGAATGTCGTATTTTTGCAGAGTGGCTTTGTGGAATTGATTTCAAAAGAATGAAGCAAATGTTCTTGTTTCAATAAGATTTTTTATATGTATCTATGCTAAATATAGACATTAAATATTTTCAAGGAGAATCACTTATGTCATAACTCTAGATTCAATTATGCAATTTGTCTGCCATGCTGGGATTTTAAGGCTAATGGCAAAGCAATTTAGAGATATGTAAATAATATCTATGTGCTAAACTGGAGATTTCTTTGTGGTTTTGCCTCTGACTGAAAAAAAAGGGAAAATCCAGAGATATACTTCATTGATTTTAATTTTGCTGTATATTCCAATACTATAATATGCTAGTTTTCAGAGCAAAATATTAGAAGAACATTAGAAAGAATCTGAACATGTGAATACTAAGTGTTATGTAGATAATACTAAGTATTATACAGATTAAGAACAGAATACTGCTTCAAAATTCTGTTAGATGTGTGTAAGTTCTCAAGACAGCAGTAAAATCACTTGATGTTACTGTTAAAAACTAATCCTAAAATAAATAGAGTTGAATCTAAATTCATTTATGAATAAAAGAAAGATTTTTGGGGTTTTTTTTTTTTGGTTGTGTTTTTTTTTTTTTTTTTTTTTTTGGTTTTAAGCAGAGTTCAGCTTCATCCAACCATTCAGCCTAGGACAAGAAAGGAATACAATTAATGTCATAAGAGTAGCTGACATACACTGAGAGTAGTTATGTTGAAAAAAATAATCCATCTGGAAATGACATGGGCAGGACTTTTGATGCAAGATGTTTTTGTGACTTAACAATTAATTCAAATTGTGGTCATTACAAAAATGCTAATAGAGGTGTATTAGTTCTGTGAAACAAAAAAAAAAAACAAAACATACTACAGAGAGGTTTTAAGATTTTAAATAATCTGCAAATAAGTGAGAAATTATTAGTCTACCCACAGTGCAGGAAATATAATTATATAGTTATAAACCATGCTTTTTGTAAGAAAAGATACTTGCAAGGAGTTTGTAACACACTGTGCTTCCCATGCTGTGGTCTAACAAAGACTTACTAACAACAGTTTTGCTGACAAACCAAACAAGTTTGAGAAAAAAAAGGTCTTTTAAAAATTTTTTGATTCAAGAAAATATATGAAATTGCCAGGAGCGTTGATGGTTGTTGAGACACGTTAGTAAATTATATGTTAACAATAGTTTGGGAGTGAAATGGACTGTAGACACATCATAACCACACAAAGGCTGAGTGATTAACAGTAAATGGTTTAGCTGGCAACAGGCTCATTTTGTGGCAGCTTACCTTGTTTTGTGTGAAAAGCTTAAAAAAAAAACATCAAACCCAGCAGATTCTGAGTGGTGAATTTATTACGGAAGTGGGTATACATTTGTTTGAACTTCATCTGTTGTATGTACAGAGAGTTCAAGCAGAATATTGACAACTTAGAATTATAATTTTCTTTTTTTTTTTTTTGACAACACATAGAGAAGGGAGCCATTTGGATACGTTTTGGTGCCATCACCTCAGTGAGGAACTCATGCAGCTTTTGCTGGCAGGGAAGGAACAGTCAAAATCTGTGGAAAATGTCCAAATCTCTGCATCATGAAATAGTACAATAAATACCCTACTGATGATTGTTTGGGATGTCCCTTGAGCAGGTAAGTGACAGTTTCTCAGGCAAACCGTGCTTGATTTTCAAAAATAGGCCTTGGGAGACAGCTGCAGTTTGCATTTTTACCCCACGCACAAATTAGCCAGGCAACATGGGGACCAGAACGCATGTGAATCTGTGCAGCACAGGTGAGGTTATGCAGTTCTGTGCGTGTCTACTACGACAACTTGAGGCAGACAGAGGGATGATACTGATGAACACTGTATTTTGTGGACTCAGTTTTGTGTAACATTCACCAGGTTCTTCCGAGAATCTAAATTTTATATTTACATGTGTCACTGTTTCGACTCTATTATGTATTTAGCCTTTGAAACTACTACCAATCTTTCAAACCTAAGTTTTCTCACCTAGTTTAGTAGACTAATTCAGTAAGCTACACAAGTCTGGCATGTGAGAGATCAAGTAGGAACGCAAAAAAATCAGACTGTCTTCTTGCCTCATTAAAAGCTTATTATTCCTACTAAATTATTTTACATTGAAAGATAGAAGAAATTTTCCTTTGGGGATTGTTCAGGCAATGAAACATTTAAAGACAAGGCAGATCAGTAGTACATAACTCAATAAGGAAGACAGTGAATCCTAGAACTTTAATCAGCCTAATGATGTTTTTAATAAATCTATTTCTCCTGCCCAGGATAGTGCTAATTCTAAAACCTCAGCCAAAATTAATTATTTCAATTATAAAGAACGAGAACATAATCAACCCACGCATGAAAGTGGGAATCTTTCTACAAGTAAGAATCATATATTAAAACAGCAATTGACTTTTGGTTATTCTTGAAATTCGGCTTTGTGATAATATACATATTTCATGGCAGCCAGTCTGCTCTTACACTTCCTGTGTTGCAACAGTCGTTTGCTCCATCCATTGGCACATATTCTTCAATTCCACCAAGAGGAAACTACACTGCAGCGTGAAAATATGTGAGGTACTACTTATCTATGTTATTTAGTATGATTTCAATTTTGTAGTTTTCTGTAAAATTAGGTAGGAAAATGTCATGAAGACTTGATCTAAAAACAAACAGTTCAAGCAGAAAATCAGAGACCAAATTTTCTCTTTTTTATTTCTCTTTTTCTTTTTTCTTCCTCATTTCCATTCTCTTCTTGCTTTCTTTTTTTCTGTTTCTTCTTTTTGTTCTTCTATTTCTTTTTCTCTTTTTAATTTTTTAACTTTTATTTTCATTCTCTTCTTCTTTTACCTTTTTCTCTTTTCTTTAAGTTTTCTTTTGTTTAGTTTCCTTTTTCCCACTTTCTTAATTTTTATTTTATGCTTTCTTATAATTCACAGTTTTCTCTTGCTCTTGTTTTTTATCTTTGCTTTTGGTTTTGCTTCACCATCATGAACAGCCCCTTTACTTACTGTCCCGGTTTGAGACAAATTTGGAGGAACGTCCGAAGTGAATGTCCCCTGATAGAAGGCAGGTTACCGCCACCCCTCCCCCACCAGGTTCGGGAAGAATTTTCCTCAAGGCAAAATGAAAAAAAGTTAATTTTTTTAACAAGCACAGTGCACACAGGGACGGGGGGAAAAAAAGAATAATGCTAAATAATAAAACCTCTCGCTGTGGAGAGAACCTGGGTAGATTTCAGAGTCCTTTGTGAGTGTGGCTTTCTCCTCCCCAGAGCTGGCATCCGGCCTGGGCCCCTCCAGGCGGCCATGGAAAGGCCTCCCAGTGAAGTTCTGATGCTCTGGTGTTCTGAACAGTCCAGAAGAGAAGAAGAAGAAACCAAAGTCCCAGGGCTCCGTATTTTGGCTAACGAACAAGAAGCTAGCTAAAGAGCAAAAGGAATGTAACTCCCTTCCCTGCTGCAGAGAGCCGAGAGCTGAGGAGAAGCGAGAGTTGTCTCTGTTTTTGAACACTGCGCCAGAAGAATTCACCGGCTCTCACGGCTCTCCCGGAGCTAGCTGTAAAGACGCAGGATTCATGTCTGGCATGGTGATAGGGAATACAGTATCATACAGTCACCCCAGGACACTTACAAAAGAAGTCAAAACTGTTACATAAGACTACATACAGATAACTCTGTATCAATATATTAACATTTTTTTATTTAATTATTAGGAATGTGGCAAGTATGCAGTAATCTTGTCTCTTCAAACTTTAGAATTTTATAGACATTTATTTCTTTAAGAAGCAGATTTCTTAGTTTTCTTTTTCTGGAAGAAATACAAGTTCTTCAAAAAGAATAATTTTTTTAACAAATACATTAAGAATCAAAATGTCTGAGAAGAAATCTTTGACCTGTCACTCCCCAGTCATTACCAACTATTCAGTTTTATTTTTTACTTCTAGTATACTGAACTAATACTTGAAAAAATGACAGTATTGACATGTTAGTTTATTTTGAGAAGAAAATTTATTTTAGAATTTTAGAAACCCTAAGAAGAAAAATAACTGAATGGCAATGCTGGATAGAAAAATCTAATGTTTTTACTTCTTCTGAGGTAATAAATGTATTTTAGGATCATTTTATCTTCATAGTTGTCTGACAGGAGTCATGACACATACCTTTCTTTCTAAGTTGCAAAAGAAAGTTAATGCTTGTCATAATGAAAAAAGGTTTCATCTCCTGGTCATGTATTAATTTATGTAAGGAAATACACGTATGGAAATGTTGTTGACAGTAACCACAGATGTCTTTGAGGTTCCCCCTTTCTACCTGAAGTCATATGCTTTGTAAATGCTCTTTAATTTCTGTACAGACAGTGAAAACAAAATGGAAAACCAAATACCACTCCCCCAGAAAAGACCACCACCATCATCGCCCCACCCCCAAAAAACTGCAAAAGAACAAAGTGATATTCCAGTATGTATTTAAACCAGAGATCTTAATTTTTTTAATCTGAGGGAACCATATTTATTTCTATGTTTACATTAATCTTCATATTTGTGTTTATGTACACTGTGCATTCTTAATAATTAATCAATTTGGCTAGTTTTAACGGTACACAGAATTTTTTCTTTTCAAGTGATTCAATCTTTTACAATATAAAATTCACATTTTAAGTTCTGATTTTGAAAATACTCTAATTTTACAAGATATCCTAATTTTCCGGATTGAAAGCATTATTGCACCCATAATGAGATACTGAGTTTGAGTAATACCATTTAGTCTCAGTGGAACTGCAAAGCCTGAGATTTCAATATTTTAATTCTGCTGAAGCTTATAGTGAAAAATTGAAACCAGCAGTACATGCAAACTCCTTATTTACTTCACTCTTCAGGCAGAAGTGATTTCATATACACCAGCTAACTCTGCAGCAACGATACAGTATGTTGTCATTGTTAATTCTATATTCAGTAAAGCTACCTGTTTCAAAATCCAAAGTTTGCCATTTGAACTGATAATATCGAGTCCTCACTCTGCAACTAGCTTTGCTTAAAGATAATGTGTGTATTGAAAAGACTGGATTGCAGCTACTTCTCTTTTATGTGCATATAATTTCTCAATAGTTTAGTTTTATTGGACTGACAGCATTTAATACCCACAGTTGTGCAAGCTGGGCTGGATGCTCTGTTGCTTTAATAATTTGTGAAGAAATTGCTGATAATGAAATTGTCTTTGTCATCCAAAATGAAAATAGCAACTCTTAGTACATGCAATGAGGCATTCAGTACATCCTTATATTATTCTAAAAAAAACTCCAAAGTCCCCTCTCATAGACTGCATCTTTAATAGTGGATATTTAAGAAAATCAATGCCATTTATGACTTTAGAGGAGTAGCAAGATTAAACAAAAAGCTGTCATTAGGTGTGCCATGAGGAGGTCACCAGACCTTGGCATAAACCAGGTAATTCTTGACTTCCATAAATTCTATTACTTGTTTTGGGAAAGTATGGATTACGTTTCAAACATCTACTGAGTTGAATCCCATGAGGAAAACTCTCTCTGCCCTGAAGACATCTATTAGCAAAGAATAGTTAAAATCTTCTTTCATGGCAGTTGTTTTGTTTCATTTAACATTAAACTGAGATTAATTTAAATAATATAAATAATATAGTAATAGAAAATTCTGTCAGAGAGACTTTTTGGTTAATATGGTAACTATTTCCATCACTAATTCTCAGAATAATGAATGCAATAATATAAGTAGAATAATTTACTCCTTGCAAATTCTTAATTATAATTTTACATAAACTTTAAATATTCAGAATGAATAAACCATAAAGCACAGTTTCCTCCTAGGTTGTAAGGAATTTAGAGCCTTGCCAGATGTCATTTGAAAGACAATGTTCAGTAAGACCTTGCATTTAACCTATAATCATGTAGAAATATCTTAATTTCTACATACAGGTAAAAGGAAAGAAAATGGATATGAGGAGGTGAGAACAGAAGACCAGAAAATTTCCCCTTAATTACACCGATAGAAGCTGGAAGAATTTCTGCCTGGCAAGCAGTGTTTAAAACAGTTTTTCTACTCCATAATTATTTCACACATCCACTGATTCCAGCATCATAAGTAAATAAAAAATTTCATTGAAGTAAAAATGGTCAGTAGGTTTTAGAAATCAGTAAACTGATACATCTAAAAGAAAAAAAAAGTCCTTTTTATTATTTCTTTATAAATTCCTTATAATTGAGTTTATAAATTGTTCATAAATATATAAACTCCTGTTCTGTTTTAAATCTAGAACAAAACATCCTTTTTCAAATTCTTACTTATTATTTTGTCTCTGAAGTTCCTAATCCTGATTGGTAGCATGGAAGAAGTAAGTTTGAGGACCTTCAATATGTGGCATAATTTGGTATCCCAGTCAGTTTGTGTCAGGTCATTAGTCACACACACAAAAAGGTAGGAGGGCTATTTACATGTTAACCTAACATCTCCTGGTGTCAGACAGACCTCCTGGAATCTGACAGGACTATGTGTGTGCTGTGTACATCTCCTTGTAGGCCCTTGAAATGGTAGAAGTTTAACGTTACTACTGCTCTCTGATTGCAAAGGAGAACATTATCACTCAGGTCTAAAGACTACGTTTTCTGCTCGGTGGAGTACATTTTTTCAGTGGGATTTTTTTTTTTTCCTGAAAATGTCCATAGTTTTCTAAGAATTCTAGATGATATTAGAGGAAGGAGAGGACAAAAGAAATCTCTTAAAGAGCTTGTTTTTCAGGTTTATTATTGAATTGCCTAAGATTGTTGATTTTGCAGTGTAAACCAATACTGATGTTCGGCAAATTTCTTCATCCTTGTAGAATCATTCCACGTACAGAGTCAGAATTACACATGTAGCTTATTGTACATTTCAATCTTAGAACTGTACATTTTATAATAGTTTTGCCTACAATGTGATATGTGCAACACTTAGCCACTTTTTCAGATCATAAAAATTAGTGATAGAACAAAGAATAGGAATGCCATGAATTTCACCTAAAAACTCTGCAGTCTGTGTAGAACGTAAATCTGGGAGGGTGACTACTCATAACATTATAACTTTATAAGTGAGTAGCAGAAAAGCAGAAGCTATATTGAAATCACTGAGATGGCTTTAGTTGATGCTTGTGACAAAAATTGTTCACATAACGTGAAAATGGAGCCTTGGAACCTTGCTCTTGAGAATGGAGGAAAAGGGAATAATCCACCTCAGTCTGGATTTCTATTCCTCTTGCTTTCTCCTCTGTTTCCTGCTGCAATGTCATATCACTGAACCAAAATCCAGAAACTGTGCTTTTTTCTTATCTAAGAATGCAAAGGATTTAGTGAACTCTGGGGACAAAACCGGGGTCTCATTAGAAGAAACCCCAAGGCCCAAATTTATAAATAAGTTGTGACAAGAGACTCTACAAGATAGTTCTGTGAAGGATATTTGGAAATTATTGATCATTTTCATTTGAAAAGGCAGATTTTCACACACAGGCTGTAATTTACTATGTAGCTGTTTTATTTCAGAATGCCTAACATATGTAATATAAGGCACCTATAACTATAACAAAAGGAGGTATAGAAGTGGAGAAGAGGGAAAACTTAATATGAGGTTGGATGTGATACAAGTTATAATGACTACTTGCAACAGGGGAAGCAATTCATTATATGACTTAACGATATGAGTGAGAATTTCTGTAATGAATAAATCTGGTCATGAATATTTAACATTCACAGAAACAGCCAAGTGCAAAGCAAATTTTTTTTTTTGGGTTACAACCAGGTCACAAGCACTTTCTGATTTTCCATTCCTAGCAGAATTTTGTCTCTTTACAAACCAGTTTTAATTACCTGGCAGTTGACTTTAGTGAAAAAAATGAGTTTATTGATTTTTATTAAACTTCTTATTAAGGAAATATATGCAAAAAATACTATTTTTTAACTTCTTAACTGAAGATATATCTTTAAAACCAGCTGAAAACACCTGAATGTTTCAATTGGTTTAGTATATTAAACCCATCTAGAAAGATGGGCAATGTTTTTCCTTACATGCTGAAGGAGTTTTGTACTCTAAAGCCAAGTATTTCCTCTTTGTTTTCTCTGAGACAAAAAAGAAGATACTCAAGTTAGGGAGTGTTAGCATACCTCATTAATATTGCCAGTATACTAGTTATTCCGGGATCTTGCTTTTAAACTTTCTAAAATTGAACTTTTTAAGCAGAAATTAATTCTTCCATTTTGTAATGGCTGGAAATTTTGATCTAAGTGAAGACAGAGACATTACTGAAAGTTAAACATTTAAGTGGGGGAAACAGAGTGGTTTATTAATACTGAAAAGTATTATCCCAACCTTTTGTTTGGGAGAACATTTAGTGCCGATAGCTGTGTGCAGCTGCAGTGAGAGTCGGGGGTGCAGCTGGGAAGGGGCCTTGGTCCCAGCTCAGGTGATGCAAGTTTGACTTCCAGAGTGGCTCCTGGATGGTCCAACCGGAAACTTTCTTTGGCACTTTTAAGTCATTGCAGAACATCTGTAAACAATAGGCATGCATAAACATGATGTGTTAAACATCATGTTAACATGATTTTTATAAAAAGAAGTCGTGCCACATAACTATGCTGGTGTACCACACAGGACTTAGAAAGGTGAGAGATTGTAGGAATCCGTCTGACAAAAATATACCTGAATTTTGAGAAAGCTTTCTCAGCAAGAGACCTTAGAAACACTAGAAGCCTTAGAAAAAGGGATCAATCTTGGCACAAAAAGATAAGTTACTATCATTCCTGTTATTTTTACTCCTCTGTAGCAATATATGGCCATGTATCACAACTAGGAATGATTATTTTTATCTCCCTCACAGTGTAATGTCGAATTACTCTAAAAGTCCTGAGAACAGACCAACTTTACCATGACAAGTTGTTTCTAAGTGAAACAACATCTACAGGACAGGCAAAATGAAAATTGATATGAAAGCATGCTGAAGATTCCTACTGCGACGAGGGTCTGGCCAGAAAATGACACACAGAACTTAGTGTCCTTATGTGTAAAGTAAAGCAAAATGAAGAGGGAAAAACCAAGCTATCTGTAAATATACACTGTTGAGTTGTTGCCACTCTGTGAAAAGATTATGGTGTCCTTATGGACAGTTCACTGGAAATACCATCTCAAGACACATCACCAGAAGAAAAGAAAATCAAACGTAAGGAATTAGTAAAAGGGAATAAAGATTAAAAATTTGGTTATGATTCTTTTTAAAGCCATGTGGCACTGTAGATTAGAGGAGAGTGTATAGTCCTCACACCCTTTTCTAAAGATTGCTTTCTCTTTGAAAAAAATGTGACATGGAAGAAAAAGAAAATATTAGATTTTTGTTGTAGGAAACTGTACTGTAAAATACTATAGACACAGACTACCTGTTCCAATCCCTGTTAGACAAAAAAGTATATGAAAAAGGGCTAAATCCTTCAGATGGCTTCAAACTACCTGTGGGGCAGACATAAATTGTCAATAATATAACTGTTACCAGCAAGAAGGGGTTGGGTTTGGTTTGGTTTGGCTCGGTTTGATTTGATCTTTTTAAAACACATAACGACATGAGAAGTTACCTACCACATAAGACGTCATTTCACATGGTTACATTTTTAGTAATAGGATATGCATAGGACAAGAGACTTAAAGGTATATTAATGCTCAAATTCATAAACTTCTAGTTCATACAGGTAAAGTTCAAGTTCATAAATTTAAAGTTCAAGTTCATAAAGTTCAAGTTCAACCTGGGCAAATTAGAAGGCTAGGCAATCACCAACCATGCAAAGTTTAACAAGGGAAAGCGCTGAATTTTGCGCCTGGGACAGGGAAGCCCTAGACATACAGACAGGAAGGGAAAGGATAAAAAGGAACACAGCCTAAAAGCTTAACAGAACTCAAACTTTAGAGTTAGACTTATACCTTATATGTAACAATTTAACAAAGGAACAACACTTAACTTATACCTAACTTAATTTATATCTTAAGTTATAATTTAACCTTAACAATTTAACAGAGGTATAACACTTAACAGCATTTAACTTAACTTATAACTTCAAAGTTATGCTTAGAAACTTAGCTAAAGAACACTTAGCAACTCTTAACTTAGCTTATAACTTATGACTTAACCTTACTTACAGGCCTAACATACTTAGATGTGTAAGGTACTCAAACATCCAAGAAAGAATAATTTCTCACAGATTTGCTATGGCATATGCACACATGCACGCAGACATAAAGTGTCAGTGCAAGAAAGGTACCTGTGAAAAATTCTCTTCAGAGGTCAGTGAAATACTCACTTCAGATGCCTTTGCGTCTCCCAGCGGGCAAAGGGTTGGGCCTCAAGGAGTCAGGGTATCAGCCCAGGATACGTCGTATTTCAGAGATCCTCCAAGTCAGCAAACTTGAGAGCTCACTAGCTCTGAGACGTGTGCCACTCAGAGGGAGGTTGTTGGTTGCAGCTCACTGAAGTCCAGGAGAGCTCCAAGGGTCTCATTTTGGACTGCTCTTTATAAGGTCACAAGAGAGTGGGCTTTACTCATAACTCATAATGTTTGATCCAGGCCACAGTTTGGGTCAGCACTTTCTTTGAAAGTGTCGGAACAGGAATGTTATGCTGTTCAGGCAAGAAAAACTGTTTCTAAGGCTGTTCATAAGGAAAACAGGAGCTCGTTAGGCAGCATCAATTCCTGGGAGCAGCCAGTGATTCTGATAAGCTCCGCAAGAGCTGAGCTCAGGTGCTGTTTTCAAGGCCAAGGCCTAGCAAGCATTTCTCAGATCGCAGGGTGGCCTGGAAGTGGAGGTAATGCACCACTACAGAGTCCTGGTGGGTGGCAAGTTGAACATCCATGGAATGGAACTTGGGAGTCCTGGTCGGTGGCACGTTGAACATGAGCCAGCAGTGCCCTGGCAGCCAGGAGGGCCACCTGTGTCCTGGGGGCATCAGGCACAGCATCACCAGCCAGGCAAGGGAGGGGATTGTCCCGCTCTGCTCTGCACTGGGGCAGCCTCACCTCGAGTGCTGGGGGCGGTTCTGGGTGCCACAGTATAAGAAAGACACTGAGCTCTTAGAGAGTGTCCAAAGAGGGGCAACGAAGATGGTGAAGGGCCTTGAGGGGAAGCCATATGAGGAACAGCTGAGGTCACTTGGTCTGTTCAGCCTGGAGAAGAGAAGACTGAGAGGAGACCTCATTGCAGGTACAACTTGCTCATGAGGGGAAGAAAAGGGGCAGACACTGATCTCTTCTCTATAGTGACCAGTGATAGGACATGAAGAAATGTCCTGAATTTGTGTCAGGGCAGATTTAGGTTGGATATTAGGAAACGGTTCTTACTCAGAAGGTGGCTGGTCACTGGAACAGGATCCCCGGCCTAACAGAGCTCAAGAACCATTTGAGCAATTCTGATTCTTTGGGTTGTCCTGTGTGCAGGGCCAGGAGTTGGACTTTGTTGATCCTTTTGGATCACTTCCAACTTAGGATATTCTAAGTGCCACAGAATTACTTGTCAGCATCACAGAATCAGTCAGGTTGGCAAAATACCTCTGTTATCATTGAGTTCAACCTTTGACTGATCAACACCTCATCAACTAGACCATGGCACTAAGTGCCATGTCCAGTTGCTTCTTGAATTTTTCCAGGTATGGAGAATGTACCACCTCCTTGGGTAGTCCATTCCAATGTTCAACAAACCTTTCCATGAAGAAAGTCCTCCAGATGTCCATTGGGCCTAGCCATCCTGCCGATTTTTAACCCAATAACGTACCCCAAAGTAATGGTAAACAGAAAGACACATATACAGGTTTTGGCTCAAAGTGCATCAATATGCCAAGTTTCACGACTGACGCAGTGAGACATAGATCTGCTTTATGCTAGCACTTTTCCTAAGGCTTTGTAACTGAGTGCTACCAGAAACAGAATGGTGAAATAGAGAAAATCACGTGTAGCTTTAAATGATTGTTCACATGTTGAAAAAAATATCTTTTTCAGAACTTTTATTTTTTCCTTTGCAGTAAAGAACATAATTCCAATAAAATACTTTATTTTTGTTTTTTAAAAAGAGTATAAAAATTAATCTTAATAAAGTAAAATTCCAGTCTTTTCTGATAGTTACAAGGCAGAGAAAGCAAGAATGTTTACTGAAAATGTATGTTCCAGAGAATGCTATGTACAAGGACTAGGAAGATAAAACCCATCTGTCTTTGTCTATTAATGACTTTCATTCACATCTGAAACCTATGCAGCTGGGAGAAGAAAAAACTGCTGAAAAAAAAGGAAGAAATATAATAGAAAATGTATGGGAAAGTTGATGAAACTGAAAGGTCACTCACAAATCACATATGAGGAAGCCCATCTGTTCAGCACAGGTGCCTACACGAATACTAAAAACAGCAGAGGAAGCCCCAAAACAGAACTGGTGATTAGAGTTCTGCTTCACTGTCAGAGTACTCCTCACTCATTACGAAGCCTAAAAATGCCATCTCAAAACTGCTGTTGAAAGGCAAAAACTATTTTCAGAGTCTCTGTTTTGTACACAGAATCACTGGATCATGCAGGTTGGAGGGGGTATCAGGATGTCTCAACTGTGATCCCCTGCTTCAAGCAGGGCCAGCAAGAATCTCAGATGGGGAGGCACAAGGGTGTATGAAAGTCCCAAGGGCATATGAAATTCTCCAAAGATGGAGAGTCTGAAGCCACTCGGGTCAACCTACTCCACCACTTCGTTAGCATCAAGGTGACATGTTGATTGTGATACGTGCAGTCTGAACCTTACATGTCCCAGCAGCAGTCTCACACTACTGTTTATCCCTGTCCTCTCAATTCCCTCTTGTAGACACCAGACTGGTGTTAAATGTCCCAAAGCTGCCCCTTCTCTCAAAAGAACCCCCTCCAGAAAACCTGGTGTCAACTAAAAAATTAATGAAATACATTCGGTCACCTTTCCAGGTCATTAATAAGGACAGGACAGGACCCAGGACAGACGGAACCCTGGGGTCCTGATTTTCTGAGCATCAAAAATTATTGTGCTTGTACTTGAAGAATACTACCATACAAAGACTAAAAAAAAAGTCTTTAAATATCTGTAAGTAAAGCCTACAGAAATGCAAACACAGCTAAGACTGGTGACCTGATCCTAGAAGAGAAGGCTGATCTCCATGTGGGTGCCTGAAAGGCATCATACAATTTTGTTTTTCAAATCTCTTTAAAATGGTACAGAGCAGAACCTTAGTTCAAATCTTGACATTTTTAAAATTTTTCCTTTCTGTCATTCCCATTCCACACACAATACCACTTAAGAGACAGGGTACAAACCTAATCAGTTTCTCATAATTTCAGTCACTTATCATTCTGTACAAATTAAAAATTGTACAAAATATGGATAGAGAAACATTTCTTTGGGAAAAACGTGCTGCTTTCTTCAGCAGAGAAGGCCATAAAACCTTTTGTTTGATGAAACACGGCTTTTCTGAATCTTTCCAGTTTGGGAAGGACAAAGAAAAATGAAATAAAAAGGAAATGGAACCACTTCAGTACTGGAAGTTAGTTTTCTCTATGAAGCACATGCATAAAAATCCAACCACATATTTAGGATCTTGCGTATCTAGATATGCATTGTCTCAGTCTTTGAACAGTTCATCAACAGGTTTTAGGAAAACAAGTTAGACAAGAAGCAGCACTAGGTTATTTGCACATAGTTAAGTGGCTTTTTCATTCATATCCATGGCAATATAGAAATTTATTTTGAACAATAGTGAACTACATGAAGTCACTGAGAACCGATAGAATTGTTCTAGACTGAACTCTTGTATTGTAGTCAGGGTTGCAGCAGATAGTTTTCTCTCACAAATAAATACTTTTGAATCTTTTTGTTATAAGCTCAGATAAATTAAATTTTGACATATAGTACTGTCTCTAAATTTTTATGGCAGTTTAATTGGTTTTGTTCAGTCTCTTCTACAGTTAAGAATTATACTTTTCTAACTTAACTAAGTGTACTCTAGTCAAAGGAGTTAGAAAAAAATCATGCCAACCAAATTTAAAGTCAACCAAAACTGTGTTCCTCAATTCTGAAAAGAGAGTTTGCATGGGTGTGTTCCCATTGATTATACTCCCAAATTTAAGGGAAGCATTTTAAAAACAAACAAACAAATAAAGAAAACCACCAGTCTCAACATTTTTGAGATTACAGATGCATGAGTTATTATGGTATTATGTTTCTGTAGAGTAATAAAATTCTTGTGTCTCATTATAAAACATATAATTTGAAGTAGATGTATTTTTCGGCATGTGTATATACAGTGACAGAAAATATGATATTATCCAGAAGGTCAGATGTGTTCTCTTGTAAATGTGCATTCAACTCCTTGATGATGGTCTAAAATTATTGGGCTAAATATTCACGAAATTGACATTTAGCTAAACATGCAAATTATTTGAACAATTTTTTCCCATTAATTTATTTTGCTGCTGTACTAGTTCAAAAACAAACCAGTGGGAGGCACCAGGTCAGAATAATAATTTAATAGGGAAATTAAGAAAAAAAAAAAAGAAAAAAAGGCAGAAAACACTAGTTTAAACTGCCATAGTCAGGATACAACCTGACACCCTGTTAGTCAGGGTGGCGGTAGAAGTCCAATAAAATGGTGGCTGCGGTCCTCCTGAAGTGGTGGATGTGGTTCTGTTGAAGTGGTGATCCTGTAGAAGGGTCCGCTCTTCCTCAGAAGAGTCCAGTGGTGGCTATGTAGCTCCTGTCCTCTGGGAATCCAGTGGAAAAGGGGGTCTGTGGTGTTCGGAGTCTCAGATTATATCCAGGATGGAATGCGTGGTTCCTCCTTCTGGGTGGAGCATCTCACAACAGGATGATGAGTCATGAGGCCAGGTGTTGATGGGCTCATTAACAGAAGATAGTCCGGAGGGAGTTATCTCTGAGTCATGCGGCAGGGCATTGATGGGCCATTAGCAGAAAGATAGCCCGGAGGGAGGAGGCCAGGAAACACTGCCCCACCTGGTTTCAACAGCTCACGAGGATGGTAATAGAATACACTGCAACCCAGGACAGCTGCTCTGTTCATTTTCTTTCTGTATTTCTCATCCCTTCTCTTCAGTATTCCAGAAAGAAAAAAAAACAGGTAATAATTCAGTTTTTGGATTAAGGCTTGCCCTTAAACAAAATGGAGAACATCTGAATAGATTTGTCATATCAGAAAGACAGAGGGGTTCAACTACATTTTTCAAAGGATGATAGGTTATTTTTGATATCATGTGAGTCCATATTCCTCTAAGATGCAACTATATTACTCTGTACAAAATGAAATCACTTCTCACCTTGACTTCTGTGATTACCACTACCTTGAAACATCAGTCATTAACCTCCCATTGTTTCTTTTTCTCTAAGTCTAAATTTGGGCTTAAAATACTCTTTGCCCTGATAAAGCACTTTGCATCCGAAAGCAACACAATGAAAATATATTTCCTTCAGCAAACAAGAGAAAAAATACTTTGTTGAATTCTCTTAGAGAAAAAGGTCAGTGAAAATATCAAGAGAATAGAAGAAAAACAGACCTTGGAGATGCATTGCACAGCACAAATATATCACACAGCCTTAGGAACTATATAACTGCCTTTTCCTAGTTTACATGCCTAAGTTTCCAGAATGATACCACACACATTCGAGTCTTCCCAGCTGTGATTATATCAAAGAACTTAGCAGTGAACCTATGAGTTTTTCAGCACTTCTTGCTTTTCAGTATTAAACAGAAAGTCTCTGGCATGTGGCAATAACTACTGGTATATATTAGCATCCCCAATTTCCTTACCAGCTTGGCAGTACGAAAAGCAGAAAAGGCCTTGCTTCTGAGTAAGCCCTCCTCAGCAATAACAAAAACAGCTCTATATTATCAACCCTGTGTGCAGTGCAAACCCAAAACACAGTCCCATCCTCAACACTGTGAAGTAAGTTAACTCTTCCTTAGCCAAAACCAGTACACCATAGAAAATCAAAGCATCAGTCAACTGCAGGTGTCGTTGCACAGATTAGCAAGAAAATTATTTAGAAAGCAGCTATTTTTGGCAGGGCTTCAGTTAACAGAATAGACATGCTCACAGATTAACATTGAGTTTGTCTGTCACACCCCGGTTTATCTACATGTCCTGATTTGATTAATGCACTACATAGATTCTTTTGATTTACCAACATCCACAATACCAATATTAAAGAAATCTATTTCAAAAGACTGCAAAAATTATTTTCTTTTTTTCTTCTGGACACAAAGGTGAAAAAAAAAACGAGAAATAAGATTCAACTAATACACAAAGATCAACCTTATGCTTTGTTGTATAAAACTCTAATGTTAACTGATATTCCTTTATGAATGGAGCATTTAACTATGATTTATATTCCCTTTGGGATAGTTTAATTTACACATTTACTTAAGGGTCAAAAGGAAGTAATCATATATTTTGTTTCCAATCTCTTGCCATGCATGCATCTTAGAGAGTACAGAAAGTGTTACTAGGAATAATTAGCTCCCAATTATCACCTTTACATTTCCACTTGTTCTGCTCACAAAACTCTGAAAATTCTCTCTTGCTCAACTAGTAAAGGCTGAGTTTTCTTCTTTTCTATTTCTAGTGGGTCACTGTGTGAGAGAGCACTCTTTTCACTGAGAAAAAATTCCCAAGCCAATAACTTTTCAGGCAAGATTGGAGCTGTTCTTGAAGAATCTCAGTTGTTAAGTACCTCTTTGTCCTAACCATGGTCAAGGTATACCTACTCTTCTGTGTACTTAGTGTTCTCGCAAGACCATTTTCTTTAAGTCTCAGCTATAAACATATCTGCATATGTTTAAGAGGGCCAGCCTAAGATGAATTTTCAATATCTTCACTGAAACATATAAAGAAAACATTAGAAGACATTAATTAAGGAACCAAATTGTGGGTAAAGGTCTGTGTAATGGGACAGGGTACAAAATTAATGGAGTGAGAAGAGTGAAGCACCATCAACAGCTGAGCTTCTTGGAGCCTGCTTTGAAACCAGCCCTGCCTGATTTCATTAGTAGTCTTGTGGTAAGTGACACGTGTCAGTTAAATTTTCTGATCACACAAAGTATCCTCAATACAGAAAAGGGTTGGGGATCATGTAGCTAAGGCAGGTTCACCTAGAACAGGTTGGACAGGATCGCCTCTGTGTAAGTTTTGAACGTGTCCAGGGAAGGAGGCTCCATAACCTCTCTGGGCAGTCTGCTCCAGTGCTCTCTCATCCTTACAGTAAAATAGTTTTTCCTCGCGTTTTAGATGGAACTTCCTGTACATCAGTTTCTGCCTGTTTCCTCTCATCCCGTTGCTTGGCACCACCGAGAAGAGCCTGTCTTTATTCTCTTCTTTCATATACTTTGCAATGGAAAGGTTAACAGGCTGGGTATACTTCACACCGTGTTTGGTTTAAGGACCATAGCCCCTGTGTGTTGAAGCAATCTCCCAATTTTATCTTTCTTATGTAAGTATGTCCCCAGTGCACATCCCAAGACCTCCAGGCACATGCAAACAGGATATAGGTATGTGTGTATAAAAAATTAAGTACATTCCATGAGGAGTAACCAGGGGTATAAATGGATTTACACTGACAGTACTTAGGTAATACATACACAAATCCTTCCTGTTTACGTTGAGGAACATTGTCCTTTGTAGAATCATGCTAATGTACAAATCAATTGGGAACAAGAAAATTACCAAATAATGGAATTTTAAAAAATTCCCAAAAGTTTCATAGTATAAAGTAAGAATGATATTAATGTGAAAAGTCAATTCACCAAACTCTTGATTTTCCACAGCTGTTCAGACCCTGAGATCACTAGATCTTTTTTAGATTATTGTTTATGTATGGGCAAGCATAGCTACTTCACTTTTAAACTACTCACTAGTGAACAGAGATTACTGGATTAGCTCACCTGCTCAATACCAATCAGCTTCCACTGGAAGTGAACAGATAGGTCTTTATTTTACAGTCTGGAATTAGATACACACACGAAGGAAAATAAGTTGGTGTAGGTAAATTCAGTTGGAGATGGAGAGAAATATTCCTTTCCAAAAAGATTATATACTTCAGAGCTCATGGCAGGTAAAAAATTTTTGTCGTTCCTTTGTTCTGCTTAATAAGACTTTGCACTATGGGTTTTTCACTTCCTTCATACAATGCTGAAGCAATTCAAAAACATATATAAATTCAGTCAGACAGTCTATAAGAGAAGGATAATATGACAAATATTACAAATATTGCTGGATTAAGACTCAGAGAGAAACTAGCTTATTAGTCAAAAATTCCATACAGAACCTGTGACAAACATTGGTTCCAAAAAGTTTTCCATCCACATCTACAAATTCTTTCAAGAGTTCCCTACATTCCAGATGTTCTCTTCAGCCATTAACATTTAAAAGCCTTATGACCAGTCTCTTAAACCCCAGTGCACAAAGTAATCAACATAATTTTGTCTAAGAAACAGTACTGCTATGCCTACTAGGAACTTTTCACAAGAGCTATTTTTTGTCCTCATCATATTAGGTCTTTTTTGCCAACACTTCACATCAGTTCCATTAAACTCAGTATGAAAAGGTTTTCTGGCTGTTAAGGAGACTAGAAGAACCTGTGTTCTAGTGTCTAGGACACAGGTTTGTGCTGTCTGGGTTGAGCTACAAACTCAAATCCAGATGCAGAACTGGGGGCAAAGCGCATTTCTAACTCTTATTTTTCCATGAGAAATTAAAAACATTTCTATTCTCATGTGCCACCAAAAAAAACCTTCAAAAAACCCCAACCAACACCCCCCCCAGACCCTCAAGCCAAAAAACAAACAAAAAAACCCCAATAAAAAGAATCCCAGATTATTAAGGTCTCAAAAGTGTTAAAAAGCCTTATGAATAAGTTAATAAAAACAGATTTTATGCATATTCACTTTATGCATTATCTTATGAGATAATATTAAAAATGGTAAAAAGTATTTTGTCTTTTTGTCTACCTGTCACGAGGCATTCAAACCCCAAATGTGAGCTTGTCTTCAAACACATCTGCCACAGCATTAAAACTGAGCATAGGTAAATAAATTTTTGATATCATCTGGTTAGAAGATGGACTTCCAAAACCAAGAATCAATTATAACTTATTATGCACACATTGCAAAAATGCACCAAAAAATTCTGTGAAAATACTTTTGGTCATGCCCAATAACTAGTTTCAACAAAAACAACATATGTTTTTCAAAGACTTAAAGATAAATGTTGATTTATAGGGAAATACATTTGTTGTACAATAAGGCATGGGAGGAATGGGACCCAAAGCTCGAAAACAATAGTAGGCTCTCTAAATCTATTGACTACACTTGAGAACTGAATTGACTTCATAAAGAAATCTCAATTCACCAAGCCTTGAACACCAGGATGTCAACACTGGAAAATCTTACACAGCAAATCTTGTGAGAAAATTGACAAAACACATCTGTCAAAACCTTCCAGGGGTTTCCTCTGTCATTGACACCTATTGCAAGGTCCGTGGACCACAGAAACGGCTGGAGTTTGAGCTATATGATATATCGTCTTTATCTGAAAATTATAAGTTATACGAAATACATTTTCACTCAAAAAAAAAAAAGTGAAAAATGGACAAACTCCCAAACCTCATATTAAAATGCATATTTTTACTAAGAAGGAAAAAATTACAACATTAGTAGGCACACCGTTAAAGTAGAAGACAAAAGCTGCTATGTGTCTGTCTAAAAGAAAATATAGCATTACTTTTGTATGAAAGATTGAGTCAAACGATATTTTGTCTGACATTTTGGAAAAGAAAGTGTGTGGTAGATTTTGCTTTCGAAGTGAATGCTGGTGTATTTACAGACCAGGTGCTCAAGCACGTTCTGCAGTGACTATGGCATAGCCTAAGATCTATCATTATAACTTCTACTATAATATTTTGAACCTCTGAGCACAGACTGCAGTGTTAAATTCTCACAGGAGGAAAGTTTGCACATGGCAAGACACTCTCTGAGAAAAAAAACCCCAGTACTTTTTTTTTTGTAAAATTTGTGAACACATTTGCGTAGAGAAAGAAGAACATGCACTGGGAAAAAAGATCACGGACAGGTCTGTATCATTAATTAACTAAATATAGGAATTAAGAATACTAGTACAAACACTTCAGTCTCTAAAGGTGAAGGGAAAATGGAAAAAAGCTGGATATAGTGACTAAAGATATCACACATATGTTGTAAAAAGTGTAAACGCAGTTATAAGTGTACACAAGGAAAATTTCAAACCACAAATGCTTCAGTGTGGCAATTCCCCTCTGAATTAAAAAAAACACAAACCACCACACCATTTCCCATGTAGCTAGAAGAAAGTTTTTAAGTAGCTAAAAGAAAAGGCTTCTAATTAATTGTTTCATGAATATAGATTGTGGAATATACCACAGTCTTTAAAGACTGGGTGTGGGGTTCTCTGGGGAGGTTTCCATCAGGCAGAAAAGAGTAATGGGAAATATATTAAAACATAAATACAAAAAAAGGACGCATTTATTCTGCATGCAAAAATCAAGTTGCTTTTCAATTAAGTTGCTTCCACTAATGCCAGGACACCTCTACATACATACAGAGCATTCCAGACTATTAACATTTATTCTACATGTGCATTTATTGCTGCCATTTATTTAAAATATTTTTTAAATGTAGACCTAAGTTTGCATATTTCTCAGTTTCCAGCATTCCTCATTTGGTAACAGCCATGTTGAACCACAAACTACATGATATTCAGCATTTGAAATACCATGATTTCATTTTTGCATGCCCGTTCTGAAGAAGTAGCAGAGAGATTAAAAAGAGGACCAATCTTGATCACTTGCCTAGAAATAAATAGTACTTTTTGTACTATAATCTCTTATAGAGATACTTGCCAAACTGGCTTGACTGTTCTCTCTGCCAATCTCTCTGAATTTCAGCTTCCTTAACGTGTGAACATATTTCAAGAATAGAAAAGGAAGTACAATATACAGAGATAGATAGATAGATAGATAGATAGATGTAGATAGATGTGTATAGATAATACAGAGATAGAGAGATAGATGTAGATGTGTATAGACAATATAAAAAGATATATAGATATAAAAATAGATACTAAAGGTACATATGTGTGTGTATATATACAAATATGTATACACTGGCATGTATAGATAAGATAGAGATAGAGGTAGATATAGAGATGATAGACACAGATATGATAGAGATAAGGATGATGAAAATAAAAATATAAAAAAAATGCCATACATTTGATATAGATTATAAAGAGAGAGACACAGATAAAGACAATGGTAGAGGTTGAGATAGAGTTGATATACGTCAACACATACATGCATGCATACAGTAATATGGATATTTATACATGTACCTGTATACCTGGAACTTAGTAAAATCTTTGGCACCATCTTCCACAGATTGTCCCAGAAAAGCTGGCAGCCGATGGCTTGGACAGGTGCACTCCTTGCTGGGTTAAAAGCTGGCTGGTTGGTGAGGCCCAGTGAGAGGTGGTGAATGGTGTGACATCCAGGTAGTGGCTGAATTCCCAAGGCTCAATATTGAGGCCAGCAGGCTGAGGGAGGTGAACATGCTCCTCTACTCCACCCTAAGGATGCCACATCTGGAGTGTTGTGTACAGCATTGGCTCCCCAGTTCAGGATAGAGAAGGAACTACTGGAAAGGGTCCAGTGGAGGTCTGCAAAGATGGTTATTGGACCGGAGCATCTCTCTTATGAGGTAAGGCTGGGGGATCTCTTAGGAAGATATGACTGAGAGTGAAAGTCCTTAATGTCTATAAGTATCTGAAGGGAGGATGTCAAGATGGTAGACTCAGACTCTTCTTGGTGGTGACAAACAACAGAACAAGGGACAATGAGCAGAAGCTGGAACACAGGAAGTGAACATGAGGAAAAAATTTACTGTGAGGGTGACTGAGGACTGGAACAGATGCCCAGAGAGGCTGTGGATTCTCCATAACTTGTAAGATAATTAATATGCATCAGGACAGAATCCTGAGCATTAGAACAAGCTGCCCAGGAAAGTGCTGGAATCACCATCCCTGGAAGTGTCAAAAACACATGTAGATGTGGCAATTTAGGACATTGTTTTGTGGTAAACATGGCAATGTCAGGTTAATGGTTGGACTAAGTGATCTTAGAGGCCTGTCCCAAACTTAGTGGTTCTATTATTATATCTATAGAGGAGATGGAGATTGTATAGATTTAAATACAGATTAGATGGAGAAGAGATTAGATGAGGGGAGAGATAGAGGAGAATGGAGGGGATATAGCTATCATGCAGATACAGGCACAAATGCAGACACAGAAATCCTGTGCCTTCCTTAGAACAAAGATAATTAAAATATTCTAAGTAAACCTTATAGGGAAATGTGAGGTTAAATGGCATTTCAGAGTTTGCCTGAGGTTGAGGGAGGTTGGTAACAACACTGTAAGGAAGCTGCAATGATCACAACCTATAATCTTTCATCCTGTAATGCAGCCACAGAGGTGTCACTGCTGATACTTTCCTATGATGGATTTACCTGATGCCAAGTTCCTCAAGGCAAAATGTCTTAAAAAAAATAGACATCAAAGGAACACAGTATAACTTTTCACAGTTCTAAGAGGATATTGGGTGTATTTAGTCAAATGCAGTGAAGTTTCTCATTCTTCCGTACTGGGTGAGAAAACACACTGACAATATAATATCTGTTTTAGAGGCACTGCTGTTGATTTTTAAAAGAGCGTTCTTCATTTGAATTTATTGCTTTCCCAGTTTGCTTCACCTCAGCTTGCAATAATATTTTGCCCCAAGAAAATTTATTTCTTCTCCAGCTAAGTGTGTGCTTTCCTGCTCCACCAGCAAAAAAGTAATGTACGTGCAGTGTAAAGAAAAAAAGCAGTGTAAAGAAACAAAGCATTGCATTAGAGCCACAAAACTGCAAAGGAACTCTCTTCCTTCAGGCAAGATATCTAGCAATGTAGTAATGCATACTTGTCTTGTGAGGCAAAAGAAGAAAATAAACATTTCATCACATATTATCTGCTTCATTTAATCCACAGTGGCTTTAATAGATAATATTCTGTACACAGTGTGCTTGAATAAGCATGGCATTTATTGTCCTAGAACACTTACTTGGACAGGCTGGAAGCTATATGAAGGCAATTAACATTTATCATAAATCAAACAAGGCTTTTACGGCAACCAAAAGAGCACTGCTGGAAATGCCGTTTATCAGACCACCAGAAGGAGATGAAG
Source organism: Lycocorax pyrrhopterus obiensis (assembly GCA_014706295.1). NCBI lineage: Eukaryota > Metazoa > Chordata > Aves > Passeriformes > Paradisaeidae > Lycocorax > Lycocorax pyrrhopterus. The sequence continues at coordinate 47,041,731 of JACSVZ010000014.1, read as the reverse complement.
AAATGAAGAAATCTTTTAATTTTTCTTTTCTTTTTTTTTCTTTTTATTTGATTGGTAATTCTTTCAGGCAGATTATTGCAAATCAATTGATTACTTCCAAAAACTTTGACAATTCAATGTGACATGACATCACACACCTGCAGAAAAATAACCGCTGCAAAAGTATTACCAATGCCAAAATTTCTGAGTTCTATTCAGAATGCTGCAGGGAAGGCACTGCCTATGTGCTTATTAGCAAGTGTCCTTTAAGGTACATGCTGCATGGAAACAGTAGCTTATGCAACCTGTAGCGGACAGAGAAACCTGTTGAAATCACAGATTTGAAGTGTTTGATGTGTATTGTTATTTTGGGCAGTAAACTGCTTATTTTGGGCAGTAAACTGCTTGAGAAAATGGAGGATAAATGTGGTAAACCCACCAGCATAACGTAGACAACTGGAAGAAGAGGCTGTGTTCACAGAAATGTGGAAAATCAGCTGAATGTCAAAAATTCACAGGCAAGAATTTAAGAATTTTGTGCCAGTACTTGTCACAGCACTGACAATTCAATTTCTTCTCTGTTTCTTGACCCTTTGTCATGTCAAGATCTGCTGACATATCTCATCTTTACTAAACTTTCAGAAAAGTGATTTTTTTCTCTCCTGTGTAAAATTTTCTCATTAGTAGTTCCCTTCTCAGATGACATTATCAGCCTAATGACTTACACACAGTTTGTGTTATTTCTCCCTCACAGTATTTCTTTCAGGTGCCTCTTGTAGTCCTGTAGCTGTAGTGAACAGAGAAACCTTATCTCAATGTCAGCATACTTAAGAAGGGAAAACATACTTGCTTCAAATGAAACTATGTTTCTATATTACAATTATATATTATTTCTATATTAAAATTGTACTGAACAGTAAAAAAGATACAAACTGTTCCAAAAAATCCCAACAAAACTATTGAATAGATTTCTGTTAACCTCATCAACAGTCTGATTTTGAAATTAGAAGGGAAAGTGAAGGAATGTGAAGAAAAAAACCAACCCAGTTAATAAAAAATAATTAATGGGCTGTAGATACCTTAAAACACTTTAATAAATGCAAATACAAACACTAACAACTTGTATTACAACACAGACCTGTAGAAGTCTGCTGACAGGATAACTAGCATGCAAATGAATCAGACAAGGCTCTGTGGAAAACCAGTGAGGTCATAAAATCTACCCTGAGTTTTGTTGATTGCAATGCCTATCAACATCATTTACAAATTACATGTTCAATTTAAATGATATGATATTTGTATATATTTACACCAATGTAAATTTCAAGTTCATGTCAACTATTTTCAAGCTTCTTTTTCCAAATGGATATGAACTTTCCTATTTCTAAATTTTTTCATATTTAATCAGCAAATGAAAGCAGCCACCCTGAAAGAGATCATTCTATTTTTATCACAGAATCATAGTATGGTTTGGGTTAGGTTGGAAAGGATCTTAAAGATCATCTAGTCCCAATCTCCCTGTCATGGGCAGGCACACCTTCCACTAGACCACGTTGCTTAGAGTTCCATCCAGCCTCACCTTGACAATTCCAAGGATATGACATCCCCATTTTCTCTGGGCAACGTGTTCCAGTGTCTCAACACCCTTGTCCTGTCAGTTCATGCTCTTGTAAATAGTCTCTCCATCTTTCTTGCAGGCTCCCTTCAGGTACTGGAAGACCACAATTAGGTCACCCTGAAGCCTTGTCTTTTCCAGGCTGAACAAACCCAATTCTCTTAGCCCTCACAGTTTTACACTTTACTTTGGTAAGACCTCAGCTGGATTATGTATCAAATAAACAGCTATGAGTCTTATTATAATTGTTACCTTACCCTCAGGCTTTCTTAAAATTATTTCTGCAGGGTTTAGATATCTAATAACCACTTGTCTCAGTCAGACAGGTGTGAAATAAAACATGTCTGTTTTGCATGGTAGCATTCAGGGAAAGATTGTGAGTGCTGGGACTTTTGCACTAGAAAGGAAAGGTGATTTTGGTGAAATAAAAGAAACAAGATTTTTCCAAAGGTGTTCATAGGGTACCTGGTATTTCCTTTAAAACTTGTAGGTTTTATTCAGGCTGACATTTGAAGATGACTGTACAGAAAGTGATAATAACTTTATTTGCACTTCTACAAGACTGTGCCTTTTTGGACTACGATCTTACAATATTTACTCAGGCAAAATTAAGAAGATCCAGTGCATTCTGTGTGGACCTGCACTGATTACAAAGCATTAACATTTCTACATTAACTCCATATAGCACCTTTCTGCATATAAATCAAATCCAGAATGCTACCGAACAAATGGTGAAAGCTAAGAAAGTCAAAAGTGGCTGAAATCAAGTTTATTCAGGGAACTAAAAAATTTACTTCAAATCCCATCTTAAAAATGTCATAATGAGTATTGTCTAGAAAAAGGCAAAAAAAACCCCCCAACCAACCCACCAAAAAACCCAAACCCACAAAAAACAACCAACCAACAAAAAACCCAACCAACACCCAAAATATTGATTATTTGCAAATAAGAAACAATGCCGGAAGGCTGATGTTAATTTTCAGACAGACTCATTAGATTTGAGCCTCAGATGTACTTATCTGCCAAGAATATGTTAGAATATACTAAGAGTACTATGACAGACAGGAAATATTTCCTTTGTGTCATAAGAAAAACATTTCCAGGTCTTCCATGCTGACAATAGAATCCTAATCTGTGGCTAGCTACATATGTGCTCTATTCAGATGAGTACATTAATTGCTTTTTCTAAGATAGAGTTACAACACATTACTGGCACCTGCAAAATTGCAAATAGAAGCATATTGTATTGTGCAGGTAGCAGTTACTCCCTTTCCCAGAAAAAAAATTCCTGCTCTAAAAGGTCCTGCTGGTCCATGTGGTATTCCTGGGAAATATATAGTATGGATCCCAAACACTGCACAATTTCAGTTGCACATCATCATCAGTTTATTGTTGGCACCAATTACGACATTAGTAGGCACACTGTTAAAGTAGAAGACAAAAGCTGCTATGTGTCTGTCTAAAAGAAAATATAGCATTACTTTTGTATGAAAGATTGAGTCAAATGATATTTTGTCTGACCTTTTGGAAAACAAAGTGTGTGGTAGATTTTGCTTTCGAAGTAAATGCTGGTATGTTTACAGAACAGGTGCTCCCTCGCAGTACTTATATCCTACTCACATCAAAATTTCATAATTACCTTAGTATTTGTGGACTTAAAAGACTTTCACTCCTTCAGCATGCAAACCATTTTTTGATTGAGAGAACAGTATTTGGAAAACATATGGAAAGGTCTTCATAAATACTGACATCATCCGCTGAACTGCGGCAAAGGCATTATTGTGCATCAGACTTGTTTCTTTTTTTCTTTATTAAATGTGACCCAAATATTCCACTTATTCCATTTGCACTCACCACCAGAGTATCTGGGTATCTCACCATCCTTAACGTTTCTGTCACAGAATTGCAGCACATTAAGAAACTTCAGGGTGTGTAAAGAAGCCATTTGACATATCCATTGTATGTTGCCTATCTTACACAAGACCTTTCTTTCTTATGCATATTCCCACTGTATTTCCATTGTCTTTGGGTTTATTTCTCCCCCAGTGATTATCACAAAAAATAACCATCACATCTAACATCTCCATTGCTTTATGCAATGAGCCATTCTAAATAATACTTTGTACCATTTTGTTTGCACATTTTAGACTTCTAAGCAAGCAATTAATATGGTCTTATGTTTTACCTATCCTTATTTTCCATACTTTTCTGGGACAAGTTTAAGGATCAACGGAGTATACAGAACACTTTGATAATGACTAAATCAAAAAGCAGGATCATTACACTGACACATCTTCAGGTATGTCACACATATTTAACACCAACAATAAGAGAAAACAAATCTTTAATTTAAATCAACAAGCTTCACATTTCAGGAAGTTGTAGCATTTCAAACACTGAAATCACAAAACTATTACTCGGAGAAAATCTAATACGTTACAGTATGTGGCAGGAACAGAGCAGGACCTTAAGGAACTTATGAGGATTTGAGGTCAATTTCCTGCAGTGAAAGGTGTCATCACTCCAAACTCAGAGCACTACCACCACAATAGCACTGGTTATGCTCTCAGGAAATTTCTAAATTCTCTTCTACAGTCATGAAGAAAATGCTTCAGAAGTACCTGATGAGTGAAGGCATAATGGGAACTTGTACTTGGGAAGACCAGTGTGGATTTCAGGAGCTAAGTACAGGAGATACAGATTTGTGGATCCAGCTGGCACACCCTTTCGCTATGCTGGTGGAGACATCTTTGCACTGTGCACTACAAAGTGCCATTGTGCAAATTTCTGTTTGCTTCCTCTCCCATGGATGCCACCAGGAAATGTTTTATAGGGAGCCAGGGATCTGACCTGAGTCTGAAGGCACTGAATTTAACAGGGGAATCTTTACATTTGAGCTTAATGTGCCTACTCCATTGACCTTCTTGTTTTGATTTGATGCTAATTGATACACTTGAGTGAATATAGCCAAAAGGCCCTCAAGGAAAGTAACATGTCATTTTGCCATCACATGACTTCTTTGAGATTGAATAATCTTTCATTTTCCTTTTGTTACACTAGCTGCCTAAAAGAAAAAACCTTCATCTTTGATATAAAAAATTCATATTCTTGGGATTGAGCCTCTCTCTACAGGATTTCCCCTTTAGAGAATCAATAAAAGGGACATTGATAATGAACGTTTTTTTCCAGCTTTTAGAGGTTCTGCAGGAGTAAACTTTGCTATGCTTCATCTTGCTCTTGCAAATATGACTATTTGTGACAGCATCCCTGTTTCAGGATTCAGACTTATGCTAACACCAAGAGCAGCTGTTATGTGATAGGATAATGAGTTGGTCAGAGACTGATGGATTCACTGTTTACACCTCCTCTGTACAGCAAGATCCCCAAAGAATAACAGTACCTCCCCACACACTTAAAATAAATTTTATTTAATTGGAAATTAAATGAATCAATTCTTGAATTGTAGTAAACAGAAATCTTCATATTTCGTTTTCCCCTTCATCTATGGCATCCTTGCCTTAAGACCTGGATTTAGTCATGTAAGTTGTTTTCTTTGTAGAATCAGGTAGACATAGCACATGCCTCTCTAGTCCATCTTTTTACTATCATCTTTAACACACATATTGCAATGAAATTTTATCTCCAGCTGTCAAGATTGGGAGGTACATAAGAACAGTATAAGAAGAACTGCTTCAAAGATAGCACAGACTAAGTTGTACCGTATTGACACCAGAATCTTTTAGGCATTCTTGATTTTCCCCTTACTCACATTTTTCCTAAGAAATTTTGATGTTTCTGAGATGAATCGGCACAATATCAGAAGGATATGGAGAAAAATGTGCTTTAAAGTGCCTACAATGTGCAAAGAGTAAAAGGGCCAGAAGAAATGTGAAAAAGCAGATACTTAAACCTGTATAAAATGCTCATGTACCATGTGAGTTTAGAGGAAATTATAAAGGGACTTTCTGAAGAAAAATAATTCTTTTTATTATAGACACTTGTCTTCCATAGGGAACAGATTTTAGAGAGAGGTTTGTAGAAATACAACTTCCATAGCAGTGGCAGTTTTAGGTTTTTATGTTTAATAAGCACCAGATTATCAGTCCTAATCACACAGATTCAGTGCAAATCTATACTGGACTAATGAACATTTCCTTCCAAATGCTTCATGACCTTCCAAGCTTTCATGAGTTTATTTGAAGTGCTATGGCAAAACAACACAACTAAAGCCTGTGGCATCATCTTTTATGCTTAAACTGGAAAAGAGAGAATTTAATTTCACAGTACTGTCAATCTACCTGTACTCGTGTTAAAGAGAGAATTGTGATTTTAATTATCCATTAAGACAATTTTTTGAATTTTAGATACACCTTTTTATTTGTATGTGTGTGTGTGTCTGTGTGTGTGTGTGTAGGTAAATGCTCATATATGGTTCATATATTGTCATGAGCCAGGTGGGCAGATGATAGTGAATTTCTATCTGAAATTTGAAATCTTGGAACTGCATGGTCACTACAGGCCTCAGATCTGGCTTCTGATCTTGTTTAAACAGGAGCTTTTTCTTACTTCCAAGTTAGTTAAGACATGGTATACTGATTTAGAGTCTTTTAAACCTTAGCAAGGGAACATTTTACAGGCTAGCAGGAGGTGCACATATTCACTTACTGTGATAGACATTTGCCAGGAGGCAGGACACAGGAAATAGTGTAAATCTTGTCATTTTCTGGTGTGTCACATCCTTTCTTTCATGGTCCATTACTCCCCTCAGCTCCACAAAGCCAGAGGCAAAGAAAGGCTAAAACTGATCATGTGTAACCTTATCTCTTTTGCTTTAGGTAGAAACTACATTCACTCTTGGTGTCATTCACTAATTGCACTGAAAATGAAACTGACTCCCTCCGTATGAGATAATTACTGATCCAATAGACTTAGGTTCAGCCTCACAAAATTACGAGAAATCTTCTAGAAAACAATGGCAAGAAAACCAGTAAAGGGAGGAACTGCCACTTAACAGGATTCATTCTTGGGACTGGAGACACTGTCTTTGGAAAGGTAAAATTCTCATTTTAGCAAATCACTTCAAAAGTAGAGTTAGCCATTACTTAGCTGTTCGTTGTATTGCCCCCATAAAGCCTGAAATTACTGCTTCATTCCAAAAATCTGATTTTTTAGCATCTAAAAAGAGCCCCGAATCTAAAGGAGATTCACAGTTACCCTGTTTGGTTCTGTGATTAATTTGGTGCTCCGGGCTCCCAATCAAAGAATACTGAAGACAATACCATTGTTATATTAACTTTGGTAGAATTTGGAGCAAGCACTAAATGAGCATTGATTTATTTCTGCAACAAAACAAGCATCAGATATATATATTCCAGAGTATAATGGATCTAGACAGTCCTGGATACTTGCTGACTTTCAAATGAGGGCTCAATTCAATATCCATGATGCTGGAAATATTTCCATCCTGAAATGCTAGGCTACATCCTTAAAAAATACTGTGGGTCAATATTACATATTGCAAAAATGTTGCTTTATGACATAAAGCAAAAATATATTTTTTTAAAATGTTTTTTAGCAAATTACTTCTCATCATTCTACCATACAGATTTAAGGTTATCAATGCCTGGCATTTCCAGTACATGCAACAAAACAAAGAACCTAACTTTTGCCATATAATTTTGAATACTACCAAGAAAATTGACTAATCAAACTTACAAGATAAAATAATTTAGATCTGGTTTTGTAGACACAAATCGATGGAATTTGTCGTAAATGCAGGTAACACAGACTGACAAAAAAGTGTACAATAGTTCAAAAGCTGTTTGCTGCACTGCTTCAGCAGAGAATCTTCTGAAAAACATTTCACATTATCTAGTTTTAACATGAAAGAAAGACAGGAAACCATTCCCTTTCTCCACAATGCTGTTCCAAACATTTGCACCAGACCTCAGGACAGAGTTATATAAGCTGCCCTTCGTCTCTTTTCTTAACCTAAGAAAGCATGCATTTTGTTCAGTGAAAGAATTGCACAGCAGAAATGGAGTTTTTAAAATCTTTTTTAAAAATAATCAGTATTGTCGGTTCAAGCACATAATAATTTTAATCAAATGACCCTGTACCACATACCTGGTTTAAAATTTATCAGTATAATGAAGATCCATGTTGCTTTTCTGTCTTTCAAATTTGCCTTCCCACTGGAACATTGTTACAGATAGGCAAAGCCTTAAAGAATAAGGGCCTTTTTGCCTTTGTAAACTCATGGCCTACTCCTGTTACTCCAGATAGTAGAAAAGCATTCTGGCTAAAGAGTCAGCTGGAATAGAGGTAGAAAACAAGTTACGGAACCATAGAAAACAAGTTATATAACCGTCACATGTGCACATCATGGTCTGTGGTGGTTGGTTGAATTATATTTGTTTGGCTTTAATGGAATGTTACTGATAAAGGCCTAATTGCTTAAAAAGGCCTGGTTTTTGCAATATACTAGTTCCCTCTTGCACCTGCCTGAGGACTCTGGGTTGCTTCTTATCGCAACAGAACCTCCAGTTAAGGCTTTCCAGTATATTCTTTCTTTATTAACAACCTATGAGGGCTAGATTTTTTTGGTTTTGTTGGTTTTGTTTTGTTTAATATATAACCCCAAGTCATTTCTTCACATAACTTTAGATCTAGCTTTATCAGAAAAAAATGAGAAATAAGACTTGAAGTAAAGCTCCATGTGGAAGCATTACTGATCACCATAACGACAGCAATACATTTGCAAATTCAGAGTTTAAATAAAGAGCATCGCTGATGTTCTCAATTTTTCCTCTGTAATGTATGTGAGAACAACACTCTCATGTACAATATGTAATTTAATTTCGGAGCCAACAAGCTCTAAAAGATTCTAAGCTGAACACTGTTCTTCTCAACTGACAAGGTCATATTGCTCTGTTCAGAAATAAGTGCTTCAGCAGGAGAAAATTAGTATGGGCAAATCAGTCTCAATCCAGTAAATACTTGAGAGAAAAATAATAGTACATCTAAATTTTAGAATACAAAGACTTGTCCACCCTTAGTACAATAGACTAAATAACACCACAGGAAAATTATCTCTTTATTCTTTAAAGAAAAAAAATAGTAATAGTCCCATGAAATGCATGGTAATGAGGGAAATTTTCATTTCCATCCAAATACTTAATAGTGAATTCCCCAAAACATACAAAGGACTTAAGTACATTAGACAATGTTGAATTATATACAGACCTCCCATAACATGCCTGTCAATGCCTGTCAATGCTCATATTTCAACCTGTGTTATAAGAACTCTTAAAGGTTAGTCATGTAAGTTGATGCAATACAACTGGCTTGGGAAACTGCAGTTTTTTCTGAAGAACACTTTACTCAGAGTCTGTTGGTTGCACTAGAAATATATCATACATTCTGCAAAACAGACAAATGTCAAGACTCAGACACAGGGCTTGAAAAATTGTTCATTACATAGAACAGCTCTAGCTAAGAAACACGAACCCCCAGAATGCCAAGAAAAAAGGCTTCTAAAAACTGATTTATATATTTTATACATATTAATATGTTAATCCTTATTCTAGTTTCTAAACTCTTGAAAAAATAGATTTCAGTTGGAAAGAGTCTTAAAGTTGATTCACTGTTGTAAAAAATTTACTCCTAATGTTCTTCTTTGTTTTAGCTTTCCTACAAGTTTAGAAAATATGGGACATAGAGGTGGCTTCAAAACTAGATGAACTGTTGGGCTCTGAGGGTAATGACCAAAGTCACAAAGCCCAGCTGGATGTTAGTCACTAGTATATCCCAGAGGAGGATACTGAGGCCAGTCCTGGCTAATCTCTGCATGAATCATGTGTAAGATGAGTCAGACAGTAGCCTCAGCAAGCTGACTGATACAAATTGAGAGGAGGAGTTGATAAAGTAGATGAGTGTATTTTCATTCAAAGGGACTGCAACAGGCTGGAGAAATGGACTGGCAGTAACCTTTTGACTTTCAACGAAGGGAAATAAGAAACCCTGCTCTTGGGAAGAAAAAATTCCAGGCACCAGATCAGACTGGGTCAGACCAGCTGACTGAGTCAACCTCTACCTGACCCAGAAAACCACGGAAAGGTCTGGAGAAAGGAAGACCTTCCCTTGATGAGTCAGACTGCGCTAGAGACCATTTAGTTAAACTTCACATCAACAAGACCATGGGCCCTGGTGGGAGTGCTGGGTGAACTGGCAGATATAGAATCATAGAATATCCTGACTTGGAAAAGACCAAAAGGATCACGGAATTCCAGCTTGTGGCCCCGCACAGGAGCACTCCAAGCATCACACCATGTGCCTGAGAATATTGTCTAAATGCTTCATAAACTTGGCATGCTCGGTTCTCCAACCAGTTCCCTGGGAAGCCTGTTCCAGCACCATGACACCATTTCTAGGCCATTCATCATCTTTGAAAGGTCATGAGCATCAGAAGAGACGCCTGAGTAGTAGAAAAAAGTAAATGTCACCCCAGTCTTCAAAAAGAGACAGAAGGAGGGCACAGGGAGCTAGAGGCTATCAGTCTCACATTTGTTCCTGGAAAAGTGATGTAATGGCACACCCAGAAGGTCATATCTAAGCATGTGGTAGACAATATTATCAGGAATATTCAGCATGGATTCACCAAAAGGAAATCACAGAATCATTTAGGTTGGAAAAGACCTCCAAGGTCATTAAGCCCAAACTTTGACTGATCATCACCTTATGGAATAGACCATGGCACTGAGTGCCACACCCAGTTGCTTCTTGAACACCTCCAGTGACGTTGACTCCACTACCTACCTGAGCAGCCTGTTCCAGTGGTTAACAAGCGTTTACAAGAATCATGGAAATCATGCTTAACTAACCTGATTGCATTCTAGGAAGGAACATCTGGCTGAACTGATAAGAAGAGAGCAGTGGATGTCTTCCTGGATGTCAGCAAGGCTTTCAACTCTGTCTCCCATGATATCCTCATAGGCAAGGTGAGGAAATGCAGGCTGGATGAGTGGAGAGTGAGGTGGATTGAGAAATGACTGAATAGTGGGTTGTCGAGGGTTGAGATCAGTGGCACAAGTCAGAAGTGGCATGAGAGTCTAGCTGGAGCCCTGTCACTGGTGATGTCTCCTTAGGTTAAATACTGGGCCCAGCATTGTTCCAACTTCTCCATCAATGACTTGGGTGGAGAGCAGATGCCTCCTAAGTGAGTTCGCTGATGACACAAAGCTGGGAGGAGAGGCAAAAGCTGTCTGAGCACAATCCTGGACAGCATGATCACAGTGACCCTGCTTCAGCAGGGGCTGGACAACGCAACGACCAGTACTGTCTACAATCTCAGCCATTCTGTGAACAGTTCTGTTCTAATTCTCTGAGCATTCACAGACAGAATTTGTATTTCAGGTCCTTACATGGTATTTGGTAAAGGTCAAGCACAAAATACGATTAGCTAGACATGTTTTTATTAACTTAAATGTAAGGTCATGTAAAGTTCTGTGAAAAATTCTGAGGTTTAGTCATCCTCTACTTAATCTAAGCTACAAAGAAACATCTCAGATTTAGACTCCACAAAGACTTACCTGTGTAGGCATCCTTTTTGATAGAAACAGGTCTATGGATGGAGTGAACTCATGCAGGGGCTTCTGAGTATGGCTCTGAGAGGACCACCCTAACTTAGCAATGATCTTGAAAAAGCAGAGCTTTTCTGAAGCAGGCAGAATTCTGGGTCTCATTCTGACTTTTCTTATTCTTCTGTGAGATGTCATCTATGTGAAAGGTGGCAACCCTAGAATTTTATCCCTCTGAGAGTCAGACAGGTAAATTTTGTTGAAAGATAAATGGGACAAGTGCATACTGAAGTCCTTCATGGTGCATACTGAGGATTTCTGTTTAAGAAATCATAGTGGGAAAACTGGTAATGGCAAAGTATTTGCAGATCCTTATAAAAAAATTAGTGCAGATATTATATATTAAGTATAGTGCTCCTTTGGCGTTCAGCATGTTTATGTCTAACTAAGATTTGACTTTGCCTGTATTCTGCATTACCTGCAGGTGTTTTAATTTCACTTCTTTGTCAGCAGCAGCATTTTTAGAAATACACATCAAAAAAACCCTTAAAAACTCAGTAACAATTATATACTGATTTGCTCTTGGGACTTATGGAAAGACTTCTAGCCTCCATTAGCAAAATCAGTTCTCCAAGGCAGATCTTGAAAAAAAAATAAACCTACAATTTCTGCAATTTCTGTCAGTGAGTTAAACACACAATATTTTATTATTCAGAGTGATTCCTACCTCAGTTCATGAATTAAACAGTTTTGCTAATATTCCTGCTTTTACATCTGACATTTTCACATATTCTTTTGGAGTCTAATTAATACTGCTTTAGTAAAAGACTTTACAAGATTCCATTTAGTGGTGAATTGCAAAAAGAAGAACCTTTTCAGAGTGAAAGTATTGTTCATTTTTCAGAATTATATTTGGTTCATGTAGTTTGAGAACATCCCTTCTCCTTTCTGAAATACCCACTAAATCTTTCAGCAGAGTGGACAATCTCTTCTTCTTTTTAATGAGTCAGAGTGATGAGTATTTCAATATCTCTGCTTTTATTTTTATCAAACTGAGATTCAGAGCTTTGTAAGATCACAGAATTACAGAATCACAGAATCACAGAATCACAAAATCATACAGGTTGGAAAGGGGCTCTGAGATCATCGGGTCCAATCTCTGAGAGATCACCACCTTGTCAATTAGATCATGGCACTAAGTGCCACATCCAGTCATTTGTTGAACCCCTCCAGGGATAGCGACTCCACCACCTCCCTGAACATCCAAAAGTTTAACAACCCTTTCTGTAAAGAAATTCCTTCAGAGGACCAAACTGAACCTCCCCTGGCACAGCTTGAGGTTATGTCCTCTCATTCTTCCTACAACTTTCTTTCAGGTAATTGTAGAGAGCAACTTGTAGACAAGCATGTAGCAAAGCAGCAATGCAAGTAAACATACTACATACATTGGACAATACTAATTAATTTGCAGGGTGTAAAGTTCAGCAAGTACTAAAAGCAAGCAGGAGAGAAGAATTATATAATGGAGTCATAGAATTGTTACAATTTAGAAGACTTCTGGGAGAAAGAAACTCCACAAATTCTTTTAAGCAAACAAGCAAACAAACAAAAACACCCCACAAACCAAATCAAACAAAATAACAATTCTCCCCCACACCCTACACAGGCTTTAAAATTGAGATTTTTTTTCAGAAAGAAATATGCATCTATGTCCAGGTAGCATTACCCATGTGGGGGGAATTTATCTTCAACAAGTGCTATTTGTTATATAGTTCATAACTGAACATGACAGTTAAATATTTCAAAAGATATATAAATGGATCTGAAAGACACAAGTAGGAGCTGAAAAATGTAGAAGAGAGACGAGCAACATGGTTTGTTTCACATATGGGGATAATTTTCCATATTGAGGGAATTTCTCTATTAAGGAAAATATTTTGTCTGCTGAAAGAAGATGTTTTCAATGTACTTTCTAACATTTGAAGACTGAAAACTTGGCACTGTGCTTCCAGACCAAAACTACATGTTCTCCAAGGACAGAAAATCAGATACTACTCAGTTTGAACAGAATAAAGTCAATGTTCTCTTTTTCTCTTCATCTTTTTATGCCTGTTTGAATCCCTGTTCCTCGAGAAGTTAGTGTTCAAAAACTAAGGTGCTGATTCAGTGCTATAACACAGTAAGACAGAGCAAGTAATGAAGTCCAGTGCCTCCATCAGTGGAAGCAAATGGAACTGACTTCATCAGCCATCAGGATAAGGCTGATGTACAGTTGCTACAATTTTGTAGCTAAGCAGTAAATATCTGGCGAGACAGCTAAAGACAGCAAAATATCTTTCTATTGGTCTGCTTTACAAGTTATCTTGTAACCTGTAATGATTTTCTTTCAGTAAAAATGACTTTGTGAACTTTAAGTTGTGCTTAAGTTATAGTCCTAACTTTATGGTCATAACTTTAAGTTATGGTCCTAACTCCAGGCTAGGAGCAAGGGGAGGAATTCATTGCAACCAAGATCTATAAGAAAGAAGTATTTAAATAGATTGAAGATCTTTTCAGATTAAAAGCGCAAGCAGATTAAAAGGCTTGAGATAACAAGAGAGAAACAGGCACTTAGAAAAGGAAGGAATATTTCATCTGAGACCAGAGCTTGTTGTCCCAAATAAAGCATCATATTCTTCTCAGAAATAATCCCAGAATCACTTTCTATTACAGACTATTACCATGGCCTTTGGAAAGAAAAAAGCCAAGCTGTTAGGTTGCAGGACATGCAGGCTGCAAACAAAAAATCTTAGTGACTGTTGGTGTTCTAGTCAGGAATAAAGAAACATAAAGGACAGGTACAAAAACTATCGTGGCAACATTCCAACTTCCATGAAGAAATCATTAAAACAACATCATAAACTCATGTTTCTCAGCAGTACTAAGGGACAAAATTGGACACTAAAAACAAAAGCCAAAACTTTGCAGGGGCTTCGCATTCATGAGCTGGGTAGTAAGCATGTTATTCCAAAGGCACTCAGTGGCTGCTGTATTTCCAGGGTTTCTTATGCCCTGCACCAGAGAAACAAAACATCATAATCCTGATACACACTACAAATCAAATGCTAAAAAGAACTGAGATGTTAAGTAGTGGTCTTCTCTTGGTCATCAGTTTTGAGCAAATGGTGGAAAGTTATGTAGACAACACCTGTGTGACGTGTGCCCTGTATGTCTTTCTCAGGTATAATCTGCTTAATAGACAAGGTGAGTGATGGCTAATGATCTTCCCTCTCTTCATGCTCTATATATATGGAATAGGAGGTATTAAGAACAGATACTGATAAAATATATTCAGAGGAACACAGACCATTAGTGCCATAGCCATATTAAAGAATGTATATGTGAAAGAAACTGTGTAAAAAACAGTACCTACAAGAGAGACTAAAATCTAGAGAGACAAAGGAGTAGGAGAGAGAAATGACTGTTTCTGGACATCAAAGAAGTAACAGTAGGATAAAGAGATTATCAAAACAGTACAGGCAAAAATTAACTGGTCTATTCTTGTTTTGTTCACTAAGTTTTCAGAGTCCCATATGAATGTTCAAAACGAAACTCATGTCTAATACCTAGTATGGGACTGTGGTTTAGATTTTTGCTGAGAACAATCTGTTTTGGCACCCAGTGTGGGGCTCACGACTTCAAGATAGTGACAAGTTCGATTGGGGTGTGCTGGGTTGAATTTATATCTGTTGTTGCTGTTTAGCAGTAAATCAGCAAGCTCCTGTGCTTGCTGTGGGGCTCACTTGCCTGGCTGTACATTGGACTCTCATGCTTGTTAGCAGAGGCTATTTACTTTCTCCACTCACTGCAGTGCTGTGCTGCTGATCACCTCCCTCTGCTGTGCCTGGGAACGTTCTGATAACAGCCTCGGCAATGTGCCTGGGCTGGCAGGTGGCCAGGGCATCACTGCTGTACCTGTGCTGCTGTACCTGTGCTGCTGTACTGAACAGGCTGCAATTCCAGTGTGAATTTCAGTTGAAGGAACTGTGACCTGTGGGTGAGTCCACACTGGAGCAGGACATCCTTAAACATCTGCGACTGTGGATAAGTCCATATCAGAGCAGGTACACCTCAAAGCATTTGTGGCCATGGTTGTCCCTGTGTGGCTGAAATTATTCTGGCTCAATGGTAGTCCATGCTGAAGAAGGCACACCTCAAAACATCTGTGGCTATGGATGTCCATGCTGCATCAGACACACGAGAAGCATCAGTGGTTGTACATGAAGTTACACCGAAATACGACAAAGTCTGTGGCCGTGGATAAGTCCACAAAGAACTCCATGTTATACAAATTACTAAAATAGGAACAACCTGAATCAGTGGAGGAGAAGCCTTGCAAGAACAAGTGCAGCAGTGACCTCACCTGAGCTGGCTTTGGTGCCCAGTAAGTTCACATGACATGACCTCTCCTGTGCTGAGTGACCATCATAAGAGATGGAGCCTGAAGTCATGAACTAAATTAACTCAATGGATGTTTTGGGGACACATATGGACATTTATGGACATTTTATTGATATTTCATGGGGCTGGTCCACAGATTAAGGGAATGATATCTGTGTATTCTACTAAAGAATGGGAAGGGGGTGATGGTTATTGGACAGTTTGGGATATGAGGATGATGTAAGTGGTATATAATAACGGGTGGAGAATGTGTTGGTTTTGGCTGAGATAGAGTTAATTTTCTCCATAGTAGCTAGTATGGATCTAGGGGGTTGATTTGTGCTGAAAACAGTGTGGATAACACAGGATTGTTTCATTATTGCTGAGCAGGGATTACACAGAGCCAAGGCCTTTTCTGCTTCTCACCCCACCCCAGCAGTGAGGAGTGCACAAGATGTTGGGAGGGGACACACAAGGGACAGCTGACGCCAAATGTCCCAAGGGATACCACAGAATCATAGAATCATAGAGTCATTAAGGTTGGAAACAACTTCTAAGATCGAGTCCAAACATTAACCTTGCATGCCCATATTCACCACTGAACTGCATCCCAGATCCCACATCCATGCATTTTTTTAAACACTTCCATGGATGGTGATTCCATCACTTCCCTCGGCAGCCTATTCCAATGCCTGGTCATCATTTCAATGAAGAATAAGTAGGCCCAAAGGAGATCATCTCTCATGTTCTAGTGATCATTAGTACCACTCTAGAACTCAAATATCCCAGTAGCATACCGCTATGACTGTCAATACTGTAGGCGTGCAAATACTCTAAGCTCTCTAATTGTCTTTCGTGTTTCACTTCTTTCCTGTATCACTTATCCATCCAATTTTTGTCAGTAATATAGACTTCTAAAGCCAATTTCTTCCCTCTAACAGAATAAGACCTTTTTATTTTACAGAGGAGTTAAAATTTCTGATCTTTGCATCTGTTTATCTTTCTTTCAGAACTTACATTTGTTTAATATAATCTTTAGTCATGCATGCTCCAGTTCATCAGCAGAGCCTTCAGTTCTCACAAGTATTCAACATTAATAGCTTCGTAGTTTCAAAACAAGGCATGTATATGACTAAGTAGGTTATAGAAAACCACTGCAATGCAATTAGAAGGACAGCAACTACAACTCCGGTTGAACAGAGAGAGTAAGGAAGATTGAAGATATAAATAGATGTTCCAAAGACCAAGTAGTCATTTATTAAAAAAAGATAATTGCATGTGTTCCCTTTCTGTTCAATGCACTCAAACACTAAGGCAAGATAAGTGTTTTAAGTACTGGTTTTTGGCAAATAATAAGGAATCACATCTAAAGTCATTGTGACTGTATCCCAGGGACAAAGCAATATTTTATCAAATGCAGCCTGATATCTTGTAGCAATTTTCAACTTTTGTGCTTTTGTTTGCATTCTTACATGAAACCTTTTTCTCACAACGATTGAAATAACCTTACCTTTATTTTCTCCACTGGTAGGAGTTATTCATCAGTAAGATTATCGGGGACAGAGTTCTGAGGGTATATAACACATATTCCTATTTCAAAGCAAAATGCTCTTGGAGGTTTTAACAGCATAAACGAGTCAGCAAAAAAAACTTCTGTTGTTTACTCCAAGCTTTAGGACAGCAATGCTGTGTCTTTGCAGGTAAAAGGTACGTATCTCTGAATATTTGAATTGTTGTCTTGCCACAAAGGGAATTCTAAATACATGCCAGGAGATCAAGTGGAAAATTTGGAAAAAGCTTAAGATAATCTATAAAATTTGGAGTGAAAAAATTCATCCACTTTGCCCTTTTCTTCACATATAAGGCTGGACAATACATGCAAAATCCTAAGTCCACAGTTTTCATAATTAAACCTAAAAATAGACAAAATTTGATTTAATGTAAATTACTACTCTAACAGCAATAAAAAAAGGAAGAAGCTGAGTGTATAGGGTTTATATTTGTTGTGGATTTTGGATAGTTTTCAAAAATATATTTTTCTTTTATCATTCTGGTTTCAAAAGGAAATATTTTGGAATTTCAATGAATTATGTATTCTGTTTCTCTCAAATGGACTTGGGCAAAAAAGTGCTTTGAGAGACAATGAGTGGAAACTATTCCTTCAAAACAGAAAAGCTGAACATATCACACGGGCAAAAGGGAAATAATTGCAATGAACTTAACTCCCCCATGTAACTAATATGCCTGAACACAAACTGCAGAAGGACTATTCATTTGAAATTAGAATTGCACTCCCCAGAGCAAGAAGAAACAAAACCAACCAAAAAATTAGTAAGGTGTTTTTGTATCTATGGGGCCAAGCAAAAGTATACTAAGCAAGAGCTAAGCCTTGAAACCAAAGTTAGGCCACTGCCTCAGGAAAGAAGGAGTAGAAAATATAACAAAACTTAATGAAAGGAAAATGTAATAACTTTGCAGAAAAGTACTGGCAAACTCATTTGTGAAATGGGCTCGCCATATGGGAAGAGTCTAGCTTTTCAATTGGTCTCAGAACATTTTCCATTTCTGGCGAGTGTCTGAAGCTTACACTGCTGTTCTTCTCCAGGAAGAAACTCCTTATTTTAGGTGACAAAAGGACGAGAAAATACTGAGGAAGCGATATGGGAACCACTGAAAAACTATACCAGTATTCCTAGTCATTTTTGTGTTTCTTCAGATCCTTGAGGGAATTTGATCCAGATCCTTCCATTGCTACAGCTCAATTTACTTTTTCAATAAACATGCTGTCTTAGATAAGAAGGATTTTAAACAGCTGCTCTTTAAAAATCTTGATTCCGTAGCCCAAGAATTTGTCTCCCACACTGAGCAATAAGTAACTGCCTGACCTGAATAGATCTGTATATATTGGATTATAAAATCTATTTGACATTTGTAAAGTGTGTCTATAAGCGTTTACTCAAGTAATTTTACCTACTGTGAGCCTGAAAATCATCTCTATCAGCCTATGCTGGCATGCTTCTAATGTCCAACTGAACTTCACTCACACAACGTTTTCACACCATCCACATTGTTAGCAATGACAATTTAGCATTATTAAAGATCAAGACACTGACTTTTCCTAAAAACATTAAGATAAATGGCATTTCCTAAAAAAAATGACCTAAAAAGCCCCAAAAAACCCAAACCCAACAGTTTTCCTAAAAACGTTGCCTATTTATCATCCTGCCAATTAGTAGTGCATTTCCTGGTGGCAATCTTCTAAATCTGCATGAATTTCTAATGTATACAGCAGTAAAGAAGATGCTAGAGGAAAAAATCTGGACAACATAGATGAGTAATGCAGAACAGTATAATATCAAGAACAGATGCTACATTTCTGAAATATTTCAAGACTCTTAGGGATCTAGAATTGTCAAATTAAAAGAAAGGCAGGATAAAAAAATTTTGTAAATATTGTACACTTACAGCTTAATAGCCAGTTTTCAGAAGTTGAAAAGAACATTTATTAACAATCCTTTCTACAGTGGGAAACAGACAAAGTATTTAATTTGGACAGTCTGTTTCTTTCTCTATTTTAAATTGATTTTTACCTTCCTATAAAAATATTTTTCTATGAAGCCATTAAAATGGGTCCATTACTCCTGCGAATGACTCTAATCATATGTAGAATTAAAGAAATTATTTACTTTTTCATATTTCTGTTTGATTGTTTGTTGTGAGGGGGTTTTTTCCTGAAATTGTGTTTGAACAACCGTTCACTCATTTTTCATAAATGTCAATTTTGTGTTTAAGTCAAGGCTGTCCCATATTATTCCTCCCATATAGTATTGCAATTTTTAAGAATCACTGTTGTGGGTAAACCCCAGTGGGCATCTAAGCACCCCAAAGCCACTCAGTCATGTCTCCCTCCATACCCAGTAAGTTAAAGAAAAAGAAAGGAAGGAATTTAATATAAAATAAACAAACTAGCATATTATGAAGAAAATAAATTCTATGTTATAAACAAAATTTTATTATGAAGAAAAATAATTCTATGCTAGCCAGGTCCAGTGCAGTGTTATAATCAGACATTGAGCTATTAATTCCTCTATCTGACCTTGCATGTTGAAGATTTTTCTGGTGCAGGAAAAAAGTTAACACTGTGTGAAATTATACAGGCTTAAAGAAAATACAACAGTCTCAATAAAAAAATTTATTGTACCAAAAAAAAAAAAGCTATTGAATAAAATATGCATTCTTTTCCTTACTGACTAGTTTAACATTTATTTAATGACATCATATGATAGGGAGCATCCCTGTGGTGATTTGGGGTCAGCTGCCTCAGTTGTGCCCCCTCCCAACCTCCTGTGTCTTTTCAGCCTGTTCATTGTGGGTGGAGAGTGTGGAAAAATGAAATCTCAACACTGTGCATGCACAATTCACCAATAACAAATCTTTCATTTTGTTACAAACACTTCTTCAGTCACAAACCCAAACCACAGCACCATGCAGGCTAGTATGAAGAAAATTAGCTCTATTTCAGCCAGGTATGGCAGAGATTTGAAGGAAAAAAAAATTTTAGAAGGAAAAGTCCACATGATTTTATGATATTCTTATGTACTTAAGACTGTACCTTCATATCAAAGTGCCCTTGACATTTAAAGACATTACTCTGAAATAGGGATTAATTTTGCTAGGTCTGCTATAAACATTACAGCAATGAGTTGCCCCTAGCAACCATGTGTCTTCCAGGTCTTCATCTTAACACTGCAGTACAAAGAAAGAAAAGAATCAGTGCTAGAAATCCATGTCTTCATGAAGAGGGAAGACCGTCACTGAACTGAAGTTTCAAACTTGCAGTGACTTTCTTTCTTCAATACTGTTTGTGTGCTGCCATGCCTTCCAACATTAAACAAATACAAAAACTGGCACCACTTTGCCCTCTTCATCACATATAAGGTTTCAGTCCTGGATATTTTTTATCATTAAAAATGGGGGAAAACATATTAATTGAAAATTGAAAATGTAATTATCATCATTTAAACTCTTTCATTACCAGGCAGTCTACATGTCTTGTATTATGAAGATTTTTTTCTAGTGAGAAACAACATCCTCAGTACTTTCAGGAGGTATTATTCCAATCAGGGAAATGTTTTGTGGCATTAGGACTTATATGGAATTATAGGTCCTACAACCACAAGTTGTTTTCTTTTTCTTTTTATTTTTTTCCAGTTAACAAAAAGGTCACTATCATAAAGACCTTCAGTATCTTTGCAAAGCTAAGGTGTTTGAAAAAAAGAACCAGAAAAAACTCTGTAGAGAAAAAAAAAATAAAAATCAGTGTATAGAGCATAGTTCTGTTTCCAGGTGCTCTGTTTTAGCTATCATGTATTTTGTCAGCCTTAGAGTGTTTGTAATGGCAAATGCTTGGAGCTGGGTGAACTTAAGTTGCTTCAATGAATGATTGCATCGTGAGAAGATATACTTACATTACTAAACTCACGTAGAGAAATAAGCACAGGTAGAAAAGTCCAGTCAGAAACTAAACCTGGACATCCTCAAATAAAGGTCTATTTCTTAGTAATAATTTCTAAATTATCAGTATAATTGTAGTCAAAGGAGAAATTTTAGAATATTAAGTAGGTTTTATATAAAATTTTGGATGAGGGGGGTCACAATCTTGATCCAAATAAATCCAGCAGTGCTTTCATGGGTAAAAAGCTATAATTTCCATAAGTTTTAAAACAGCAGCAAAACCCTGAACAGAACTGTGTCAAGGAGCTGACATAACAAAAGCTTGTTTTGAACAGTGCAATGCCTTTGCAAGCCAGCATAATATTAAAATCAAAAGTATTTTTAGTACTTCAGATTCACACTGTGATTAAATAATATCCAGACCTGAGTATTAATAATACATGAGAAATCTTAGAGCTGTATGGGATTTTTTTTCCTTTGAAGTATATTTATATATGCTGTCTCCACAGTAGCTATGAAATACTTAAGTTTCTCAGTGGGTAACATATCCTTTTAACATCTGAAAAAGAGATATTTCAGATGCTGGGTTTTTGGTGGGTTTTTTCCCTCTTTTTATTGGCATTTGTGCTCATGAAAGGTAACTCTTTCTTTTTAAATACAGATGAAGTCTAATGACAACTTTCCAGAACAGCTGTTTCTTGAAGTATGCTTGTCAATAAAGTTCAGAACATGCGGCATCCAGAAACAACTTCTCAAACACTTTGATTGCAAATCTGACTCGACAAAACAAAGCAAAATCAACCTGCATGCGAGACACTAATGCAACAAATCTCAGCACACACGCATAAACTTTAAACGTGATGCCATCACACAAATGAGGGCAATATAATAATCCAAACACAGAGTAATGTTTGTTGTTATACAATTGATGCGAACAAAACAAAGATGCCTTGGACAACTTTAGTATGAAGGATTTTTTTTTCTATTAATCACTGTAGAGGTCAAAAAGTTAGATCTCTTACAGCTGACAAGATCTTGGAGTGAGGCACCCATGCTGTAATAACACCATTATGTCACTATTCACTATAATAGCACAGTATCTTTGATCACTTTTAACTCTGCCTTTGAGTGTATTCTGTATTTATGAAACGTGATTTGCTCACATAGAAAAAAATAGTTCAAAAGTATATCCTGAATAAAAAAAAATAAATATAATAATTTAGCAAAACTGTCACACAGCTCCTGCTTTTATTCCCATTACAATCCCATTATTTCTGTAGACTTTTCCTAAACATTTTGAGCTGTTTCATTCCAAGGGAAGACCAGTGCTTTTAAAGTATACTTTATCTGTTCAGGAAATGAATCTACAAAAAGGCTGACACAAACTATAAAAATAACAAAGTTATTTCTAGCTATCAGCATAGGAGAGCTTGTGTCGAACATTTCTCCACTAAGGGAGGCAAACTGTACTTTTTCTGTGAGCATATTATCCCCATCTGCCTCCAAACAGAGATCAAATTAAACAAATAAATTATTCTAAACCATAATTTTCAGATATGTTATGCTTTTTCACTACAGCCGAAGTGTCAGCAATATGAGATATGCATGGAGCCTGTGGTGATCAGTTCCAAAAGAAATAATCATACTGCAGAAAAATGCTAAAAGCAAAAAGAAGAGCAAACAAAGTAAACAAAATCCCTCAAAATCCATAAGTGTCCTGCTGAATCTGGACATACCTTTGACAATGACCATATGAACAAATGGAATGCACAAGCACCTGGATAAGACCAAGTACAGTGACACAGTCAAACAAGTTCAAAGTCCAAATAATGATTTTGTCTCTTATTTAATACAGTTTCTATGATTTCAATTTTATGTTTTGCCAATACATTTTTACACTTAATAGCCTATATGTTTAGTGCCTTTTACACACATATACAAATATATTTAATTTATCATCTCTAATGAGACTTGTCGCAGTCACAATTCATGAATTTCTAGAAGACCTACAGCCTAAGGACTCAGCTTTTTCCCAAAGGAAAAAAAAAAGGAAAAGCTTGGCTAACTGCTGGCAGATTTTCCATTGTTTTTCAGATACCAATTCGAGTAGTAATTTAAGAAATTATATTTTTAAGAAAAAAAGCTGATTCATATTAATTTTCTCCGTGTCGTTTCTTTTCTTCTTTGCCTCTGTTTCGTGAGTTCTTTTACTTAGGGTTTGGATTGAAATGCCAGAGACACGGGGTTTATCTTTGGGCTCAAATATTTATTATTTCTTATCTATAGTATATGTGCACAGAGTGTGCCTCTAAGTTAACAAGGTGAAAATGGCCCCAAGTTCTAACTTCCAAGGTCTTTTAAGGTCCAAATTACCCAATTATGGAATGCCAACTAATTTATTTTTATTTATAATCCAATAAATAAGCATTCATGTTCCGCACTGCGGGTTTTTTGAACCAATACCAGAATACCTAGATTTGTGAAGAAGAAGGAGAAAAGAAGAAGAACTAATCCACACCCAAAATCCTCCATATTGTTACACACATATATATTACTATATCACATAAACCTAAATTTTCTAAACCCAAGGTTCCAACAGATTCACATTACTATAGAGAAGGAAACCCATTTTGGAAATTTGGAGGCAAGCCATTGAGTAATTTAAAGCAAAGATTGCACTTTGTTAAAAAAAAAAAGTATTTTAGAACATTTAACTTTTTTTTTAATTCTCTTTCTCTACTTTCTTTCCATCTCTTTTCTCACCTTCTCCCATCATTTGTCCTAAATCTGTCCTAAGCACAGTCTCATTGATGATTTGTCCTGTGTTACTCATCTACCAGAGTATCATTCATGCTTTTCTATTTGCATTTCTAATTATTTTCTGGCTGATGTCTTTTTATACTGAAAGACTAGGAAACTGCAGGTGTTGATGATAATACTTAACTTTAGTGTAATTCATATTTACTGCTCTGTAGAGGTTAGGGAACAGATGTTGAGAGTTGTTATGTTAGCCTAGGTTCTTTATTAATTATTGTGCTTAATAAAAAAGAGAACTATACTAAAACAATCTCCTGTATCTTTAGGGAGTAGTCAGTGCACTGGTATATCTTCTGCTAGTGAGGGATACACAGATGCTCACTGGAGACATGCAGCTCTATTTTCTTTCAGTAGGCAACATGATGTGTTTTACAGAGCAAAAATTCACCACAAAATTGATGAATACTAGCACTTCTTTTATTGCACAATTTACTGGGACTTGATTAATTTCCTCCTGGACAGACCTGTTAAACTGTTTCTATCCCAAGCTTCCTTTGAACAAATACTTATAATCCTGTTGCTGTAACAATGTGGACATGTGCTGAATATTTAGCAATCATAAAAGATATTTCTTCCGAAATCATAATGCTCTGGAAAATATTTCAAGAATACCAGCTAATTTGTCTTCCCTCTGCCTGGATCCAGCAAGGGGTTTTGATTTTTTTATGCCATTGGAGAGGTGGAAGTGGACAGATTTTAACAGAAATGTGCAAGAAGAGCTGGTATCTGAGTCAGGATCAAAGCTTAGGAGTATTTGAAATTTGTAACTACTGATGAAAGGTGACCGATATTAAGTTACTTTTCTTCTCTGAAGCAGCTGCACAAGTCACAGAGGTTTTTTCCACTGCACGTGGCACTGACTGCACAGTGCAGAAAGTTTCCAAACAACCACACATGATAATCTGTGTATATCCAAGCAGTTCATCTGCCTGTGGGCTTCACATCCTGGAGCACTTCAAGAAGCTCCAGTAATAGGTGCTAAGGGAACCTAATAGATCTAAAACCGTACAAAATATTACCATGTTATTCTCATGAGGTAGTTAGATATTCCAGTTATTTTGTTTTGACACTGCTGCTGCTCGAAATCTCAAGATCCTTATATTTAATTTCTGCATGTGACTTTTCCTGTCTTTCACATCCCAGAAACTAGGAGAGGGATTATGTGGTGGAAGAGGGTTTAAATGCAGAAGAGAGTCCCATGCTGCCAGTGTCTGTGGGTTTCAACCAGCGCAGCCTGATGCAGTCCCTTGGGAAGTTGTGCACAGCAGTGCTACATGACCAGAGGTGGCCTACGCTTTCCACAAGTATAAAAAAACTCCACAAAGCATACTACAATTAAAACTTCAAACCTCATTGATCAGAAATCTCGTGCTGTATAAAATACCACTCTTCAAAAGACCATGGTCCTGTCCTCATGGCATAACACAAAAGAGAGAAATACTGGCACATTTGTGGGTATTAAACACTTTTTTGTCTATTTATTACTGAGTACATCAAATGGCAAACTTTGTTGTACATAAAACACTGCTTACTTTAAAGTCTCAGACACCAACTGAAATGCACCCTAAAAGCACGAGGAGAACTTGATTCTGTTTTCAGGACTAATTTAGATAAGAGTTTTATATCTAGTTCCCATAATCTTGAGAAATTATTTCTTCAATAAATAACAACTTTAATTAATATTTTATAGAGCTTATATCTCTGGAAAATAACTTGGTTTTAAAGGGGTTTTCAACAAAACCCCAGGTTGATTTAATTTCTGGGGACTGCTGACCTATATGTTCTTCATATCCAACTCCATCCCCCTGTCCCCACCCCCTTATAAATACCCATGAAAAGGAACAAATGCAAGGAGTTCTTTTTCCCAGGACTGAAGTACACCATCATTCATTCCATAACTGACACAACAATTACATTGCTTAACATTAAATGTGTTGCTTAAAAAGTAAAGTCCTTTCAGTTGTCTTTAACCTCATAGTTAAAATATTATGTCTTCTCACTCTGTATCATGCATTTTGCAGGTAACTCTTTCATGTTGTATTCATTTTAACACTGAGTTCTCTCTCTACACACACACACACACACACACACACACACACACACACATTACCGCACCACACAGCACACATTCTCCCTCAACTTCTGAAATACCATCAGAATAGAAATATTAGCATGAATTTTTTCTGAATGCAACAACCAAGCAGAAGATGTTTAGTCTTAAGTTTGTCTACAAAACATTGTATAATTCTGTCTGAGAGGATGACCTTTTTCTATTAGTGTTGCACACACTGTAAATTCCTCAATTAGAGTCAGAAGAGAAATCAGGCAGCTGAATATTTTAAATTGGTACCAGACGAGACACAGATAACTAAGAAACCTGACAACAGGCAGAATCCTTTCATCAATGAGTCACTGCACCATAAAGGTCAAGATGAGTAAAAGCCATTACTGACCGGGTGTGTCTGCATGGTCCTTCTGGGGGGAACAGACTGAAAACAGATGCAAATGTGACTAACAAGTGTGTCTGTATCTGCAGAGGTGAGGAGGGATGCCTGTGTGGACTACAGCCTGCCCATCTATAAAAACAAGCAGAAAGACTGAGGGAGCTGGTGGATACCATATTAGTGACCACTCACAAACATCTCTGAAGGGTCATTGTTAATCAGGAGAGATGCCTGAGGACTGGAAGGAAACAAATGTCACCCCAGCCTTCAAAAATGGGAAGAAGAAGGACCTAGGGCACTACTGGCCTGTCATCCTCACCTCAATCTCTGTAAAGGTGATGGAGGACCTCATTCTGGAGGCCCTCTTTATCCACACAGATGGCAAGAAGGTCATGAGAAGTCAACACGGATTCAATAAAGATAAATCATGCTTGATCAACCTGATTGCCTCCTATGACAAAACAACTGCCTGGATAGATGCAGGGAGAGCAGTGGATGATGTCTACCTCAACTTCAGCAAGGCTTTTGACACTATCTCTCACAACACCCTCATGGGCAAACTCAGGAAGTGTGGACTAGATCAGTGAAAAATGAGGTGGGTTGAGAATTGGCTGAACAGCAGATTCCAGAGGGTCACAATCAATGCCACAGGGTCAAGCTGGAGGCCTGTCACTAACGGTGTCCCTGAAGGTTCCATACTGGGCCCAGCATTTTTTACCTTATCCACCAGTGACTTGGATGAAGGGCCAGAGTGACTTCTCAGCAAGCTCCCTGACAACACAAAGCTGGGAGGAGTGGCCAATACCCCAGAGGCCTCTGCAGCCCTTCAGAGGGACCTCGACAGGCTGGAGAGTTGGGCAGAGAATTATTTGAAATTCAACAAAGGCAAATGCAGGGACCTGCACTTGGGGAGGAGCAACCCCAAGCACCAGCACAGGCTGGGGGTGCCCTGCTGGAAAGCAGCTCTGTGGAGAAGGAGCTGGGGGTGCTGGGGAACCACAAGCTGTCCATGAGCCAGCAGTGTGCCCTGAGGGCCAAGCAGGCCAGTGGTATCCTGGGGTGCATTAGGAAAATTGTTACCAGCAGGTCAAGGGAGGTAATCCTGCCCCTCCACTCAGCCCTGGTGAGGCTGCATTTGGAGTTCTGCGTTCTCGGCTCCTCAGTAAAGAGAGATGCGGAACTCTCAGAGTGGGCCCATTGGAGTGCCGCAAAGACACTCAGGGGACTGGAGCATCTCTCTACTGAAAAAGGTTGAGGGAGCTGGGTCTATTAAGCTTCGAGAAGAGATGACTGAGAGGGGACCCGATCAATTACACCTATAAATATCTCAAAGGAGAGAATCAAGAGGATGGAGCCAGAGTCTTCTTGGTGGTGCCAAGCAATAAGACAAGACCAATGGGCAGAAACTGATGCACAGGAATTTCCACCTGAACAAACTGGAGAGTCTGGGGACTCTCCCTCACTGGAGGTATTTAAGAACCGTCTGGACACAATCCTTATGTCATGTGCTCTAGGATGACCCTGCTTGAGCAGAACAGGGAGGCTGGACCAGATGACTCACTGTGGTCTACCTGGTCAATCTGGTTCATCACTTCCAACCTGGCCCATTTTGTGAATATGTGAAAGGCACAATTATCAACTGGTGTTAGCTAAGCAAAGTTCAATTTGCCATGTGTAGTCCTGTAGCCATAATCTGGAGGAACAGGTATCTGAAAAATCATGAGCCAAACACATATTTAGTAATAATTATTAACCTTCAAAACTAAATATTGCTTACCAGGTCTTCAGAAAAAAGAAATAAACTGAAGCATCTCTGCTTTTTTGTTTATTCTGATTTTTTATTTTGCTTTTTTGATAGTCCAGTATTTCTAGGCCATCTTGTTTTCTCTCCACTATATATTTCTGACATAAAATCAGTCTTCAATACAATTCTGAAAATTAAAGTGAGTCCAGAAGTTGGGATCAAAAGCCAGAACCCCACAAAAACACTGTATTGTTGTCATGAGTGGAAAAACTATCATTTCGTCATGAAAAATATTGAGTTATGCTTTGTCCTCCAGCTTCAGAGAGTCAGACTTAAATTCGTACTTATTTGCTCAAAGCTTAGACATCAATTCAGGTTCTCTTCTACACTTGATATACCCTTGTCTATAGTAACATTTGGGAGCTTAAATGTTGTGAGATGTAAGATAAAATTGCTTTTGACTCAAATCTGGCAAAACACTAAGAAGCTGAGAAAAATTAGTTTTTAAAGTTTTCCAGTGGTCTTGAGTGGCTGCAGTACCTTTGAAAAAGCTGTAATTTACCCTTTCCTAGAGGGGAGACATCATCCAGCTTTTGTCCTTCATACTTTCTGTAACTAATAGGAAAGAAGGTTGGTTATTGTCATGTAGAAAATAGATTGTTTTAAAGTAAGAAAAAGGTTGTTTAAATGAAGGGATGTCATTTTTCCTGAAGAATTATTAAACTTGTAGCCAGGGTTGTTACCCTAGTAGAACAGGAAGAAGTTGGTGGAAGCATCCCAGTCACAGATTTGCTAGTGAAAGGAAAAGACAAATTGCTTTTTTCTGAGATTTGCACATTTTGTTGAGAGAGATGACACATTATCTCTTGTATTGATCTTCTTTGTCCATCTTCCAGGGTCTTTTCTTGACTGGCACATAATATACTCTCACTTCATCCCTGAAAAGAAATGATTTACTGCTCTGCTTGGTCACCAAAAAAAAAAAAAAAAGATAAAATCCCTCCTATTGAAGCAGTGTCATTCGTGCAGCAAAGAATATTAGTTTTAATAGGGAAAAAAAGACCAACACGAGTATGACTCAGTGATTCGGATAGAAAGAGTTCTATGTTCTGGTCCTCACTGATCCAGCTGTTCATATATTTCTTTTATGAAACAATCTTCACATGAAAGAAGAGAATTGGAAAAATAGTTTTGCTGCCTGAATCTAGCAGTTTAAGAGTATTTTCAGTACAGCATGGCCTCTAAAAAGGAAACTATCAAGAAGTATTATATTTCCTGTTATTAATGAACCCTACCCTAATATCTAGAATATTGACCAATGATTTTTGGAAAAAGAATGCTGCAACAGTCTTCTTATAACTATCATCCTGACAATTGGCATGTACCTCAAAAGAAAACAATGCCAGATGATTCTTAAAAGATTTCTTCTGTCATATTATAAATTAAAAACAGTGAAACCACCAACCTGAAGCTGGAGGAAGAGATAGGAAAGCCTTGATCTTGCAGAGGTCTGCTGCTGGCTTTCCTGCTACAAGTTCTGCTGTGCTATGTCACACCACTGTCAGGTCCCTTTGTCTAGTGGGTCTCAGCCTCAGGCTCTTCCGTAGCATACTGGCAATTCTTGGCCATGACATAGAGAGGCTGTCTAAGAAGAGAAGGATTTCAGGTTCTTCAAAGAGCCCTTTATCTTTGTGATTGCTTAGCTCAATTTATCAGCTATTATGGAAGACAGAAGACTGTTTTATTAAAGTACAGAAGTGAGTTTTGGCATTTTCCACTTCCCTGGCATGAGATAACCAAGAGAGAACAAACTGTAAGTTTCCCTCTCTCTGTGAAGACCACCTGATGAGACACGCATTCACTTTTCAGAACTGGAACATGGTCCCCAGTCTGCAAGTCCCTGAAATATACTGTGGGTTCAATAATTCAAACTGCGTAGGTCAGAGGTATCATGTTAAAAATTGTAAACTTAGTGAAGAAGCCTTCTGCTGATGCAGGTTTGTTGTGCCTGAGTGTCCTATTTCCAGTATAGATACCATGGCCACATGTTGGTTGCAAGCTGGATAAGATCATTGTGTATATACCCTGCTTTCCAAGCAAGGAAACTTAAGTGCACAAACACAATCCGTAAAAATACCCACTCTTTTGGATAGTGCAAAGATCAGGACTGAAAGATGCAAAACAGAGCATACATTGTACATAGATTAAGCAGATTTGACAGCTTTCTACAGAACAGATCTGATGGACCAGATCTGCCTCACAAATGACATTAAAACAATCTGATTTAGTCACTTACTCACTGAAGACCCAAATATCTAGGCTGGTTTGAATGTAGGATTAATAAACATTAATGCACATTCTTTCCAGTAGTCTACTGCAACAATCCATGCAAATTCAATATTTAGATTCACGCCCACATACAAATGTCATGACTAGAGAAGAACTCTCTAAAACAATGCTGCTCAGTCTTTTGGCAGTCACAAAAAGGGCCTGACCAATCAACAGTACTCCTCCCCAAAAGCTTATGTATGAACTGGAAATAAATGCAAAAAGAAGAAAAAATACATGCATATGAAAAGTTGACAATATATAACAGATTCTGAAGATGAATATATGGTTACTTTTTTGGTTCTTTTTTTTTAAAACCATTCAGAAGCTTAACTGTGTAATTTTTAATCTGTACATTTCTACATTTTTGCACAAACCACGCTTTTCTAATACGTAAATAATAAATAATCTTTTAATTACTTTCCCTTTGAGCTAACAAAAAATACTGGGGACATCTATGGATTGTTTGTAAAAGTGAAGTGGTCCTTCAGGAATAAAAGGTTAAGAAAAACAACTCTAGAAAAGGCCTTGTTAACTGTGCAAAATTCTGAGAGGACAGAAATGTTGAAAAGGGTTTTATTTTTCCCCAGTCTTCTCTATTCTGGGCATATAATTTGGTAAAAGACTTAACACTTTTCTTGAAACTGAAGGACATACTGAATTACCTATTAATTTCCATTTAATCAACATAATTAATGTATTTATTAAATTAGTTTGAATTTAAATACTGTAGTGCAAGAGTATATTAATTAAATTTAATTAGAATAATCTTATCTGGTACAATAGTTCTTACTCCTTTTCCCTTTATGTTTCCTTATTGAAAACCTCTATTGAGGGATAAAAAAGAGTTTATAATTGCTGGACTACATATCCCTGCCTCCATTCACATGTTTTTCTGGATGCAGCCCTGTTGATTCAAATCTGAAAAAGGTGTCTGTCTGTGTCTGAGAGGAGCATTCAATCCAAGAACAGTGGGAGCTGTCAATCCACAGTTAAAGACAGCTTTGGAAGGTCCCACCTGACCCTGAGTGCAGAACCTCGCTGACATAAGGACCAGGGCTAGTTTGGTCACATGCCTTAGTAAGATTCCCTGGTGGCAGTACATACACTTCTGGGGACCCACCCCAGTGATGGACACCATGTCCTTAGCCAAACCATCCCAAATGGTTTTTTCAAAAAAAAATCCAGTGCACCTATTTCTTAAAATAAGAAAGGTAGCTAAAACCAAACCCAGGGTGCTACTGAGTGGGGTTGTTTCTTGTCTGATACCCATTTTTTATACTTTCTGTAACAAAACTGTCAGTGGTACCCACAAGAGGCATTAGATCTCTCCTGTATAAAATACGAATCTCTTCTCTGGATACAGTTAGTCTTTTAGAGTGCATTTTTATTTTTGGAAAAAATAAATGAAACAAAAATATTGTGGGAAGAGAAAAAGTTCAATTCTCTCAGCTGGAAGTCCTGAAATGGCTGTAATACCATCTCTCCTCTCTAGAAGCCTGAGAAGTAAGCGGTTAATGCATTGCTCTTCCTCAAACACCAATGACAAAATCATGGAATCTTTTAGGTTAGAAAAGTCCTCTGAGATCATCAAGTCCAACCTTAGACTAATCACCACCTTTTTAACTTGACCATGGCACTAGTGTCACATCCAATAATTTCTCAAACATCTCCAGGGTTGGTTAGTCCACCACCTCCCTATGCAGTCAATTCCAAAGTTTCACAAATCTTTCCATGAAGAAATTTCTTCTGACAACCATTCAAGCAGGCTGGTTAGAACAGAATGTGCCTGGAAACGGGATGTACAAAGGTACAGCAGCACCTTTCTAGGGCCAGTTTTCCTGTTCAGGTCCATGGTTACTGCACAACATACTGTGCAAGCGCCAAAATGTGACCAAGTAGCAGACAAGGGGGATTGAGACCACAAAAACTCCCTCAAAGCTTCCTGAACCATTTCCAGAAAGATACAGAAAACTGGACTGCTCCTGCTAACTCATTTATGTGAAGAGCGAGAAACCAAAGCCCAGGGGAGAAAAACTGCTCTACAGGAAGGTACTCCCACAAAGGCCATGTGGCACACCCTAGGATTCTGGACACACTGTTGGCTGAATCAGTGCTAGACCCAGGACTGCTGGTTCCCTTTCCTCTCCTATCACATCCCCCTTTCTTTTTTCTCTATTTTTTGCTTCTTTCTTCCCTCTTTCTTTTTATTCTATTGTTATTGTTATTATTATTATTATGCATAAAATAGATATAAATTTCCATGTGTAGTTTGCTTTGTGAGTTTTTTTTTGGACTCTTCTCCCATTCTTTTTCAACCATCTATGCATCCTGGGTGCTCCTTTTCACATAGGAGTGTGATGTAATAACCTTCCAAGGGAACTGTGAATATAAATGAACCATGCATCGCTGAGGCACTCAGGTTTGAAGAGGAGATGAACAAATTTATTGTCAGGGATGCATCTGAACAATGTGTAGAAGTCAAGGCTTGTACCACACACTGACTGATGGGGCAAAGCACAAAATGCAGCATAGCAACCCGGGGTTTTTACTACAACTTGTTCTGAAGCAGTGAACATGTGGCTGGGGATAAGACAATGCAGCAGTCTGCATCGCATGCAGGTGTGAAGGAAGCCACAATAAAGTTCTTCAGGCAGACTTTATTTAGAATTCCATAGCTTTTGGATGCCTAATTTTGCTTCCAGATTTCCATTTTAGTCCATGTATATGCTGAGGTTATAATTTCTTTCTGAAGTGTACTGGTATTAAAGGCTATTTCCTCTCAATTTTCAAGTTCTGAAACAGTTTTCTTCCATAACTGTCATGATTGTTTCAGATTCTAAGGCAATACAGAATGAACTTCTCCCTGTCAGGCCCATGACATCTGCACCAACTTGCGTCTGCAAAGGATATTACCCTAAAAACCGAGATCTGATTGGACTTCAATGACAATATATCAATTTACAGGAGAAAAAATCTGTCAGGTTTGAACAACATTGTAGAGTCATAGAGCATACTGAGTTGGAAGGACCTACAAGGATTGAAAGCCAACTCGTGGCCCTGCACAGGACATCCTCAAGAAAGATGCCATGTGTCTGAGAGCATTGTCCAAATGCTTCTTGAACTCTGACATACTTGGTGCTGTGACCACTTCCCTGGGGAGCCTATTCCAGTGCCCAGCCACCCTCTTGGGGAAAATCAGTTTCCTGATATCCAACCCTCCTCTGACAGAGTTTCATGACATTTCCTCAGGTCCTATCACTGTCACCACAGAGAAAAGATCAGTGTCTTGCCCTCCTCATCCCTTCACAACGAAGTTGAAACTGCAATGGGGTCTCCCCTCAGTCTCCTCTTCTCCAGGCTGAATAGACCAAGTGACCTCAGCTGCTGCTCATACAGCTTCCTCTGTAGACTGTTCTCCATTTTCGTAGCTCTCCTTTGGATACTCTCTAATTAGTTCTGAGATAGCTCACCTTCTCTTTTAATTCAGTCACTTTGTATAAGTCAAACCAGTTGGCACATGAATAGTTTATGTTTCCGATCTAAGATTTTCAGGGAGAAGGGTTTGAAGTAGTAATGCTTTAAATAAAAAATATAGCTTGAAATATGACAACTTAAGAAAGTAGTGAAACAAGATTTAAAATAATATGCAGACAAATGCAGCTTTGTTGCTCAATGTTAGTAATGTACTTAGCATGATTACCTGTCAGAATCTCAATTATGTAACATGAAACTTACATCTTCTATTTGGAGATAAACAGGTAACAAATACAGGTAAAAAACACATGAGTTCTTAAGTGTTTGTGCTGAACTTTCATAAGTCACTCTACAAGTACTTCAGTTTTATCACCTGTTCAATATGTTCAACTATCCTTTGCATGTTTTCAGTAACATCTGATTAAATGTTATTGTGTAAAACCAAAGTCATGCTGCTGATGATAAGGCTGATTGTACAATTGGATCTTATGTGCATGGGAGATCCCCCCTAGGTTTTTCTCTTGCTCAATCAAACCCGACAGAGGCAGAGATCTAAAACAGAGGCATGAACTGGGGCTGTGCAAGAACTTTTGACATAGGCTTTTCAGTGAGTAACATAAAACTGTTTTGTACCATCTGGTGTGAAGCCCTTGACAGTCATTATCATGCACATAAATATTTGCAGACATGCAATCTTTTCTGCTTTCTTCCCAGTTAGAAAAATGAATTTTAATTGAAGTTACAATGTTTATATTAATGATTTCAGAAGAAAAATTGTAGACGACATTTCCCACACACCAGAAAAATCACCTTCTACAGTTAGCACACTTTGTATAGCAGTTTTATATGAATATTTCTTTTAAATATCTTTCCTTCAGTAGATTTGTTTAATCCATTTTATTCCACAAACTGCATGCTGACTCAGTAGTTTGTTTCAAATGCAAATACACATTTTACATGCTAGATTTCTAGAATTAAACAAAATAGGCTGTTGTAGACATATTGATGATGGAAGGCTCAACAGACTAGTGTGCCTGAAGTCTTGTTTTTTTTCCAGCTCCATAAGGTGGGTTAAAAAAACTTATCACCTAATACCGTCCCTGCCTGGCCCCATAGATGCACAGGCAGGTTCAGTACTGCAGTTCAGTAGCAAAGAGGTAGGAAGGGAATTTGCTTTGCCTTCATTCCAACAGGCAAGTTTAGTACATCTTCACTCTCGAAGGGTAAGCAAGCAAATCCCAGGACCATAGCTCACTCAGGGATTTTCCCGAGGCTGGGGGAAAGGCAGGATCAGGGAGCAAGGACAAACAGGAGAGCCCTGCGGGAGTGGCGAGGGGCCAAGGCCAGCAGCCAACCGGGAGATTCAAACTGGAATATGTTAACTTAACCATACAATCTGGGAGAAACCCTCTGGTCACTTTAACCTCAGCTACCACAATCACCAGCTCATTGCAGGGGCCTGGACTAGATTACTTTTAAAGGTCTCTTCCAGCCCAACGCATTCTAGGAATCTGTGATGCTACATTCCCCTTACAGCCTGTGAGACACTGCAAAAATGTCAGTTTCATATGAAAGAGGCAATGACGAACTGCACAGACTGAATACTGACTAGACTAAAGGACTGTTTCTACTTTTGTTTTTTTTCTCTGAAGTTGTGCTCGTTAAGGCATACAAATGACAGACCAATAATGTTATTGCAAGCATGTTCACATGCACACACGCACACACACACACACACACACACGTGTGCTTGCACCCATTCAAATCCAGCTTGCCATCCTACCCATTACTGTCCAGCCACAGCTTGCCTCTTACTCCTCACGTCTGTTTTGCCTTTCAAATGTGTTCTGTGAGGATGCTAATATTCTTCTCATTTTGCGTTGCTCCATTTTCTAATATCTTTGCTTTCTACATTTGCCAACCAATATTTCCTTTAGAGACTGCAGCTTAGCTGTCACCAGCAGCACTTCTCTCCTGGGAATAGAGCAGGGTTAACATTCCTTAATGGTGCTTATATACCTGCTTTATTCTTGTGATATAGCTCTGAAAAACAGAACTCTTATGATAATTCTACATTTTTTACGTATCAGAAGTAACAAGAGAAGAAACAAAACCAGATTTGCTCAAGGTTCCAGGTTGTGTATAACAGAACATGCTGTATTGCTTGAACTAAGCAGTATTTTACTTTGATCAGTCCCATTCCTATCTAGAGGGGCTCTGTACAAAGTAAGAGATGTATTTCAGCACAAAACCAAAATCTATTTACTAATGAAAAATACCATTATAC
This sequence comes from Lycocorax pyrrhopterus obiensis, assembly GCA_014706295.1. Lineage (NCBI taxonomy): Eukaryota > Metazoa > Chordata > Aves > Passeriformes > Paradisaeidae > Lycocorax > Lycocorax pyrrhopterus. The sequence continues at coordinate 47,005,589 of JACSVZ010000014.1, read as the reverse complement.
AATCACTGACATTATTTTTCAAAAACTCTGAAATTTTAAATCCAAGGCTACATATTTCTTGCATCTAAAATCTGCCAGATCAGCCCTTCTTCTACATTTCCTAGCTATGCCCTGAGTTGTTTGATTCTGCTGTGGGGAAGTTTTCACTGCCAGAAACAGAATCCTTTTCTGCACGTACACTTTCTGCTTTGTAAAAAACAAGCAAACGAAAAAAAAAAAAAAAAAACAAAAAGAAGAAATGATGAGCAGCTAATGTAAATAACAATCTTGAGAAGGTTCTGAGCTAGTTGGGCTTCTACAGTTTTTCATTATTCAGTTCTCGGCAATAAAGGGGAAAAGCAGTTTATAGGTCTTGATCTGCCATGTCAGTCATGCCATTTAAGTATTTTTGTACTTAATGGTACTAATGAGATGCAGTTGGGGAAGGAAGGAAGGAAGGAAGGAAGGAAGGAAGGAAGGAAGACCTTCCTTCTCATCTCAGAGATGCCTATGAGAAAAGTATAACACAGTACTTGTGAATGTACTATTGCCCGAAACGAATAAGAATTCTCCTTCAGATATTCAGAGACATAGAAACCACATTTGTAAACATCCTATCAAGTAGACATAGCCAAAACTGAACAGACTTTTAAAGTTTCACAAAGGTACTATAAAGTCACAAATATTAACTAGTTATTAACTTACTTCTGGAAGAAGTCTTATGTTCCCAAAATGTATGTCAACTATGTAAATTTAAAGTTTTGTTTACACTAGGGTTTATACAGTAGAAACAGGTAGTGAACCAAGGTTAATATCAACTGTTTTGTGGTATCTCAGAATGCATTGTTTATTGCTGCTGAGAGAAAGCACAAATATGCACGTCAGAGAAGGCCGGATATGAATTCAAAATTAAGCTTGCATAACATTAACTCATCCCCCTTCTACTTCTCTTTTCAGCAAGAGATAAAATTGACCTGCCTCTGTGCATTGTTGCAGGGTTTTCTCTCCTTCAGGGTCTGAGAAAATATGCACACCTAACTGCCAACTTCCAAGCCAGTAGACCATGTCTAACATGTCAGCTTCAGAAACTGGAGAGAAGCCATAGCACCCCAATGAGAAAGTGTATCTCATCCATACCACAGCTGAGAGACAGGATAACAGCTAGTTGGCAGCTAGGCAAGAACCTGGGAGTCTGAACTCCCTGAAAGTCCATGTCTCACCAAATGATCTACCAAAACCCTTTTCTTGAATTTGAGGGTTTTCTACTCTTGCAGTTATTATTTCACTAACATCTATGATTGCTAATTACTATGTAAATCATCCTGTATTCTACACGTAGGTACTAATGTATAATTTTCTTCTTTGTTTCAATTGTCTTGTGTCTCAGTCTGGGGTTTCATCACCTCTTCCGTGTCATAATAAGTAACAGTTGAAAATGTCAGTTGTCTGCTTGTAAAAGTTTAAAAGCAGTTAATTCTGCATAAAATTCTACCAGTAAAAGATAAATTACTTTATTCATTCATTCAAAACTTACTGGACTCAAATCTCCAACAGTGTTTGAAACGTCAGTTCCGCTCTGATCTTCAAACAAACTGATCTGAGTCCTTGAAAACTCCATGTAGAAATTTAGTAAATGTAGGGAGAGGGCAGCACCATGGCCCAAGTTATGTGACACAGAGTTACTTGATACTTTCACGACACAAATTGGAACCAGCTTTGTTCTCTCTCTTCATGTCGTGGTCAGTGATTTCCAAACACATTTACCTAGCAAAACAGATTGACACCTGTGGGTTGTAAGTGTTGCCACCTCACACGAAATGCTGTACCTGTGTCTTTCTCTCACAGAAAGGCCTCTGGAGCTTTCTCCCCCAGGAATGGAGAGCATATATTCAACTTGGTACAATAATGCACAAGCTTCTGCTACCTAAGGATCCCAATGACAATATTTTCTTTCCTGTGTATGCCTTGTCTGAGAATAAGCTAAATAAACAGATCCTGCTGACTGGAAGCATTTCTTCCAGAAGGATTCCATCATTCAGTTTCAAAAACAATGCAAGAAGTGGAAAATCAGGCTGCAAATCTGAAAAGTAACGCCATCTGCTGTGAAATATAACCCCAACAACGACTGAAAATATCACAATTACTTTGCCTAGATTCTTTTTTACCAATACTATTTATTTTAAAGGGCAACCTAGATGACTTGTTCATGTTTTGTTCAATAACCCCACACCCTTGGTTGCACCCTTGACTACTATGAGACTCATGTAATATTCAGAGCAGACCAGGAAGTCATAACTCTTCAGTTATATCAGCCCGTGAAATGGACGACGGAGGTGTAGACTGTGAGGAGCTGGATTTTTTGCTCAGATCAGGATATATGATCATTAAGGTCAGATGGAGACTACTTTCCTTGCATAAGATGCAATATAATCCTGTGCCATCATGTTCTATGGGCAAACACATAACTTCCCAGGATTGGGATAAATTTAAATTGAAGTGATTGCTGTCAGTCATTTTCAGTTTTATTCTGATGTGAATCTTTTCAAGACTGCCTTACTGTAACAAAGTGGACATACTTCCAGATGCTCCAAACATCAATGTGTTTGCATCATTAGTCTGTAACAGTGACTCTGGGGCAAGTCAGCTGTTCGCATTTTGTGTCACATCAGAACTCAAGCTTCGGAAGTCTTTTGCTGGTGACAGAGAACTTTATTCCCCACCCCTCCCATCTATCAACACAGGAAAATATTGAGGTGCTGACACCCCACTATTAAAAAAGGAGAATGATGATGTCAGAATGATTTATTTCTAATGGGTTTCTGACAGCTTTTTCTACGTTAAGACAGCTCTCACACAAGAGAATATGACAGTCATGTTGGCATGTCCCTTATAATGTGTGTTATTAATAGACCTTCATTTTATTGATTTCTCAGATAGACAATCATTTTTAAGTGGCTGTAGAATGCTGTCTAAGGTGAATGGTAGATGGCACTAAAAGTTACTAGACAACATAAAAAAGACAAAGGATATGGCATAAGGAAGTTCTGGCTGATGATATAAAAGTATTCAAGAGGCTAAAACTGTCAAAAGCATAATATCATATGCTTAATTACTCTATTATATTTGTATGGAGAGAGGACATATGAAAGAAATATTGGGAAGGCAAGGTGAGAAAAAACAACAGTGTAAATTCATTTACATATATTGTCTTCCATTTTTTTGCATGACTCACATCTTGCAATAATTAAAAAATATATTTCATTAATGCTGGATGCAAAGATAGTATCTAAGCTCTTAAACACACTGTTCCAAGTACCCAGCAATTGAAAATATACATCATAAACATATGATCTGACCACTTATTACTTGCTTTTGCTCATTTTCCAGAGATAGGTTTACACCAAACTGATTTCTAAAGAAGAGCCTTCCAAAGAATTACACTGTATGTGTACAGTACTGTCATCACAGAAGCTCACTATTGTCTTCAAACAGTGCATGAAGTATGAAGTTTATTTTACAAGTGACAGCAGACTCAGTAGCGGTATGTGAAAGTAATCTATAGAAGCAAAGGATTTCACAGATTGCTATTGCTGACATGTATTTCTACTAATTATAGGATTAAAAGTATCTAAATTCTTAAATAAACTTCTGGATTTCCAAAGAAGCAAAGTGGCATTCCAGAAAAACTATCCAAATTAACACTGGAGAATGACATCCAAACCCCATCGTTTGGACATGAAGTCATTGCCTGGATGCCATAATTATTTTGGTAGTACTGACACAGAGAGGAGGCCTACAAGTATCTTTAGAGTCTAGGTAGATTGTAAGCTCAGCTTTTTCCCTAGGGTGTATGATATGAAGGTGTTTTTTTAAACTAGATCTTGAATTCATTTTAACTTATTGAAAAAGATTTTTGATCAAGAAAAAGCATATTGAAACTTCGGAAACATGGTGGGGGAATCTGTTTTACTATTTCTTTTTTAACCTCTGAACTTCAGTTGAAGGTTAAGGCAGTACCAATTAAAAGTTGGTACACATGAGCATAAAAACTGATTGCCAGTTCTAAGCCAGCTCCTACAAAATAGTAATATCAGTAGATGTGTAACTTTAACTGGCATTTTATTTTTAAGTCAGTACAGGTAAGTTGATTAATGCCAGCTGTAGATCTGTGCAGGCACTTCTAAGATGAACGAGAAGTCAACATGGATAGCTCTTGCAGTGCTGAAGAAGTTTTTGTATTGCTAGGTGGCCTTTTGACAAAATCAGCAGAGCTTTGATTCACTTTGACTGGGGCTATGGGGCATGGAAGACAGCAGCGAGCAAGCTGCTTGTCATATGCTAACCAAACCTGCTTCACTCTCTCTGACCGCACTGCTCTTACCTGTGCCAGCAAAGGTGGTAGCCCACTTCTATTAAAAGTATTAAAAGTTAGTTTTAAAAAAAGTGTTGCCACACAAGGTAGAAATTAAATTTTACTGAATAAAACAATAGTCTGTAAAAAGGCCAACATGTAAGATTTAGGTGTTTGGTACATATGAAAACTAATGATGAGAAATAGCTGAATTGTTTCCAGCTTTCCCAAGCAGATTCAAGATTGTTTGGGGCACAGGTTTTTTGTTTGTTTGTTTTTGCACCTAGATAGATGTGGGTGGGTACATGCTTTCCAGAGAATCAAAAAATGTGGGTTCACGTATGCTACAGTACAATGTCAAAGGACTCTAACACGCTGTTCAGCTACTCAGAAAATAAACAGTCTTGCACTCAAAACTCAGAGTCACTGTTCACTTATTCTGGTTTTCCCTTTGGAGTCTTTAGGATGCAAACATCCCACTGCACAGCAAGCATAAAGGCCAAAACTGATTTCAAGCAATTTGCAGAGTCTTGTGTCAATCTCATGTAGTCCCTATGGAGTATGACTCAAAGATAGAAGTAACTTTAATATACAACACCTTTTCACTGTTAGCTACAGATTTTGACTGACCACAAAACTTAATGTGATTCTGTTTTCTATTTCTCCCAAGTGTACATATATTTCACTTTACTGTATCTTAACAAATTTTGATCTCTGACTGTGAGACAAATGAGTGTACTAGTAGTCTGAGGATCACTGAGATACATTTCCATGCACAATCAGAAAGAATATGTTAGAAAATACAGTATAATACTTCCTTAAAAGAAATACACTAGAATTAATCATACCCTGTAGAAATATCACACGACCCTAATCAATCTGTGTGGATGCAAGTATTTTTTGAAACTGAATTTGCTAGCTGTGCTAATCTTTTTAGCTTCAGTGAATCTCCCTGATAGTTAAGCTACCTGATATATTCCCGACTGGATATGCAAGGGACACAGCACTGAGCCTTCACAAAATATGATATTCTAGTTCCCTGCTCCCAATTATTTTATATTCACATTGAAAAGAGGTAATGACTTTGCAGCTGAATAATAACCTGTGATTTACACACTGCACACATTAACAGCTATTCACCTCGTGTATCTAGTATCACTCTCCTAACAACACTAAAGATGTTAAGCTTAACATGTAATCACAGTAATTTAAACTAGACTATGTATTCTAGCAAAATAAATTAAATGTAAATGAAAATTATTTCCTGCATTTTCATCATAAACTACTGAAAGTCCTCAAGCTAAACCAAAAGAATGCAAGAAATTTGGGGGCGTATGTAAAATACTGTTGCTTCTACATTTTTCCAAATAACTTCTACATTCCTGGAGGGTGCTGTGGTGTGGTGATGTAGCTATGTGTTTGTAAAGATGCAATTTTCGGCAGTTTTGAGGGAACAACAGCCACAACAAATGAAATACATGACATTTTCATTCTTTTCATTAGCCATTACAACTTTGAAGTTGCTAACATTATGTACCTCTTCAAACAAGTCTTGTTAACCCCTCCTTAAGAGTTCACACTGCTGGCATGTGGAGACATACATGTGCAAGACTACAGCTGCCTGCAGTGTCTTCCCACTGTCACTCAAAAACAGTTGGGTTATTCTGGTTATTCATACCCTTGGGATCAGGCAACTCTGTCCGTTTAGTACGAAAGGATTCCTTTCCCCTCATTCTTCCTACCCTACTGTAGATTGTTTATTTCTACCTTCTATGGTTAAAGGACCAACAAATTACATACGGTTTCTACAGCCAGCCTGAAACTAACCTCGGAAGGGTCACCACAAGCTCCACCTAAAAGGTGTGAAACAGCAAAGTAAGTGCAGGCCAATATACTTAGTCTGTTGATATTTGACATTTACAAAAACTTATTGGAACAGATTTAGCACTTGACCACAGCTTGGGGCAGAGAGTGGTTCTTATCTCTGACACAATAATTTTCCCCTTTATAGAGACTTCAAAAGCACAAGTTTCACAGATTGATACTCTTTCATGGGTATTTGCAATCATAATAATTTATACCTATACAAATTGCTTCCTACTTCCTATTGTCCTTGGTGAAAATGGGGTCTGAGCAGCAGTCCAGATTTAAAATTTATTCTTATAAAGAAATGGGAGAAATAATGATTTAGGGCATCTATAAATGCCTTCAGAAAAGCTAGTCCTGATTTTTAATTCTCTGAATACCTAAAATTTTTCAGCAAAAGTATAATATACTATCGACCTTTTGGTCAGATTTTATCACTGTGCCACTCTAAGAACAGAAGGAAGGTGTGTGAATTAAATGCAAACAGTAATTCATACAAGCATAATAGATGTCAATTTGGAATGGGCATCAGAGGTGTTTCTTGTGGAGAACTGTCCCAAACCTCATGGAAAATCAGTCTTGCCCATTAAGATGTGTAACATAAAAAGGCCATAGATGTGTTGAGAAAAGTGAGGAACATTTTCAATGTACACATGGGAAAGATGTGCACAGACTTAATACAAATTTTGGCCTAGTTTTGCCATCTCTTCCCACCCTGCTGATTTAACTGGTCCACTGCTTCAATACTGACTGTAGCATAGAACCCGTTCAAGGAAAGAATTTGATCCAAGAGAAGAAAACAAGAAAATAAGTATTTTTTTAACCAATAAGTGCATTGTCCTTAGGCAGAGGAGATAAAAGGACACCCAGGAGGTTTTCTAACTGACTGAGAAAACCCTAACTTTTATTCAGTCTAAATGTGAAAGTAATGTGAAAGAGTCAGTTTTGCAAGGTTAATAAATTAATTTCATAATTACTTAAATGTGTAATATTTCTTTACCTCAAAATTCAGAAAAATATCTTTGAGTCCATGAATCTTCCTTTTGCTGAAAAAAATTCACAAAAATCAAGAACGTAGCATGATTTGTAAAGATATAATATCTTTGTACTGTATTTTTCAGGGACATCTCAATTCCAATCATTCAGGCACTTACATAGACATTCTCAAAATTATATGGCACATTAAAAACTTGTTACTTTTACAGAAGGCATCTATTTCACTTGACTCTCACTGACTTTGTAAAGAAAATATCAGAACTAAAATAAAAAGAATGTATCATCTCTAGATTCACTCTCTTGGGGTATTTGTTATGTATTATTTGAGTGCTTAACCATCACAGATCATATGTAAGAAAAAAAATTTCACAATGACTGTCCTTCCTGATTTCTTTATGGTTTGTTTTGTTTTCTCTTTTAGGTGTTTCTCGTGCTATTATAATAATTAAATCTTGTAAATATATAAAAGAAAACTAAACAAAGCCTGCAGATGTGCAGCCGCTGTAGTGCAAATATTTTATCAGTGGATATTCTTCCCTAGGCAACTCTCAGAGTTTTAGTTCTTCTTTATACAGTTTGGGTTTTTTTAAATTCTCCTCCCTATACAGTAAAGATCAGCATATCTGTGACACTTTGTATACCAGAAAGCAGTCTGACTGCACACCACACTCAGACAATGTACCATGAAGTTTCTGTTCTCCCTTCTCACTTTTCTACGAGTAATGCCAGCTGACCCTCATATTCATGGGATCACAGAATGACTCTTTTGAATGTCATGTAGTTCAATCCCTTACTCAACCACAAACAGATTGCCCAAGTCTATTTTCAGCTGGGCCTTTGATTTCTCCAAGGATGAAGACTCCAAAATCTCTATAGGCAAACTGTTCCACTCTCATCACTTTCTGTAAAAATGTTGTCTTTTTCTTGTATTCAGATGGATTTAGAGTCTTTTTATTTTGTGGCCACTGTCACTAAACACCACTGGAAAGAGCCTGCTTTTATTTTCTTTGCACTCTCCCTTCAGGTATTAGAGAAATTGATAATATCCCATCTAAGTCTTGTTTTCTCCAGGCTGAACCAGTCCCAAGTCACTCGATTTCTCTTCAAAGAAAGAAATGTGCTAGTCCCTTCATCATATTTTCCTTCCTGGCATGAACTTCTCTCCAGGAAGTCCATGAGTTTGTACTGGGCAGCCCAGAGTTCGACACAGTTCCCCAGGTGTGTCTTATAAGTACTGAATAGAAGGGAAAGATCACCTCCCTTGACCTTCTGATGATGTTCTTACTAATGCAAACCAGGAGGCTGCATTACCTGGCTTGTACTGTGCTGCTGCACTTTAGACCAGACAGGAGTCTCCAGATAGTATACTTTCTTTCCTAAGTAGTTGCAAAAATAATTGCACAAAAGGAGTGTTGATTTGTCCAACATGAAATTTAAAAACTGAAAAAAGGGCTGAAAAAAGTTGTCAATAAAAATAATCTATAGAGTACTACTATTTGATGATTATTTATCCCACTTGGATCTTAGCTTGCTCATATTTGTATACTGAGATGGCCAGCAGGACTCTGGAAATACAACATGTAAAACTTGTTTTTCCTTGGCCATTTATTCCCCTCTGTTACACATAAAAACACACCTCAAAAGGGCAGCTTAATCCTTCCTTCTGTGTTATACGTCGTTGATAAAGGTAACAGATTCATCATCGCACACAGCTGAAACTAAGATGAAAATCAAGCTCCAGGTGAATACATAATAAAGGAGTAAGGTGTGCAGCAAAATTAAGAGCCCAATGACAATGATATTTGCTGTAGTTTCCTCCTGGGAACGACTGAGTTTGTTTAAACATGTACTACTCATTTATGTAGCAATACCTATTCTTTTTGCCCCTTCAGCTTGTTTAACAATCAAATGGAGATGTGTCTATTTTTATTGTGCAAAATGTTGCCACTCCCTGCGAGAGTGACTGACACAGAGTTATCCAAATTGATACCGTAAAATTAAATTAAAGCTTCATAAATATTTGAAAAAAATTTTTTCCTGTACTGAAAGTCTACAGAATAAAATCTTAAAAGTAATCCTTAAAGTTGTATTTTGGAGATAACTTTGCTTTTATATAGATATTATTTGGAACAAGCACATGGAGACACATTTTATTTTGGCTGTATTTGGAAGCACGTAATCAAATAAATTTCTTTAACCTCAGTTCCTGGAACAAGAAGTCTATTGCACGTCAGATTCAGATGCAGCACAAAAGCAATGCATCTTCCCTTCCAATTCATCTTTTACTCTCCAGTGTGAGGAATGAAGAAGAACTACAGTGAGAAATCAGGATTATTTGATGACCAATGGACCAATTTTCCCATGCTTTGATATTTTAGTTCCTATATATTATACAGAAAAATAAGACCTCTAGCAGTATTTTCAGTACTGCTGTTGCTATACTTCCAAAAGAAAAAATAAATTCAGATGTGGGTGTTCTTAAAATCTTCACATGAAGAGGAGCCATTGGTTGTCTGAATGCTTGTGATACATACCCACATATCCAGTCAAGTTTTTAAATAGAAAACAGCTCTCATTCTACAACCAAGACAAGTTAAAGATAATAGTTTGGAAATGAGATGCAATAATGGGATGGTCGTTTTTAAATACTGTCACAAGTTTGTCTACAATTAAAGAGATGAAAGGTACATGGTATTTGAGATGGTTAAAATGTGTAAAAATGTGTAAAAAATCCAGGCATGAGATCACTCCCCTGCACTTTAACTGCAAAATACAGAAGCTGGAGATATGGTTGCATTGTCCAGGTTAGACATAAATGGAGAGAAGTATTCTGACCCACTAGAAATATATTCATATGTCTGATTTTTACAACCTCTGCAATGTGTTCCTGTACAACAAGGAATTCATTATTTGTGCTACCTGATTTTTCCAAGACAGCTTCTAACGACTGCAGTCTATGCAACACTGAACTTATCGAGCCAGTTCTCATCCATAACTCAGATATGTTGAATGTGTATGGTAAATTACATGAGTAATGCAGTTCACACCAGCTGATAACTTAGTAATAATTTAGGTTTATAAACTCCACGGATAATCCCTTAAAAAAACAGGAAAATTGAAGACATTTTTACTATATTTTGTTTATTCTCTGGCAAAGTTCTGTGGTTTCTAATCTTTTACAAAAGAATAATTTAAGGAAATTCTTTAACTATTTCTCTAACTTACATTATGCTTTAAAGTATTGTAATTGTTACCCAAGTACGTGAAATTCTGGCTATAGGGCCCAATTCAGACCCTGTAGGTATCATTAGGAACTTCTTATACTTTGGCATTTAGATTCTTAACTATCTGTAAACCCCACTGAATTCCAAAAAGATTTGTATATCAGTCCTCCATTCAATACAAATAATTACTAGCATTTGCTCTCATAATTGGTGGAGTGAGTAGAGCAAGGATTATCTACCTTTATAGAACCTTAAATCAGAGGAACTTCCCTGGGCATTATATTTCGCTGCTTATGTAAAACTTAGTCATACATGTTTCATTTAATTTATCTTTGCAGAATTCACACAGCAAGTTCTCTGCCAGATGAATAACTGGTTCCAAGAACTATGATGTCACTGATATTAGTGAGAATTGGTGTAACGAGTGGCACGACTGGAGTGCTGGCATCAAGGGCTACAGGCTGTTGAGAAGGGATGGACAGGGCAGGCACAGTGGAGGAGTAGGACTGTATGAAAAGAAGACATGGAAAACAAAGGAGATGTTGTAGTGGGCGTCAGTTACCAATGGCCTAGCTGAGTGATAACACTGATAACATATTCTGTAGGGAATTCGGAGAGATCAACAACATTTGCCCATATGGAGGATTTCAATTTCCCAGACATACAGGAACACTGTACTGCTGTGACAAGCAAATCTGGGAAATTTGTGAAGTCCGCAGGAGATAACTTCTGGTCACAAGTACCCAGTGAGTCAGCTAGGAAAGATGCACCCCTAGATTTCCAATTTGTGAATAGAGAAGGACTTGTGGGATATGCAGTGGTAGCTGGCTGGCTTTGTCACAGTTATCATGAAATGATTGTGTTTAGAATTTTCAGTGTAATTAGTACAAAGGTCAGCAGTGTTGCTACCCTGTATTTCAAGACAGCAAATTTTAAACTACTCAGGAACCTACTTAGCAGTGAATACTGAGAATCTGCCTTTGAGGATTTGGGAGTCTATGATTGCTGTCAATTGTCTAAGAACCAATTTTAAAAGCTCAGGAGCAAGCAATTTCACCATGTCTTAAGTCAAGCAATGGGACAGAAGACCAGTTTGGCTGAACAGGGAACCCCTCATGGACCTCGAGAGGAAAAATCTGGACAATGAGACAATCCTTCAAGACTGTCAGTGTTCAAGAGGTATTTGGAGAGACCTTAATAACATGCTCTGTCTTTTGGCTGGCCCTGAAGTGGTCAATCAGTTCTACAAAATGATTATTCTAGGTCTTTTCCAGCCGAGCTATTCTATTCTGTTCTATTCTATTCTATTCTATTCTATTCTGAAATGATTCTACTTTTATCTGTTTTCATAGAATCACAGAATCAGTGAATACACTGAGTTGAAAGGGACCCACAAGGATCATTAAAGTCCAACTCCTGTCCCTGCCCAGAACAGCCCCAAGAGTCACACCATGAGCCTGAGAGCATTGCACAAACACTTCTTTAACTCTGGCAAACTAGGTGCTGTGACCACTTCCCTGGGGAGCATGTTCAAGTGTTCGGATGAAGATTGATGGTATTACTGGTAGCCAGAGAGAAGAGATCAGTGTCTGCCCCTCCTCTTCCCCTCATGAGGAAGCAATGAGGTCTCACCTCAGTCTCCACCAGGCTGAACAGACCAAGTGACCCCAGCCATTTCTCATACAGCTTCTCCTCTGGGCCCTTCACCGCGTTCGTTGCCCCCCTTTGGACACTCTCTAAGAGCTCAGTGTCTTTCTTGTACTGTGGCACCCAGAGCTGCCCCCAGCACTCGAGGTGAGGCCACCCCAGAGCAGAGCAGAGCGGGACAATCCCCTCCCTTGCCTGGCTGGTGATGCTGTGCCTGATGCACCCCAGGACACGGGTGGCCCTCCTGGCTGCCAGGACACTGCTGGCTCATGTTCAACTTGCCTTTGACCAGGACTCCCAAGTCCCTTTCCACAGCACTGCTTTCCAGCCTCTAATTCCCCAGCCTGTCTGTAAATTCAGGGTTGCCCCACCCTGGGTACAGAATCTGGCACTTGCCTTTGTTAAACTTCATATAGTTGGTGGTTACCCAGCCCTCTAATCTATGAAGGTCTCTCCATAGGTCCCCTCTGCTTTTAAGGGAGTCAGTGTACCATCTAAAATTATCCCAATTTAATATGTTAAGAGATTGTGATGAATTTATGCAATGCTGTGGAAGCCATAGGAATATAATAACTATCTCATTGTCACTTTTAACAAATTCAGGTGTTTCTCACTAGGAATAGCAATGTTGCAGTCAGCTCAAGATGAATGGCTTATATTACACTTAGTAGCTCTACAGCCTAATATGGCAAGTCCAAATGTTTTCTGAACAACAATATTTAGTTACTTTATTATAACATATTGAAGCACTTAATTAAATTAATTTGTATACAGTATTCAAGAGAATGACTATAGATCAGATGAAAGAAGGGACAATAAAAAGCATTTAATGTTTTTATTTTTGAGTAAGATAAATGTCAAATGTTATGGAGATTAAGTAATTTTAATTTAGAAGAAACCATTATGTCAAAGATATTGAAAATTTTCTGGACAGGATTAAAAAATTCATACACCTCTAGCAAGAGGTTAGGTTACATTCCTTGTAAACATTTTCCTCAGAGGCTTTAAAGGTTTCTAATCTGAATTGTGAAAAGAAAAAATTACAGGTATGTGCTACCTGAGATGTGATTTGTTTTTAATATTTGTGATTTTTCTCACTACATAAACTGATCTGTGTTGTTTTGCCACCCATTTCTCAGTTCTACTCTGAGCTGTGGATGGATGATTACGAGTAGGCCCTCTCTTCCCCACCTCCAGTATGATTGTAGAACGAGGCTCTTTCTCTGAACATGATAGAAATGGGAGCTGAATAATTTTTAAAACTTTTTATAATTCCTTTCAGATGTATTCTGAGTACGGAGTTAAGCATAACATCTTCATAGCCTTTAAAGGCCACTTGTAGTAATAATTTTGAATACTACTCAATCAGTCTTTGTATTAGCTGGCACAGGTATGAAATTCACAGAGAATGAAGAAAAAGTCCCTATATTCATCAGCCTGTACGCTGAGACATTAGAAATATGTTGTCTCTTTCTTAGGTAATGCAAGTAAGAGTAAGTAGATAATGTCACCTTCATCATCTTTCTGGTCCTTCTGAGGAATTGCTCGTGAATTGAATTTAACAATTTATTGAGTATATTTTATTACTTCTATTTCTCTATGTATCATAACCATGAGAAGTCCAATAGTGTATATCATTATACTTTGCTATATTTCTGGACATACAGTCGTCCAAGAGAAAGTACGTGAATTATTCACATGGAAAATAAACCAAATGCATACAGCAAATTATGACCTTTTTAAAAAGATTAAATAAATCTAGGTAATAATATATATGATTAAATAAGGAATGAATTCGATTTAAAAATATTGTCTGAGAAGAACTTCTATCACATGCCTAGTGAGAAAAAATCATCAGGACTTCTTAAACAAGCTTTATTCATCTTCTATATTCAACTAATATTTACAAAGTAAAAGCTGAAATAAATCTGATATTCTGCTTTCTAGTAGATTAATATTCTTTCCCATACAAATGAAAAACTAAGGTCTATTAAAGCTTGGTACAAGTCACAGGAAAGCACCCGGTAAGAAGAGTTTAGATGGCACCAACAGGGCTACAGCCAGAAGTTCGTGTTCTGTGGGTGCAGTGACCCATCCTGCCAGAGAACTGCAAAGATCTTTTTATGATATACCATACTGATGCTTCTACAACATATATGCATTTCAAATGGCTGTTTGTCTTGGAGAGTTTTTTGGTTTGGGTTTTTGTTTCATATTGTTGATAGTTTGTTTGATTTTGAGGATTTTTATTTGTTTGTATGTGTTTTGCTGTTGTTGTTGGTTGACAGCTTTTTTCCCCAGCAATTAATTTCCTTCCCAAATCATTAAAACTGTTTTGGGGTCAGAAGGGAGATCAGCTTTTCAAATTACTCTAAGACCTTGTTTGTTTTACTTTGATTCCTTAGCTTACACTGAGCACTTCAAGCATACACAGTTTACATTACTCAGAAGAGCTATATAAAGAATTTACTAGAATCAACAATTTATTTATAATGTAAGGTGCAACGAATACAGAAATCTTAATAAAGACTTTTAGATTATTTTTTTTAAAAATTATATTAAAAGCCAAAATAGTGTCTAAGACAGCAGGGACAATACAAAGCTTCAAAATCTTATACCAGTTTTTTACTGGCTTGAAACAGCACAGTATTATATACCTAGGTAATTGTCATATTTGTTCATACAATTTTTGTAAATTTTACAACTCAAAGCTGTGATGGAGGGTGGTAAGACATGTACAATAATATTCTTTTCATTGTGTTTAATTGTATGAATTTTCAAGATCAATATCCATGGCTAGTGATCAAAAAGCTGAAAAAAAAGTCATGATTTAAATAAAAAAAAGTTTGTAGATGAGAAATTTTAAATAAGTTTTAATATCCAGGAATTAATTTCATCCCTTTTGTTGTGTATCCCCTCACCATGACTGAATTCCAGTAAAATCACAAGGTTTAATCAGAGCTGGTACCCATGCTAATCATTATAAAGTATGTGATATTTTGCCCATTGAATAATGAAACTGGTTCTAGAACTGTGATAGTAACAGTAGTTTCAGGAATACTACTCTGTGCTGCATCCATGGGAACCTTTGGGAAATTCCTGGCAAGAAGAAATGAAAAAAAATCTCTGTGGTGTAGGATGAAGCTGGGAAAATAAACTGCTCATTTTTCTTCCTACAGTTATTGCTTGTCTTTTCCTCTGATTTTTTGGTAATTCTCTTACCTACTAGGAAGAAGCAGAAAGAGCAAAACAGGAACATCTGGAGAACAAATACCACAGGAAAAATTTAAATTCTTCCCCGAAGAGCATGTCATGTGCTGTTAATAAGTTTAGTATACAACTATTAATTTGAAAGGCATTTAACATATTTGACAAGCATTTAACATTAGCTGCAAATGTTGACTTTTTCTGTGTATGCAAATCTAAGAATAATAAAAAGCAAATCTAAGAATAATAAAAAGCCTTTACCTTGTCAGAGAATTGCATTCTATGTATCACAGATTTGTCAAAGCAAATTACTTTATCTAGGCAAACAAGTGCCTTGGAGTAGAGCATAACATCAAGAGTCTCGACGTCGCTGAACATAAATAGTATTTTAGTAGAGGCACTTAAGAGCTCTAAATGTATGATAATAGCTAAAACCTAAAAGACCTCCATGTGTTGATGGGAATTTAAAGGCTATATGACAACTGTTTGTGAAAGAATACTGCTAGTGAGGAAACTTTTCCTGCTTGAAAGCAATCCAATGGATGTTTTTGAATCCTATAAAGAAAATGAAATGCTTGGTCTGGTACAGCAGTGAGAGTACAGCCAGCATTTTGTTTTGTGCCTCGGGGGACTGAGTTACATGGGAGACAGTAGTGCTCTAGAAGGAGAAACATGTTACAGATGATGAACAGCTTAGCTATTAGGGAGACCGGTGTCACTGTCATATTGTGAGAGACTGAAAATTGTTGGCTCAAACATCGTTAAAATCACCAAAGGACTTTTTCCACTGTAGCAAACTGTGCAAAGAAGAAACTGCTCACCTGTGACCACTGAAGCCATCCTCCCCCCACTCCCAAAGATGCCTGCTGACAGAAATTTGGACTGTGAGTTAAGCCACAATTGTCCAATTATCTCAGGTCTAAGGAGCAGTAAACGAGGCTGGCAGAGAAGAATGTATTCACAAAGAATGCAAAATCCGGCAGCTGTGCTGAAAATCAGCTCTGTCTGCGTTCGGCAGGGGGAGGCCATAGCCCAGAGACTCATCTGCTGAGGCTGAGTTTGCTCACACTGCCTCTAGCTGAGATGGGGCAGCAGAGATTTTGGGGGTGTGATGGCAAAACTTCTGATCTGCTTAAGACAGAAGCGGGGAACACCCACCACCAGAGGCTACAAGCAGATGCTGTGGACACTGGATCATGTTTTTCCTTATGCCAATTGTCCTCCCTTACACAAACCGACTCAGCTGTAAAATTCTACACCTCCGGAGTGGTCACCTACACATAAGGACATTCATGTGAGAGGTAGTAGAAGGGGTCATAAACCATCAAAGACCACTGAAGCACCCCCAAAACTCATTTCTAAGGTCTTCCACCAGAGGACTGCATGTGATCCTAAGGGTTACAACAGATCCAGAGCCTGTTGCAAAAGACAATGTAAAACTCCCCCCAGTATACAGAGGGGAGGTGCTGGATGTTCCCACATATACCTGAATATATATTAATATATTGACCTTAACATTTTGTGGGACCCCACCACCGAGAAATTCAGAGTGAAGAGAAACAAAGGGACACTGATGGATCCATGGGGAGGGTGGCTATCTTTCTACTTAATCTCTCTCTCACTCTGTCTCTCCCCCCCCCTTCTTTTTTTTCTGTTTCTTTCTATCTCTTTCTCTCACATTTGTTAGATAGCTAGACTATCTAACAAATGTGCATTAAATAAAATCCATACTATTGACTTTGGCTTATGGTCTTGTTTGCACCTTCCTTTGGTCAGAGACATCTCTCTAATAATTGTAATAATCAGATCAGAACACATATTGCTAATGCATTCTTCTGTATTGGAAACCCCAAAACCAGCATGAGATGAAAGCTACTTAACTGCACTAAATTAAAAACAATGGATATAGGAGTGACAGGAATGCACATCTTATGAACTAACCCATGACAAGAACAGGCAGACAATACATATACTAGCAATGAACAATACAGATGCAAAAAATTTCTGGAAGACCTGGCTGAGGGAGCTCTGTCATAGACCTGCTGCTGCAGCAAGTAATGCCACTGTACCACTCTTCTTCCTACCATTTCACTCTTGCAAAGAAGGTGGTGTTTTTCCATCCTTTGAAAGGGTGTCCCGGATGCAGTCAGGCACAGTCAGGCAGCCACAAGAGCAGACCCTTGTCTTAGGGTGGAAAGTTCCTGCTGCGCTTTCATGGGCAGAAAACGGCGTTTCAAGAACTATCACTCCACTGTGGGAGCATAAGCAATGGGAACAGGCCTGATGGAAAATGTGTTGGAAATTCCCCACCATGTCAGTCAGACTTAGGCACACCTGTGAAGACTGCATTAGTTTATATCAGTTGTCTGGCCTTTCCAAAGCCTGTTGCAACCTGATCTCTGAGGCACAAAATAAACTCTGCTGTGCCAGTCTCATTGCAGCATGGGTGAAAATATTTCTTTTTCTATAAATTCAGGTTTGAGTCAAATTGGAACCTTTGTCTTCAAATATTACTGTTGATCAAATTCTTCCCCTCTCTTCCTTACAGCCACATGAGAAGCACTAACCTGCCATCCTCTCAGATCACGCCTGCTTCAGTCCAGGCTAATGATTTCCCAAGAAACACTTCACAAAAACATTTGAACAGCTCCTTTCCTAGTATTTCAAGCAAATTAAAATAGATGGCATTGCCTTATCTTAGAGCATAAGGAATATAGAAACAGAATCAATGCACATATATCGTTCCAGCTTTCTACTTCTCAAGCATACTGTGACATAGTTTTGTATGAGCAGTTTCACTGCAATTGAATTGTAGAGCAATTTCACTATATTCTTCTGAATTCTGCTTCCTTATACTTGCTAGTTCTCATGAACATGTTCACAATCTTGTATTTCTTCCTCTAATAGTTTCCTTTCTAATTCAACTCTTTTTTTCATCTTTTTTTTATCTTTTAATTAATCTTTTTTCTTACCTAATGGTAAGAAGTGCAAAGATGATCTGCTTTAGAAACTTTATGTTATTAATACTAAGAAATTATTTTGAAAAAATTGAGTCAGATAAAAGAATTCTTGTTTTACTCTCTATGCTTTAAAATAAAAATTTAAAGAATAAATTAAGAAATTAAACACAGAAAAAAAATCTTGTTACCCTAGGCAGCAAAAGCAAACACTAGGCTACCCACAGCACATACGCAATAACAAGGTAGGCAAAACATGGAGTTCTACATATCTTTTACCATTTCATCACGAAAATGAAAATTCTAAACACAGATGAACTACAAATCTAAAAATGCCTTAGAAAATGTGTAGCAAGTTAAAAATGAAGTCTCTCTTACCAGCAATAAATGTAAAAGTCTATGTATTTTCTATCCTATACCATTCAAGAGCAGATTAAAGTAATTAAGCCAATTTTTTAATAAAAAAAAGGAAGCAGAAAGAGCAGCAGTATCAACAAAAGTTGTTTTACGTGACGGTAGCACAACATTTTGCACTGGGTTACTTTATTGATTTTATATAAAAACACTCAGAGAAATTACTGATGGAGCAGATAATACAGACAGCCTCAAAAGCTTATGTTTTTCCACGGTCCCTCAGTAATGAGATTAAGGAGCTACCATAAACTATCTTGCATTAAGATGGTGTATGTTAGAGTTCGCAGTATTTTCAGTCTAGATTTACATGTTTTGTTTGTTAGGGCAGGGTAGCCATTTCAAAGTTGTCTCTGTGGGAGGTTTTAAGCTTAAATTTACAGGTTAAGTAGCGTCTTTGTGACTTTTTTAAACCAGGTTTCTTGATTTGTGTTTAGCCAGAAAAGGAAGTGCGGTCATTTAAGAGTTCCGAGCACAATCTCATTAACAAGTTTAGTCAAATTTATTTTCTGAGACAGAGGGAGATATGAACAGGCTAAATATTATGCGGTTTCCCTGCCCTATTTCTCCTCTGTTCCTCAAACTCTTTTAATCCAGTGTTGTATGTGTGTGTTTTCATGCATTATTACTTTTAGTGACATGCATTCCTTCTGCAATCACAATCTGTCAAGAATTTAAAAAAAAATAGAAGTTTAGAATTCCAATATCATAGAATCACAGAATTCCAGAATGGCTTAGGCTGAAAGAAACCTTAAGATTACCTGGTTCCAATTCCCCAGCCATGATGGGGGCACCTTTCACTGGACCAGGTTGTACAAAGCCCCATCCAACCTGGCTTTGAATACCTCTAGGAATTGGGCGTCTACAGCTTCTCTGGGCCACCTCTTCCAGTTCCTCACTGCTGCCCTCTTTCAGTTTGAAATCATTCCCCCTTATCTTGTCACTATATGCCCTTGTAAATAGTCTCTCTCCATTTTTCTTGCAGGCTCCCTTCAGGTACTGGGAGGCCACCATTAGGTGACCCAAAAGCCTTCTCTTTTCCAGATTGGACAAACCAAATTTCCTCAGCTTTTCCTCATTCCATTCTCTGATCATCTTGGTGTCCCTCCTCTGGACTCACTCCAGGTGTTCTTGTCCTTCCTGTGCTGGGGACCCCAGAGCTGCATGCAGCACTCCAGATAGAGTCTCACAAGAATAGAGGGGCAGAATCACTTCCTTCAGCCTTGATCATGTAGAAGGAATATTAGGAAGGTAAAAGCTCAGTTAGAATTTAATCAGGCCACTTCTGTAAAGGATAATAATTAGTGTTTTTATAAATACATTAATATCAAAAGAAGGGCCAAGTAAAACCTCCATTCTTTCTTCAAAGTATGAGGGAATAGAGTCATCAACAGCCAACATAGGTTTAGGAAAGGCAAGTCATGCCTGACCAGTCTGATCTCTTTTTATGACCAAGGGACCTGACTGCTGGATGAGGGGAAGGCTGTGGATGTCATCTACTCAGACTTCAGCAAAACCTTTGTCACAGTCTCCCATGGCATTCTCCTAGAAAAGCTGGTAGCCCATGGCATGGACAGGTGCATCTTTGCTGAGTTAAAAACTGCCTGCATGGCCAGGCCCAGAGAGTGGAGGTGAATGGTGCTGCATCCAGTTGGTGTCCAGACACCAGTGGTGTCCCCCAGGCTTCTGTACTGGGGCAAATCTTGTTTAATATCTTTTTTGACAACCTGGATAAGGGGATCAAGTTCACCCTTAGTAAATTCACATTGGGTGGGAGTGTTGCTCTGCAGAGGGATCTGGACAGGCTGGATCAATGGGCCAAGGCCACTGGTATGAGGTTCAATAAGGCCAAGTGCTGGGGCCTGCCCTCGGGTCACAACAACCCCATGCACTGCTACAGGCTGGGGCAGAGTGGCTGGAAAGAGGCCCAGCAGAAAAGGATGTGGGGGTACTGGTCAACAGTGCCTGAACATAAGCCAGCAGTGCCCAGGTGGACAAGAACTCCAATGGCAACCTGGCCTGTATCAGGAATAGTGTGGCCAGCAGGACCTGGGCACTGACTGTCCCCTCTGAACTTGGCACTGGTGAGACCACACCTCAGGTACTGTGTCCAGTTCTGGACCCCTCACTACAAGAAGGACGTTGAGGGGCTGGAGCAAGTCCAGAGAAGGACAAAGGAGCTGGTGAAGGGTCTGGAGCACACATCCTATGAGAAGCAGCTGATAAAGCTGAGGTTGTTTAGCCTGGAGAAGAGGAGGCTCAGGGACAACCTTATCACTCTCTACAACTAGCTGGAAGGAGGGTGTAGCCATGTGGGTGTACATCGCCAGGTCATGTCCAGCCTCTCATCCACCAGCATACCAAAGTCCTTCTTGCAGGGTTGTTCTCTCTTCATCCCCAGCCTGAGTTGAAACCAGGGGTTGCCCCAGCCAAGGTGCAGCATCTTGTCCTTGGTCTTGTTAAACCTCATAAATTCTCATGGACCCATTTCTTGTACTTTTCCAGGTTCCACTGGATGGCATTTCATCCTTCAGGTGTATCAATGACACCTCTCAGCTTGGTGTCAGACAGCCTATCCAAGACTGTGCAGCCCACTTTTCCAGTATGCTTTTCCCCAAATATTTCTAATTAAAATAAATGTTTATTTGAAATTCAAAACACATATTTAATATGGCTACAGAGATTCTTTTTTCATTGTTTTTTTGGGCTTTTTAACTGATGTACAATTGGCCAGCCTGCAAAAACTGCTTCGATGTTAAGTATTTCCATTTTCTTTATAGTCAGTATAATAAACTTTCAAATAGTGAACATTTCAGAGAATTTTGCAGTTACAAAAATCAGGTACAATTTTTTACTTATAGCACTTAGCATAGAGTTGTCACACCTCCCGTCAGATTCTTCAGTTTTCTGTGCTAGCCAGTGTACCACTTAACTTGAAAAAAAGTCATAAACAGTTTTTCTCTTCCAAGAAATTCTTTCATAGTCAGTAAATGTACCTTCTGCCACCTTTCAACTACTTAAGCTTCAAAATAAATAACTGTGTGGTTACTGCAGTTTTTTATGCTGTCTTTAATAAAGAACACTATTTAAAAACCTAATTTTATATTGCAAATGCTAGTAACTTGAAGAGTATCATAGAACAATGTCAACAAAGAGGTCGTTTAGAGAACAATAAAAAGATAAGGTAGAGGACAGTTTTTAAGTATAGGAATAGATTGCCTGTTCCTCCAGATTTGGGTTTGTTATAGCAAAAGATAAACACTAAATACATGTAAAGAATTATTAAATTTTAGTTATACAAAGGAGGTACAAGTGAAATCTTGAAAGAAGAATTAAATGAGTTGTGACACGGAGAGAACAACAACTCTGTTGTTTGCAGGCCACAGAACACTCATCTCCAAAATATCTGATTTTATCACACAAATTACAGGCCAAAAATGCTCACCCAAGGTGCTACCCGGGTTTCATGAAACAGTAATGTGAACAGAATGATGCTCAGCTGCTGAGTTCCATGGTAGTAATTTGCAGGATGGAAGGGGAAAGGGAAAAACATTGAAGGGAGAAAAAATTCCATTAAGTCAATAAAGTCAGATATCATTCTTCATTTTGAAAATTGCAGCAATACTTTGTTTTTGAAGACAAGTTCTCTAAAGTGTGATTGCAATAGGTACTTGCATGACAAGTTGTTCTTTAAAGAGGTCACATACCTCCATTCCAACAAAAATACTATGTATTAAATGTTAAAAAGAGTTTTCCTGTTAGACCTTAATATGATATGCTACTAGTTGGTTAAGATGAGGAACTTTGCAGGCTGGCAGAAATGCGTTCTTATGAAAGATAAGCCTGTATTGAACTCTTTGGAAACAGCTACAGGAGATGAGCTTAAAAAGATTTTTTCATCTCTGCTTGAGAAAGTTACATTGGTTGGCAAGATCAATGCAAGTATCTACTTAATGCATACATAATTCCTTGCATTTGAATTTTAGTCCTCAGCAATTACACTGAGATCAAGGGCATTTGATTGAACATAAGAGGCTTGTTTTGTTTTGGTATTTTTTCTCTACATAACCTTTCCTCCTTGTTTCACATTTTCATTTCAGGTCAGTGACATTATTACAGACATCATTCTCAGTGTCCATGTCAGAGATAAAGTACCAATAGTACAAAGAATGTCTGCTCAGTGTCATGAGGGAAATCAATGAAAAGGAAAAACATTAAAACTCTATCAAAATAGACCTGCCATCCACTCATCTACAAACTAGATTTATGAATACCTGATACAGTATTTTGAAAAATGCACAGCACTTAGTTACTAATCCATGATATAGCTTGAGTGTGGTTTCATTATTGCTTTTTACCCCGAAGAGATTCTGCACTGTGAAAAAAAAAAAAGGGAGAAGAAACAACTATTTAACTCTTATATTAGTAGGCAAAATGAGATCACAAGTTGATAAGTACAACACATTCTTTTTTCAAAAAATCATCTTAAGCTTAGAAATAGACGTATTTTTCTTTTTTTTTTTTTGACAAATTCAGGCACACAGGGCAAAAAAAACTTGTAGTTGAAAACGAGATTTTAACTTTGAGTGAACCATTTCATATCAGTCAAAATATACTTTTACAAAAATGATGGGTTACCAAGATTTTGAACTTTAAATTTCTTTAATACAATAAAGTGACATTGTGAAAGAGATATAAACTTTTATAGGAAAAAACCCAAACACTTTCTCATTTAGCCTCCTGTGTTTTACTGTGTTTTTCAAAACAAGCTAGAAAAAGAAAAGCTCATTCATTAGCCTTTTTAAAATGTGTGGTTTTTCTGACTTTCTGTGTTTTCTTCTGAAAAAGGATTTTATAGGAAGAAAAGAAATTACCATTTAATTTAACTATTGCAGCATTGGCACATTGATGTAATTCTAAGCCTTTTTTAGCTAGGATCACTAAAAATGCCAAGTGAATGTAGTGGTAGGTTACATTCCTTATAATGATTGATATAAATCCAGTAGCGAGGCCCCCAAAGTGCCTGGAGCAGATGCCCTCATGTGTAACAGCTCAGCTCTAGGGGTTACCTGGCTCTTTCTGGGTGCACTTTTGCTCTCATTTTACCAAGACTTAAAACTACTCCTGAAGCTCTAAACTCTGAGGGCTTACAGTTCTTACTGTGTGCTGCATAGCAGAAAAGTTCTGTAACAGTTGAAGGGTTTATCTCTTCTTTTTATCCCAGCAACAGGCAAAGTGGAGCGAGCAGCAGTGTAAAAGTCCAATTTCTTCCTTTTTCTATTATCTGCAAGCCAGCTGATGCTGCAAACTTATACCAGCAGTAATCCTGAAACAGGAAGGAATCATCCAGGCATGATATTGCAAGACTGAAATCTGTACAACTCTGTCTTTTCCTGTATTTTTGTGTAATGATCCTGCATTCTTTTAGAAGAACAGTCAAATTACAGTTTTCTACTGCTATAGCCACTGCTTAAGAGAAACACTTAGTTTCTAACATATTCCTCCATATTTTGTCTACGCTGCGAGAGCAACGAATAGCTACACTAGGAGCTCTTGTTAAAGTTATAATTTCAAAAATATTCATTTCAGCCCCATAGGTATTAGAAGCAACCAAAAAAGTAATATTTGACAATGGGGTATGATGCACATGTATCCTAAGATGAAAATAATTGTAAATGTTGCTTTAAGATAAAGGTTTACTCTTAATAGGCTCTCTGATTGAGTCCTTCCTTTTTGTGAAGTAGTGTTTCACCCATCAGATTTCACTGATGTATAACAGTGATTTCTGCTGAGCGCTCTGGGAAATTCTGCAACCATCTTAGCAAGGAGAGTGAATTTTCAATATAGACAATGCTATCGGGGTCAACTATCTTCCTACAAATTTCACTTGCAATTTTTCATCTTGCTCTGCTCTCATTTTGCTTTCCAGATATGAAGAATGTATCAAATAAGTAGATCATAATCAACAGATTCCACTTTTCTAAGCCAGCCAGTTTATTAACTCAAATGTCCTGTTCTCTGGGGTTTTTTATGTCCTGGTTTCTTACTGTCTCCTCCAATCTTCCTTGAAGTACACCTAGCTGAAACCTGAAGCCTGAGTTTGACACAGCCCAGAGACAAACATAGCTCAGATTTCTGAGGAAATTTCTGCACTGTGAGGAGGAGTGATGAGGATGTGCAGAGAATAGACCCGCACAAGATAGAGAACGGAAAAACACAGAGGTAAGGTAGCAGCAAGAAGACTTAAGAACAAGAATAGCAATTTAAATAGAAAAAGAATCTGAGTGTTAAAAACAAGGACACTGATGACAGCAATCACCAGACCACAATTTCCATATAACTTTTTGCACTGCTGCTCCAGGCTATGTGTGGCTTGTTGTCCACATATGCCAACAGTGCTGGACAATTATGGTGACATATGAAAGCATTGCACATACATATCAGATTTCCTCGGTCATGTCTAGAACAGAAGTCAGGAGCTCACTTCAGAATCACTTCAGTGTTTTATGTCAACAAGGAATTAGGATCAGGCTTTCATGGTGCCTTACTCAGACACGTGCCTGCGGAGCATCCTCATAGCTGTCCCTATCTGCCGGCATGTCAAAACCCCGATGGAAGAGTGTCTTAAAACTGTAGAAGATAAAGAAAATACTAACCCAGAAAATTAGACACCACTGTTTCAATCAGTTTCATTTCAATAATGGTGTGGAAATTTGGAGTTTCAAATCACGAACATTGAAGAAGTCACAAAGTTTGTAATTAGAAATATACAAAAACACTGGCTTGTGGCTTTTGCCATGCCTTGGGAGGCAAGAATTCTGGGTTTCATTTTCAGCTTTATGTCAGATCTTCTGCTAGTATTTGGGTAAAATTGTTCATTCCTGCTATAATATAACATTTGAATTTGCAAATCAACAGAATTAAGCCACCGTTGGAATTTTTAGGCAATCTTTGTCAGCCCAGGTCTTCAACACCATTTGCATTACTTTGGGTGAACTGAGGCATGTAGAATCTAAAGCAGCCAATTTTTGGTCTGAAAGCCATATAGCTCTAAAAGCTTAAAACTAGAATTACCTAGTCTAAAGTGCCATGTCAGTTCAGCTGTATGGTTTTCTGACCAGTGTGACCAATGTGAACAAGGGGAGTAACAGGCAAGTCCATACTGTACCTGAGATTTTGGCAAAATTTCGTTTTTGAGGGGCTCAAGGGACAGTGGTAAATTTTTCTGTTGATGAAAAAAATTCTGAAATATTTCTACAGTTTTATAACTAACCACATGATACAAATTTACCTATTCAAATATCAATAGTAAGACCTTCCAAAAAACTTTCACCCCCCAAAATTTGAGTATAGACACAAAATCTTTTTACAAAGAGTGCAACTAGCTGTAGTGCAAATGTTGTTGAGGAAATAAAGGCTTACAAAGAAGTACATACTTTTCTGAATCCATGCAGAGAAACAACAGTTACCCCAGAATCTCCCAAGCCCTTGCCTATCTCGTTATTATTAAAAACAATAGATTTCCTTATGCTCTTCCCACGCCTAGCTCCTTTTACTTCCTTCATAGTTCAGCAAAACACGCTGTCTGGGTTGACATCATCTAAGTCAGGCTTATGATGTGACTATTTTCTTCAATTCAGAAAAATTATTTCAAAGAAATCAAAAAAAATTAAAACAAACAAACAAAAAACCCCAAGCAAACAAAAAAAAACCCGAAGAAAACAAAAAAAACCAAACAAAAAAAACCAGACCAGAAAACAAAAACAACCAAACCAAACCGATGTTTGGTTCTGATCCAAATATTCTGATCCACTGGTGAGTAGGAAATGAGGACAGATGTCCACTCAGATAAAATGGACAATAGTAATTTTAACAGGATGAAATCATTTCCCCGCCTCTTTATAAACACTCAGGCTTTGGTCCTCGCTTGTCTATCTACCCACTAACAACCATCGGTGGAGGAACTGGGCAGTGAGACATCTTTTCTTCTGTCTCAGGAAGGCACTAACACCAGCTGCTGCCCAGGAGCTTCCAGGCCAGAAGGAGTTCTGACAAGGAAAGCACCTGGCCTCCACCCTCTCCCCATATGCCACTCTCATCACTTTGGCAGGCCCAGATTGTCACTACGCATGCCCAGGAGCTTCTCCCATCCTGACTAATGCTTGGACTCCTGCTGAGTGCGTCTACAATGCCTGGAAAGTCAAGCAAGGCTCTGGATGGTGCTGAGGGGTGCGTTGGTGGCTCTTGGCAGCAGGTCTCCAAGCCTGTCCCTGAAGCTGTTGGCTGTGGTTCCCTGGTTGCCATGGGAAAGCAGCTGCTGCCTTGAGCTCTCCCCAGCCTGCTGCAATGCATTGAGACCATGGCCACAGCATCAGGCTGGACATATTCCATCTCCTGCAAAGCTTGGTCTGACCTGCATGATCCTGTGTCTACACCAGGTCCGCTTTGGCTGCATGATACAGTGGACAGTAGAAAAACAGTCTGTCCTGCTCTGTGTGGGCCTTGTCCAGTGCATCAAGTTCCTGGTATGGGTGGAAGATGACTTTTTAGACTAAACCAACATGCCTGCCACAGAGCTATTGGATGCCAGCAGCTGTATAGAAACAGCTCTGGACACCCAGACACTCACCATATTTTTTCCAAAGGATACCATTCCTCAAGGCAGCAGAGACAGTATCCAGGCCTGCTGTGAGTGGCCTCCCGCCTGACATCTGGGCAAGCATTTTTCAAGGCTATCCAGAAACCCTTGAGCTCATGATGCCCCAGCTGCAATAATTGCTGCAGGAGATCTAAGGGATAAGGCGGTGACTAATGGTTACAGCAAATACCCTGATCATGACCTGTCTGTGACTTCTACCACTCAACAAGGAGGCCACAGTCCAGGAGCTGCAGTCCAGCCTGCAAGACCATATAGCAACATTCTGGCACTGGCCCATCTATGTGATTGTGCACCAGTGTAAAGAGGATGGAAGGCATTTGGGCTGAAAGGACACCTCCAGCTCCAAAGGGGCAAGAGGACAGCCCCATGGATATCCCCAGACTCTCAACCTCCCTAGAGGGGACTCTTGCTGTCAGCATGGGCATCTCCAGCAGAAAGTTAGGAAGTTTTCCTTCATTAACACCAGAAATTTCCTAGTTGGATTGTGTCTTGCTTTCTTGTCCCTCCAACAGACATCAGCATCAGTTCAAGTTCCCTGTAACTGTGAATGTGATGCTTCTTCCAGTTGTGTGAAGAAGGCATCATTTGCTTTTTGTTTGTGATGAGGCAGTCCACTGCAGACTCCCACTACAATGTCATTTATGTTTGTCTGTCTACTCATCCTGACACACAAGCCCTCAGCTGTCTCATTATCCCTCCCTAGGTAGAGAGCTCCATACATCCCGGCTGCTCTCACCTCAGTTGGAATTCTTCCTCTTCCTCCTCTTCTTCCTGTCCTGCCCACACTGCAGAGACTGTATCCACCCACAGCAGCACTCCAGTTGTATGAGCTGACCCACTATATCTCCATGATCCCGTTGAGATTTTGGCCCTGCAGCCGCATGTTGACCATGAGTTTGTCCTCTTTACTCCCCATGCTGTATGCGTGAGAGATGTGAAGAAAGAAGAAGCTAGAAAGTGATCTCTAGCAGGCACAAGTCAAATTAGTTCTGG
Organism: Lycocorax pyrrhopterus obiensis; assembly: GCA_014706295.1. Lineage (NCBI taxonomy): Eukaryota > Metazoa > Chordata > Aves > Passeriformes > Paradisaeidae > Lycocorax > Lycocorax pyrrhopterus. Next base: position 46,977,299 of record JACSVZ010000014.1, on the reverse strand, counting down.
AAATATGAGGAGAAACGTTTCTTGGCTACACTGTGTCCCAGAGGCTGCTGGAAACCGAAATGACATCTTCTGAAGTGTCATAAATTCTGAGACTCCCCTGGCATGCTGGAAACTTCATTCACAGGAAGAGTCACTCTGACAAAAGATATGTAATCTTTTCTTGGAGAATACCAATGAAGAAAATCTCACATGCTCTAGTCCAAACATAGTCTGAATGAGAGCTTTCCTTCATAAGACAACATGCAATTGCACCATACCTAGTGCTTTATATAATTTCTTGGAACTACATTGCTATGATAGACAAATACATATGAAAAGCATGAGATAGCCTATAAAATTTTCTGAAAGAAAATAACGATAATTTAAAAAAAGCACCAATCACACGTTCTCCATCAAAACTTTCCTCCCCACACGCTAAAAAACTGAAGTAGTTTAGATGGAAAATGACAGCTTTTTTCATTATGTAACACTCCTACAACAACTGCTTTTTCCAGTTCCAAAGGGACCAATTAAAGAGGCAACGGCAGTGCTTGAATTTGTACTTTTTCCCATTACCTGAGCTATCATCTGGAAATACTGACCCAGGATGACTACTTAAATATTACTCCTCCGTGAGAGGGGTCTTTTCTGTTTTGAGTGGTTTGACTCATAGGATGTCAAGCGTATTTTTCTGAGAATGAGAAACTGCTTTGGTGATTCACTGTAAAAAAAAGGGCGAAGTCCAGAATAAAGTAGATACATCAGAGAAATGCATTTTGCTGGAGGAGAAGAGAAAGCAAAAAAGTACCTTAGGAGAGATTCTACATTACTTCTTCAAGAGTGTCAGTGAAAAGCTCACTAGTGACTTTTCCATTAAACACACACGTTGAAATATCATGTCATATTTATTATGGTTACTGTTTCCACATGAAAACTTTCTGCAGTTCTGTTAAAAGTGTGAAATCCAGGGAAACAGCACTTTTTATTTATATTTTTCAGTATTCATCTATTTTTTCCATTTTTCAATCTTTATTAAAATACTAATTTAATTAAAAAGCAGGAGGCTTTATACTGATAGAAAAAACAGGCTAATTTATCATATAACATTATACAGATAGAAGTAGAATATTATTACCACAACATCTTTACATCATGAAAAGATGTCATCATATACTTACAGGATTCTTAAGTAGAAGATTCTCCTTTTTATTTTCTTTTTGTTTTCTTCTGATTTTTCAACCCATTCACTTAATAAATTGCCACTGGCTCTACTCCTGCTTGAGATTACCACAATCTTCCACTTCTCCTCAGTGTGAATCATCCTTTGTTAGCAAAGCTACCCTTTAAAGATGGTAAGATTTCAAAGACTTAAATCCAGGTTTTGCTAATATTTACAATAAAGTTACCTTCTGTGCCGGTTTGGCCAAAAACTAGTAATATATCCCCTGAGAGAAAACCAGGTTGCAACCACCCTTCCCCCCGCCAGGTTCAGGAAAAAAGGAAATTTTTCCTCGAAGGAAAGTGAAAGAGATAAAAACTATTTATTTTAACAAACACACAGGAAAAGGATAATGATGCCAAATAATGAAATGAAATCTCTCGCTATAGAGAGAAGCCTGGGAAGATTTCAGAGTCCTTCTGTAGGTGTGGTCTCTCTCCTCCTCGGAGCTGGGTCGGTGAGGGCCCACCCCCGGGCCTCGGGGAGGAAATTCTCCCGATGTGTTCTGATGTTGTTGAAACAGTTCAGAAGAGAAGAAGGGAAAAACCAAAGTCCCAGGAAAAAAAGTTCAGCTCTCCGTCTCACGCCGGGAAGGAAAAAAAAAACAGCTGGCTGAAGGAAAGCGAGCAGGGTGCTCCCTCTGTGTTCCTGCAGCCAGAGAACGCAGAGGAGTGTAATCTCTGTGTCCTTGAGAAGCTGCTTTGAAAAGTTCATTTGTTTTTTTTTTTCTCAAGCTCAGTTTAAAGGCACAGAAAAGGCACAATATTACCTTTTGGGCATAGAGCATGATAGGGGATACACATGATAGAGTCACCCCAAAACACCTTCCTCACTTAAAATTGAGTGTAAGGTCTTGACTTCTAAAAGTTGTACTAGGTTTGGCTCTGAATAAAACCTACTACTAAAACAGGTTGCCCAGAGAAGCTGTGGATGTCCCATCCCTGGATGCAATCAAGGCTGGGTTGGATGAAGCTATAAGCAGCTTGGTCTAGTGGAAGGTGTCCCTGCACACAGCAAAGAAGTTAGAACTAGATAATCTTTAGAATTAAAGATTCTGGCTTTGATTTGCAAGACACTAAATTAGTGTCCCCAAGTCAAGCCAATCTTGCCCATGACAGTAATTGCTGAGTGATCTTCTTGTCCATACCTTGATCCACAACCTTTTTGTCACGTTTTCTCCTGCCTGTGCCTTTGGGGAGGGGGAGTGAGAAAGTACCTTGGTGGACACCTGGCATCCAGCCAGAGTTCACCAGCTCAAATGCTCATCTCACAGAACTTTGAAAAATGCCAGAAATTCCTGGCATTCTGGAGTATACCCAGTCTGCCATTCTTTTTTGGCAAGAGTGTTATGGTTTCCCTCTTTAGATGCAGTGTTTCTTAAATGACTGAGGGACTAATGCTGCAGTACCAACAGCACACTACCAATATAAACCTGCACAAAACATATACAGCCTACATATATTCTCTTCTGCTTTCTCTGTGATAGTTACTTCTCCTCCTAAGGAGCAGTAAGCACACAAAGGCAGTGCAAAGAAAAGCAGATCATTTTTCCTTTGCTTTGTGGCATTGAATTATTCATTCAGGAGCTTTCTGAATTTGTTCCAAATAATTCCTCTGTGCTACAGGAATTTAAAAGACATTTCTTGGCTCCTTAATAAAACTGAACAAAACTTTCAACCTGAAAAAATTTTTATCATGTCTTTAAACATTAGTCTTAATTGTAGGACTACTTCTGTATGTACACACCAAAAGTCCTTGTCGAAGGAATAGTTGTGGAAGAAAAACAGTATCTTAAAGTCTCTTACACTAGATTAGAGAGATTAGTAGATTTAGTAGATTAGAATCTCTTTCTCTTTAAATTCTCTGTGGATGAAGGAAGTTTATTTCATCCATAACGTGGCCACAGACTAACAATGGAAAAGTGTGCACTGCCTGACAGTACAGTGTAGACATCTTAAGATCTGCTCAGCATGAGATTGTTTAAATATAAGAGGTGCTTCAGCTCCACTACCAACGTTACTGCTGTAGGTGAACTTGCTGAGAAATGAGCAGGTTGAGAAGCTCATCACCCAGGCAGAGCTGTCTTCTTACACAGCTTCCTATGTCTAGTACTTTTGATAAGCCATTGAGATCTGCCTCCAGTATCTGTGTTACTCACATTTTCCCCTCCTACTTTGATAATTTTCAGGAGTTAATTAAACCAAGGTTTAATTAAACCAACTACCCCTGCACTAAAAGGAGTCTGCAAAATGGAGCTGAGAATCGCACATTCAGTAATAACACTGCCATTGAATGCAAACATAAAAATGTCTAAAATCAGCACCGTGTATTTCCTCTGCAACTGTCTATGTTCTGATACTGGAAACAAACACGATTTTGTACATAATATCAATTTCCTGTTCTATTATTATTTCCTATTATCTGATCACCATGCAGCAACATAAAATACAAATCACAGGGTTTCACACTTGATATGTCTGGCAGATCCCATTCATTGGATGGATTTGCAACTTAGAATCCTAGAATCATTGACATTGTACAAGACCTCTAGGATCATCAAATCCAAATGCTAACCTAGCACCATGACGTTCACCACTAAACCATGCCCCCAAGTGCCACATCTACATGCCTTTTGAACACTCTCAGTGATGCCTTAGGTTTTAGCTTTTATATTTTTCAAATTCTGTACTGCTTAGTGTGCAACGTTGAAGCTTCTTGTAGCCTGTTACTTTCTGCTCTCTCATGCTAGTTAGACATAACAAAGCATCTCCGGACTGCTCTTCAAGGACACCTGGACCATCCTGAGCCCAAAGAGTGTAAACCAAGGAGTCTCTGAAGGGGGGGTAGCTAAGGGGAATTACATCATTTAACGGGGGCTTTAATTGGAGAATTGACCCTGATATGCAAATGAACCAAACCTATAAAAGTGTGAAGAACTCGTGACCTGTCGTCCATCTTGGGGTCCATCTTGGCAATAGCCTCCGGCTCCCCAGGGTGTACCTTGAAGGCCCTTCAAATAAATACCTACTTTTGTTCCTTTACTCTGTCTAGTCTCTGTGTCTAGGAGGCCTGATAAGGCATCATCAGGGGTGGTGGTTTCACTGCTTCCCTGGGTAGCCTGTTCCAGTGCCAGACCACCCCTTCAGTGAAAAAATTTTTCCTACCATCCTACATGAACCTCCCCTGCACCAGGGCAGCTTGAGGCCACTTCCTCTTATCCTGTCACTTGGTACCTGGGAGAACAGACCAACTCCCACCTGGCTACAACCTCCTTTTAGGCAGTTGTAGAGAGTGATAAGGTCACCCCTGAACCTCCTTCCACCTACACCTCTTTTTTACCATTTCCTTTATACACATAGAAAGCTACTGGAAGTGCTTAAATGGTGGACTCACCTCAGGAAGCCCAAAACCAGCCATCATGTAAAAACTGCCCTACATTTTAATGACGAAATCAATCTTTCTCATGTTTACCAGCCTGGGTAGCCATTCATGAGCCAACTTGGAAAGTACCTCTAAACCTGTAACTGTCTGTGCCAAAGGAATTCTGTAGTTCACTGTTGTTTCTATTCTAGCAGCACAGGCTTACATAAGGTTTACTATGCCAACAATGCAATTTCTCCAAGGAAAATAACTATTTAAAACCATGAGAGACAGATATGAGATGACTGCAATTTTCTTCATTCCTTTATTACACTTCCTTTTTCACAAATTTGTTGTCCAGCATTGAGCAAAATACAATATTATCTTTTCTAGCTGACCCTTTTTCTTTTGCAGTCACATATCAGAAGTTAGTAAAGGCTGCCTGCACTTAGTGAAATTCTTATGCCATTTTTTCAGGTGCTAATGGATTTAGGGGCAGGCATCTTACATCAGTTCCGACTTCTGATACTCGTTAACTCTGACAGCTTAGTTAAGTTCCCTGCTATGTAAGGTGTCTTTGCTGTGCATGACTATTTGTACTGATTTTACTTAAGACTGTGTTAGAAATGACCTATTGTTTAAATATCATTATTTTAAGATAGTATTTTTATGGCATCTGCTGTAGAATATTTCATTTCCTCAACTCACATTCTTTTTATTTTTTCTTTTTGGTTCACAAATTTGCATAAAAGGAGGAAGATGGAGGCTTTTATCTGTACACACATATGTACACAGACATAAACACCTATATGCACACAAATTCTTCTAAATCACAAAACTTACTCACTTTCAAAATGCAGAACAAGCTTTTAAAATGAAAGCGGTCTTTGTTCAGAAAAATAAAGAACTCCAAATTTTCAAAACTGTGTTTTTTCCTGTAAAAGTCAGATTTTTTTGCTGAAGGAAAACCGTTTGAGAAGCATGTCTAGAGAACCAGTGGGTATGCTAGGATCTAGGACATAGGGAATAGAAACAAACTGTGAAAAAACAGAGCTTCTGTTTAATCCCTCAGTGTATAAATGTGCTTTGTTCTACAGGATTAAGAAGAATATTGTAAGATACCGTTACATCTTCCACAATTTTGTTTGGTTGGGTATACACATCATTCTTCCAAGGAAGCCAAACACATCATTATCAGATGTAGAAACTAGACACAAAAAGCAGTGCAGCATATTTAATCTTCCTGAATTAATGCTGATTGAAATTTGGTATATAAATTCTGCCTGGAAACAGAGCTTTGTAAATAAATGAAAAATGAAGCAAGATTATGATGATTGGTGTTGAAAAGTAGAATCTGACTCCTATAGCTTCAAGTTTACAGAGATATCTCTGAACTGACTCATCTAAAAAGCCGCTAAGATATGACTGATTTAGTCTTTTGCCCTTTGTGATCCTAAACTTAGTTTCTTTGGTTTTCTTTTACATATCCCTAATTGTAGTCTTCACCCCTTCTTTCTGGTGCGGCAGCTTAGTTTAGGTTCTGATGGCACTTTTGCTAGGTTGGTCATGGCTTTTATCCCCTCCACTGCTGTCAGAACACTCTACCTGACCTGTTGGTGCAGACCTACAGGGAGAGAGGAGTAGTTCTCCTGGTACAAGAATTTGACATCCCTCAGCCTTCACCATTGACTCTCTATTTTCCATCTCACCTTCTATTTCAACACTGCAGCAGCTTTATTTGGCAACACACATCTCCCACCTGCACAGCCACCCTGCAAATAACAGCACCATCACCCCCACCCTGGTCACAGTGAGGCCCCACACTGGTTCTACCACCTCTGTGACAAACCACAAAAAAGATGTCTCTTTTTGGATCAACTGTAATCCCTTTCCAGAAAAAAAATTTTTAGGACAAAGATTGCAGACAGTTTTCTTAGACTTTTTGTTACTTGAAGTTTTATGCTTTCTCATTGTACAGTTCTTCATTATCTGCATAATTGCAAGTGAACACACTCTTTTCAGTCATTTCTGTGGATTGGGTGCAAGGCTGTGCAGAGATATCACTGTTTACAGAGCATTGGGGATAAAAATGTTTATCAACAGGACTCAACTCTTCAGTTTTCTGGACTTGAAAATCATTCTAATAAATACCACATCTCTTGCTGACAGTTTTCAGTTTTCTTATGCCATTCTAGGTCTTGTCTAAAACTGATAATATTCAAATCACAACCCCGGAAACACCCTATAATGTTTTAGGATGCATGTGGTAGGAAACCATTTTTTCCACTCTTTTTTTCCTTCTCTGTACTCTGACAAGAAAGAAAGTAAGTTGATTTTTCCCCCTTACATTTAACATCTCTGTCTTTTTGTGTTCTCCAGATGCTCTTAGAAATTCTGCAGTCAGAGAGACATGTAAATGATCAAGACTTAAAGCATTATGGCATTCTGCTGCACTGAAGCATCCATGGGAAACTATAAATCAGCAATGAAAAGTCCCTGGTAAAACCATCGAGGACTCAATCAACCAGCCAGGTAGCTAATTCAGTCAATTATCACCAAACCCATCTCAGTCTATCTACGGAGTGCTGAGTGACTGCAAGCAGACGGTAGGTCTAACTATCTAGGCATCAGCATTTCAATTATTTCTATGTATACAGTGAGTTTAATATTAATGTTAACTTTTCCCGTTTTAAGACAGAAACACAGAATCAGTCTCTCATAACATTATTTCTATTAAATATTATTTGCAACTGAATTTTGAATTTATTAAATGGACTTTAAAAATGAGAGACTTCAAGGACGATCCTTCACATCACGCTGCCTTTTAAAGCACAAAGTGTTAATTCTTCTAGCATTTCACTAATACATTTCTTTAATGAAAGAGTACTTTTTATTTGCATGATTCAGGAAAGTCCAGGATTTAGGGAAAAAACCTGACCCATCAGAAAACTTGACACATATCATAAGGGACAGAAAATACATTAACAATTAATTTCAGGGAATATGTGAACATTTGTGTTATTAACTCCTGTAATTTCTAACATTAATCTTGACCACCTTTATATACGTATTTTTAGGAGCCATAGATGATTCTGACTGTTTTTAAATGCCAGCATGTCCAGGTTTGCTCTCAGCACACAAACTGTTCTGATTTTAGACAGAGCTGCTAAATCACAGTGTCTACAGGATGGTACTCATAACACTGGGATTTATAGCATACTTATAGTGCTTTCTGGCAAACAGAGGGTGAACAGAAGTCAACTCATCCTTATTCAACATAGGTATAGCAGAGAAACAGAGCTGCCAATTGCTAAAGAGCTGTAGATCTCAAGAAATTTGCCTTGTGTAGTGAGGATCCAGAAAGGGGCTCAAAAACATTAATACTGTCCATGCTTCATTATTCTGCTTGGACCTTTTCCAGGAGCAGTTTCCGCTTCAGTAAAATGCTTATTCGGAGCCATAGCACGATGTAGTGTCTTCATGAAGCATTCAAAGATCCCTCTACCAGCTTTGGTAAGCACTAATATTACTGCACTTACAAGGTGCTAAATTAATCTCTGCAGGGTGACAGAGATATTGCAGACATTTTTTGCTGAAGCTGGAAGTCAGCCTAATGCAAATCCCTAAAGAGGTAAAATAAAAAATTGTCATGCTGTGGGAAGAAACTGGGTATCTGGGTTTGCAAACTGCCCAGCAGCAGCTGGGGAAGTGTATAACGTACCCAGACCCTGAGTCAAAGAAATGGAAGGGATAGAAGCCTGCTGAGGGATGGAACGCCTCAGCAGCTTTCTCAATTTATTTGAAAAGAAGGAAAGGTGAAGGCGAGCACTTGGCATGCGGGTAAGGGAGGGCCTGGGGCAGAGGGTTGTGATTCAGCCTCAAAGCGCAACCCTCATGCTCTGCGCAGGTTTTCACTGTGATCCAAAGAAAGTGAGCTGACTCAGGAACTCCTTCTTCAAATAGATGTAAGACATGGCTTATTAGTGGAAACTGAACCCTTTATAGTCTAAGCAAAGCCTTTGACTGGGACTGCTGAGCCTTCAGAGACATAGCTCCCTCTGAGATATCTTTCCTGCTGAATATGAGAGGAAGATATCATTTTGTACAGCACGGCATGCTATGGGAATTCATTTATACCACTGTGCATGGACGTTTACAGTGAAAACCGTTGCCATGATGAGTGAGGCTCATGACCTCTCTCTCACCATGTTATCCTGAAAATTTCATTACAGCACCTTAAAATTCAGGAACTGCATTTACACATCTCTTCCTATACAATAAGGCATTCCTTTTCAATAACACTTGTAAAAGATCTTTTGCTAAGGGCTGTCAACAGCAATAATATTTGGTTATTAATACAGATAATTTTATCTGCAAGCAAAAATAATGTTGTAGTTGAGGTTAGAATAATTTTGAACAAATCTTGGATCCTTCTGTTCCTCTATAGAAGCAGATTCTCAGCTGACAGAAATGACCACACCTCATTCAGATGAGCTGCAACAATTTGAACCACCTGAGAATTTGTCTCATGATTTAAGAAGTCACTGTCTGTAGGACAGAGCTAATAATTAAACTCAGAGTCAGAAATATTAAGATTCTTTTCTTTTATTTGTTGATATATTATTTTTATAGCAAAATCAAGAAAAGTGTTCACCTCAGCACTAATACGTCAAACTGCAATTCTCCTCCATGTAATTCCCCTAGTGTTCACTAACTTCTAAACAACATGGATGGAGACCTAAAGTATCTCTTACTTGATGTTGCAGCTGTACATCCAGAAATGCTAGCAGTTACAAATCTGATTAATATCTTAAATGAACTCACTATGGTGAAATTCTGAGTTTTGTCACTTGATAAACTCTTTGAACATTTCCAGCAACAAGAAAGAAAATAAAAAGTTGTGATGTCTGTTTTTTCTTAGCAAGTGTATTTCATTGAATTTAATTTTATTCAGACTCAAAAAATCAGTATTTGCTCAAGTAATTTTTCATTTCACAGACAACAAAATTCCAGTTAATCTCTCCTTCACTGTTGCCCATTTGTGTCATGACAATTTTTTTTTTTAGTTTCATTACCTTCAGAGTGTTTCTCAAAAATAAAATAAAACTAAAGGTCTAAATTCCATTTCTGCTTTGAATATAATGCAAATTTCCTAGGAACATAGGCTTAAAAATGTGGGAGCCAGATTCAAAAGTATATTGAAAGTATCCCAAGAATAATCAATCCAAAACAAAAGGGGATGCTTAACCGCAAGCACTGTGGTTTGCAAGCAAATTAATTGGTTGTGTCAGTTGTGTCTAGATGGCATTGTTTAATTTAAGTCATCAAAAATTTAGCTTATTCTATATGAATTTTTACTCTTACTAGCTTTTCATATTGTTCCCTATGCACTTACTAAAAAAAATTCACTCTGTACAAAGGAAGAGAAGGAATCTTGTGCAGATCACAGACATTTCTCTTGCAGATTTCAGAAATTCCCCAAGAGGAAATAGGTGCTAAGTGAGGCAGGTATCCCTTCTTTACCTTCAGAGGTCAGATATGGCTGACAACATGAAAAAGCCTTTCATAAAGAAAGTGGTAGCCACCATCTTCCTACAAAATTCCGGACTAACTCTCAGGTAATATCAAGACACATTAAAAACCCTTAAAAATATTATGATAGAAGTTTTGGTTTCTGATGTTTCTTGGGAGGAGTGATCGGGAACAAAAGGATCCAAAGTCTAATTGGTTTTAATATCTGGTCTATACTCTCACAAGCATACAAGCCTTTAATCTATTACTGGGAATATCAGAGTAAGAGTACTCTGTGCAGTTTCCTCTACAGTGAGAGGACAAGAGGAAATGGTCCTAAGTTGAGGCAGAGGAGATTCAGATCAGATATTAGAAAAAAATTTCCCTGCCCGGATGGTCAGGCATTGGAATAGGTTTCTCAGGAAGGTGGTGAGTCATTGGAGGTGTTCAAGGCGCACCTAGATCTGGCACTGGGTGATGTGGTTGAGTGGTTTAGGGGTTACAGTGGCAGTGCCGGATGGATGGTTGGACTGAGTGACCTTAAAGATCTCTTCCAATATTGATGCTTCAGTATACATTTTCACAGAATTTGAAACACTTTTCTGTTGTACTGTACTTAGTATTTGGTTCACAGACTTTCACCCCCCACTGCCCGAATAAGATAGTTGTAGGTATTTTAAATGAAATTAAACATTTATTCTTCAAGGTCCTACAACATTTTCTGTTTGAAACAACTAACACATTTTTTTCAGTCTTCTTAATGCAGTAAAGCTTCACAGATCTAACTGTAATTGTGTTATTTGCTATGCAGTTTTCAAATATTAAGTGGGATGTGCCAATTGTACCCTAATGCAGGCTGTGTCCAAGTACTGAAATAATTAGTTGTCACTTAATGCAAAAGTGCTTTGTCTATCACTGAATGCCTCACAGGCTATTCAGAGTTCACAGTGAAACATGATTAAAAATACTAAGTTATATCAAACATCAATGCTCCAGTCTTGCTCCTACTAAACAGAGAGCCAGTAAAAGGACCCCAGCATCAATTGAAGAATGGTTTGCAATGTGATTTGTAGATGGGCTTATTTTAGGCACACCTGTGCTGCTTGGATGCCTCTCAGGAACAGCTGCACAACAGACCTGTGATCCATATCCATGTACCTGCAGCAAGCTGGTCCCGAGGAAGAGATGAAACTCTGTGGCTAGGAAGTTAGAGCTAATGATTTTTTAATTCTGTTTCCAAATCCATTGTTGATTCATTCTTCTACAAGGTTTTTTTGCAGCAGTGAAATGAGTATCAGTGACAATAGTCATGAGGATGTTCACTGAGTATACGGATATACTCATTCCCTGTTTAAACTAGGAGAAATAGGCAGCATAGGTTTTGAGTTGTCCAAGTGAGACCTCTCAGACATTTGGAAGGTGTCCTGGGGTGACTGCATGATACTGTTTTCCCTGTCGTCTGCCCTACGCCAGACATGAATCCTGTGCCTTTCTGTACCTTTAAGGGAGAGAAGAGAGAAGCCAAGTGAATTTTTCAGAGTGGTTGTTATCTCAAGGACATATACACTCCCCTGCGTTCTCTCACCGCTGCGGCAGAGCGGAGAAAAGAACTTTTCCTGCTTTTCCCAGCTCTCTATTCCTTTTCTCAGGAGAGTTAAAATTCTTTACTTTTTTCGTTGGCCTGCTAGCTGAGGCAAAAACTCTTCTGGAACTGTTCAGAACACCAGAACATCAGAACATCACAGGGAGGCCCTACACCTATGCCCGGAGGGGCCCACACCGAACCCCAGCTCTGGAGAGAGAGCAGAGCCACACCTACAAAGGACTTTGAATTTTACCAGGTTCTCTCCACAGCGAGAGGTTTTATTATTTAGCATTATTCTTTTCTCCTTGCCTATGTGCACTCTGCTTGTTAAATGAATAACTTTTTTTCACTTTCCTCCAAGGAATTTCTTCCCAAACCTGTCGGGGAAGGGCAGCTGAAACCTGCCTTCTTTGGAGGAGATATTACTTCCAGACTGTTTCCCTTAATTTGCCTCAAACTGGGACAGAAGGGAAGTATTTGGCTATCAGGATGCATTCCATTAGTTAATTCTGGTAATACACTACAGTGGGTTTGAAAATGGAAAACTAGTATAGCCATTTAATTTAGTATGCACTACATTTTTGGTCACTTCTGTTCAAGAAAAATAACAGTATCACACTTTGTACCCATTTAACTAAATCTGTGAAATTAAACAGTAGCAAGGTACACCTGGGCTCAAAAAATAATGTGCATCTACAGAACTAATCCAGACATAGACTGACCATTATGATCTCTGCAGCTAAAGTATCCACAACTTGTGTTAAGGTCCATTCCACTTTTCTACCGATAAAACTTGTTTCCTATCCTCACCTCCTAGCTTGTCTGTTTATTCACAGTCAGAACTTTAGTAACCATTCTACCCCATTGCATGCTGTGGTGGTTTTGGCTGGTGTAGAGTTAACTTTCTTCACAGTGTTGAGTTTGGAGATGAGTTTTGGATTTGAGCTGAACACAGGGTTGATCATATAGTGATGATTTAGTTATTGCTGAGCAGGGCTTACACAGAGCCAAGGCCTTTTCTGCTTTTCGTACTGCCAAGCTGGTGAGGAAGTCTGGGGTGAGTGAGAGGATGGGAGGAGACACATCCAGGGCAGGTGACCCAACCTGACTAAAGGGATATTCCAGACCATTTGACATCCTGCTCAATGTTTAAAGCTGGGAAGAAAGAGGAAGGAGGGGACGTTTGGAGTGATGGCATTTGTGTCCCCAAGTCACTGTGAGGCGTGAGAGGACCCTGCTGTCCTGGAGATGCAAAACACCTGCCTGCCCTTGGGAAGCAGGGAATGAATTCTTTGGGGTTTCTTGCTTGTATGTGTGGCTTTTGCATTTTCTATTACGCTGTCTTTATCTCAGCCCATGGGTTTTCCAGCTTTTACCCATCTGATTCTCTCCCCAGTCCCACAGGTGGCAGAGAGAGTGAGTGGCTGTGTGGGGTGCTGGGTGCCAGATGGGCTGAAACAATACATGCATGTCTTGGTTGCTTGGGAATTAGAGATACCATAGTGACTGAAATGAAAACATGTAAATTAGGTTGAGGGAAGATGTTCGGTGTCAGATTAAGGTAGGCTGGATCTTACCATGTCGTTTCATGGAACTAGCTACAAGCAGCAGCTCTCTGATTTGCCCTGAATTACACTGGAAAATCCTAATTTCCCATGGCCAAAGAGCAAAATAAAAACACTATGGCCAAGGCTAGATGAAGATTTCATTTTTTTGTATCAACATAAACTACAGTTTTATATTATTCCATTATTGAATTTTCTTGAGAGCTTGAAAAATGTGAAGTGTCAAACTAATATATGTGTGGCTTTTCTGTTGTTCTCTTGGTTGTTTTTGGCGGGGGGGACAGGGTTCTTTACTTTTATGAAAAGAGAAGTCTCTAAAATGTTTTCACTTCCCTTTTTTTTTTCTAGTTTAATGCACATTTTTTAGAGAAAAAATACTCTAAAACAGATTTGTCCTATGTGTCTAGGACTGTAGAGGAATTATTTATTAATGCCCAGGAATACTGAAAAGTGGGGAAAAAAACTTCTAATGCTGGTAAAATGAATACATGTGCAATGTCTATTTTAGCTTTAAACTTCATAGATCTTTTTTTTTTTTTCTAGTGCGTAACCCAACAATCCTACAATATTTAAAGATACAGTTATCTTGCCATAATTCAAGTCATAAGCAACTTCTGAGATATTGCTAAAAACTTCTTCTCAAGACTCTAACATTTATGAAAATATGTCCATGTGAGCTGGTTGCTAGTGAGTTATTAACATTTCTGTAAAGAGTTTGTGCTCCCTACATATATCTGAATAAATACCTAGACCGCGTTGTGCCTGTGTATTTTCATTTGTGCTCTTTCAGGTTTCTGTAACCTTTTCAATTTTTGTCTGTGGACAGCTGAAAATACATGTTTTCAAAGATGTCTCATTTGCCTTGCATCAATATATTTTTCCAAATATGGAAAAGGTTTTATAATCATCAAGAGATCAGCTGTTAATATTCTGTATGTTTTAAATTACAGTTAGATTATACTGTCTCTTTCCAATGAACCTGGAGGCAAAAATTCACCTCTGAGATAACTGATGCTTGTAGTTGCTTCAGAAAGACGTCTGCAACTAATGTACTTTCTCTGGGTTAAATTAAAAAACAGAGAGAGAGGAGAAATACAGAAAACATATTTTAAAACATATTTATTTAAAACTGCTCTCAAAATTAGAATATGGATATTTGTTCTTTTAAAATGCATCACAGGAGACCCAAAGGAGTGAAATGTGAACCTTTATGTTGCTTAATGGCAAAAATGACATTTTCAGTCTTTAAATGAAGCCTGCCTTCCTCAAGAATGACATAATTAGCAAAGAAAACTATTTTCCATTTTTACACCTGTCACCCTTCCTCTGCAATGAATCCTGACTCAGGACAGAAAAACTTCATTTTGTATGTCTACCACAATGAGGGACAGATATTAGCTGTTTATTCAAGCAGAGACCTGGAATGAATTGCTCCAGCAAATATCAGCATTTTCCAAAGAAGGGATGCACATGAATATTATAGAGGTAGAAACCCCTGGATATTGCAAATACATCATCAAACTATTACAGTGTCTTTATTTAACAAGAGTTTGGGGGGGCGGGGGGTGGTTTTGGGTTTCTTTTTTTCCTGTCACAGCCAAGTTAAGGTGAAACTCACAGTCTTTATTTAAATCCAGAGATTTCTCATCTCATAATTAGTACCACAGTTCACAGAGTGTCTGTGCTTGGTTTGACAAATCTGTATTTAACTAATTGGATTTGCAGAGCCAAAATCATTAATAAAATTTTGGGAATCTGGTTCTTCTTTAATGGTGGTAGACTGCAGCAGAAAGGTGCTATGGATTTACTTTCCTAAAGATTTATCTTAATGCCTTTCTTCCCTCAGAAGTGCACAGTGACAGGGAGAGAGGCAGGACTCTACACAGAAACTTTGAGAAAGTAAGGCACTGAAGACATTTTTTACTTAAAATCAGTTAATAACAGTCCATTTCAGTCCTCATAGTTAAAATCTATAAAAGTGTGTTGTTTTTTGTGCTTCTTTCCACAATTGAGAGGCTTGCAGCCTCTGCTATGGTCTCTGAAAACTAAACACCAGCATCCATGCTTGGTGTGCTGCAAATCTCAGCTGTCCACAATGCCTTCCTCCAAGCTGCAGTGGGTCAATTGGCTTTGCACCCACTTAATGTCTAAACATCAGGCAGACAGATGTGATAATAGGGGTCAGCCTGATCCATGGCATCAAACACTCAGGACAGAAAGAATCCCCCTGTTCTTGTCAAGGTGAGTTTTTGTCTGCCATGGATGAGCAGGCTGCTCTCACTAATTATGTGAGTCTCCAAAGCACAAAGTCATACATTAGTAATGCAAGCACTTCCACATCAGCTTTAAGGAGAGTGAAAAGCATGTTTTACAGTAAACAGTGGAGTTAAACACAGCCTTGAAAGCAAACATAAGCTAGCTTTCAGCAGCCAAACCCTTGCCCACTGAGTACCTTTTTATATCTATGAAAAATTTATGTGAAATGGTCTTTCCAATTTGGGAATGCTTTGTGCTCATTTACACAAATGTCAATGACTGCACAATATTTGAGGCAGTATAAAAATCTGCTCGAGATGTTTCATATTCATGTCAGGATAGGTGGGGAGGACCTTTGACCATTTCAAAATTTCTGGTAAAGGAAACACCACAAATACAAAGGGAGTTGGCCTCCAAAACAACAGTTGACTTACGATATTCCCAGGTACCATCAGGAAAAAAAGAAAATACCATATCCACGACTTTGACATGGAAAACCACTTTTTGTTAATTAGGTAATATAACACTGTAGCCCTAGGTTACACAATTGATTGAGTTGAAATCTTCTCAAGTTGGGACAAGAATAGGGTGATACCTATAAAGTGGAGTAGCTTAACTCCACTGACAATGTTGAGTGTGTGTTTGTTGGATAATCGGAGCCTTAATGGTACTGGTAATATGGAAGTGACATATACGAGCTATCATTCAAACAATGTTTTTCATACCAAGTGCACTGCGGGATACTTAGACACCTAAGTGGTACTCTAAGTACCATTTAGAGTATTTTATCACTTTTTTTAAGGCATTACCTTAGACATCAGCCAAAAACTTTGTTCTGTTGAACTGAAGAAGTCTGAAAGACTGAAAAGGAGACATGCCACTAGGAAGGATTTGAATGTTGTTTAAGGACTTGAATGAAGTTAAGGACTTTGCTGAGCTGTGACTGGCAAGAAGAGCATAAAAATTAATGCAATTATTTTAGCATCAGTGTACTGATATTGCAATATCAATCACCAAAGTCTAAAAGGTTAAAACAAAAATGTATATCATGTAATTTCTGTACAGTTTAAATTATTCAAACGAAAAGTTTGTTTTCTGAACTTCTAGTGTTCGTCTCATTGGCCTCTCATTATCCATCTGTCAAGGAAACTGAAAGGTTCAATAGGACTGCTGAAAAAAAGAAAATAAAAAATGAAATTATCTCAACTGAGAACAGAAAAACTATGTATTTGCATTTATTAAGACATGATAAGTACTTCAGAATTTTAGAGCTGAATTGTGATCATCTTCTAGGATGCAAGTTGAAAAAAACTATGTAAGTACCATTAAAATAAAGCTGAAAGAACAGGTAATAAATCCATTTTGATCTATTTATGAACTACTCCTTTTTCAAGACTAAAATCCTTTTTTTTTCTTATTTGTTGTAGTCCACACTGCAGTCACTACTGATGAGTCATATATGCCTGTTTACTGTTCAGACTGAAAAGTGAACCAGAGTAAATTTATAAAATTTTAGGCACTATTCCAGCCCACTTTTGCAGTAGCAAATATTAGGCAAACACTTAGATGTGCATTTGAAACTAGCCATTTTCTGTCTCTCGTCTACATGTTCCAATCTGCTGTACCTGAAGGAGACCAGGCACTTTGTGAAATGTCACACTCCATACAGCTGATGAAGACATTAAAGAAAGAATTTTAGGTAAAATGAAATGTAGTCTACAATGCACAGATCTAAAGAATTTCACTGGTGTAGTTATCTTTACAAAGAGATGGTCTAGAGTTCTGCCATGTACCCTGCTAGGCCCATCCTTCCTACCACAGTAGGAACACAAGAGCCTTTCAGCAAGAACCACTAGACAGCCCACAGAGAAATGGGTGAGTGAGAGGGACACTAAAAGAGACAGAATTATATATAATAAAAAAAGCTACTATTTGATTTTCCTCACAAATATATCACAAATTAATTTGTATTAGGTTTGGGACTTAAAATTTAAATGCATCTCTTTGGCTCTCTAGTGCAGAAACTTAATTAGGTGTCTGTCTTCAAGCACTTCAAAAACTTTTCCAAAATCAATAAAGACATTCCTACTCAGGACCCAGAGGAGAATTGCAATAAAGCCCTACTATGGGAAGAAACAGAGGAATTCAAGTTAAACTCTCATGGCAGAGGTTCAAGTTAGATTCTGGACCTGAAACATCGTGTCTGGAATAATTTCTATTATGCTAAACTTCCCTGTGTTTTATGCCCAGATATATCAACAACGCTGCAAAAAATTCAAGGCCATGTTGTAAGGGTGTTGAATGTCTATGGAGATGATGCAGATAGAACAGGAATTCCATTCCCACCTCTTCAGTCCATCTTGTGGAATGAAAAAAAGGTGGGAAAAAAGTGTACAACATATTTTGGTAGCCATTATTTCACTGAACCTACCCACAGGTCAAACATGGTTTAAAGTAAGCTAATAAAACCCAGATGGAGGACTATTCCAAATGCAATCCTCATACGCCCTCCAGGATTAGATATTGGTTCCCAGTGTGTTTCAAGTAGTAAAATTTTCTTTCAAACTCCTTTGCTAAGAGCCTTATACTAAAAAACACCACCAGACTCTGAGGAAAGCAGTAGAAAAGTTTCCACCTGAACAATGATCAGAGGAGTGATTTAAAAAATGCCCTTAGTGAAAGTAAGAGATGGAGATGGAACAGAACAGAGCCAGCCTGTTAAATGAGACCTGACATTCCAATGGATATTTTTCAGTACCCGCTGTTACTACACCTGAAAAAAAAATAAAATTAGGAAAACCAACAAAATTCATGTACAGATTAAATCATTTTAGACAGATGGGAAGGACTGCTAACTGGGAACAGAAGAATAAAAAAGTTTGTTTATCTGCTTACCTCTCTGAAAGATTAAATTCTTAGACAATTCATAGGTCTTTAGGGAGTGAGCAGACAGTTTAAACATATGTTGACTGAAAGCCAGTGACTTAATTAAATAAACTCCTTCTACATAAATAATGTATTTAAACTGACAAAATGATAATGTCTTTACATATATAGCAATTCCTTTGGCTTTCATGAAGGCTCAAGATATCTTGGGCTCAAAGCCACCTTGAAGAATTGCTTTTTAAGGAGATCCTTGGAGTATGGGACCCCTTTGATAGAACAGAACAACTACAGATGAATTTAAAACAACTTTCTATTAACCCTCTGTGAAATTTATGTAGAGTGAAGAGTTATACTGCAAGGGCACGTTTTTCTCATTACTCCTTTACTATGGTTTTTCAGAACCATTTGTAATCACAAAATAAACAACTTCCATTTTTCTGCATTTCTTTTTTAGCTGCTCCTCTCTTGTCTAAAAGATTCTCATAGACAAAAAAAAAAGTTAACTGAGTTTGTATTTTCAGATTTTTTTCTCAAAAAAATATTTCCAAGCTACCAAAAGATTAAATTAAAATACATATTTTATTTCTAGAAGGACTGTCTCAGGGAGTTTATTCTAGCTACTCTGCCAGGAGCAGTAGTGTTAAAAAAATCTGCATGGAAACAATTACAGTTTGATTTTCAGATACAGTGAGAACATATTTAAAGGAATTTCATGTTGTATATTAGAAAACACCCTGAATAAATTCAAATCATACTACTTCCCATAATTTATTTCTCCAGACGATTCAGATTTATGCCTACAGAGTAAAAGGAAGAAAGAATAATTAAAGTGAAATTAAGTGAAAAAATCAAAGACCAAAATTCTCACTTGTCCATATTAACTGCCGTTTAGCAGTGACTAAAATGTACAGAGCATATTTTAAAACATATTTTTCAATAATAGGAAAAAAATAATTGTTGAAAAAATTCCGTATGATTTTATATAAGGAAGTGCTACTTGAATGTATGAAACACTACTTGGAGATTGGTTTATGCACTGTATAAGTTTCAGCTATTAGAGCTACACAACTATGTGTTTTCAATCAAGTTCTATAAATGATAAAATTTTTTCCATGGCAGAATAATCTAGCAAAGGCTGTGTGAATCTGGAATTTAATTTGCTTAACATAAGAGCCAGTCAGCATTTGATTGATTCAAGATGTGGAAAGGTAGTAGAGCTCAAAAAACTGTACATGAAGTACTTGATTAAACAAGACAGGAATCACAGGGTTGATTAATATGGACTCATAGCACCAAGACCAGTTCCAAGCCATCAGCACTGCAATACTGAGGGAAAGAACATAAATTCTTACACTCAAAAGACATCACAGTTTTTATCTTGGTACCACTGAGAAGAAATTAAATTTTCTGTTATATTCCACATTCTGAAGTGCACTTCCACAGGAAGAAAAAGGAGATGTGTAACTGTTAAAGTATAGATAAATTCCTCATCTGGTAATAGCAATATTTCCATAAGGGGACATGATCCCCATAAATGGGAATGAGCACCTACCTATTATTTTCTCTGTGTTACAACACTGCGCATAAATGTCAAAATAAAATATTCTCACCCCTAAATGTTTAATGGGTTTTCAGATCATTATAGACTTTACTTTCTTCTCAGGGATCATTCTGCCTCTGTAAATTTACGGGGTTTAAGAGTCTGGACAGAAAAATGTCAAAGGAAATTTATGAAAAACTCTTCTTAATGTTGCCTTTTAGTAGAAAGATATTTGCCATTACATTTTCTGCCTCTTGAGAAAGAGTAAGGTGGGAAAAGTGTAAATCTACTCACCAAATATAGACAGGTTCCTCAAGTCATCTCAAAGATCATACTGTCTGATAAAAAAAACATTCACACAAATGTTTTATCACAGTGGCGCGCAATGCTCCTCACTTTAGGGAAAGGTTCAGAAGTGATAAGGATTACCAGCCAGTCAGAGCACCAGAGAACTGTTCAGGCCAGCATGGCATGACTAATAGTTCCATGAGGAGAACATACACCAGTAAGTTTCCAAGGGCCAGAATTCACCTAAGTGCATTTTCAAAACTTCATTAATTAATTTTAAATAATATTTAGTAGCACAGAAATAGAGAGTCACAGCATCATAGAATGGTTTGGTTTGGTTTGATTTTTTGGTTTGGTTTGGTTTGGTTTGGTTTTTTGGTTTGGTTTGGTCTGGTTTGGTTTGGTTTGGTTTGGTTTGGTTCGGTTTGGTTTGGTTTGGTGTGGTGTGGTGTGGTGTGGTTTGGTTTGGTTTGGTTTCGTAGGGACCTTAAAGATCATCTTGTTGAAACTCCCCTGCCATGAGCAGGGACACCTCTCTTTGGTCAGGTTGACCAAAGCCTCATCAAACTTGTTTCCAGGAAAAATATTAGCAAAGTTCTTCAGGAAAGAAAAAAAAAGTTTTAAGCAACCAGTGGCATAATTTAATTTTATATGCAAGTGAAGTTTGTAATTGAATGTTTCATAATGCCTGTAATGTAACATGCTTACAGTCAAATGGTATACCAAATATTTCAGTACACATATAAATAACACATCACTTGCAGAGTTTTGCCTTGAATGACCTGGTTAATCATTAATCGCTGTAGTTAATCTCACCAGAAAGTAAAGTCCTGGGACAAGTTTTAACTCCTTGTATAGGTACTGCAAAACAACAGATGAAAAAATAACTCATGGATTGATTTTCTTATCATGGTTTAAAACAGCATTAGTATTTATTGCCTGAGGGACATAGCATAAAAAACAGCAGATCAGAGTTGACAAAGTAGTAATAAAATTTAAAAAGAAATCCTTCATGATTTTGCCTACCTCATTTTCCCACAATAGAGCAGAAATCTAAAGTTACTACAGAAGACAGCAATCTGCTTCAGTTCACTAGGACTGACAAGGAGCAAAAATACCACAGTCCTTCATTCCTGTTGTACTGTTTCTACAGTGTGTACAAAGAACTGATTTGTGGACAAAAAAACCCCAACAAACTGATATCATGGCTGGCTTGCACTCAGGCCTTTTGTGTTGGGGCATTCCCTAGACATGGCGCTTGAGGAGTTCACTGGAAACTCTCCTGCCAGTGCTGTGTGGGCTGTGTGGATAACTCTGTGCTACTGAGCGGTGTTCCAGAAGTGAAGCAACGTTAAAATAAGCTTATCTCCAATTCAAAAAGTAAGATCATGACGATCCATATGTATTACGTGGAATTCATGCCAAAACATCAAAACTTGATGCAAAAATTAAGTTTGAATCAAGTGACACTGCATCATCTATAGTCCATGCTCATATCTTCTGGTTTGGGCACACAGATTGTTTAATTTTAGTGCATACACATTCAGTTTTGCACCATTTTATTTTAAAGGAGATTTTAAAGGCCTTTAAAGAAAGACTTCTTTCAAATTATAAAATCATTTTAAAATTATGATTTTTAAGGAAAGAAATATAAGGAAAGAGAACAAAAATATCTTTTAATTCAATACACAAATATATAGTGTATTAGAGTGTTTCTGAACAGCATTTGTGCCTGGAACAGCATCATGTGACAATATCTATTTTTACTTTATTCTGGCAGCCAGGTGTTAGTTAAAATCTTGGTTTATGAATCTGCTGTTTCTATAAGTAGGATGAACCATAGCAATTTGTACACATACATTCAGTTAGTTCTCCATTAGTCATTGCCTTCTGGAACCCCAAATCTAACTTTTAAAATATTAGGAAAGGGAACAAATCAAACACCTGAAAAGTCAGAATAAGAAGAAGAAGCTTTACAGCTGCTTCACCCATACTCAAGTTTTGTTTGAGCCAGGTTTCCTTAAGCCTTTTCTCTCTTGTTCCTTCAGTCATAAGTGGTAGGTTTCCTGCCTAGATTCCTGCCAGAAGACCCCTACCCCATCAGCCCCTCTTTCTCCAGCCATCAGATCTCCCAAGTCAGTTGCTGGTCTCTCATCTCTACTATTTCGTGTGTTCTGTCAGTAAATGTTTTTTAATAATTTCTGTGAACTTGCTCCATCAGACTGTCAAAATCCAAATTTCTGTTCAAAATTCCAAAAGTATTAAAAGTCTCCCAAAGTAAATGAGTCAGATTGTTGGTAGGTTTATTTTTCTGTTTTGGGGTTTTTTGAGGGGGAGGGGTTTCTTTTATTTGGCCTTTTTTTGTTGGGCAGGGGTTGGGACGAGGCAAGTCAGGCTTTTGTTTAGTTTTTTTTGCTTTGGTTTTGATTTTTTTTTTTAAATGGGCAAAGTGATGGATTTTGACTTAGTCTTGTGCTCCACAAATAATTCTCCAGGGACCGAAACCCGTTTCATTTCATCTACAGGTTTATGTCTCTTATTCAGTGGCTGGCTCTGACTGAAGCATTAGCTGTGTTTGGATATTTTTCCTGTGTTTAAACTGTATGCATTCACAGTACTGCTTTTCCTACTGTTGGAGTGCTTTAGTTCACTCCCCACAGTTTTACTCTCCAGTTTCACATAAAATTTGCTTATCTTTGTGATGTGCTTATCTCTATCCAATTTTAATGAAACTAGTCAATAAATTATTTGAGTAGGCAAAGAATACTTAGACACTGGAAATTAAACTAAAGCTAACCTAACCAGTTGGAGTTTTTCAAACAGTAAGGCTGCAAGAAATTTTTAATTGTATCCAGACTTTTTATGGTTATCATTACCTTGACATTCACCGCAGCATCTTGTCAGTTTAAGAAAGAAAAAATATATTTATCACCTTTTGGAAGTATTTGTGAAGTGCTGGCAAGATTGGCAGCTTTCAGAGCTCCAGGAATACTACTGGCAAACTATTCTTCCTTTCTTGACATTAATAAATGAGATAAGCTGTAGAAATCACCAATGCATATGAACAACACAATAATAATTTCTACTTGTTAATCAAAGGAAAGATTTCCCATTCTTAGCTTACAGTTAATAGGGAACAGATAAACACAAAGAGGTCATTTCAAGACCTTCTTCACCCCAGATTTGAAACTAGATGTCCCATTTCCACAAGCTGGAGTGTGCAATTCATAGACTTGATATACACACACAAGTATTTCTACAACTGGAGGATGACCAAACCCAAAACTGACTAGAGCTCTGAAATTAAAGTACACTGAACTGAACTCTCTTCCTTTTGTGAGCTCTCTACATACTGTCAAAAGATGCCCAAACTGAAGGAAAGAGTTAAAAAAAAATAGAAAGATTTATCAGTGTGTTTTCTTTCCGATATGACCCTCTGGCTTGCAGGATACTCTGCTCAGTCCCCAGTGATCCCAGGGTTGATTCTCTTTCCGTTACAGAGGATCTTTGAATACTTGAGGTTGGAAACAATCGCTGAAGTTTACCTTGTCCAATCCTCCTATCCAAGCACTCAAAGCAACTGTCCAGACAAATTCTGAATATCTCAAATGATGGAGAGTCCACCACCTCTCTGAGCAGACTGTGCTAGTGTTCAATCACCCTCAGAGTCCAAAAGGTTTCCCAGTGTCTAGAGGAAACCTCCCGTGCTTCAGTCTATGCCCATTGCCTCTTCTGTTTCTGCCCACTGCTGGAAGAAGCCTGGCTCTGTCCTCTTCACTTTACCTCTTCAGGTATTTAGATACATCAGCAAGATGTCTCCTGAGCCTGCTGTTCCCCAGTCTCACCACTTAGATGGGGCAGTCAGATGATAGTACCTTATTGTGGTGCAAGACAGGCATCACAGGGTGAATTAAGATAAAGACTTCACACCAGAAAGCAAAATAATTTGATGGTTTGGACCAGCTGACTAGATTGTACAACATAAAAACAAAACATAACAAACCCCAAGCAAGCAAGCAAACAAATTAAAAAGAACTTGTTCATCATAAGACTCCAGACAGTATCTCTTTGCTCACCATCTGTCCTTATTATGGTCTCCAGACCCAGATTTTTCCTACTGCCAGGTTGTTTTCTGATCCTAATGGAGCACTTTGGATTCAGGATTCCTTCTCTAGAAACAAAAACTGCTTAAGGTGCTGTTACAATCCGATTGATGCTTTTGATTGACATATTTTTTAGACATTTCCTATCTGTTGGGGGTTTTAGGAGTTCTCCTGTTGTTCATTTTCTCTTAAAGAATTTTTCCCATATATGTTTCCAGGGGGACAAATTACTGGGTGCTTAAGAAGAACAAAAGAGCCGGCCACAGAGGGCAGGGGTACAACTAGCTACTTGTTTTTCACCTGGGGGGTGGGGGAGCAGCGTTTGCTGGTGCCCTCAGTGTGGAGAGGGAGTTGGTCAGAACTGGAGGTTCCTTCTTTTTTGGCGGTTTTTCCTTCTACCTGAGAAACCCGGATTCCCAAGCCCACCTTTCCCTGCCCTGCTGGGAGCCGGGCCGCAGCCGCTCTGCTCTCCGCCGCGGACCCTCCGCTACACTATAACCCTACACACCCTTTGCCGGCTGAGACCTCCCGGAGCTCCCACTGCAGCTCTGGAGTTTGCTACATCTCGTCTGCCACCCGGGATCTGTGCTCGTCTCTGCTGCTCCAGCCTGCTGCTCCCGAGGGTCCGGCCGGACACCGGGATCGGCCGCCCGGAGGGTTTGTTGAAGCTTTTCGTCCATCCTTTCCCGGGACCCCGAGCCGCCCCTGCCAGCTGTGACTGGAACTGCACCGAACGGGGGTGGGGGGGGAGGGGTGCCTGATAGCCGAGAGAGGCTGGCACTGGGTTTGTGGTTGTGTTTGCTGTTACTGCCATAGTTGTTGTTGTTTGTTTGCCTTGCCATACATATATATACATATTAGTAAAGAACTGTTATTCCTACCCCTCATACCTTTGCCTGAAAGCCCCTTAATTTCAAAATTATAGTAATTCGGAGGGAAGGGGGTTGCATTTTCCATTTCAGGGGAGGCTCCTGCCTTCCTTGACAGACACCTGTCTTTCAAACCAGGACACTATCGTATTTTCAACTACTGTATTTCTTCTTTAGAATAAAATGTCTTTGTACAGACTTGGTTTTCTTACCAAAATAAAAGGATTTTATCATGTTTCATGTGTTTCCTGTGAGATAGATAATTATTGGGACAACTAGAAACTAGAATCCACTGGAGCAGACAGGAGTTAGCAGAAGGATAGCATCCGTGTGACTGTTTCTGCATGAAAAAGCCCTTATCATCTATGGAGAGTCTCACACAAGAGAAACGGTTTCATCCCTGAGAAATAAACAATGCATAAACCAATTCTCAGATAACTAACAGTGTTAGTTCTTGTAAACCTCCCTCTTTTGTGCAATGTACCTGTTCTTCAGAACACTTTCAATGCCATTTGAATACTGCCATACTGCCAAACATATAAGAGAAAGTGAGTGGTTCACATTCTGCTGTTTGAAGACAATAACTACCCATGTGTATTAAAATGTAACTACCTACTGGCCCTTGGAGGAAGAGAAGCATATGGGTATGCTTTTCTGGAAGCTGAATGACTTATGAAAGTCAGTAGAAGCTCATGGGCCAAAACCAATCTAGAACCAGGATTTGGAGTTTCACGACATGAAAAACTGCAGACTCCAAATGACAGAAGCAGGTCAGAACTTAATTAATACTACAGATTGTGAGAAACTGAAACATTAATGGTTAATGACTCAAACAATAGTCAATGTGCAAAAGCAGTGGGTGCTTTGCTGAGGCCAGGTTTGCATCCCCTGGCCCCAAAAGAAGGGGAGGAGGAGAGTTTTTTGTGTGGTAGCGAAACCTCTGGCACGCATCAGACAGAGCAGATGAACACCGACCACTGAAGGCTGCAAGCTGGGTTTTGATCCAGATAAGGGAGAAGGCAAGTAAGAAGCAGACCATGCTGAGGTACAGAACTGCTTTTTAACACACCAATGTTCTCCCTTACACGACCAGCTTGGGTGTAAAGCCCCCTGGGGAGATACTGGGACATTCACGTGTAGGCCTGAGGGTATCCATCCCTTCTGGTGAGGCATAACTGGCTCAATTACACTGATATGAGAGGCAGCTGTCTTGTTTTAGAAGGTGTCATAGACCACTAAAGACCTCCAAAGTGCCCCCAGACTCATTTTTCGGGCCTTCCACCAGGGGACTAAGCATTATCCACAGTGCTCCATCAGACGGTGTAAAACTCCCATCTGCCAAAGGGAGGTACCTGGGCATACCCACATCCCACATAAATCTGAATGTATGTTAACCCATTGAACTCTGTGTTTCATGGGCTTCCCCCACATCTGACAGATCAAGACTGTGAGCATCACTTCAACCAGTGGACTTGGAAACTGCAATAATCAAAGCTGTTACTGGATCCAGGGGTAGTGATATTTTTCTACTCTTATCCTTCCTCTTTCTTTCTTTCCCTTATACATTTTTGTAAGTGTTGTTTTTATGCTTTTATATTGTTATATTACTACACATAATAATAGCCAATAATAACCTCCTTTCCATTGCGACTAAATTATTGGGAAATAGAACTTATATATATGTATATATCTGCTGGGTTTTCAGTGCTGTTTCATTCTAATCTGCCCCAAGGGATCTATTAAAAAGAACCTAAGTTTGGCCTCATCTTCTGGGGTGGGTCGTAACACAGATGAGCCTGTAGTGAAAACCAGCAGTGCATACCCTGCATATCACACAAGATTGCATGGACTAATACTCCACACAATTTTTCAGAAAATATTATAATGTGTGCTAAATTCTATAGTGGGTATAATATATACTTGTAAATCTAACTCTTTGATTACTCTATAATGTAGCAATTAATCAGCTTTTTGCATTTGTGGTGTGATGCTAGAAGTTGTAAGCACTTTGTTTGGGGATCCTCTAACTTATTATTTCATGGCCTCATTCTGCTTTGTCCACCTCAATTCAGCACCACTGAGGTTTTTCTGCAGAATTAATTGATTAAATATCTGAAGGGAGACCACAAAGGAGATGGAGAGAGAATCTATGTGCAAGAGCATATAGTGACAGGACAAGAGGGAATGGCTTCAAACTGAAAGAGAGTAGGTTTAGATTAGATACCAGGAAGAAATTCTTTACTGTGAGAGTGGTGAGGCACTGGAGCAGGTTGCTCAGAGAAGCTATGGATGACCCATCCCTAGAAGTGTTCAAGGTCAGGTTGGGTTTTGCACAGCCTGGTCTAGTGGGAGGTGTTTCTGTCAATGGAAGGGGTGTAGGTACTGGATGATCTTTAAAGTCCCTTCCAGCCTAGGCCATTCTCCGATTCTATGAATCTATCTGACACATTAGGAGGGTGTGAAAATGAAATTAGTGAGGTAGAGGAGCAAGACAGGTGTTTTTCTGTAAACAGAACACTCTACTGCTGAGCCCTCCACAGTAAAGGAAAAGAAGCAAAGGACTTGGCTGAAGACCGTGGCAAAATCCCACCCAAAACCAGAATGAATGAAAAAGGAAAACTGGATGAACTGCATTTATCGTTGTGATTGGAAAGAAGCATGATCTTAGATGAATTGTTCCGGAAAGTTAAGAAGTTGTCGTGTTTTGAATAGGAATATTTCATGTGTGTTTGGGTGATAGTGATGGATGAGTTTCTTAAAAGATGGGAAAGAAGAAAGCTTTCATAAGGAAGCTTTTTACACATTGGGAAAGGAACCATTTGGGAAAAATACGAAGGGATTTTTATTTTGTTGTGCTTTATTTCTCACAAACTGAAGGTCTCAGTTGTTGCAGTGCACTGCTTTGGCACAGATTCAAGGCTTTTGTCTGTGGCTATTACTGCTGTGATTAACAAGTGCACTACACTTAACAGCTAAACATAGGTCCAAGACTCTGAAATATCTTCCAGAACCAGATCTAAGAAAAGCCATCACCTCACAATCTTTAGATTATTTTGTAAGACCTGCTTCATCACTCAAGCTTTCCCAAAGGGCCTGAGTGAAAGCAATAAAGTAGGATTATAAAACAGCAGTCATTCACTAAAAGGAGAGCAGGAGAGCAACAATCATTTTTCTTTAGAAAACAAAGCTTATAATTTTGTCTGGCATAAGGACAATTAATTACAACTTTTGAAATAGTTATAGTGGTGTTTTAATTTCATAAAATTTTAGACAGTGACATGACAAGTGCTTTGGAAATGTTAATAGACTGCGTATACAGTGGCATGGAGAGTGTGTGTGTGTGCGTTTTATAGATGCATTCATTTAATACATTACACACATTACATCCTTAGGAGTTCAGAGATGGGATTTATTAACCAAACACATATCCTTTATCTTCTTGCCAGTTATTGGCTGTCTAACTTGTCTTTGGTCAAGTTTATTCCAGCACCCAAATTTTTGATTAGCATGATTTTTCTCCTGAAATAAGGAAACAGAAATCCTAGGAGGTGTTCTTGGTTTGTTTTGGTTTTGGTGGTTTTTTTCCACACTGCTCCTTCCTCCCTAAATTATATCTGCCTGAAGACTGCAGTGAACATGGGTTGGTTTGCATTTCCTGATAGGTTGTCCTACACCTACAAAAAATCCCACCTGTCAACATAGTATCTACATCTGAACAGTTTAAGCATTCATGCTAAATATGTCAGCTAATAAAAAAGAATTTCTCAATTTACCATAACTTTTCAAGTCTTACTTCTAAGCATTAAATCTACTTTAATTATTTAAGGCATTAAAACCCCAAAAAGATAATGTAGGTTTTAGTTTAATCTATGACTGCACTGCCTTATATACCCTAAAAAACTTATTAAACAGATCTAATCGGAGTGAAAAGCGAATACTCTAAATGAGGCTGCGTTCCTTTCACCCATGTATAACTGTCCATGCAAAATAGAATGTGAAGAACTTAGACTTTTAAAACCTAAAATAAGGGACGGTGGCATTCACACATGAGTGCACACACACACACTATAGAGGAGATTACTGTGAGAAGCTGCTAAAAGTTTCTGCCATGTCCAATGGAGCCGGTGACAACCAGCTCCAAGCCAGACTTGCCACTAGCCAAGGCTGAGCCAATCCGCAACAGTGGTGGTGGCAACTCTGGGGTAACGGATTTAAGAAGGGGGAAAAGTTACGGCACAACAACAGCTGCAGACACAGAAGAGGGGAGTGAGAACATGTGAGAGGAACAGCCCTGCAGACACCAAGGTCAGTGAAGGAGCAGGAGGAGGTGCTCCAGGGACCAGAACAGAGATTCCCCTACAGCCTGTGATGAAGACAATGGTGAGGTAGCTGTGCCTCTGTAGCCCACAGAGGACGCCAGGCCGGAGCAAGGGGTCACATAAAGTAGGATGTGACACCGTGCACAGCCTGCACAGGAGCAAGCTCCTGGGACCATTTGTGGCCCCATGGATAGAGGAGCCCACACTGGAGCAGGTTTGCTGGCACGACTTCAGATCCCACAGTGGAATTATGCTGGAGTGGTCTGTTTCTGAAGGACTGCACCCTGTGGAAGGGAACCATGCTGGAGCAGTTCATGAAGAACTTCAGCCGATGGGAAGCAGGTCATGGAGGACTGTCTCCCATGGGAGGGACCCTGTACTGGAGCAGGGGAACAGTGTGAGGAGTCCTCCCACTGAGGGGAAAGGAGTGGCAGAGACAACATGTGATGAACTGACTGCAGCCCCCATTCCCCATCTCCCTGTGTTTCTGGGAGTGAAGAGGCAGAGAAAATGGGGAATGAAGTTTAGCCCATGAAGAAGGGAGAGGTGGGTGGAAAGGTTTATAAGATTTGGGTTTACTTCTCATTATCCTACTCTAATTCCACTAGTAATAAATTCAATTCATTTCCCAAGGCTGTTTTGCTCATGATGGCAATTAGTGAGTGATCTGACCCTGTCTTGATTCATGAACCTTTCATTATATTTTCTCTCCCCTGTCCAGCTAAGGAGGGCAGTGACAGAGCAGTTTTGGTGGACACCTGGTGTCTAGCCAGGGTCATCCCACCACAGGATTCAATTCACTTATTCCAAAAAACCTGTGACGAGACCTTAGCGTCACACCATTATTTTAGTCGTGACAACAGAGTGAATGAGATCAGACAGATGGAAAATGATTTTCCATTTTAGGAAGCTGACCGCTGCACTGATATTTTGAGTAGTCAGAAGAAGCCAGGAATCTGCTTTTCTTATGACTACAGTTCTAGCAGTCCTGAAGTGTAGCCATATATAGGAGTGCTAAAGGGCTAAGGTGCTAAAGAATAAGGGCAGCAACACAAATTTGCTGCAATAGAGCAGAGATGGAAAAGGAGCATATGGAGAGCCGGATGGGTATAAATTCTAGCTCAGCAGTCTTCAGACTGTAGACTTTAGTAGAACGTTCATCCTTCTGGTGAAATTAACGGGCACCCAATACTGGGTTAATTGTTCTCTTTGAGAATGGGTGGAAATTTCAAGCTGAGCAGGAAAACAGTTCTTTGCTTCACTAAGGTAGAATACACTGCTACAAAAAAGGAGTTCTTTAAGATCTACTAGGCTTTCTACAGTAGGCCACATCACATGGGTTCCACTTTAATGTATTAATATCTTCATACCACCTTCATATTACCTTCACAGCACCAGTGTGGATCACTTGCCAAATAAGGATCCTAAAATCCCTTTTTAATTTAATATTTTCTCATCCTTATTTTTGTGTCTCTGTACTTTCTGAACTCTAACGCTAGTTACCATCACTTTCCATTTTCTCTTTGAAATAAAATGTTAATGAGCTGCCATAATGCAAAACATACAACGTACCTGCTTCACTTATTTGCTTCACAACATCTGGATACAGCATCCTAAGAGACTTTAGTTCATTTGAAAACATGTCTGATGTTATCAGTAACACTTCATTTGAAGGTCACCATTGTTCCGCTGAATTTTTTTTTGTAAAAGAACTATTTTGCTGACCACTGTGCACTGTCACCTAGATAAGAACCAAACCCTTCATTACTCAAGCTGCAAAAATCTTTACAGATTCCTTCTCTGTATTCTGCAACATGGAAACCACATGCAGTAGGTCACCAGGTCACCTTGAGCTGTCCAAAGTGGGAGATACACATATGACAACCAGCGTACATAACCTTTTTACTTGCTCATTTAAATGAGTTGTATATGGAAGAAAATATGAAAGGAAACCTTGCTAATATGATTCAAGACATTAATTCTTGCTAATATGATTCAAGATATTAATTCTGTCTTATGAAATTTGTAAAAACAATGTCAACAACAAAAGTAATGTTTAGTTATGTTTCATAGACATTTACAGCAGACTAAAATCTAGATATTCCAGCTAAGGTTAGCTTCCTCCTGCACTCACTACTGTAAACCTTTCACAGGCCAAACTGTACACACAGAGGTTAAAAATAGAAAATACAAGGGAAGATGAAACACTAGCACCGGGAATAGAACAAAACATACATTATGAAAGTATCTAAATTATAAGCAATTAATACAAGCTGAAAGAAGCACTAAAGAAAGTAAGGGGAAAGGAGCAGATATGATGAGTGCAAAGACTATGGGCCTTTCAGTATCGCTTGAAAGTACACTTGTTGTCAAAGTAGTAGTCTGTGACAATTCAGTGCTACCACAAGCCGGACATTATTTTGTTATACGAAAATGAGAAACGTAATTGCATGATACAGAGAAGGTTTTCTAAGTGAGCACCTGTTTTATGACATATAATAAGATCATCAGCAGTGAATACAGTAAATTCTGTTAAAAGGCAAATGTTGTGGTTTAACATCACCCAGCAACCAAGCATCTCACAGCTTCTCCCCTGGTGGGATGAGGGAGACAATTGGAAGGGTAAAACCTAGAAAATTCTTGAGTGGAGAGAAAGACTGTTTAATAGGGAGAAGCAAAATCTCACATGCAACCAAAGCAAAACAAGGAATTTATTTACCAGTTTCCATGGGCAGGCAGGTGTTCACCCATCTCCAGGACAGCAGGGCCCCCTTAGGCCTCATGGTGACTTGAGAAGACAAACACCATGACTCCAAATGTCCCCTCCTTCCTTCTTCCTCTAGCTTTATAACCTGAGCGGGACACCATGTGGTGTGGGGTGAGTTGTCCTGACCGCCCTCCCAGCTCCTTGTGCACCCCCAGCCTCCTCGCTGGTGGGGTGGGTGAGGAGCAGCAAAGGCCTTGGCTCTGTGTAAGCCCTGCTCAGCAGTAATGAAAATATCCCTTTGTTATCAACCCTGTTTCCAGCACAAATTCAAATCACAGACCCATACTAGCTATTAGGGAAAAAATTAACTGTATCAGAGCTCAAACCAGTACAGCAAGGAATAATTTTCTCTGCCATTCCCTGCTTAGTTGCATGAAAGACAAGTTATGAATCATTAAACACTTTTTGTATAGGTTTTTTTTTCCAAAACTGTCTACTTCCTGCACATTTTTTTCATCTCTCATTGAAACAAATTTTACAACAAATGAAAAGGAGCTTACTCAGGTCCCTCACACCAATTTTACAATACCACTACAATACCATAAGAATGCTGAGTTGTCAATGCCTCACCCTGATGCAAATGGAGTTACACTGTAATTTCATTATGTTCACAGTTACTGTTTTAGAGGAAAGATGTAGGGGCAGAGTATTCTTTTCCCTTAGAAAACTAGTATTCTTCATAAAATAATTTAAAAAGACAAACAACTATCTCCTTTACCCCATGAAGGAAAAATGGAAATTTGTGTGTGGTATGCTAGATACCTGTTCCCAGAGGCACAGGTCAGCTGTTATTGGACTCACTTTTTTGAGGGTGTACCTCCTTCATCCTTTTTGTTGAATCACTAGGACATGTACCTTGTAAGTCTCCAGTTAAAGTTTCTTTCAACTTACCTGAAAAAGTTGTGCATCTAGGAAGTGAAGAAAAGCAGAAAGGAAAGAGGTTACTTGAAACAAAAACTAAATAAAGAGAAATCTTTCTGGAACAAAGTTTATGAAGTTTGTGAATTTCGATATACTGCATGATACAGTATAACAGCATACATTATACAGCAGTGTCAAATAACACCGGACAAGGGAGCAGGTGAATTGTTGAGTTGCTGAGGCATGTGCAGTATGCTGCATTAGCTCAACTCTGCTTCCATCGAAGCCAATGACAGAGCCTAATTGTAAATGCCATTACACGCCTTTCAGAAAAATATTTTGAGAAGTCATCTGATATCCAGGCTTACAAATGTTCTCATTTTCCTCACACAAGTGAAAAGAAAGAAGGCACAATACAAAAAAAACCAATCCATCTCAAGTGCTACTCACAGTTCAGTGCTTTATACACAACCTCTTACAGAAGGCTGTAAAATATCTCTGAGCTCATTGAGTCTAAACTTTGACAAACCACCACCCTGTCAACCAGACCATGACACTAAGTGCCACATCCATGGTTGGTGACTCTATCACTTCTCTGGGCAGTCCATTCCAATGCTTACCAACCCTTTCCATGAAGCAATAATTCCTGATGTTCAAGCTGAACTTCCCCTGGTACAGCCTCTTGTCTTGTCAGTGGTTGCCTGGGAAAAGAGGTTGACCTCCACCTGGCTACAATCTCCTTTCAGGGAGTTGTAGAGAGTGATAAGGTTGTCCCCGAGACTCCTTTTCTCCAGGCTAAACAACCCCAGCTCCCTCAGCTCCTCCTCATATGACTTACCCTTCACCATATTTGTTACCCTCATTTGAACATACTCCAGAACTTCGATGTCCTTTTTTAAAGTAAGGGGCCCAGAACTGGACACAGAACTCAAGGTGTGACCGCACCAGGGACAATCACTGCCCTGGTCCAGCTGGCCACACTATTGCTGATACAGGCCAGGATGACACTGGCCTTCTTGGCCACCTGGGCACACAACTGGCTCATGTTCAGGCACTGTTAACCAGCACCCTCAGGTGCTTTTCCACTGGGCCTCTTTCCAGACCCTCTGCCCCAGCCCATAGCACTGCACAGGGTTGTTGTGACCCAAGTGCAGGACCTGACACTTGGCCTTATTGAACCTCATACCACTGGCCTTGGCCCATCAATCCAGCTTGTTCAAATCCCTCTGCAGAGTCTTCCTGCCCTCCAGCAGATCAGCACTCACACCCAACATGATGTCATCCATTAACTTAGTGAGGGTTCACTCAGTCCCCTCTTTCAGGTAATCAATAAAGATATTAAATAGGACTGGCCCCAGTACTGATCACTGGGGAACACAACTGGTAACCAACTGGATGGGACACTATTCACCTCCAATCTCTGTGTTTGGCCTTCCAGCTACTTTTTTTAACCCAGGAAAGGTTGTACCTGTCCAACTTTTCCAGGAGAATACTGTGGGAGACGGTGTCAAATTTTGTGCTGAATTCCAGGTACATGACATCCACAGTCCTTCCCTTATCAGCTAAGAAAGCAACCTGATCATAATAGGATTGAATTCTTGTGTTTCAGAATGAAACTCAAAGTAGGAGAGACTGAAAAAATGCTGACTTGAAATAGTTAGAAATTTCCTATTCTAGAGATATCAAAGAAGGTTTTGATAGAAGTGATGACAGATAGTTAAAACAAAACATTTTCAAAAACGTTTCATGGAACATACTGAAAATTGAACAAAGGAGAAATACTTCAGCCTAATCTATATAACTTTAATAAAGACAATATCAATCTCATCTTGAAGAAAATTAAGGTCCCTCTTTCACATGTGTGTTTCAGACAAGTGAAGAGGTAAAGAAGTTTGCTTGTGGCTGATACACCATCAGGCTTCAAAAGGAGGATAGGTAATATTCATTTGAAAATGTTATAATGCTTATTAGTTTAAACTAACTTATTTCACCAGTACTAAACCAAATAAATGTAGGATATTCCTGAACACTAGAACATGTTGCTCAAGGAGGTGGTAGGGTCTACATCCTTGGAGATATTTAAAAGCCATCTGGACCCAGATCTACACAACCAGCTCTAGGTTTTCCTGCTGTAGCAAGGGATTTTAGACAAGAGGACCTCCAGACACTCTGTTTCTGCACTCAGTAGTGCAGTGTCTTCAGCTCAGTGCAATATCTACTTAGAGCTAAGATCAGTGAAATTAATTTACTTCACTTTCTTGATTAGAACAGAAAAAACAAAGAATGCTATCATTCTTTGTTATTCCAAATTTATTCCAACACTATATACTTCAGTGGCTGCATATGGCTCTAGTTTTAGAATGTATTTAAGATTTCTGCCTCATTCTATTTTGGCAGATCTTCATTCATTTTCTGAAATATCTTAAAATTATCTGTCCTAGGTGTAAAAGACTTGTTTCAAGAATCTGGGCATAGAGCCTGGGATATCTTCAGGGGCCATTTTTTCTCTCCTATCTCTCATACTCATTTTGGACTCTAAATAAAATTGCAAATTGGAATTGATATGAATGTATATTTTACAAAAACTTCTAGTACGTTCTGTGCCAGTTGAAGGACGACATCCTGCCAACATTTAAGTGCATCCAGTCTATTCCTGAAAGCTAAGCCTGTCTCCCAAATTGTTCAGACCGCTATGGCCAAAGTCTTTTCTATATTTGAAGCTATCTATAATTCTGCACACATTACTTCAGTTTCACATTTTCTTGAATAGTGACCTCATCTAAAAATCTCTATCTGTTTGGTTTATTCCTGAATTACATAGGTTGAAGGCTTGTCTTCACTTGCTGAAGATTAATGTCAAAAGCCTGGGGAAGTGAACAGCATAAAGAATGTTGAATTCCTGCACTGTGATAAATGAAAAAAAAGTAACTTTAAAAAGTTTTCTTGTACATGTTTAAACCCTTTGTAGGATGCAGACTATCTTACTTACTCTTCTAGAATTAGTCAATAGGACACCTTTAAAATGCATTCCTGCCACTTGGGACACTAGGTCAGTATTCTACTAAAGTGTACATAATTCAAACATACAACCAATGCAACTTAATCTACAAACACAAGCAACTTTTCTTCTTTTCCATGCTAAAAGGAGAAGGAAGGAAGGAAGGAAGGAAGGAAGGAAGGAAGGAAGGAAGGAAGGAAGGAAGGAAGGAAGGAAGGAAGGAAGGAAGGAAGTAAAGGAAGGAAGGAAGGAAGGAAGTAAAGGAAGGAAGGAATAAGACCAAGAGAACCAAGAAGGAAGTAAGGTGGGAGAGAAAGGGAGAGAGAATTACTTAACTCCATTATATGACCTTCTATATAAAACTGTACAATGAAAGTCATTAATGATTTTATATGTATATTCACAGCATCCCTTCACCATGTTGTTTTTCATGTTTTATGTAGTCAACAAATAAATAT
This sequence comes from Lycocorax pyrrhopterus obiensis, assembly GCA_014706295.1. Lineage (NCBI taxonomy): Eukaryota > Metazoa > Chordata > Aves > Passeriformes > Paradisaeidae > Lycocorax > Lycocorax pyrrhopterus. The sequence goes on along the minus strand of JACSVZ010000014.1, from coordinate 46,940,735 downwards.
CTGTTCTCATATTCACATATATTGTGCAGAAATACCTCATTTTCCAACAATTTTTCTCTCACATCAAAGAATAAGCTTTGCCATACTCTGGGAAATATAAACTAGGATGAGGTAAAGATGTTGAAGAAAAGGGAATAGGTGCAACATAAAAATCTGTGAATTTATATGGTACAGATCATAAGTTCTGGTTTTACTTAAAATAGTGGATCAATAGTATATCTATACAGGTAGTACAAATAGTATATCTAGATAGATAGCAGCTGCACACTTCATTCACCAAATTCAGCCATAAAATTGCCCCATGAACTGCACACATTATAAAAGAGATGAATTGGCTATTTTGCTTGACTACAGAAGTGTTAGGAAGAAACTCAGCACATAAAACAATTTAACAAAAGCTTTCTCTGTCTGCACAAATTAGTCTTTCTATTGTAATTTGTCAGGATTAATTGGTCAAATATTTTTTCAATAGAAGCAAGCAACACTTTCTAAAGTAATTTTGAATATAGTGTTAGCTAAAAAAGGACTGAATTGTTCACTTAACAAGGAACATGCTGAAAATAAAGGAAGAAACACTGCTGGTCATATTTAGAGTATTCAAAATATCTATCTTCTTAAAATTCAGGCAAAAAGTCACAATTAATGCAATATTTGTAGAAGAAAATGTCTTTTTGGTTTGGTTGTTCACAATTATTTTAAATTGTGTTTCCATTTGAAGTAGCACTTACAAAAGTAGCTACATTACTTTTGGGGGTCCTTCCCATCAGCCCCCTTTTTAATATCAATAGAATATAAACCACAACATTTTCAAATGTGGCTATTCTCAGTTGTACGTGATCAAAAAAAAAGTCTTTTCAGGTCAACATAAAGCAAGCTATTTGAAATTTAAGGCATGCAATGTACACTGTAATAGCCTCACCAGATCAAACTAGCATTGCTTCATTGACCAATATTCCATAAAGAAGTCATAAAAAATCCCACCGCAGAAGAATGAGGAGGGATTAAGAAACAAATTAGTGACTGGCATCAGATAAATTAAAACCTATACTGGTAGTAGTACAAGAGAGTACAACTATCTGAATGTAAGACCATCTTGATGTTTGAAGTTACATTACCACAGCGTGGGCATTTCTATTAAAGGTACCAACATACAAAAAACCTCACACAAACAGACAAAAAAAACCCGGGGGGCGGGGAGGGGAAACCAACATACTTGTGGCATAAAGGAATTGATTGTGTTTGTTTCGTCTTCCCCCTTAACTCCTGGATTTGACAAAAGCATTCCTATAACTTGTGAAAATTTTGCATTAGACCAGCTATTCTTTAAAGAAAGCACACCTTTTATCTTTAGGTAGAAACACAAAAGGAGAAGCAGAGATATTCAGTCAGAAAATCAGTAGCGAATACAATTTAATTTCATTCAATACCCAGAATTTCCACTCTCTTTTTGCTTAAATTGTTACTGGGCTTTCTTTTTAATTTTACTTTTAGATTATATTATCCCATCCCTTGCCCACACACTTTGGATAAGAAAATTTATATAAGATATAGGCAAAATTCAATACCATTGAGGTAAATACTCTTTTTTCCCCCAAAAAAAGTACTATTTACGAGTGTAATTCAAATACAAAACAATATAAGCAAGGCTTCTCTTGTAAAACCCAGCCTGAAAGCAATGTACAAAGTCTAGAATGAACTTGCAGAGCTAGTTGTAAATTCCATCTTCTGTACATTGCAACCAGAGCTATTCTGGTGTGGCAAGGCTCTGGTATTTTCAGTGGAAGAAATCAAATAACTAGAACTTATGTCTCTACCTGGTACATGAGAAAGAGAAGAAATCAGCACAACAAAATACGTGAATTCCCTGGTTAAAAATGAGAATAATACCCAGAAATTCACTGAAGCATTTTCCAACCAATAAGTTAGCATCCAAAAATTCTTCTATGAAGAACTGTGCAAGATCTTTGTCTTTACAATCTGCTCAAACTGCCTTACACTTCATTTAGAGACATATATATAGATGTTTTACAGTCTTACTGACGCCATAAACTATGTGCGGAGTACAGATATACATTTAGAGCTTCATATTTAAATTTCTCTCTGTTCCTTTATTCCACTGTTTCCTGTAATTTTAAGCCTAGATGCCAGAGTAGCTACTGTCTCGCACACACCCTGGTAGACCTGGTAAATAGGTGTTCCTGGCCAGATGGGTTTTCAGTCCTCTCAGACAGATCACCTCTGTTGTTGGTGTAACTGGAGTGCTTTCATATGTGGTTAAGGCTTAAAATTGAAACACTAAAAGGATAGGATAGGACATAACAACAAACATCCCCGTTGGTATAGATAATTAGAATGAAGGAAAGGATCAACAGGAGGGACCATTAAACTTTAGCACAAGCTTAGGTCGGTAAAAAAAGCCGGATACATTAAAGCACAAGACAGCCATCAGATTGGCAAATATTCTTGGAAGATAAACATAAAATATATTCACATGTTCACAGATTTTAAAGAAAAGGACAGAGAGAGGAAATGTCACAATTCCCAGAATCAATACCCGTTTCACTGTAGGTGAGATCACAGATTTTTAAGGAAGGAGTGACAAATGATGATCCATTAAGACACTTAAAACATTTTCTCTGTCAAGATGAAGCAGAAATTTTAGAGCTAGGTTCAGGCTTTACAATAAAACATATCTATGATTCTATCAAATGATTAAAGAGAAGAAAAATAGATAGATTACTGTGATCTATGACAACATGCGCAATAACTCTTCACAAAACACACTTCTCTTAGAATTTAGCATGTGCAACACTCATATCTGGAGGCTGACAAGTGAAGGCTATCAATAAAGCTGTGACACATAGACAAAGTGGTGAGCTGAATCTCAGAAAAATCTTGCCTAAAATCAGAGACACAACGAAAATCAGAATTTTTCTTTCACCATACACCGATTCAAGGACATGTTTTAAGATTTCAGAAAGCATGCAGTTTCATTTTTCACATAGAGATCTGCTCGATATGTTGTTCATAGGCTTAAGGGGAAGAAGAAAAGTAGTTTAATATACTATGCCATTAAATCTGTAAACCTGATCATTTTTAACTGTGTGTATTTAACAGATGTGTATCATTCCTTTAGACTGCTGTTGCTTCATTTATGATAGCTTTTACAGAGTCATAAGCAGATATTATGTCAATATCATAAAATGGATGGGCTAAGATTTTACAGCTTTTCATTTTTCTTCGTTAGGGTTTACTGTTTTCAAAAAGAGTTGATAATACAATTTAATTTAAGTGCTTGCAACCCCCATTCAAAGGTTAAGATTGTAATGGGGTTGGGTTGATAGTCCAAGTTACACCAAGAGAATGGCCCACCTTTGCACTTCTAGATCAGAATCCAACCATAGCTATGGGGGGCTCAGCACAAGGTGGCTGCCCAAGTGTTTATTACACAGTGCTGCTTTCAATGCCACCGGCATCTCAACTAGTTGCACCATGATCCATGTGGTCATAAGCAAAGGGTCATAGTGAAGCCTTGGACGGATCATAGCAACTTTTAATTCATAAGAAACCAAGGAAGTTCATCCATTTCTACATGGGTATTGTTTGAATGGGGCAGTAAATAATTTAGTAATTTTTAAATAAATAAATAAATATTAAACATGAGCAAATATATTACACATGTGCCAGCTGAAGAGACAGAAATTATCAGACTAGAGAGTCAGACTAAACGGTCTAGCTTGACATTTGTACATCAGGTCTTAGTGCCCCTCTTTGGAGATGCAGGCTTCTGCTTGTTATATAAACAAAAATGGCTGGGAGACTGCAGTTCTTGGAAGATTAAAAAAAGTCGTGCATTTGACCCATTGTAAACCACCACCCCAAAAACACTTCAGCACACTTCTTTTGTTCCTGTTTTCCTTATTCTAGCTAAAAATATAGACAATAAATCAGGAAAACCAACTTCTGGGCATACACATTTTTAGTAGGTAATGGTGATTAGTTGAAATATAAGGAAAAGTGGGAATGAAACATGCCAAAAATTCTTATGCTTCAACCTACTATTTACGCAATGACATTCACTAATAACTCCTTCTTCTTCAAACTTGTGTGTGCTGCAGTAAGATCTCTAAGCGCAGTCAGTAGATCTGATTTTCCTATGCACTTTGTATTGTAACGTTATTCTGTGATGCTTTCCAATTCCAAGAGTTTTCTAAACAACTATTTGTGTTTTAAAGAAAGCTAAATTTCTCATGTGTGACTGGACTTGGACTCAACAGATCCTGACCTATCCACACCTATTACTAGTCTGTGGGACGTCCCTGCACAAAGTTTTTCGTCTTTCTATGCAACATGTTCCCATTTGTAAAGATTCAGACTTTCTCTGTGAGACATTTGTTAAAATGCCCAAACACCATTATTGAGTGTCTTCTGAAAAGACTGGTAAAGAAAATTGTGGCGGTTAGAAGATTTGTTTAAGGAAAATAAAGAATTGTTATCAGAAGTGTATTTTAAATGCACTTATTGCTTCAGGATTTTTTAATAGCTAAATTCATGGAAGTGAGGGGAGGACAGGACACAGAACATTTTCATGCCTCTTGTTGCTAGATTGAATTACTTAAATGATTATATCATAAAAGGGAAGAGAAGGTTGTGAAATTACAGAAGATCAAAAGAAGAGCTAATATACTTTCTATATATTCTCCAATACATAAAAAATTCATAAAAATAAATTTAGATTCTTTACAAAAAGCTTTGCTGGAGAAGATACTCTTATCTGCAACATAAAAAGCATCCTTCACCACTGAAGCAAAAAAGAAACCCCACAGGTCTTTCTAGCATTCCCTCTTATTCTGCTTTTGTAGTTCCAAGTCCCTCACAAGCAAATTATAGGAATTATTGATTTTTCTTTTGCTAGAACAGCAGCACCTTCCCAACTCCTTTAAAATAGTCTTATCTACACCTTTAAAACTCCTCTTATCTACACCCACCAATCACTGAGAGAACTATGAAAAAATGATTAGAACTGTACATTCCCAGATGGGCAAATACGTTCTCTCACAGCACATACTAGCCTGGTGGGTAAAAATCAGAGACCATGGCAACAAAATGAACCTTATAGTTGGTGTCTACTGCTGGCCCCCTGATCAAGAGGAGCTTATTGAAGGAACCTTCTTGCTCCAGCTACAGGACGCATCACATGTGCAGGCTCCTGTCCTTCTGGAGAACATCAACCACCTCCACATCTTCTAGGAAAATAGCATGGTGAGCTGCCAGGAGACTACTGGAATGCATGGAGGAAAACCTCCTGACCCAAGTAATAGACAGCCTTACCAGAAGGGGTTCAATACTGGATCAGTTGGTCACCAATATGATCTAATTGAGGATGTCAAGATGGGAGGCAGCCTGGGCTGCAGTCACCATGCCTTGGTGGAGTTCACAGTCCAGGGATATGGGTCAGGAAAGAGGTAAAGATAGGCCCCTGAGGTCTAAGAAAGACAACTTCCAGCTCTTCAATGAGATAGTCCATAGGATCCCCTGAAAGCCTCCTCAGGGGCAAGGGAGAGAAAGAGAGCAGGCAGATCTCCATAAGAGGGCAAGAACTTGCAATTGCCAGGAGCATGAAATCAGACAAGGAAGGTAGGAGACTGGCATGGCTGAGCAGGGAACTGCTGGTCAAACTGAAAGGAAAGAAGCAAATGCAGAAACAGTGGAAACAAGGACACGTAACCTGGGAAGAGCATAGACAAAGTTTGGTGGCGTAGGGATGCGGTGAGGAAGGCCAAGGCACAGCTGGAACTGAACCTGGAAAGGTTCACAAAGAATAACAGGAAGGGCTTCTAGAGGTATGTCAGCCAGAAAAGGGAGGTCAAAGGAGGTGTGTCCCCTGATATACAGTGCTGGTACACTGGTAACAACAACTGAGGAGAAGGCTGAGGTACTCAACAACTTCCTCTTCTACAGTCTTCAATGGTAACCTCTTCCCTCTTCAAGTGGATGAACAGCAGGAGGGGGGCTGGGGGAGAAACCACTTCTTACCAATGGGAAGCAGTGACTGATTTTCTCATTTTGTTTTGCATGCACATGTAGCTTTTATCTATTAAACTGTCTTTATCTCAACTCTAGAGTTTTTTGCACTTTTACAGTTCTGATTCTCCCTCCAATCCCACTGGTAGGAAGTGAGCAAGGAGTTCAGCCAAAAACAGCACAGGAACATATTTCATGCATCAAACCACAAAATACAATTTCCTTTTCTAATCTTCTGAGGAATAACGCAAGTAGCATTATATAACGACATTATAGGAAAAGCAAGACAAAGACAACTTTTTGTTCAGAACACACCACTTAGAAGAACATTATCTGCTATAGTAATACCATGAAGCACAAGGCATAGCACAGAGCTTAAATCAATTACAATATTAATTACACTAATTATGCATATTATAAGCAATATCTATTTCAAATGTTTCATTCAAATATGCTTGGGAAGGGGAAGATGATTAATTTGCTCATTCTTTACAACCATAGCTTTTATTTTGTTGTGCTCTTTGTGTTGGTGGTTAAATAAGCAGAATTAAATGTGGCCATTTAGTGTTGTAAATTATAATGCCAAATATCTCCTATACTGAGGCTGTCATGCAAGTATTAAATACAGTCCTCACTGTTGCAATGTTATTTACTCCAGTTAAAATCAGATGACTTTCTGAGACAGAAAACAAACAAACAGAAAACAAACGGTCAAACAAACAAAACCTGAACAGTTGTATCTGTTTTTTTACATGTATGAAGCACTTCAGATTTTGCAAGTAGATGATAAATGGGTTTGATGTAACTACACACAATGTAGTTTATTAGTGGAAATTTGCACATTTGCACTTAAAGGTACTCATTACAAGGTCTAGATAGTATTATGTAAGCTTTTGCTTTAATACTCCATCTTACCTTGTAACAGAAAATTATTTGGTGACTACAAACAAATAGTAGCATATTGAGATGATGACAAAGATGACAATGACGATGATGCTTTATTTGCCTTATATGGATCATATTTGTCAAGTGTCAAAAGAATCATTATGTGTTCAAGGACCATGGTTTAGCTGAGCAGGCTTATCTCAGATCATTTGCTGATTTAAATAAAACAAAATTTAAAAATTATAAAAGCCTTATTTTCTTACAATGTATTCGGATCTCACTCTGTACGTTTTTCCTTCCTGCATTGATTGGGTTGCATGTAGGTTCTACTTGCTAGACTAATACTGAGATATCACCTTCTGGCCTTTGATAATAAAATAAAAATCATTTCTCTTCATATTTAAAATTAAAATCTGTATTAATGTGCAAATCAGAAATAGATAATGAGTAAAACCAGGCTCAATTTTGCAGCAAGAGACTTTCTTAACTACCAGAATAAGAAAATATGCTCTTAATACTAAATCAAAACTGGAACAGACGAAGGCAAGATCTAACCTTTAAACATTTCAGACAATATGAAGGCTGACCGTAATCTTTTTTTTTTCACATAGTCAAGAATATAGTCTTGGAATTTCATCTATAACCATTATTTTGGCTTTCATATTTGCCTGGTTTTTCTTTGCATTGAGGCACTATCAGTCTGAAGAGCACTAAGCAGTTTTGTCAAGCATGTTCAAAGAAAGCAAAGTTTCTGCTAAGTCCTGATTGTAAGTTTTGGCAAGAACTTTATAAGGCATCTTAAAGACTCATCAATCTAAGGCCAGCAAAGTTTCAGAAAACCAGTTCCAAACTTAGAGAGAAGCAAAACAGCCAGGAACTCTAAGGACTTGCCACTTACTGGTGGAATGCCATTTTGTCATTTGTCAGATCAAATATGCAGAATTCAGAACAAGAATCAGTCTTTTCCCCAGTGCCAAAGGGTTATTCTGAACCAGAGTGACAGCAGCCTGTTTTGAAAACTGCTTTGGGAGGAGGTCAATCTAAAATTATAGCTTCAGTCCACATCCTGGCTTCATCAGGCCTGATAGATCTGTGGGTACTGCTATCAAAAAGACCTCTGTGGAAGCAAGGTACTATAACCATGCATGGTTCTGGAAAGAAAAAGGGAAAGGCATGTGTGGGTGGGGTTTGAAGGTAGAAGAATACACTTTCACTGTAGTAATCTTGTGCTTATTTAATTAAGGAATTTTTATGCTTATTTATTTCAAACTAGAAAACATTTTTGAAGACATCATTGTACTTACATCACAACAAGAAAATATGGATAACTGGAAGATATGGATACATTTTCTTCCTTCATTGTCAGAGGGGAAATCAGGATCATCTTTCTTGAAAAACACAATATGTTGTATGCAGAGCAGCTACATGAATATTAGCAGAACTGTCCTCTGGATTTTTCCCTGGCAGGGTTATATTAATTAGTTTTTGCAACTATGGGAAAAACCTCAACACATTAATTCAACAAAACTACTTCAGATTTACACCAAACTGAGAGAAGAGGAGAGCCCATTGTGTAAAAAGGAGAGAGTCTTATTAAGATGTCATTTACTTTTCTCTAGCTGCAAATGAGAGCTTCATTTCTGAATGTGAACAAAAGTCAATACTTTGTGATATTACAAGGAATATTAGGAAAAACACTGGCCTTCCTGGTGAGTTCTTAATTGTCTTAACATTTTCAGTGCCATTAAGCATCTCTTGTGCAGAAAGCAGGAGATTTTTTTCCTAAATGGCCTCTAAGAAAACACTTCTGGGACAGTACATTGCATTTAGGACACTCCAAAGCACATTTACTCTGTGCAGAGCCTTTCCTTATGAATCTGCTGCATCTTTTTTTCACTGTTCTTTCTTAGCACTTTTCACCATCCCATCCTAACCAGAGATCAGAGCTTCCCTGATGCCTCATCATTAGGTTTTAGGTATTCTTCACCTTCTCCAACATTTCACTCTTTGTTGTCTCATCATGGAGACTCAGATCCAGAACATGGCATGGAAAATTTCATCAATTTCTTCAGACTTGGATAAAGCTCTGTGGCTTCATGTTGTTTTGGGGGTACTTCCCCTGTACCTCCACATCCTTGATTTCTGTCTTTGCTTCACTCAAAGATCAGAAGGCATGAAAACGCCTTTCTCCTTTAATTTACAATTTGGGAATTGTACAGGGAAAATACAGGGAATCATTTCAAGATCTTAGTGTTTTCTTCAGTATTTCAGAACATCGTATCTGTATCCAAAAATACACCTACTGCTATGTGAAGAAACAGATCAAGTATTGTGAAGGTAAAAAAGGGACTTCCACAATACTAAAGGAGTTCTCCAAAGCATGGTAGCTCTAGGATCAGGCTGCTCAAAGCCACATTCCACATGACATTGAACACTTCCACAGGTAGAGCATCCACTTCTCTGGGCTAATTATTCCTGCATCTCACCACCTCCATCATAAAAACTTCTTCCTTATGCCCAATCTAAAGCTATATTCTTTCCATTTAAAATTTTTGCCCTTTGTCCAGTCAATGAAAGTCTTAGTAAAAAATTAGTCTTTCTTATGAGTCAAATACACATATTAGAAATTGAAAAGATGCAATAAGGTCTCCCTAGAGTCTTCTTTTCTCCAAGGGTGAGCAACACCACCTCTCTCAGCCTTTCTTCATGAGAGAGGTGCTACAGATCTCTGACAATTTTCAGGACTTTCCTCTGGCTTGCTCCAAGGTCAATGCCTTTCCCGTGCTGGGACCCTGGAGCTGGATGCTGTGTTCCGTGTCGGGTCTCACCAGAGCGGAGCAGAGGGGCCGAATCCACTTCCTTGCCTTGCAGGCCACACTGCTTTGGATGCAGCCCAGGACACATTTGGCTTTCTGGGCTGAGTGTATATGGCCAGATCATGTCCAATTTTTTATCCACTAGTATTGCCAAGTCTATTACCACAGGGCTGATCTTATCTCCTCATCATTTAGAACATCCACAATATCTTTCATATTAGTGCCAGGGTTCTAGTGACTGCAAAAAAGTCCCACTGTTTATGCTCTTGGTGTAATAATTTCAAATAAATTTGAATGTAAGTGTCAATGGAATTTATTCAGCACCACAACATTCAAGAACTTTTTGTTTTGGTGCTATCTGGTCTACAGAGCAGTAAGGTATGTAGCAAATGTGCCATGCAATGAGCTTGAAGTCCTTTTTCTTTGGTCCATCTCATAATGAAAGAAAAATAAATGACATTTTCTGTATACAGAGGAAAACCTTCCAATTTTTACTTCCTGAACTTTACAAACTTTTTGTTTGGTCTTCTTTATAAGCATCCTTATTGTGCCCGATATTTGCTGAAAAGCCCAGCCAAAATCAAGTGAATATCACTTAGTCTGTCAAGTTATTATGCTAAATCAAGCCCCGCTACAATTTGCAATAGGTTCATCCACAAACAACAGTCTGGACAGTAATGTTTCAATCATTTTTTTTAAGTTCTGTAACAGGAAAAGGTGTAGAAATATTAGGTTTCAAGGAAAAGACTGAATTATGTTCAGTCAGCAATACAAGAAGCGCTGGACATACTACAAATATGTCAGAAGCAGGAAAAGCCCAACATAAAAGTGTTTATCCTTTCTTGTGTTAGCCTCAACACAAGAAAGATATGGACCTGTTAAAGAAGGTCCAGAAGCCACTAAGAACTCAGAGGGCTGGAGCACTTCTCCTGTGAAAACAGGCTGAGAGAGCTGGGGTTGTTCAGTCTGAAGAAGAGAAGGCTCCAGGAAGACCTCATTGTGGCCTTCAAGTACCTGAAGGAGGCTTGCAAAAAGGAGGGAGAACAACTTTTTAAATGGGCAGATAGTGACAGGGCAATAGACAATGATTTTAAATTGAAAGAGAGCAGGTTTAGATTAGATACTCGGAAAAAATTCTTCACTGTGAGGATGATGAAGTAATGGAACAGGTTGCCCAGAGAAGATGTGGATTCCCCGTCCCTGGAAGTGTTCAAGGGACTTTGAGCAACCTGGTCTAGTGAAAGGTGTCTCTGCCCATGGCAGGAGGGTTGAAACTAGATCATTTTTAAGGTCCCTTCTAACCCGTACCACCCTATAGTTCTATGATTCTCTCTTCCTGAAGAATGACCAGGATTATACACAATTTTTTAGCTCAGCAATTTATCAAGTGTAATGATATGTAAAGTTTGATTATTATTTGCCATCATCTGAAACACACTTACAAAGACATCCTCAGGCCAGTGTTCCTGGACTTCCTTTAGAAAATCTGTTCTCTGTTTCCTTTCACATAAGGAGTAAAAAGCTCTATACTCATGTTTTTTGTATCCTCTTGGAACACTGCTATTTCTAAAGAAATTGCCACATAGGCCAAATTTATTGTCAGGAAAATAATAGTATAATTTTCTCTAAAATATTCATGCATTTAAAGGGGAAAGAAAAAAAGAGAGAGAAATAGGAGATCATATGGTTTCTTGACATAAGCCTTTCCAAAGAACAGTAATGGAACTGGTATGATTTTTGTTGAGATTAAATATTCATGAAGTAGTTTTTATCGTTTTTAATTAGAGGTGAAGAAATAAATTGTAAGGAATAGTTTTCTGGGTCAGGTTGGTCTACATTTTTTTTACTGCTGTTATCTCTGAATATATCAGTAATTCAAAACTATTCAACAAATAATTACAGAGAAAATTCTTTGTCTATCACTCATTTGTGGGCTATTTGATCAGAATATTAAATGGTAACATTTGAATGGTTTTAACTGGTCATGTGATGCAGTTCCTTTTCTTCACTAGATGTTCTTTAATTAGTAAACTAAGCCAGAATTATTCATTGTGAAACTACATTGATTTCCTAATTTGGTTTAGGCTGGTTTTGGTAATTCTCAAAAATGTGAGGCAAAAATCCCAAGTAAGTAAGTGCAAATATAACATAAATTCACTTAGTTTAATAATTGGACAATTTTCAGAAACTAAGGAGGATATGCATGCATCTGAATCCTATTTTAATTTAATATAAGCATTGGAATAGTCAAAAAGATTAAATTGAAAAATATATGTAAATGAAGACAAAGTAATCAAGAAAAGTAAAGTAGTCAAGCAGAAAGTAAATATCCTTTATTTCCAATCAGAAAGTAATAGGAAAATTTGATGTGATCAAGCTATTTGTTTTACACAGTTCTGAGCACCAATGGCAAACAACATAATGGCAAATAATATTAAACTGGAAATGAAAATCATGTCATTATCAGCTACCCGAAATCCAGAAGAACCTGAAAGCCACTAGGATAACGAATATCACTATCATTTGATCTCTTAAGCCAACAGCTCGATCACAGCTCTGCAAAAGAGGTCACCATGCCCCACATTTTGTTCCTACCAAAAGCAAAACAGCACTGCAGAAACTCATAAAGGGTTTCTTCCACAGGCTGGCAGCCCCTCAGGTAGTAAAGGAGAAGCCAGGAAAATGCATTCATAGCACTCATGTGGTGCAGAACACCAATATCCAAATTAGCTGTGGCAGATACTCTGGAATCAGCAGCAGATATCTGCACTGCTGAGGCAGCGTGCCTAAGTTTACCTGCCCTACTGAGAGGCATCACCGCACACCTCGTCCCTCTGCAGAAAACAGCGAGGTGTTGTCAGGCTGCACTCAAGGATCAAGGCTGAAGGAGCTGGCCAGTGTCCATGTGAGGTTGCTCGCCAGCACCATTGTAATGTTATGGTGATCAGGGAAAGAACCCGAAATACAAATGTTGCACCCACCTTCAAAAGGGCAAGGTCTGACAAACTACAGACTTGTCAGACAATTTAGTGCAAGGGAACACCATGGAACAAGTCCCATTGGAGCACAACTCTGGGGGAAACAGGGTGCACAAAATAGCCAGCACAGACTGACCATGGGTGAACCATGTCAGTACTTGGCACTAGCATGGTTTTTGTCACCATCTCCCACAGTATTCTTCTACGTTGGGTTGTTATGGGCTGAATGGGTGTACCATTAGAAGAATAGAAAAGAAAAGATTGGATAATTTTGCTCAAAAAGGGGTAGTTGATGGATGATGCGCTGCCTGTTGACTGGAAACAAGAGAGCTCCCATGGCAGCCTCTTATCAATGACCTGGGCAGGTGACAAGGTGCATGCCTGTCATGTTTACAGGTGATCTCAAACTGCGGGGGACCAGTTGATGCTTGTGACAGCAGAGTTGCTTTCAGAGGAACTGAGACCAGTTAGAGGAAGGGGCTAACAGGGCCTCCATGATATTTGGGCTAGTGCACTGCAGGTCTGTCTCAGGAAGGCAGAGCCCTGAAATTGATGTCAGTGGGACTGGGAGTAGCTCTGGGGAGAAGGCCCTGATATCTTTATGCATAGAACTTTGAGCAAAGTGGGTGTATTGAATTGTAGTTTTCTGCCACTTGTAATGAAGTTTGCCTCTGTAGCAAGCATCATCAACAACATGAACCCTGTTCTCAACACTAGTCCCGTAGAGTCTGCACCACACCATCCATCTGCATAATTTCATCTTCTACATCATGCACTTTTGTGGAGGTCCTTACTGCTTCCCTTTAATACCTCATTTCTCTTTACATCATTTGTGCTTTGACAGCACTGACAGAAGGAGTCAACTTTTCATTGTCCATGATGTCTCCACGCACTAAAAATTTCTTGGAAACTTTTGAAGTAGCATTCCTATAAACTTCAGCAGCACTTAATCTTTTCCCAAAGAAAGAATAACCATGTCCCAAAGGCTACCATAGGTCTTTTTAGCCCTTAAAAAATAAAATTTTCACTTTAAGAATCATTTTACTCTCACTTACATCCTTGTTTTTACAATTATTTGGGACGCACACGAATTTTTACAGTGTCTTGTCCAGAAAATATCCAGACAGCTCTCTGACTTTGTTTTGAGTTGCAAGCAGCCTGGTTCACTGCTGATGACATCAACTAGCACATGCAAGCTCTCATGTTTTAGGTCTCATGGTTTAGAGAATCATGAAATAACTACATATCTCCTGCTCATCATTCACTATTTGTAAGCTTTGTTTGTTATACAAAATTCAGGAGATGTAAAGGGAAAAATGGTCTTGTAGCTTTTGATAGATCATCTGCATTTATTTTCCAAGGTGCAGGTATTCATCAGTGACCCCCACATCCTGTGAACTCTAGACATCTCTCCAGACTGCCAATTCCTCCTCTGACTAGCATGCTCCAAGTCTCATATTTGAAGTGCTCCACGCAGCAGTAGAAGCACAGGACACAATGTATTTTCCTTTCACACTTCAACTAGGAGCTCCCCCCAACCTCAGTAAATTTTGGTGTCAATTACTTCTGTTCTTTAATGTCTGCATCAAACAGCTGGCAGTACAGGAAGTGAACGAACGCGGCAGTAGCTGCTTCTTTCTGCTCGGGTTTTATGGCAAAGCAGCTGACTTTCACTGTATTCAGAAACAAACCATTCGACAAAAGCAAAGCTACTGAAGTACTGCAGACTTTTACAACAGACATAGCTTACAAATATAAATTTTCCAGAACATTCAGGTTTGCAACAACTCCTTTCGCTTAGGATTGCTTCCACATCTGAACTTCACCACAGTTTTGTTGAGCTTAATATTTTCCTGTCTTCAAAACAAGAGGAAGAAGTGGATTGTTTCTTCTGACTGACTCCGTCACTTGCACTAACTAGCATTCTTAATTTTTGTCTAAGAACAATGCACTTCTGTAGATAGAATTAGGAGTTCAAAACCATGAGGATCTGAGCAAAGAAAGATAAAGAAATTTTACAATTTGCAGCAACTCAGACAGTGGTCCTAAGTGACGTCTCATTAGCTGTGTATGCCACAGCATTCCAAACACATTTTTGCAACATTTTGGTGACCATTTTCCCCAATGTTCCCTTTCTTGTGCTAACTTATAATTTAGCCTCCTGTTTTTGCAAGGCTTGGATTTTACTACTTAATGCTAGGCAGGAGCTCTGTATCTACAAAACTAGGCTCAGATTACAGATGAAACAGAGGGACTTTTTTAGCTCTCACAGTTAAAATTGTATCCTGATTTTTATGGTCACCTGTACAGGACCTGGACCTTGACTCTACCCTCCAGCTGTCTTCCAGCCAAGTTTCTCACAGATTTTCTTCTCAGATAGCAACGTTCTTGCTAGTTAGGCCAAACTTTCTTCTTTCACCACCCTGCTTTAGCAGGCAACTGCATGGAGATTCAGGCTGTTAACTGTTCCAGAGTGAGAGAGAGCAAGATTCTGTGCAGGCAGGTGCTCAGCAGAGAATGTTGACAGAAATGTTCTACACAATCTAGAGCAGCCAAGCTCTTTAAGAAGCAGAGGAATTGCTTTAAAGTAAAGAACGCATGAGGGAAGAACTGCATTCCAATGCACTTCTTTATGAAGATACTTGAATTTATCCATAAAACAAAACATGTGACAAAATAGGCCCCATCAACTCTGAAACCCGTGGTAAATTTAATTTCTCAATATTGGATTACTTGCATTACACAATCTGTCAAAATTATATTACATTTTCAGGATTCAAAACAAAAAAATACATGTAATATTGTATTATGTTATATAATATAATAAGTTATGTGTATCACATTATATCAATTTAATGTACTTGGGTACAAAATTTCAATGCAGTTAAGAGGAGAAAAAAAATCTGTTTAGAAGTTTGGGATTTTTAAATCCACATTTAAAAGCTCTCTACATCATATTGGAGTAGTAAAATGTGTTGAAAAGAGGAAGACTTACTTGACTCCAATTAAATAATATTTGGGCTGTATAGAAAATGAAAAAATAAGGTATACAGATTTTTGTACATAAACTGCTGAAATAGGCATTGGCTCCAGCAAACTCACAGCAATTGAGAATTTAGCCCTAGATATCGGAGTCAAAATGTTTAATCTTTCACAAACTGTTCCGTATTTACAGAGTCCTGATTGTATTTAAATCAAAGGAAAAGATTTCTAAACTCTTGCATTTGAACAGCAAAAAAAGATGGCTTCTCAAAGTGCTACAAGGGAAAGACTAATGTATTAAGCTTTGCGTTTTCTTATTAAGTTATTTGAGGACTTGAATCTGCTGCTAATCTGAAATAGTTTTAAATTGCAGGAATAGAATATGCAGCTATGTATTCTACTAGACTAATCTAGACAAAGGCAAAATTTGCTATTCAAAGTATGTCCTACTTTTCTGTCTGGGGTAGAGTTAATTTTCCCCATAGTGGCTAGTATGGGTCTGTGTTTTGGATTTGTGCTGAACAGGGATGATACCAACAGGAAGTTTTCATTACTGCTGAGCAGGGCTTCAGCAAAGGCTTTTTCTGCTTCTCATCCCCGCAGCAAGGAGACTGGGGTAAGGCAGTGGGGGAAGGAAAGAAGCTGGGACAGCAAACAGCCAGGACAGCTGACCTCAACTGACCAAAGGAATAACCCATGCCATATGGCATCATGCTCAGCAAAAAAAAGGAGGGGGGCAATTGAAGGGGTGCTGCATCTGTTGGTTGGTGGTGAGCAAGAGTACTCCGTTGCATCCCTTATCTTTCTAGTGTCTTATTTCTTCTCTTTGTTAATTTCCTTTTCACGACAATTTATTAACATTATTTTTAATTTATTTTATTTCAATGATTAAATTATTTTTATCTCAGCCTACAAGTTTTCTCATTATTACCCTACCAATTTTTTTCCCTATGCCTCAAGGAGAGAATGAGCAAGTGGCTGTATGAGTCTTCGTTGTCAGCTGAGTTTAAATCATGACAAAATGCAGCTGAAATAGTGTTGTGGTTGAGAAACTTCTCTTTTCACTACAAGTTCAGATAACTCAGAATTGACATTTTCAAAGGACTATATAAAAAGCTGTAGGGATTTTCTGAGTTTAGACGATGGCATCTGAAAGATATTTGCTGTTTCGTCTGTATCAGTTCAGAAGGTTTTCAGCAGTGAATGAAGAATGAGAAATAACTTCTTGGCACACAACTACCAAATTGTTGTTGTGAAGTTTTCAATAAGTCATTCATCCCAAAGCATATTAGCTTACCAAACTATCTCTGTAATGGAAGTCTGTATTTCACATGGGTCAGAACTTGGCTTTTAAATTATAACTTTGAAAACACTTCAGCATCAAACTGTCTAAACAAGATAAAAATCGTATAAAATTTTTTCATCCCTTATGAATACAATGATTCCCTGAACAGACTAAATATTCTTAACAGTGCCAACTTACAGGTTTGGGAAGAAACAGCACAGAAAAATGTATCTGCAATCCTACTTGAGGGTGAACTGAATCAGACATTATGTAGCTAGTATTGGAAGAAGAGCTTCAAGAGTCCTTCCTTGCTCAGAAACAGATCACGGGCTTTTTAAGCCTGTTTTATTTGATTTGTTTAGTACCAGGTGAGGGTTAAAAGAATGGTTTTTCTCAGAAATTCAGCCTTTCCTGTAATTTTTCTTTGAATATATAAATTCATAGAATTGTAAAAGAATAGAAGAACGGTTTGGGTTGGAAAGGACCTTAAAGATGATCTAGTTCCCACCCCCTGCCATAGGCAGGGACATCTCCCATGAGAACAGGTTGCTCAAAACTTTATCCAGCCTGGCCTTGAACACTGCCAGGGATCAGACACCCATTACTTCTTTGGGAAACCTGTCCCAGTGCTTCACCGCTCTCACAGTAAAGAATTTCTTCCTAACATCTAATATAAAACTGTCCTATGCCAGTCTGAAGCCATTCCCCCTTGTCCTGTCATGGCATGCCCTTGGAAAAAGTCCCTCTACAGATTTCCTGGAAGCCCCCTTTAGGTACTGGAAGGCTGCTACTAAGGTCTCTCCAGAGCCGTCTCTTCTCCCAGGCTGAACAAACCCAAGTTGCATCAAAGAAACAATATAATTTTGTAGGAGTGTGAGAAAAAGAACTTTTTGCACCCACTGTATATTATTTAAATTTTTATATATAAAACTGACTAGAAATTCATGCTACAGTCCTTGCAACATGATATAAAGGCTCCATTCACACACAAGAGCCTCAATGCCAAGACGAGTGTACTCTGAAGTAGAAATCATTACCTTAAAAATAGGGATACGTCTTGAACAGGTCTTGTGACTGTCTCTCTGCAGACAAAATGTACTCTATACTCTCACTGTAAAACAGCCATTCTTCTGCATGTCTGTGCAGGACCAGAATTGTATGTTCTTCTTCACTGACTCAACAACCAGGAAATACAAATACTACAACTTACCCTTAAAAATTGTTTTTAAGTAATTATGGAAGACCTATTTGAAGTAAAGAAACATATTTGATGAATTTAACAATCTGCTTTTTGCAGCTGCGATGCAACCGTAAGTTCCATACAGTTTTTTACTACTAATTTATTTTTAACAAAATATTTCTATGTGGTTTAGAACAGTTTTTTCTCTTCCCCTCCTTCTCCTGGTTCTCCATAACTTTCTAGTTGTAATTTTCTGGCTGATCCATCATACAATGGATACAAGACACAAATTGCAATTTGTCTTACTGTTTGAAACCCAAGAGTTAACATCTTCCAAGATCATAATTCATAATGCAATTACCAGTGCAGGTAGTCATATCATTGTTTTCATGTGAATGTTCAAGTAAAGAACTTTTACAGTGTGAATAATACCAGTCATACCTTTTGCCCAAAGAGATTAATTTGAATTTTTTTGTTATGTTATTCATCACATTTTTTCAGAATATATCTAGTGTAAAAGCAAAGATAATTAACATATTCTGAGTCTGAAATTAGATCTGTATCTAGGAAACAGAATCTGTAATCACAGCCATATGATTAAGTATTGTTTTATGAAATGAGATTAGCTCAGTTGGTTAGAGCATGGTGCTAATAACACCAAGATTGTGGCTTCAATCCCTGTATGGGCCATTCCCTTAAGAGCTGGATTTGATGATCCTGGTGGGTCCCTTTCAACTCAAAATATTCTGTGCTCTCTGAACTGCCAAAGACTTTCTCTTTTTATTACACGAATTAAGATTCCATATACATTAAAAGATGATTCACACTAAACACTTCAGCAAACAGGGATTTATCATAATAAATCATAGTCAAACAACATCTTCAATATGTCCTTGGATTCATGTCATTGTCAGATCACATATAAGCAAAAATCAAAGCAGAGCATAAATCCACTGTTATATGGAAAAAAAGAAGTTGGACCTCACTTGTTCAGACTTCAGTACCAATTCAGAGGGCCACTGTAGTTAGTAATGCTCTTCATGTTTGCCAACAGAGTCTATTGCAGCTCGAGCATTAAGTTGGTGATACGGATTGGTTTAAGACAAATATTCCTCCAAAGCCTTACTGTGCAGTAGAAGTTATATCTGCTCCATTTTCAGTAGGCATACACAGATTAGCAGTGTGTTGATTTTGTTGTTTCCCACCCTGTTTATGTTTTCTACACAACACCTTTTTATGTAGTAATTTGTCAATAAGCTATTTGGTATGATGTTTGGAAAGAGAGACTGCATTATTGGATTATACAGAGGAATTAACTTCCTTGAGCTGTACCATTTTTTTCTGTTAGGGCAACGTGTGAAAAACTGAGAGTACACTCTCTGGTACTACTACGCTCATCTCCAGAATCCTTCTCAAGAGCAAGAATACACCCTGTCTTTTAACTTCAATTTAAAAAAAAAATCTTATTTTGTTGCACTATCTATTAGAATAAATAGGTATATTATTCGTGCTTTTCAAGTGCTGAAGAAATTACCAGGTATCATTAGTAGTGTCTGTATTCAACCACTAATGACTGCAGAGATGCTTATTCAAGCAAAGAACATTTACATGCAGACTGCAGGAACTGAGCAAGACTTTGTTATGTCTCTGATAAAAGGAATTCATTTGACTGAAGGAAGAGTGACTTTAATTAGCTGTGCAAATGCCATTAATTCCAATTAATCTTCTCACAGTGTCAAAACCAGAATCCAGGGAGAAAATAAATTGCAATAAATCAATATGACTCTTGTTTCTACCAGGAACAGGTGCTTATAGGAAGAGGAATGTCTTTTATAGTTGTCTGCATCAAGAAGTATTTAAACAAGACAGTAATTCAATACACCAACCCTCTCAATGATTTTTATAGACTATTTATATATCTCCTGAATTGCTTTCAATTTAATGGAAAGTAGTTAATTTAGCACTTTTGAAAAGTATCCCAGTAAGAAATTTGCTCAGAATACTCACAAGTACAACCAAGTTTTGTTTTTCAGGGAAAAATGAGATATGGATTTACAAGATGGCTGGGTCTATTTGCAAATTTAGATAAGCACTAACTCGCACTTACTTTTCATGGGACAAATCAAGGAAACCAACCAATCAACTGATTCTCCAATGTATCTTGAGAAGCTGTCTCTAAAAGAAAGCTCTTGGGTTTCTTTTAGACAGATCTTTGAAAACCATTGTCCTGGGTTGCAGTGTATTCTATTACCATCCTCATGAGCTGTTGAAACCAGGTGGGGCGGTGTTTCCTGACCTCCTCCCTCCAGACTATCTTTCTGCTAATGGCCCATCAATGCCCTGCCGCATGACTCAGAGATAACTCCCTCCGGACTATCTTCTGTTAATGAGCCCATCAACACCTGGCCTCATGACTCATCATTCCATTGTGAGATGCTCCACCCAGAGGGAGGAACCAAGCGTTCCATCTTGGATATAATCTGGGACTCTGAACACCACGGGCATCCTTCCCACTGGATTCCCAGAGGACAGGAGCTGCATAGTCACCACTGGACTTTCTGAGGAGGAGCAGACTTTTCTACCGGACCACCGCTTCGACAGAGCCACATCCATCACTTCAGGAGGACTACAGCCACCATCTCATTAGACTGCTCACGCCACCCTGATTAACAGGGTGCCAGGTTGTATTCTGACTCTGTTAGTTTAGCCCACTGGGGTTTTTCTTGCCTTTATTTTTAATTTCCCTAATAAATTGTTATTCTGACTTGGTGCCTCCCACTGGTCTGTTTTCAAACTAGTACAACCATGACCATAAAATTTTAACCCCTGAGGATTTCCGTGCTTCTGGTAGCAATGCATGCG
Source organism: Lycocorax pyrrhopterus obiensis (assembly GCA_014706295.1). NCBI lineage: Eukaryota > Metazoa > Chordata > Aves > Passeriformes > Paradisaeidae > Lycocorax > Lycocorax pyrrhopterus. The sequence continues at coordinate 46,919,723 of JACSVZ010000014.1, read as the reverse complement.
ATCTGTCCCAGAGTCTCAGATTTCAAGACCACTGTCTCAAAACCAGCACCAGCTTAAGCCTAAAAGAAGCCAAAATAAAACAAATTAATAACCTCAGAGATGTGCCCCTGAAGTGAAATTAAAAGAGTGTTCCACTTGGGCAGGTTAGCAGGGAACATCTTCCATGTTTGAGACATAATGCAACCACACTTTTGCAATAGTTTCCCTACAAGAATTTTTTCATACCACATTGCAAAACTGTGCGATGAATGTATAGAGGAAGATACCACTAAGTTTACTTCTCAGGTACAAGGTAAGAAGGAAATAAAGAAATCAAACAAACAAAAAAAAGCCTCTCCTAGAAAAGAGCCAAAGGGCTTTTTTTTACCCTAGAAGATTAGGAACAAACCTCCAGGATTTCAGAAAAAAGCAAACCTACCAAACTGAGCTACAAAGCACAGTTTCACAATGCACACTAAAAAACAAAACCAAAAATGTTGTTTGGCCTCAGCTTTCTGGTGTGTTTATACAGAACTTTACCACTCCCGGCTCCCAGACAGATATCAGTGCTGGAATCTGCAACCACACATCACTCAGTAACAGAATACTTCAGGTCACTGACATCTTCAAGTGTGCTTCCTTCTATTAATGCTGATTTACTTACTCACTGAGCAGGGTGCATTCAAAAAGGCTGAAATCAGGTATAAGTGGCAACTCTCAGAGACCTGAGAGCACCAATAGGCTTTACGGACCTTGTCCCCAGGGAAGTGCCTGATGCCCTGGGTGGCAGCATGTCTGCCCCACCCCACAGCTGCCCCAAGCCCCCACCCACTGTGCCACCATGGCAGGAGCAGGACACCAGCCAGGAACACCTACGCCAAACCTCATAGCCAGCCAGTTATCTCCTAATTATCTCCCACTTACCTCCCTATTCTGGTTTATAGTGCCTAATCACAGGTATGTGTGACCCAGAATATTATTTTACAACCGAAACATCTATAGCACAACACACACAGGCTACCCTCAGTTGAACATAGTTCAGGATCTGGGAAGAAAAGACAACATGTTTTGAAAAGCTTCAGTGGGAATAAGACAGTAATTTTCCTATCCTTTAATTTTTGATTTTGCATGATGATATTAAAGTATTATAGAACCATGGATTCATGGAATGTCCTGAACTGGAAGGGACCTACAGGAATCATCAAAGTCCATTGAAGTCCAACTCCTGTCCCTGCATAGAACCACCTCAAGAATCATACCATGTGCCTGACAGTGTTGTATGAAAGCTTCTTGAACTCTGTCATGCTTCAATTTGTGACCACATCTCTGGTGAGCCTGTTCTGGTGATTCACCAACCACTGGCTGAATATCCAACTTAATAGCCAATAATATCCAATTTAAATTTCCCCTGACACAATCTCATACCATTCCCTCATGTCCCATCACTGGGCACCAGAGAGAAACTTGAACACATGCACAGACCTGAGTTTTGTAGTTATGGGTATAGAGTTGGTACTCCTATTAATCTTATGAGCAAAACATCAATGACTTCAAAGCCTCTGCTCTTCTTGACATGTGTACCAAAACAGAATTAAAATCCTCTAAAATACTAGTTTGTACCAAATGAGTTTATTAAAGTGATATTTAATATAGTTACTAAATATTATACTGGTTTTTCCGAAGTCCTTTTTTTTCCAAGAGCAAATATACTACCTTCTTTAAATCAGTATCCTCAGCCATCTAATATCTTATAATCAAGATGAATGTTCCTGTCTGAGAAAGATGAAGCAAGAACTTTTGTTCTTTACAGTAGTTTCTTAGCATGATTTTGTATCATGCTTTGTTTTCTCCTAATAAAAGTCTTCCTCAACTCAAAATGGCTTTTTGGTATTCAATATTGTTCCATCTTGACCCTCCTATTTTAAATATATGATTTAGTATCTTCTGTTGCTTTTAGTATTGAGCAATAACAACAATGCTCAGTGATATTCTAAGGTTTTATGATGACATCAATCACCACATATTCTGTTTACTAGGCTAAGAAAAAAGAAAAAATGAAAACAGAAAAAGAGACAGAATCAGAGAATCAGACAGCAACTAGCATTTCAACTCAGAAAAAAAGTTTCCCTGATCTCAGCATGACTCCTGAAAATGAACAAAAGTGATTGCAGTTTCACTAGGAGAATATGACATGCAACCAAGTGTCTACTAGTAGCCAGACTAGTGAATTAGTGTCTGAAATAGAATTTAGCCATCGTGATATCCAACTCATCTCTCTAATTATTAATCTCTGATTGGGTAAGAATTTCTATTCCCTAATTATGTTATTGAGACTTACCACTATAAGTCTCTAAGGAAACTGGAAGGTGAGAAACATTTTAGTCATCTGTGAAGGAAGATACATATGTTGAAAAATGTGAGATCCACCACTAAGGGCTGGATGGAAAAAGAACATTAGAGTTAATTTCATCAGAAAGGGAGCAGAGAATTCTTCAGCAAAGAAAAATCTGGGGATTTAAGCTACTTCCAAAATATTTTACTTCATAATTAACTCTTCTTCACAAAAAGTGAATTCTGCAGTATTCCAAGGGAGCATCTAAAAAATTAATTCAGACTACGCACAGGTGACTTTCAGTGTAGTTTCTAGAATTTCTAATTTGCTTTATTAGAGAGATTAGAATTTTTTTTCCTGTTCCATCCTTGGCTTAGATGACTAACTTAATTGATGAATTAAAAAAAAAAAAATCCCAGTTTGAAGACAGTCATACTGTTCACAACTGCAAGATAACTGAGAATGGCAAAAATAACCGGTTACTTGTATCTGAGATTAGCAATTCTTTCCAGGCCTTACTTATCACAGTAAAATTATTTATACAACAGCACTGAAAATCTTTTACATAGACGGTGACATTCTGATGGTTATAAACTGTATGGGATGACAGACCTAAACTTAGTAATATTTGCAACACAAGAGTTAGTGTCCCTGAATGAGTTACTGCTTTTAATTTTTTTCTAGTAATATACCAGTAGTTTAAAGTCTTCTCAGGTTGATTTTTCTTTCCTCCTTCACTTTTCCCAGGCTGCATTATGTTGATGTATCTCAATATGAGACTATAAGATACAGATGTGCTGAACAGATGTGTGATGTGGGACTCAAACAGCATTCATCCTCAGGGTCTGTAACTGTAGCAGTCCATAGAATTATACTCCTTATCCAGCTTCCTTCCTTCTACAACAGCACACAAATCTGAATTATTTTAGTTATGAAGAAAAAGGGAGGAAAAAAATAGAAAAATATACACAGCCTAAGAGGCCACATTTCTGTCTCAAACCTGGAGTTATCCACAATTTGTAACACCAGCTTAATCTTGAACTGGCTTAGAACTACAAAATCTCATTGATCTGTGTCCTTCCTTACATTAAATTATGAATTAGAATTTTATCTACAGTGCTTATTACATAAAATTACCTTTTTAAATATCACATGCTGTACCAGGCTACACAGATGATTAAATATGCATGAAAACTTTTACCTCAATAGATCCAATAAAAACTGTACACTGTTCCTTCATGGTGGAAATCTGCTCAAGGCTAGGAGAGCTCAGAAAAAACAAAATCTACATCCATAAATTATTATAAATCTGTGGGTTTGGAGTGAACATTTCACAAATCAGAATTCAATGGTTTTGCAGAACACTAGTTCTGACCTTCATAAACCCATCTAGGTTCATTACTTCCATAAAGAATTCAACTCAGACCTTAGCAGAATGCCTTCCCCTTGAAACGATTTCTTCCAGCTGAATATATGTAGTTGATTGATTTTCATGTGTGTCATCTGTTCTGAGGATATGTCAGCAGTATCCAGAGTGTCAAAAAGTGAGTTTTTTACTGAAGGTTCCGTTCTTGGCTTTACATAGGAAAACTCAATTAATCTAAATGTAGCAAAACCTGTATGTTTTAGAAATTGTGATGACAATTATAGGAAATGTATAGCTGTTCAGTGAGAGTAATAGTTTTGTTTTGGTTTGGTCTGGTTTTTTGCTTTTTAGTTGTTCAATAATAACACATTCTTATATGTACAAAAGTTACAGAAAACTTTTATAAGTAGTAAGTTATACTCACCTCTCTACTTATATTGGTGCAATTGATGCTCTCGTGGGAAAATATTGTTCCTGTATAACTAAACTAAAAGACAAAAGAAGCCCCAATATTATTATTTAATATACTATCGTGTATTTACTACAGTTAAAAAAAGTCTCAAGACCCTTCCCAAAATAACCTGCATATTTCGTTAGAGGTTGTCTTAATCCCTTGACCTCTTTATCCTTGTCATCATAAACTGGGGCATTACCTTTGGCAATACTTTGACACTAAGCATCTTCATGCAATACAGGTGTTGAAGTCTTGTCATTTATCTATTCCTTGTTCCTCTTCACTTCTTGTCTGGAGCTCATGATATACAATTTCTTTTCTCTTCTCATGCCTTCTCTGACTGTACATCATTTGAGATGTCATTTGAGCAAAAACACTCCTAAAATGTAGGGCTGAGCACCAGACTCATTCACAGTCCCATGGTTTATTATCACACCATCAGTAAATGCATCTCAATATCAAACTAGCTATACATTAATAATCCAGGTATTTCTCAAGCCAGATTTAAGAACACCTAATTTTTTGATGCAGTCAACCATTTTGTTTTGTTTTCAACAAAAGGATTCAAAAAGAAAATGACACATCTGGATATACATTTTTGAAACAATATTGTTAAATCTGGGCATTCAGTGAAAGTTCCCTGACTTCCTAGAAAAATCACAGGATTTAAAACAAAGAGCATATTTTAGAAAGGTACTTCAAGACAACTGCTACGATAACAAATTTCTTGCAAGAAATATATTGCTATCTGTGTCTCTTCAGACTTTAACCATGTCAGGTAGTTTATATGTCTTCCAGAGAAGACTATAAATCACTCTGAGTCTAAAATCATTCCCAGTTAAATTCCCCCTAAAGCTTTAAAAGAGAATCACAGGACATACAAATGATACAGAGAAAGAAACAGATTAACACGCCCTATACATATATTAAACAACCTACACTCACACAGAAAACAGTACTTCCAGATGGGTATGGAGAGCATACCATAAGGATACCACATGATTAGTCACGATTAGCCAAGGCATGCCATAATTCTGAGTTGCCCGTGTCCCGCAAAGAAAACTGAATGTCATGATTAAACCATTAAAAAAGTGCAAGGTAAGGTATTTTTTCCTCTGTGTTTGGGTGATGGTTAGTGAGGGATAATATACAGATACTGAAACCTTGGTACCAGTTATCACCAGCATCTACGTTGAGGTTTCTTCACTAATATCACACATTTCAGTGAGTATGAACAGAAATACTATGTTATTCCTGTCTGAGATTAGCTTGCTGCTCTCCCTCTTTCGCTCAGCATTTGGTTTACATGCTAAGGCACAGAGGTTTTGTGCAACAGTCTTGGTAAAAGCAAAGTTGAAGAGCTTAGAAGCGCTATTGGAGTGTACAAAATACACAGCAATTTGTTCTCTATGTTCCTTGTCATAGGAAGAGTACATGGCAAGTGGTCTACACAGAAAGCTATTACAGAATATCCAAGGCAAAAGTCAGTGCTTTCCCTCACCACTTGCATTCTCAAAAGAGTACAACTGCAGAAAGATTGGTGGACAGCAAAACTGATAGCTATGGTAGAAGGACTATACAGCCACAGTAATGAAGAAAAAAAAAAAACACCAAAAGTTAATTAGAAAGTACTTGAAAAAATCAACTTGTTAATCAGATCGGACTAATGATGTTCATGCTGGGAGAGGAAGGGAAACAAGTTAAATAAGCCAGAAAGCTATAGGTCAGGCTGCTTATGTTTGATTGCTAGAAAGTCCAGAAATGTTAATCAAACAAATCATTCATACTCACCTGAAAGGTAATGATGTAGAAGGAATTGTTGCTAGATTCTGGTAAAAACTAAGTGTTTAATTTTTTTGTGTATGAGAAGGTAGCTGTCTCACTCCCCACAGGACTAACATGCGGCCTTGACACAATCTCACATGACATTTTCAGAGGAAAAACAAGAAAAAATGGGTCTTCAGACACACACAGATTAAGCCAGAATTTAATTGTTTTAACTGGGGAACAAAATGTCTAGATATATTAGAGAAAAATTTATCAATGCTTTCATGTCAAAGGAATGGAATAGAGAATTTATTAAGAAGAGTTTTCTGGAGCTCTGTCAGGAATAATACAAACAAGAATTATTCTGACTTTGGGGGAGGCTGTGGGATTACTGACTTCCAAAGTCCTTTCAACTATACTTTTTTTGATTCTGTAATTATTGATATTCTTATCTACATGAATGCCCACACGTTTTGAAATAAATCCTTTTCAGGGATCATTTTCAGGGATATCTTGTTGCATTTTCTTTCTAAATTTTAAAAAGGAACACTTCCTTTAGTTGATGTTAATTTTTTGATAAAAGCAAATAATGAAAAGTGGTAAACTTGCTTGCTTTCATGGCTAGCATTTGTTATCCAACAGGATTTTAAAAGGATATGACCAGGAAGGGTCAGTTACACCAGGGAGTTTTGTTCTCTTAATGGTGTCTTTTTGCATTTTGATTGCTGTGACATCAGTTAAGGAATAGGGCATTCAATTAATCATTCAAATAACAACATAGAATATATATAAACTCTATGCAGAACATCTTATATATATATACATATATATATTCTACAAATATACTCCAGTTTTAGTGCATTTTAAGATTTGTCTGACATACTTTTGAGCTCCTTACAGGAAAAGTTATACATTCTTTCTGATATTACTTTGATTTAGTTTGAAAATTCGGTGCTAATTTTTTTTGTAATATTTTCACATGACTTTACCGTCATTACCGCAACCTTGGGGAATCAGAAAAATAATTTTATACAGAAAAACCGGGCAAAGAGCTGACTTGAGTTTGTTTCTGTTCTGAGCATGATGCGAGGAAGGCCATGCACTGTATGTAATGATGCATTTGAGACACAGTTAGCTCTACATTTCACGTCTGAATGCACACTGCATGTATACCATATCCTCTGTGTGACTGCACAGAATCTAATGGCAGCATGTGGAGACAAGGAATTTTCAACAGGATACAGAATAATTTAATCCTGCTTTTTTCATTTATTCACCAGTATGAATGCATTATATCTATAGGTGCCATGGGTTTGGGTGGGTTTTTTTGTTGCAACACCAAATAGCAAAATGCCAGTATAGCTCAGAAAAGAAAGCCTCTTGCGTAGTATTCGCTAGTCATAAAGAAAAATCAATACAGAGAAACACTTTGAACTCAGGTTATAGATGTATGCGACCTTGAGTGATCTAAAAAAAAAATGGCACCAGCAATCAAAGCTAGACTATAACAAGCTAAATGCTTTGTTTAGTCTTTTTGCCATGTTTTTCAGCATGCTCCTTTAAAGACCACCACCTTAAAAAGTAACAGCCAAAATAGCAATAAAAATGTTGGTTTCAGTGAGATTGTTTTTAACAGTTGTGCAATATAACAGGATATCAGGAAGGTGGAAAGTTTGTAACAGAGAGGAAAACATGTCCGTGATGTCTGTACCCAAGCAGTCAAAGGTTTAGATAAATTATTGACAAGCATGTGAATATGAAGATTTGAGAGACAATAGTAATTATTGAAATAAAATAACTGAACCACACATGAAGTAACATGGAAGGAAAAGGGCAGATAAAAAAAAAAAAGCAGAGGATATTTGTATCTGTGTGCTAAAGTTTACAAATGTATTCCAAAATTTTAGAAAGTTTACCTTATGTAATGGTAATATGAGTAATATATTAGCATAGTGTGGAAAGAAGAAAGAAAGAAAAAAAAGAAAGGAAGAAAGAAAGAAAAAAAAAGAAAGGAAGAAAGAAAGAAAAAGAAGGAAGGAAGGAAGGAAGGAAGGAAGGAAGGAAGGAAGGAAGGAAGGAAGGAAGGAAGGAAGGAAAAGAAAGAAAAAGAAAGAAAAAAGAAAAAAGAAAAAGAAGAAAAAGAAAAAGAAAAAGAAAAAGAAAAAGAAAAAGAAAGAAAAAGAAAAAGAAAAAGAAAAAGAAAAAGAAAAAGAAAAGAAAGAAAAAGAAAAAGAAAAAGAAAAAGAAAAAGAAAAAGAAAAAGAAAAAGAAAAAGAAAAAGAAAAAGAAAAAGAAAAAGAAAAAGAAAAAGAAAAAGAAAAAGAAAAAGAAAAAGAAAAAAGAAAAAGAGAAAAAGAAAAAGAAAAAAAAAAAGGAAGAAAACAGGATGATGAAGATAAAATCCATGTATAAATATGGCTGCTGATGTTCGCTAAAGTAGAAAGTTTGTATGTTTAATATAGAGAAGAAAGTGAACTGACAGCTGAAGAAATGGAAAAAGACTGTCATTGAGTATAGTGGGCACTCCTACAAAGGAATATCTTTCCGCGTGGGGAACAAAGATGGCAATTAATAACAATCATCGGGTATTGTTGTCTTCTACAGGTAACACAGAAAACTGAGTATCCCATAGCAGCTCTGCAAACACTGATCTTTGTACTTGATGTATGTGCATCTGCATATGTAATTGTGATTATCACTTCATGTATTCACAAAGAATGCAGCATGACACTGGTAGAGATTTCCTGATCAGCTTGCAGAAGCCTACCTGTGAGACCCAGGCTTAATCATAAAGTCTTCAATCTGTCCATTGCCCTCCATACCATGTCACCAGTATAAATAAGAAGGGATTTATACAAGAGTTAACAAAGGAGTAAGCGCAGAACCCATCACATAAGTATTACCTGTAACCAATGGTATGAACAGTCAAATTTTGTCCAGTCACGAACCCATAGAACATCTGAAAAAGTAAGTGTTTTCCTTGGACTGATGCCCTCAAGGCTACAAGGGTCACTACCTATGAGAATGCACCCAGTGGTGATGTGTTTCATACTAACTATGTGGATTTCTACAACGTTGCTTGTGGTGTATGACACAGACTCATCTAGTTACTGTGAATGAGTTTGGAGAGTGCAATTCTGCAGGACCAACTGCTGCACTCAGTCAAGGTTTGCTGTGTTCCTGGACTAACAATCATATTAACTTCACTGACCCCATTATATATATCAGATCACAAAATCCAGGGGGTGGAAAATGAGACTGAAATTCAATCAAAACACAACACAGATGAAAAGGCTGCAACTGTTGATCTCATGAAGTACAACCTTTAAAGTAGACCTGAAGTACCATGCATTAAGTTATAGCAAATAATTAACAAATAATAAATTAGACTGCATGATTCATATGCCAAGTATTACTCCATAAAACAGATACCAAAATAACTTTGCATTATTCCATAGGAACCAGAATTACTAATACAACCTTAAAATAGTGTGTCCATGTCTGAGTGACACTCAGTGGGGGTTTGTTAAATGATTATGACATTAGAGAAGGCCTAATTAAACATTTCAGATTAAAAAAGGGGGCATAATATCAGCCATGAAAAAAAGCAGTTTAAGCTGAGCACTGCATAAATGGAAGAGGGGGCAAAGAAGAATGTCTGGTCCTGGAACAGATTTCCTTAGCAAGATTCTGCCTCTCGATAGCTTCAGCCAGGACAGGCAAGTTTTATTTTTCAACACCTGGACAAAAAAGAAGTGGCGTATCCTGGACACTCCAGTTAATAAAAGAGACACAATACAGATTCAGCCAGTAAGAGCCTGATCACACGCTCTGGTTCTGCATGATGAATATATATATTGGGAAAAAGAACACTTTGGTTTCTGGACAGAAAAGTAGACCAAAGAGAGGTGTTCCCAAAACCCTTTTCACAACACTTAAAACTGAAAAGTATCTACAAGTGTCAACATCATGCTTTTCTTACTGCAAACATACAATTTCCAGTGAATGAAAATCACATCTAAAATTGAATTGCTACAAGCTGAGGATAACAAAAAACTTTCCATACTCAAGTTTAGATCCAGAAATATGTAATTTTTAAAATATTTTTAGGCACTCCACAGACACCTACAGAAACACATAAATTGTATGTTTCTGACAAAATGAGTTAACACCAAATAAAAATCTCATGATGGATTTTTCAGGCTCTGGGAAATGCACATTGAAATGCGCTACCTCAGGCAATGTTTCCTATTCTTGGGCTGTACAGACATTCTTCAAAACATGTGTACTGGCAGGACTCACACAGAAAAGTAATATATTCATTCTGCATTTGACGGAGTCTGACATAAAAATACATAAAGATGAAAAAGTTCTAAACCCGAAAAATTTTATACCTGTTTATAAAGTAAAGTAAAAAGAGAAAAGATTTTAAAATGTCTGGTTCCTAATTTTTGTAAAAAAAACCTTACCATCTTTTACTCTTAGATTTTAGTAACAACTTTCAAAGCACACACATTTATCTTTCAAGCACTTTGGTCAGGGCAAAGTACAGACACACAGACACAGGATAGGAATTAATATATATTTCATGTTTCTATGAAATAAAAATTCAAAATTTTATAAGACCTTACCCACAAGAGAAAGGACACAGAAATAAACATTCTCCTCTAAAAGTTGTGTAAAGTTCCAAATTCTCATTTTTGACATTGCATCTTTCTGTGGGGGGGAAAAAAAAGGAAAATGGCCTATTATTTGAGATTCCACTGGTAGTAGCTAGAATCCTTGTAGTTTTCCAAGGAAAATCGACAGCAAAACCCACAGCAGTTTTGACTTGACAATTTTATCCTTAGTGTTACTGAAACATAACAAAATTTCAAATTACTGTAGGGTATAGCACAAATGTCTTTTACAAGGGAAAAAAGAGAAGATTGTAGCCTAGAAAAATATACTTTGGTATGTGTTAAAATGACCATGAGATAGGAAAACACCAGTGTGTAGTCCAGATGAAAAGAAAACCCATTTTAGTAAATTATATGTGTAAACAGTACTGCATTTAGACAGCTCTTGATTCAGAATGAGTATTCATCTGTTATCAATGCTGAAAAAACACCAGTGTCTAAGTATCAAATCGTGGGGGCCCAAATCCTTCTTCTCTCATTTCAGACTGGAAAATAGCTTGTGGGGCTGTTCTGGAGACATGCTTGCAGCTGTGAGTGTGCTCAGGTTCTGGAGTCTGACGGGAGGAAAATTTCTGTTTTCTCTAAAAATATCAGCATATTTCCTTTGTAAAAGATTAGAGATAAATCTCAGAGCTCTAAAAATCTTGTCTGTGTCAAACAAAGCCCTTCCTACCTAGCAAATTAAAGGTTAAAGGGTATAATAAGTGAAGCTTCAAGGTAATATGTATCTGAAAAGTCACTTCTGGGCAGACCTCATACTTTTTAAATTGCTTGGTCACTGTGGCCTTCTAGCATCATAAATATGTAAGACAGAAAACAATAGTGAGAGACTGTGAAAATCACACAAATCAGTCTAAGGGCTCTTTACTTCAGTAAAGACGTGTAGGCATTTGTTCTGTAAAAATCTCATAAATCCACCTCCTATTTTAAGCCTTATCCGCATTTCCTTCCAAATTATATTTCCATTTCCTTGCTTTGTCCTCTTGGAATGAAAAAAATCCTTTGGAATGAATTTGGGCTATGAATAGTACTTATACTAGTACGAGAACTTGTTTCATGACTTTTATCTGAAGGGGGGAAAAAAAGAAACTAGCATATGAGAGTGCAAACATGGAAGAGCCATTCATCTTCTATTTCCACATTTTATATAAATCTAAAAGCAGATTTTGACATGAGAAGACATTTTAATTTTCACTGGCAAAGAAGAATATGTGAATTATAATTGTTGAGGCTTGTGTCTCTTCATTCAACAATTTTACCCTAAGATAATTAAATCAAGGGAAAAAGCAGTCATGGACTAGATAATTTCTTTGAGCAAAAGACACAAAAATTTTGTAACAAAAGAATCACGAGCTTTTATGAATTCCATGAATAAAACAAAAAAGAAACTCACATGGCTGAAAAATATTAAGGTCATCTTAACAGGCCTTCAAGTTAAAGGAAGGGTACTTTACAAGAAACTTGGGGGGAGCTCATATAATCACTGATACATCTTGCAGAATTTGTTAAACCTGTTTTTCAAACTGATTCATTTATGCCCACTTACTTTGAATGTCCTGACACTGTTTATTTACACAAAAATGAACTTATCTTGTACAATGCAAATATAGCCAATGCAAACATAAGGAGGTATCTGAATGCTTACATCCCTCTCACCCCTCAGAATCCTCTCCTCTCCTGATTTATCAAGTGAATTCTTGATGATTTATTGTAATAGGTGTCTAGGGTTTCCACAAAATATATTCGTATGGTGCTCTGATTTCACAGTTCCCAAAAAAAAAGTTCCACATCTAATGTTCAGATCAAGCCGCAGACATCCTCAGTCCTCTAGTTTGCTGCTGCAATCAGTCAGAGTCCCAGCAAGATACACATGGCTGTTTCATGTTTTGGAGATGCAATAACTTATACTTTTGCAAAGAGCTTTAAATAATGAGGCTATGGAGGTATCCAGAGTTACAATAGGAAAAGCTTAACCATTTTCTCTGAAAAGGGGTAAATTTCAGACCACGAATCAATTGCAGTTGCACAGTGGCACTTCAGAAGAAGTCTAGAGTATTATCATTACTGTACATTTCTCATACTGAAAGAAGAAAGCCTTTCTTATGGGCAGACAAAAAAAGGAAAATCCATATTTCAAGAAACTCTCAGGCCAAATGCAGAGGTGTAAGCCAATCTGTTTTTCCTTACAGATTAAACAATGTGCTAAAGAATCAGAATGGAAAGGTTGGTCCCATGCAAAGGTTTCCACAGAAGAATATGTGAATAATCCTGTTATAATTTGGATTTTCCAAGTTATAACAGGGACTTGCCAAAGAAACCACAGAGTGAAAAACTTCAGTGAAAGGGGTTCCTACTGAAAAACAGGGACAACAGAGTTTTTTGTCGGAAAAAAAAATAATAAAAAAGTCTTTAAACTAGTGAGAAGAGTAGATGTAGAAATAGCTTTGGGGGTTGTGGAGATAATAGGTGCTTTTTCTTCAAACTGAGCACATAATCTCATATTCTCAGGGTCACTCATTCACTGATTTTTTGTGTCAAATCTTAGTAAAATGTCTTGGTTAAGCAACAGTTTAAGGAAAAGGATTATTCCCAAGAGAACTAGCAGAAGACTAGTCTGTCTACTTCATTCATGGCAAGATATGGAAATTTTTCAAAAAGCCAAAGGAGGAAAGAGATTTAATTGAATTGTCTCTCATTTTAGGTTGGAAAAAAAAATGAAAGAAGTTGAAAAGGGAAAAAGGAAACATTCCATAAGAATCTCTGCAAGCAAGACAGATTTATGGGCATGAAAACTGTCTGTTCATGACAAAATTGAAAATTTATGTACAGGAAATATAACTTCATTGACAAAATGAAGTTATATGATAAACAGAGGGCATGGAATAGCAATGCATGTTTAGCAAATTTCCAACATTTTTTCACTGCATGTTTATACAGAATGCTGTTCCCTTCAGTATTACTTCTCTAGTTTCATCACCACACTTTGTAATGCAAATCAGTGTGCTACAAATTAATAAAAGAAAGTTTAACACAGAAAATCGAATCACTGCAATGGTGATGGGGAAGGTGTCAGGCTTTAGTAATGATGTTCAGAACTATAAAACATCTTTTCACTCTCTTGTGTCTCACACTTTTATAAACATGAAACTGAACCTGTAACTTAAAATACCTTGCACACATTTTTTTTTTCTTTTGCTTTTCAGATATTTTGGATGCTTGAAGAAAGAGGAGTAGTTAAGACGGAACACATTGTTTAGATGCCACCGTCTAAACAAGAAATCAAAGATCTCTAAAATAACAGCTACTTCTGAACAGGTTTTTGTTAATTCATATATTTTGTTGGATTGCTTTTGGAGAAAGAAATGATATATCATTTAGAAGGTATCATGTTAACAGCACTAAGAACAGTTGCTTCAGGATGCCACCCACCTATCACTCTCAAGCACAATGGGAATGTCAGTCATGTTGAAGTTTTGTCATGATAGCCTACTGAAGTAACCCACAATGTTCAATTCTTGATGTAAGTCATGATCACCTGCTTCTTCATCAAAACCAAACATCCAACAACAGGCTCACAAAGATCTCATTTTACCATGCATCCTGGCAAACAAAACCAAGAGCAAACAAAGGCAGCTTTCTGAATGTTTAGCCTATGATTTCCCTGCCTGAACCTGTATTTTATCCTTCAAACAACAGTTGGAGTAAATATTTCTGAAACTACTTGTAGAAAACACAGAGAGAATACACCTATCAAGCAGCAACAAATTTTGAATTATTCTTTTACGCTTCAGTAGCTCTTCCCCCTCATTAACTCAAAAGTACAGCCAAATTCAAATGTTGCATTCTCTCCATTTAATCTTTTATCCTTTTCTTCTCTGCCTTCATTGTTATCCTAACAATGCTCACACGTCTAAAATGACTGTCAGGGTCATAGAGCTGTTTGTTGAGTGTCCAAGGAGGCTGTTGCATGGTGAAAGAGTTGGCAAACTACTTTGGACTGAGTAAAACTGTATTCTTCAAAGAAAGATGATAAATAATTTTAGGTCATACAGCTATTCTTAAATTGGATGTACACGAGTGAGACATGATGATAGCAATATATTTCAAAGCACTCATGAGACTAAAAGAACTCCAATACCACCTACTGTCAGCTAGGTACACTGTCCTTCACTGAACAAAATGGTGGAGAAAAAGGCAACCATAGCGTGGAGTCCTGAAAAGACATCCTGGGGGTGAAAGAGAGGCTTCTGCAGAAAGGAGTAATATACAAGAAATTCGTCAAAAATATCTTCCTAGACTGAAGCTGGCGAAGAGAAATGACTACTGTGAAACATAGCCTACAGAGATAGCTTCTGGGGACCTTGCTAATAAAACGCAACTTTTTCTTAACCTTTTGACAGTGAGATAATGCTGCAGGACAAAATCTTCTTGAAGGCTAAAAGTGAGATAGAATTAACTCACTGTTTTGGCATCCAAAATCCCTGGATTGAATTTTTCAGTTCCAGTGCAGCCTAGCTGTGCAACTAGCAAATTAATTCTTCTAATGCATCAATCCAGTTCATGATAATCAAATGGAAATACTTTAAAAGAAATTGCTTAAAAATTTTATTTCTCCTTCCTTCTTTTCTGCTTCTGAAGTCTTGGTGGGAAAATGGATTTGTCCATGTTCTTTGAGAATTACATAATGTGCTATATAGGCAGTCAGGGGTTTAGGAGCTTCTGGAATGAAATAAAATACCTAGTTCTTTCTGAATATATTTTTTCTGATATTAGTTATAACAATTTATCATTTCATGAAGAGGTATGTGGAGTTCTTGCTAACCAAATACTTCATGTCCAAATCCATTTTTTAATTATACGTCTTATATTATTCTCTACCTACTGCTCCCTCTTGTAAACAAATACATTGCACATTTTACTATTGCATACCTAATTTAATATTTTAAACATTCCAGTCCTGTAGACAGAAACACATGCAGGGACAAAATGTGTCACAAAACTTTCCTCACAGCCTGACTGGTGTCCAGCACAAGATTATCTGTGATGACTGGTGCTGTTTTGTCAGTCAGACCTCACTTTGTCAGTGTCTCTATCCTGGCTTCCTCCACCTTTCTCTTTTTTTTCATCTAATTCAGGACATTCTTATCCTTTAAACTGGTATCATGTCCTTTCTAACAATATCCCTAACTCAACCCATGTGTTTAAAACTTTCTTCATAACACTGAATTTTCCATGTTCTCTTTACTAAAAAATGACAGCTGATAACTTTTTTTTTGACCTACATTTTCCTACCATAAAAGTAACAAACAACATGAAAATCAAACAAACTTGGAGGAGGTTTCTGTACAGGACTGCAAGTCTCCCATCCAACATATTTTTCTTTCTCCCAATATCTGCTAAGGCTAATCCTTCTGTCCTCTGTTACTCAATTCCCAAAACATAAATGACCACCTTGTAGGACTGGCTTGGATTCCAGATTCTGTGAGAAAGGCTGACCTGTGAGAGAAACAATTTCTCCATAGACAGCAGAAGACAGTCAGGAAAGCAAATCCAAATTAACTGTAGTATTAAAAAACACATGTTTTAAAAAAAAATTAAGGGAACAGCATGTTTTCCATATTGATTTTGCACAGTATAAGAGAAAAACAATTCAATGTCATGGCAGAAATGTTAGAAATTTGGAAAACTTCCCTGCTGTCAGGGATGGGCAATCTCCAAGATAGATTGCCTGGGGACATCACAGACTTGTCTGTCCTGGACATTTTTAAAAGCAGTACTAAGAAAGAACCCTAGGAAAAAATGTGGCAAGGGCACAATTATTCTTTCCTTTGAGCATGTCTCAAGTTTATAAGAGTGATGAAAGAATAATTATCAATCTGATAATACCTCAACAACCTGGCAGCCACACAGGGAAGATTAACATCTAGATGATTCAAGCTCCATTAGAAACTAATCAAAATCAAGCCAGTTCAAAGTTATTTTAAGGTAAATTATAAAGGTTAATGACCTGCATAAAATATTCATATTCTAATGCATTAACAGTTCTTTGGATGATTTTAAGCAATCCATTGTGGCTCTTATTGTATTCCGGACCAATAAATTTGTAACAGTAATAGCCATTACTGTAACAGAGTAACACTCATTTTCTGTTCTTGTATTACTGGATTCTTTTTAGTTGACAATTTTATTTAAACAGCTAATTTAAGGTAAGGAAAAATATTACAGACAGCGCAGTTCTCTCTTAAATCAACAAATAAAATCTCTTATTGACAGTAAGAGGTCTTTGTATTATTTGTACCAAGGAAAAAACAAAATTAAGATAACAAAAAGCCAACTTAACAGTCACCCACAGCAAACATGAAATTAGATCTGACAGAGCACTTTCTTGCTAGTGAGTGGAAAACAGGATGAGATTTTAGCATCACATTTTCAGGGCAAATAGGGGAAAAGCAAATTCAGGTTGAGGAACTGAGAGACCTCCAAACCCAGTGCCCTTTTGTCACAACCTTTTGGTCTTCATCCCTAGTGTCTCCAGCTGCAGCCGAATCCCATGGGAAGGCAGGTCCCTTTGGGGCTCTGCCTTTTGCCCTCTGGGCTTACCCCTCGATTGCTGTGTTAATTCAGACCAAAGCCATCAGCAGAATGAACTAACACCTGCCTGCAGCTGCCGGTGTCTGGAGATGAGGATGGAGCAGGGATTCATTTCTGCCACTCTACCAGATGGCTGATGGGGGTCACCATGTGTTCAAGTGCTACTGTGAAAATTGACAGCACCCTTCTGCCAGAGGCCTCACCTAATGTCACTTCAAACTCTTTCAAGGTCAAAATGAAAATTATAACCCAGTGTATCTTTTACAGCTGCTTTGTACACTTCTTTTTCAGGTGCATACTTATCAAAAATGGTTTGTATGTAAAGCACATTTTAGTTGTCAATATTCTTTGTCATGTAAAGAAAGCTAACTATTTGCAATAACTTCAAGCTCAAAAATTGCAAAGAAGGATTTTTTTAATTTGAAGGATTATTTAATCCGAAGCTTGTCTGCAGAGGTTTTGCAGGCTTGAAGAGACTTCTAAGAGTTGACTTAATATTAGCAGAACATCATTTTAATGATATTCCAAGTAGAAAACATTAGAAGGGCCTTTTTCTTTAATTTGATATGATGCTTTTGTTAGAGCAACAAATTGACTCAACGAGCACTAACTCGTGTGGGTGAACTCCCACTCTCCACAGATTTACCAGCTGTTGCACAGTGAAAGATGAAATGCTAGATTAGGAGGGTGCATACATCAACTGCAAAGTTACCTCAAGGGTTAGAAAACCCAAAACAACAACAGAAAACAAACACAGAACAGAAAAGAAAAGGTGCAGAAAAAGCAAGATTTCTACACAATGGCCCAACACCTAGAAACTAGCAGTGGCACCCTGTGAAAAGCATCCTCCTCTCCAGTAGAGGAGGTGGTGAGAAGGGGGAAAATGATGAAAATTAACCCTTGTTCATTCCTTCCTAGTACAATTACAGTTTTCATTGAGACTAACACAACACCCCAGGTGGTAGTTTCTGTTTATGGCAGTACTACTACTGATATTATCATTATTAGATAGTCTACCCTAGAGATAGTGAGGTAGGCATCTATTAGATGTTTACTGAAAACTGATATGATCCACTTCCTACCTACTAGGCACTATGTTTTCTAATATGAATTTATAGACTAAAAGCTATGAGGCAAAGGGTAAAGGAATTTTAGTGTACAATTATGAATCACAATCTTGAAAGAAGAAAAGACAAAAGGCAGGGAAAGAGTAAGATGATTTAAACATCAGTGGCAATCACTATCCAAAAGAAACAAGAGCCAGCAAGGTTCAGAGGAGCAAAGCCCAGAGAAGAGAGCAGCTGGGCAACAGGTTGAAAGCACTGCCAGGAGTCCTGTAGGTGTGTAGATTAAAGACTGTGAAGTGAAAAGGTGTGCTCTGGAATTGCAGAGGGAAGTCTCATAGTGTCACAGATGCTAAGGCACTGAAAGTACTGTGAAACAGCACAATAGCAAAATGCACATTTTTACCACAAAGAAAACAATGCAAAAACAAAATCTTCAAAGATATCAGAAGGCCACTATTTTGTGCTTCTGTAAGAAAGCAGGCAGAAACCACTTGAGATCACCACCAGAAAAGACACAGGAAAGGGTAAAAGTAAAGTGATATTAATTTCACAGGAGCTTTACTCAAACCAGCACATCATGAGAATATCTGTGATGTGCTCAGACATTCAAGGAAATGAGCCCTTATCCCAAGTGTCAGCATCCCAGTGTACCTCCTAGCAGCAAAGACAGAAAGCCAGACAAGAAAGTTAATTCAGATCAAGCTGTCTATCATCGACAGACAGAAATTGAACAGCTGGTTTTGGCCTGATCCATATCACTCTAAATGTCATCCTTTTACCTGACAGAAGCTTGCCCTTCAACTTCATTGCTGCCAAATGGGATCACATTTAAATTTGATGTTTCTGGATGTAAGAGAAAAGGAAAGTACCTGAAGCAAGTGTTTCCAGGGAAGTCTTTTTCTTTGAATGTTTCTCATTACCAAGGAGAGATAACAAGGGGTATCTTCGTGGCTGACGTGGCTCTGTGTAAGTCACATCAGAGGGAGGGCTTTTATAGACATGGCATGTGAGTCAGTCCATTTTCCCTGTTACTCCAGTCTCTTTCCTTCCCCTTCCCCTCCTTTTTCCCTCCCCTTCCACTTCCTAGCTACAAGACTGGTCATGGTTCATTCACTACTTTATTCTGGTATGAACAATTAAAGAACATTGATACATAAAACTCAAAATAATGTACACCTGTCTGCGTTAAAGCGAGTTAAATCAATAAGTACACTAAGGGCTTACTTTTTGTTGTTGCTTTTGTTGCTTCTTTCTTTACATTTTGTTTGGGTGTTATCTGCAGAAATGCAAGAGAGGTATCTGATAGGCGGGAATAGCCTCAACTCCTCACACACAAAACCAAAATCCCTACTTACTATCACTGGCTTATGGTTTTTCTTTTTCTTTGATAAAGTTGGTCTTCATTTTAAAGAGAAGATTAACCTACTTAAAGCTATTTGTAGCTGATCTATTGCCAGGTTATCTCAAAATGAAGCATGGTGCTCCCTTGTCCTCCTTGAAGCCATTGACCTTGTATCCAGCCCCTGTTCAGGGGCTCAGCAGCAACCACTCACACGTGCTGAAGATCCCCATGTTCAATGGTTGTTATTGCTAATAAGTAATAGACAAGAGAAATAACAGACGAATGATAAAGAACCCCTTTCTGTGTTCCCAGTTTGCATTAAGATACATATTTTTCTTCAATAATGCAGATGCAAAATCCACAGTTAGTATGTTGCCTCTAAAGTTACAGAAGACTGACAATGCCCAACAATTAGAAATCAGTAGTGGTCTAACTATTTAAGAGTTTATACTCACAACAGCTATTTTTTCTATTAGATTTAGATGAATTTTCTTTTAATAATTCTGAAATTATGACCATTAACAAACAGTCTCTTTGCTGAGGAAGAAACTTGGATTCTCTTTCATCTTTATTATCAGTGTTACGTAAACTCAGAAAATGAGACATTACACAATGATACTAGAAAAGACCAGCAGAGCTCTTACTGATGATTTAATCACATTCTATACAAAATAGGAATATAAATAAATCCCAGAGTCAGATTCTGCTACTTATGGCCGCAGTAATTCTTAAACCAAAAGATCCTGAAATAATTAGGAAGTGTTCACAAACTCTGAGTGACTAGAGGAGGTAGAGATACTTTCCTAAAGATTAAACTGCTTAGGAGACTGGCAGAGCTAAGATGGCATTCCTGTATAACCAGACATTGACAAACTCAGTTCAGCAGAGCATGTGAACTTTGCACAAGTATTAGATCTGAAATTCCCTCAGAATTAAGTGTGTCTTCTTTTGGGTATGGATATCCACCAAGTCAATCAGCACTCCTGTTTTAAAATTCTGAATAAAGGCATGATAGACCAGAAGAACTAAACACAAGCAAATAAATAATCTAACCATGCAATGAAGCTGTATTAAAAATGATTTAGAATTCCAAGGGAGGAAAATTATCAAAAAACACTTAAAGAATATCAAAACTGAATTGTCTCAGCATATATAATTCTCTCCCACCAACTCAATCACCAGATTTCAGAAATTTCAAATTTATTTCGAGATAATTTATCCCACCTTTACATTCTTGTCTCTGCCTCCAAAGGACCTAATACTGTTAGAGGGAAAACCAAGAGAAGACAGGTGGGGCCTAATCCAGGGTTATATTCCATTTCCATCTGCATAATTAGCATCCCTGTGATACTCAGCAAAACCAGAAAGGCATCAACATCTGATTATAAACAGCCCTGAAACCTCCCTGGCCCAAAAGTTAGTTGAGGGCTCCTATTATCTTTCATTACTGTCCCTCAGCTATCGCTGAGGTCTTTTCCAATCTAAAAAATTCTGTGATTCTGTGATCACTGATTTACACCCAGGATTGATGCAGTGCCCATTGCACTGATTTATGCCCCTTTCCCTTTGCTCACAGGCAAAGTGCAACACCACAGACTACACCCACACACACAGAACATGTGGTGGGCTGCTTATAGACTTTGTTTTGTCATCCTGGTCCCAGAACACACAGGCTGTGCAAGTTTAGATGAAAGGTCCAATATGTTTCCTCTTTGCACGGGCCCAGTGATAGGAGCAGGTATGCCTGGGGATGTGGAGAGCATTTCTCTCAGCCCCCAGCCAGTCCCTTCAGACCAGCCCAGCTGAAGAAGTAGTTAGCATTTGCTCTGTGCAACACAACACATTATAAAGCTGGCATCCAGTAAAGAGAAGGAAAAACTACGTGATTATTAATGGATTATTTTTTTCTTTTTCCATGATAAAACTTCCTAATATAATGGGGTCCTCAGGTCTTACGATAAAGGTTATTACACAGATCAGAGGAGAGTGGGTAATACATGTTCTTTACTGCACATATGTTCTTATAATTTTAGCAAACAACAGAATTTTTAAATGAGTCTTTTTGATTCAGAATCCCATTTAATCCCTCATGGCTTGGTTTTGGAGTCCTTGCTCTTACTGCATAGTAATGTATGGAGCTGTTGTCTCCCAGCCCTGTCCTGAATATTAACCTCTCATATTTCAAGACACAGCAATACATGAATCTTCCACCTTAACTAATAAAATAAAGTGACTTAAATAGGTGAAATCAAATATTTCATGTTCTTCCATAAATGTGATAGCAGTTTATGATGTACAGGCTCAAATACAAACTATATCTCCTTTGCCAAAGTTGCCTGTATATCTCAGCAAATCAAAAGGATTGTTTTAATCATTCACACTTTTATTCCATCTTGTATCCAGGTCAGTCAGAGAGAGGCAATGAGCTCACACTGTAGCACATGAGACATTCACTGATAAATTAATACTCACACACTTGCAGAAGCAGTATATAGGAAGAGCACCAACTGACTTTTTCGACAGTTTTTACTTTCTCCTTTGTAACACAAAAAGGAATCAGCTTTGTTCTGCACTGAAAATGTAAAAGTCATGTGTTTGAATGACCACTGAAAATGCAGTTTTGTATTCAAAGAGTCATAACTGGGAATAAGTTGATCCAGAATGAATCTCATTGCTGAATCACGTAACAACTGTTGCTGGCTTGCAAAAGGACACAATTATTTTGTTCTGCTCCCAAGAACTGAGCAGTATTACTGATAAGTTTTGAGGCCAGATTGACTTATATAGGAGTGGGGACTAGAAGCATAAATGCTGCTTATCAGCAGGTCAATCTGTACATTCGTCTCTTTGAATGAAGTCCTGGTCCCACTTTTGGTAACAATGTTGAGAATGTCTGGAAATTTTTACATTTTTCTTTCAATGAACAGTACCTAACACCTGGAGAAATCCATTTTGTGACCTCTGAATCATTCACTTCCATATGGTGGTTCTGGGTTAGTTGTGGGTCTGCTGATCCTAGAGGTCTCTTCCAAACTTAATGATTCAATGATTCTACAAAAGGGATTTTTTTCCTGGCAACAAGTATGAGTGGGAGAAAGGTGAAACAACAGTGAAAAGTGCCGGAAAAAAGGATCTAATCCACTTCAGTATTTGTAAAGTATCTGAGATAACAGCCTGTACCATCCATTGCTGCACAGGAAGTTCATAGCCATGGTTTTATAGGCACAATACCATGACCTGTGAAACCACCTTCTTACTCACTGTGTTCACCCCCACTGAAATTAACTGGATTTTGTACATAATGACTTGTGAAAAAGGGAAAAAAAACAAGACCCCTGTGAAGTTCACCTGAAATCCTCCAGGTTCAAATTGAAAATCCAATGAAATTAATAATTCCTTTCAAAGACACGAGCGTTCTTAAACTCAACATACATACAATACAGAATCAGAAGCCTACTAATACCAAGTCAAGTTTATGGTAAGCCTTTAGGAAAAAGTAGTTCAGAGAGCATTCTGACTAGCTAGTCTTGATTTCTGTACACATGGCTGAGTGAGAAGTAATACGTAAAAAGCAGAAATAAAGTATAGATAATTCATGCTTTTTGCACAGTGAAAAACTGAAGAGATTTAGACTGGTAAACAAATGGTACGTCCATAGTTCTTGCGTAGATACAGAAAAAGTACTATGATTTTCTAAATAACCAAAAGTAAGAGAGAAGATGTTTTAGATGACAATACCTGGATGTCCACAGAAGATATTTATAAACTTTTGTTTATTTTTAAACAGTTTTGACGTATGACATTTCATTTTTTCTTCCTTTTTTCATTCTAACATTTAATAACTTCATTGTTTGTTTCATTGGCCTATACATTATTTTAGAAAGAGAGTGAAATATTCTGATGGTGATACTTGGAATTTTGCTACATGAAAAAGGTCAGCTCCAAGATGCTCATTTGTTAAAGGAACCAAAATGCCAGTGATAAAATTTTGTAAGATGTGATGTATCCATGTACCAAAGGTCATCCCTCCAGAGAGTACAAATTGGTCCAGCTCTACTGAAATAGATAAATTTATATCAATGTTTATCATTTGCCTTACAGAAACTTAGTTGTCATGTCAGGTGGTAGAAAATAAAGTGGAAAGACAGTAGCTTTACTGATAACAGAATACTAGAAGGGACTTATATACTAGAGGACATCATAATCTTACCACAGTCCGTAGACATTTGCCCTAGACCCCAGCCAGGAGCAATAGACTCCCCCCACAGCCTGAGTTCTAACAGCACTTCTCTCACATTTTATACGAACTATATTTTTCCTCACATAAAACACCTACCTTTCAGATTTGTATTCAGTGGTGGAAAAAGTCATTTGCTCCTATTGCAAGGTTGTATTGTTTAGGTTTTTTCCTTGTGATTACACTTCAATAAACTACTTGATTAAACTTTTGTGGTTCAAAGAAAAACTGAAAATTAACAGTCAACATCTGGAAATAAACTGTGGTATGGACCAATACCTGTCTTCCATTTCCATGACAAGATATTCCTTCACTTGGCTCAGAATGAAGAAAGTTAAGCCCCTGATCTTCAAGGAAAAGCCTCACCAACCTGCTCCAAACCCTTCAGGTGATGATCTACCAGCTGTGACTATCCAAAGGCAGATGAAACAAATTTTCTGCAGTACACCAGAAGAAGTGGACAAACTAGGAAGTCTTATGGAATACTGCTAAATGAATACGGGGCCGGCGGGGGCGGGGGGGGGGGGGCGGGGGCGTGTGGAATCTGTACTGGTTTATTTCCAATGGATCTCAGCTGGAGACATATGAATACAGTTAATGGCTTCTTATGTGAGAGAACAGTCACATCAAGAAAGCAAAGACAATATTTCAACCAGGAAACAGTCATTGCAGACAGAAATCGCAAGTACTCAAGATGAGAAATTGTATCAGATCCCTTGTGAGATAAGAGATTTCTTCTTAACTCTGCAGAATTGCACTGAGTCAATGAGTCTTACACTGTCAGGAAGCCTACTCTTCAAGCATCTTCTTCACTGAGCAATCTCTCTCCAGAGAGCTGCTCTAAGATTGCTGAATTTTTTCTAAAAATGGATATTCAAGACAGGTGCTTTTCTGGGGCATATTCTCTACTCTTACAAATGATCAGAATCATTCTCATGAATGCCTTTTGCCACTGAGAAGAGGAAAAAAAAAGAAGGAGAAATTAAAATAAATAAATAAAGAACCATTTTCTCATCAGTCACGTTATTCTCTGAATAAAGCTGAGAATTCCAAAGTCCCATACAATTGAAAAGTTCTATTCATAAGTAACAAAATCAGGTTTAAAAAGTGTAGAGCACCTACGATACTGCTTTAACTATTTACACAAATAATTTACCACTGCATTCATTAAACATAGACAGTAAAATCAGACCAATTAGTTTCACAATGTTCTGCAACCTTACAATTTTAATAGGAATGAAACCAATCACGTGAACAGAAATGCAGTACAATTAAATAGAAATTATCCTTAAAAAAAGAGAAGTAGATCTCCCCACTTCTAACTAACCTCAAAGCATGAAGCCAGAAGTACAAACCCGTCACATTCTATATTTTTCCAAGACCAGGTGTTAAGATTAACCCTTTCATGCTTCCATTATAGCTGGAAGTATTTAACAAAATAGTCTCAGCAGACAAGACAGCAGGTGGAATCTGTATAACTCTAGAATTGTTCCCATGTTTCCTTCCATGTCTGCGGCCTAAAATCATCACACTCTGCTATGGATTTCCACTAATGTGGAACAATGTTTGTGTTAAACCTTTAATGGCATCTATTTTACAAAAAGCAGATGCCTTTCTGCCTCTGGGAAACATGAAACACCAGTTTCTGCCCTCTCTTTCATCATTTTTCAGTCAGTGACCACTTCAGTGTCTTCAGCAGTATTTCACCCTCGCAAAATGGACTGAAGGCAGAGTGACATTTCCAGAATACAAAATGGAGAGTTTTAAATTTATTTCCCCCTGACATTTAGTGTACGTTTTGAACGAGTCCTGATAATGCTTACTTTTTATCCTCATATCAACTTACCTTTTGTCCACATATTCAACTTATGTAAATGTATCCCTTTCCCTTCAATGTAGGTGGCTGTGAGGAGAAAAAATTTTAAAAAGCATGCAGCATCCTTCTGTGCTGCTTAGGAAATGACCAGTGCTTTACTAACAAAGGGCTGCAGCCAGCCTACTCTGGGACGGTTTGCCAGGATGAGCTGTGACTTGGACCAGGTCTATCTTGTATGGCAGAGAAAGGCACGCAGTATTCCAAAGCTGTGCTCCTGTGGTGCACTGCAACACTGTGCTGATGGAAATGCTGGTCCAGGCCCTCTGAAGCACAATGCAGTGTCAGGTCGGGGCTGTACCTTATCTTCCAAGCCCTGCTTTTTTCCAAGGTTAACTAGCTTCATAGTAGCCCTTTTTTCTTTCGAGCTGACTGAAGGTGCATCTATGATCCATGCACTTGTGTGGCATGAGGACTGTCTCTGACAGTTCCAGGTACAGTCTCTCACATAATGGGAAGATTAAGTATAAACACCTTTGAAACGGGGTGAATTGCCTACAAGTCATGAACATTGCCTACATAATCCTGATCTAATATGACAGATCAGGAAGTTAATTAAAAATCATAAAAGCTCAACTGTTTAGCTTGGTGTTTGTTGCAAGCAAGTCTTCTTTCCACTCCCTCCACCTTCAGTACTTACTCAGCAATTTGACAAATATGCATTTACACAGCATCCATAATGCACCACGAGCTGAAATTTTTCAAGCACACCCAGTAGAACAGACTGGTGTGGCGAGGGTAATGCATTAAAGATTTTATAGCAGAAGCGTTATATTACACATTTGTAACAGCTTGCCAGTAATGCTTATTCTGGTCTCTATGCACACTGCATGCATCGTTATCTTGACATACAGTCACTAGTAGGCAAGAAGAAAGGATACTGTCAGTTGTCACATGCTATTTTTTGCTGGGACTGAATTGTTGCAGAAATAAAGTTTTATTACACATCAGCATATATTCCAGATACAGCCTTAAATTTTCCAGTGAAAGGTACACTTCTTCAGGATTTACCTCTGCAGATTAGACCCCAACAACAGAGTAAGGGTTAAAAGTTTGGGGCAGTAAATCTAGTCACCAGCTGCAATACTGTTTGAGAGAAATCCATTGCTGCTATTGCCATAAGGCTGGACAGGCTTCTTAGGCAAATCACAGAGGAGTTAGATTGCCCTGGAGCCAGGACAGAGAGCAGGCAAACAAATATTTCACAATTGCTGTTGGTAGCTGTTGTAGCCCCGTGCTGGACTGTTTCTCAAAGAAGCATTTGTTGCTTCTGCTGTCCTCAGAGAACTGTGGAAATATTTGGCACCTTGGGGGGTTGGGGGGGGAGGGGGAGGGGAGGAGGGGGGAGGGGCTGAGATAATACTAATAGGTGTACTTAGAGTAGAAAGGTATGATAAGAAAATTAAAATATTCAAGGCGCCAGTTTCCTATGCAGAGAAAGTCAGTGTGCAGTTTGACCATCCACTGGTAGTTTATGCCATCCTTCTTATGCCATCATCCTTGTCCTTGCAATAGGGTACTCTGTCATATTCTCATATCAGCTCTGTAACTCAAGAAAACAAATTTCTTTAACAATGTCTTTTTTTTCAGAGAATTGAGAATATTTGTCAACTTAGGAGGTTTTCCTCAAATTCTTAATAAAAAGTCACATGAGTATACTGCTGTACACAGCACCATGAGCAAAATAAAAGAGGTATTTATCCAATTTTTTTAACCAACTCTTATGAATGTGTTTGATATTATTTTCATCCTTATTCATGGTTTTACTTTGTGCTGAAAAGCAGAAGAGCTGCCTGCACAGCTATAAAAAATATTGCAATTATGGTATCTAGCACCTGATAAAAACTGGAAATATTTCTAGGTTTGCTGCTAAATTTCTAAATTATTTTTGCAGAGTTGAAAAAGAGCAGCTTCTTTAGAAAAATGCTCTGAAAAGCACATGAATGTTAGGAAACTCCCCATAAGTCTCACCATTTACCTTCTAAGTATGCCTGAACATGATTTGTCTGTCACTGGAAACCAAATGTGTTAATACTCAGGTTGCCAATATTAATTATTGACAGTATAGGTCTGTCATCAAAGCATTGTCAAAGGCTGTTAATGAGTTCTACAAACTCAAATTATTTTATTCACTGGCCACTAGATATAATTTAAAGTATTAGGCTGAAAAAAGGCACTATGACAGAAACCCTTGTGGACTCTTGCCCAAATTATTACCTTATGTAGTTTTGTGTAGATGCAGGTAATTTACTGCATTTACTTACTGCATTTGCTGAATTGCAGAATTTCAGAGGAAATGGATGTTTTTATGAAACGTAGATCAATTTCTTAGAATAATTTTTTCCCGGGGAAAAAAAGACACACACAAACGCACAGACACACACACAGACATACACAGACACAAACACATAAAATATAAAAAGGTGGAAGACGGGAAGAGCAAACAATTTAAAATAAACATAAATGCTTCAATTATTTCTGTATGAATCTTATGTTTTGCTGCTACCAAGGTGAAATATTTTCTTGGGGGGAAAAAAAGGCAAAGGCCAGCTGAAATAATACTGAAGACACTAGTTCATTTGGGGAGATAAAGACTTCAGAGCCTGTTCTATAGCAAAGACTGAGAGATCCCTGAACTCTAGTCCAGCAGAAAATACAAACTTCAAGTTAAACAATTTCAGTTAAACAATTTTCAGTGGAAGATGAAACTACAAAACATGCATTCTTATTGTCACTAATTTGTGCCCATGACCTGTGCTACTTCTTCAACCTACTTAAACAAAACTTGTTTTCACATTCCACTTTTCATTTAAGATAAGAGAAACAGGTTAAAGTTACAAAAGCCCTTACTATTTCTAAGGAATTACTGAGCATTTTACTTAATCTTCTTTGATGTAGTAAAATCTATCTGATGAAAAACATGCGAATGGCAAACAAAATATTGAGCATTCATGTAAAACAATCATAAACTTGCACTTGACAAATTCAATTCTAAATTACTGGCATTTATAATTAATTGTAACTTGATTAGATGCACAACAAAATAACAATTCTTAGGTAAAAAAAAAAGAAAAAAAAAAGTCACTCACTTTGAAGAAAAGTCTTCTAGACATAAAAAGACTAGACATTTTCTGATTATCTCAGTTACAAGGATTCCTGCACAGACGACTCTATTTCTCACTAGAACTAGAGAGTGATCAGGTTCTTGTGAGTCTGAAAGGAAATCTAAGACTGCATAATCTTTTCCACGGAGCAATTCATTCTGTCATTTTGATTGGCAGACTACAGCATAGAAGGTTCAGGCCTTGGTTCTGTCTTCTGTAGTTTCATACTTCTGACTTCTGTGTTGGGTTTTGTGTTGACTGAAAGACGAGCCATAACATTTTTAAAGGAATTCCACAAATATATTAATATTTGAATTACAATATTTGTACCTTACTTTTGCGTGAACAACCATAAAAATAATGGTTTGCACTCAGATCACCTGAGTTAAGTAGAATTTTGTACTTATGACTTTCTAGAAAGCAATACCCAATCGATAATAAAATCAAGAGTCAAAAAAATATAAATGAAGTAACATATACAGTCATTCTATAAAGCTAGAATAAGCTACAATATTTTTATTTGGAAGAAAACGACAATAAAGTGTAGACTTCAGTCAGCAAACTCAGATAAGATGCTGATGACTTCAGTTTAGACTGGATCACAAAGACTCCAACAGACAAAACAGGTCTGATAAATAATCTGGACTAAAGCTGTAAGACATACAGCACAATCTATTGTTCAATACTTTTTTCACATAGTACATTAAAGATTTGCAACTTTCCTTCCATAAGGTTTGTTTTCATAGCCACCATATTGACTGTAACTGACTGCACTTCTTACCCTAAAAACTTTCGAAAATCTTGTTCAAAATTTTTGAGAAAATATGATAGAAACTGAGGTCCGAAAGGCACGAAATTTCTATAAATTCATACCCTAAGAAGGCTCTAATTTATATATTGAAACAGAGAACAGTATGATTTTAATACCAGTACATTCTGTTTAACATGTTTGTTGGCTAATCAACTTGGTTACCCCAGGCCATTCATACCCTTTCTTAGTCAGCCCGCAACAAAGAGGGAAGAAGAAATTTAGAGGGTTATAAGGGATAGCTTAGAGCCACCTGCACAAGAAAAGCAGTGCTGTTTTGGCATCAGAGAGGAAGAAAAGGAGTATTTCAGTGTTCAAAGAAGGATGAAGAAGGGTATTGGTGTACCTAATGCATAAAGAGTTGAGATCAGTAAGAGATCAAACTTCATGAGCTACAGATGGAACAATTTATTCTTATTTTTAATCATAAGGTAGGAAGTGGCAATATTATCCTCACATGCATATGGGTTCACTTCCTTTTCAACAATACTTATTTGTGGTTTGTTGAGGAAGAAATCTTTTTGGCAGCCCCCCCAGGGATATGTATTAGAAATTACCTATAAATCTTTTTTTAAATTGTATATTCATAACTAGAAATACACATTTTATTAATAGCTCAGTAGTAAATAGATTTATTTATGCAAGGTTCTTTGGTACACTTTGAAATTTTTTATCCTGGCTATTCAAATGATGGATCATCTCACCTCATACACACTGTAAAGTTGGAAACACCTGTTTTGTGTATCATGCAGAAACATCATTTAGTCATGTGAAATTATACTGTAAAATTTATTTCTCATAATAAAAGTTATTACTGAAAAATTATTTTATACCAGGCATAAGTTTTTTGACATGCTTTTTTGTTTTGTTGGTTTTGTGGGGTCTAGGGAGCACGAGGTGGGGATTCATTTTGGTTTTGCCAAGATGATTTTGAAGAAATGGGCATAAAGCAGCACTGAGTTTCTGCGTATCATTTGGTCTCACATTTTTTCTGAATGCATTTACACTATGCCTTTCAGTTTCTTCCCCAAGGCAAACCATTTCTGAATGTCTATGAAGAAAAACAGTGATGTCAGAATCAGTTGAGCTCAATACATTCTGAATAAGAACAGGTTTGTGCTTAATTCACCTCTTTCTTACTTGCGCCTCTTAAATGAGTTTTCTGTGTCAGGAAATCAATATGTTATGCAGTTCATTGTGCATCAGTTATAATGTGCTTTAATCACCCTTGTGCATCTAGCACTTGCTACCACAGAAAGAGTCTGTCAGGAAGTTTGTCTCCCATCCTTTAGGCATGAGGAGTTTTGTTGAATTAGCTCCTGTAGAAAGTGCTAGAAATACACTACAGAGTTACCAAAAGCAGTAAGAAAGACAATTTACACTTGGTGTTACTATAGAAATGCATCCAAGAATGGGGAATATGTTTTGCTCTATTTAGTGTGTTGTGGTATATAAAAGGTTAATTCAGGGAACTGCAGAAGTCTGTTTTTTCAACCTCTGATGAAACACGAAAATTACGAGAAAAGCATGTGAAAATTTATTCATCATGTGGCACAATTCTTGATTCAGCTTAAAGCTGAAAACACTGATGAAATATACCTCTATAACCACAATATAGGCCTTACAGTATTTGTATGAATTAAAAATACAGATTTATCCCTGCAAGGGGGAGCAGAACAAAAAGTGCTTGTTTGCTAGATGAATACCCTAACAAGTTAGGCAACAGACAGAAAGATCTGAAATTCCAATGTGTAGCTGGAATTCCAGATGTGTTGCCTCTATCCTGAGAGTTTCCAGCTGACTGGGTCTTAGCTTGGGCTCCAATTCAGATCACACCTTTACAGGGCCCAGCTTTGCGCACTGTACTGGCTGGTGGGTGGCTGATTCCTGGCTCCAGAGCTGATGTCAGCTGAATCATAGAAAGAGAGTATACCCACCACTGACTGGATTCAGTATTCAGTTTCTGGACTTTGGCATTTGCACAGCTATATTTTAGACACATAGTGTTTAGTTCTGGGCCTCCTCATCCTTTTCTTGACTTTGCTTCTTTCAGAAGACACTTAACAAGTAGGCACAGGTAAGCATGATGTTAAATAACAAGTATTATCTTCAAATCTTGCTGTCCTTTAGTGAAAATATTTCTACACACACCACCTCACTACTCCAGAAAAAAAATTAACCTTTATTCTGGAACTTTTGCTAGCCTCCCTAGCTTTGCTGAACAGATGGACACACTTAAAAAAAGACTGCATTTCCTAGTTCAGCAGCATTTTGGGGATGGGAGCTCTTTCACTGCTGTCCCCATGCAGCACTCAGCCTAATTGAGTTCCAGGAATTTAGTTTCCTCAAAGTAATAGAGGAGGAGGATGGGGAGAGGAAGGGAGAGGGGGAGGGGAGGAGGAGGGAAGGCAAGGCAAGGCAAGGGACTAACGCATTATCAATATGAATTTATGGGTTTCCATTTGGTTCTTACTCCATCTTGTTACTATTTCTGGGTGTTAATGGAAACTTCATACTACTCTTGAATTTTTTATGTAAGTTTAACCCCCCATTCCTTTTCTCACTCTCTTACAACAAGCCTTTTCCCCTGAATGGACAGGACTTACTCACTGAAAGGTAGAAGAAAGGAAGGTCTGAGGTTGTTCGGCTGTGGATGATAAGCAGGAGGACAACATCCTACACCACCATGAATGAAGAATCAGCACTAAACAGAAGGAGGAGCAGAGTTTTGTCATGCTCAACACAGTTGTCATCCTCCACCCTCAAAATCAGAAGTACTTCTCACCATCAAAACCACTGTGTAAGGGGGAATGCAGGTGCCAGGCCTCATAGTCAAAAAAAATGGTGCCACTAGTTGCTGGACCCTTCAAAAATTTACAGGCACATAGAATATGGCAACATCCAGGAATCTTAAAAATGGGCACACTCTGCTAAGTAGGAGATATATCTTGAACAAAAACCTCCAAAAAAAGCACGTCAAGTTTTGTTAGTTTGGGATTTTAATGAGAGTGCTTCTGTTTCCTTCCTGCTTTTTTTTCCCTCTCAGAAAATCTCTCTCATTTTCCATTCCTGTGACAGACGTTAGCTACCTGATTCCAAAAATGGCTGCAACCTGCAGAATATCCAGATGCTAATAACTGCTTCGTTGCATTAACATCAGTTTCACATAGCAATATATAACTGCTTTATTGGAAGCACTGTTGTATTCTAGAAAATCAGCAGAAAATCTCAGAAAGATTAACATCAAGGAGATGTCTTAAAAAGAGATCACTTTGGGAAAAATACTGTACATTGAAAAGGGTTCTTTATTAGCCTCTTTGAGTTGTCAAACACACCTGCTTTTACCTGATCCTGAGAACTGACAAAATGGATGGATGTTTCAAATATGGAGGGCACAAAGCAAGATCAGGCAATGCAGCAGAAATAGTTACAGAAGCAAGAAAAGCTGCTATGAAAAAAGGTCAAATTTGAAGAATGTTCTGCTGTCTAATATTCTGAAGGATTAAGGAGAATTTGAGTCTTCACAGAAGTCAGTCAAATGATTGCTGTCACATCCTAAGATGGAAGCAATCATTCATTCACAAGTTTTCCT
This sequence comes from Lycocorax pyrrhopterus obiensis, assembly GCA_014706295.1. Taxonomy (NCBI): domain Eukaryota; kingdom Metazoa; phylum Chordata; class Aves; order Passeriformes; family Paradisaeidae; genus Lycocorax; species Lycocorax pyrrhopterus. Next base: position 46,886,532 of record JACSVZ010000014.1, on the reverse strand, counting down.
TCTAGACCTACTCTCAATGAAATTCAGATAATTATTTCCCTGGAGCAATACTGAGCTGCTGCCTAGAGATGCTTCCTCCAAAAGCAGAGTTAAACCCTATTAGATTAGGTTTTCTTTTTTATTTATTTATTTTATTTTCTCCTACTGCTGCTACTGTTGATCTCACACAGTTACAGCTAGGAGATAGGCATAAAGTACAGTTTCCCTGCAGAAAGGGAAAATTTGATGCTGCTTCCACACGGGCTTATTCAAGCAAACCCTGATTTCCTAGAGGGCAGAGGGGTGCAGCAAGGAGCAAGAGATGAGAGGTGATCAATCACTGCTGCAGTTTCTGCATATGAAAAGAACCAGAAAGCAGCCCTTTCGAGTCATTGGTTCCTACTGGGGTTCCAGTAGCTTGAAGTCAAACAAACTCAAAGGGTCAAGGTCCAAGAAGGCTCACTCTGCATATTTCCTGGGTTTCTGCATCTGCTAGACACCACTGGGTCAAAAGACAGCAGGGAGGGTTCTGGGCTAGCTGAGCTAGCTAGATCTGATGAGGAAGGTCCCACAATACTCCTTGAAGAATCAGCGCAAATACCATAGGTAACCACTCCATCTACACCTCTGAGAGAACCCAGAGGTGGGTATTTATTAAAGGACAACCCCGAGGTGGGTATTTATTAAAGGACAGAAATGATGTCTTGGAAAGAGCAAGAAAGGCAGAGAAAAAATGGATTTTCTTTTCACTAGATAACACATAGGTCACATCAGAGATGACAACGACCTTAGTGGCAGTGTTTAAAGCAAATAAATATTTCAGTTATATCAGGTCTCCATCTGGGAAAAAAAAATCTCTGTTTCATTTATGAAATGACTAGGAAATCAGACAGAGCTTAAGGCATTGCAAACTTTAACAGTTCCTAATTCCTTCTCTTATCCACTTTTTAAAAATAAATCAGGATTTGGATCACAAAAATTTGTCCTCCTTCATCTATGATGGTATGAGAAGGTGTGGTATGTTGACCCTGGCTAGATGCTTAGTGCCCACCAACCTTGCTTTATCACTTCTCTCCTCCTCAGCTGCACAGGGGAGAGAAAACACAAGGAAGGAGATCAAATTAAGGACAGGGAAAGTTCCCTTACCAATTACCCTTACCCTCACTGTCACACACAAAACAGTCTTAACTCAGGGAAATTATTTTAGCTTATAACCAATCACATCAGAGCAGAAAAATAAAAAATAAACGCAAATCTTAAAATACCCTCTCCCCCTCTCCTCCCTTCTTCACCTCCAAATTCTCTGTCTCCTCCCTTCACAGTGGTTCAGGGGCATGGGGAACCATGGCTATAGTTAGTATAGTATAGTATAGTATAGTACAGTAGAGTAGAGTATAGTATAGTATGTATATAGTATATATAGTATATATATAGTATATATATAGTATAGCCAGTCATCACATGTTGTCTCTGATGCTCCTTCCTCCTCAGGGGTGGGACTCCTCACATTCTTCTCCTACTGAAGCGCATGGTCCCTCCCATGGGAAACAGTCCTTCACAAACTTTTCCAGTGTTGGTCCTTACCATATGCCTTCCATATGGTTCATCCCTCAGGAACAGCCTGCTCCAGCATGGGTTCCCCATGGGGTCACAAATCCTGACAGTACAACTGCCCCAGCATAGGCTCCTCTCTCCACCAGGCCACAGGTTCTGACAGGTGCCTGCTCCAGTGTGGGGTCTCCACAGGGTCACAATCTCCTTCACATAATCACTTGCTCCAGCATGGGTTCCTCCATGGGCTGCAGGTGAATATCTGCTCCTCTTTGGACCTTCGTGGGTTAAGGGGGAACATCCTGCCTCACCATGGTCTTCTCCAGGAGCTGAAGGGGAATCTCTGGTCCAGTGCCTGGAGCACACTCTCTCTCTCCTTCTTGACTGGCCTTGGTGTCTCTGGGTCTGTTTTTCTCACGTGTTCTGGCTTCTCTTCTGGCTGTTTTAGCACAGCAGTTTTTTCCCTCCTTCGGTAGGTTATCCCAGAAGATGCTACTGCTCTCACAGATGGCTCTCTCACAGACGGGCTCTGTCTTGGCCAGTGGAATATCCACCTTGGAACTGGCTGGCACTGGCTACACCTGACATGAGTGAAGCTTCTAGAAGCTTCTCACGGAAGCCACCCCTGTAACCCCCTGCCTCACAAATAAAATCTTGCCATGTAAACCCTCTGGGTAGTTCCAGAATAGGACCATCCTCCTTGTTAATAAGGTTTGATTCTGAACTGCTCCTCCCAACTTGAACAGCCTTGCCCTTCTGCAAGGCTCTGCTCTTGCAGGGACGAAACTAGATGTTAACAAGCATTGTTCCCCTGCCACTTTCACAGGCCTTCAATATAACCTAATCTGAAGAATTCCTTACATTTAGAACCAAGTCTTCACAAGCACAAACCATCTTTTGTAGGCTTCTCCATACAATATATCAGGACAAAATACTTCTTTTTGGAAAAAGGACAAGGAGATTGACCTTTGTCAGCATTGTACTTAGTGCTGGGAAATAGAAAAAGCAGATATCAGGGAATAGTGGAAACACAAATGTGCATCAAGGATTTTCTCTAGGTTGCTCAAATTTTTCTATCACAGAAAACCAAAATATTTCTTCACTGTACACCAGCCAATATGAACCTGAAAAATATTCAAATATTCAGATAAATCAATCTGAACTCAGACAAACAAACTGCCTCCCTCCAAAATGTGATCTATGCTCTTCTTTATTTCTGCTCCTTCTTTTCTATTTGGCTAACTGAGAAATCAATTTCAACCAAAAAGACTTAACCCCCTGGCAAAGGTCTATACAAGACTTATTAAGACAAAGGAAATGTGAGGATATCTCTCTGTTTATAAGCCAACATATTGCAATCAGGCAACATAATTGTGATACACACTAGTCTTCAAAACTCAGGAATATTCAGCCCTTGTTACTGAAAGATGTCTAGAAGTATTTCACCTCTTCATATGTATTCTTCATATAAATACAGCACTGTCAAGAACACATTGTCACGGAGAGGAACTTGCTCTCACTACTGCTTGTCACTGCATCTCCTCTTCCACATTTTAATGAATGACCTTGGCTAAGTCTGCACAATATTTTGCAACAGTAAGCCTAAATAAAGAATGAATAAACACACCTTGGAGAACTGCACAGAGGGAGAGAAGAGACAGAAAGGGAGAAATTCAAGTAGGTATTTCTAGTTATCTTAATTATTCTCATCTACCTATTTGGAGGTTAACATTGTCTGGGCTTTTTTGACTTGTAGCCAGCCTAAGCTGTCTCCAAAATACCAAACCAAAAGTATTTCAGTCAGGTTTGACAAGAGTACCACAAAAGCCAGTGACCTGCTAACTGGTGAAACAGTGGAAGCAATGACTCAAAGTTGAATGCCTACAGTAATAGACCTGAATACAAAAAACAAAATTAGACACTCAAGGCAAAATGAACGATGACAAGGAATAATTTTATCATCCAGGAACAGAATGAAACAGAACCACCTCAAGATTTAACTCCTGAAAACTACAACCATAAAGGTGCACTCTTTTTCTAGCCTTGATGCTGAATATTGCTTCACTTTTGTAAACTGTAATATTTGTCAGAAAAAAATCCACAATATAAAACCAGGAAAGATGCTGAATGTTTCATAGGCCACAGACATTTAGAAGTGTTTAATCCAAAAGGTTAAACCATACAGTAACTGCTGTCCCAGGAAGAGCAGAACCCAATTATTTTGGTGAAATCAAAACTTTGTTCACAGCTTGTTAAAAACCATATTAACTGACTGAGAAAAAAAGGTATTTTCACTAGAACTGTGTGAAATGACAAAAATGGTACTTATTCTTGACTCACAGAAAATCTGTCAAGGCTCAGTCCGTGCTCAGAGATAACAGCAAGGTTCTAGCATTAAGATATGCTTTTGATTTGTTTATTTTACTTCCCAATACTGATAGACCTCCCCTCCTGTCTGTCCTTGGACTACAATCTTGCAATGGAGAATGTAATTTCATGACAACACACTGCATATCTATTTGAATGAGCAAGGTTCTTTGGTTTACTTATTATTCGTGAGGCAAGTAAAATAGTCAAATTCAACACCTATAGTTGACTTTAGCTTACTTGCACACCAGGTAGAATGAAATAAAATGTCTACATTATCTGACTACTACTTTCTTTTGCAGAAGTGAAGAAGAGCTGAATTGGCAGATTAGGTTCCCCCCAAAAAACCACAACAGTGGAGGAATTCAAATGTGTCAGTTACACAACATGAGGCTGGAAGGATACTATTCTTAAAGATAAGAGGAATTTGGAATGCTGAGAAATCACAAGAAAACAAAATGTTCAGAAAGGCTGTTTCAGTTTAAATCACTATGTAAGCAAGTTCTCAAGAGTCAAAAAAATGGGGATTATTTTCCTACAAGCACATATTTTTTTATTTCAAATCCAGACGCAAAGTCACAAACCCATTTCGTTCTGGTGTATAAATATGAGATGCAGGGTCCATGTAGCAGAAGATTAATAAAGGTATAAGGACTCCTTTTGTAGATTCCTTTCCACATTTCGTCAAGAAGACATTGCCACTGAGGTTGTCAAAATAACAAAATAACCTTTTCCAATCCTCCCTATTATTTAAGCATCTCTAGCACATTAAGAAAATGAAAAGCATTAGCTTCATGCAGCTTGTCTGTATTTAGAAACATAAAAGGTGGGTTAAAGCACCTCACTTCATTTCAAAATTCTCATGTTTTAATTAATGCACTTATAAAAAACCCAGTCTGAAAGTCATATTTTAAGGCACACTAGAACACATTTTTTGATTACCAGCTGCAATGCCTTCATCTGACACTCAGCACTGAAACTGTTTTCTTATTTCATGCTATGAACGCTGTATGTTAACTACCGCTCTCTGCAGTGGGATTTAGCATTATAGTAAATACTACATATTAGCCAATTCAGAAAGAACAAACTCCCTTTACCTTCCACTGGCACTTGGAAGGCTGACTGGAAAAAGTGTTTCCCATCTTTTCCCAAACCACAAAGAACTTTTTCAGGCTAATAGAGCAAGTTAACATTCACAGAGCTGTGCAATAGCTGGAATTAAACACCTAAATAAATTACAGTAAAGCAACAAACTCCATTGCGCCTAACCTCAATTACTGACTTTATTCAAACGTTTTTTTTTTTGTCACCTAAATATGAGTTTTAAAAACTTACTTCCTAATCACAGAATCATCATACAATCTTAGAATGGTTTGGGTTGAAAGAGGACCTCGAAAAACACCTAGTTCCAACCCACCTGCCAAGGGCAAGAATGCTTTCAATTAAACCAGGTTGCTCAGAGCCATATCCAGCCTGGCCTTGAACACCCTCCAGGGATGGAACATCCACAGACACTCGGGGCCCTGTGCCAGTGTCTCAGCAGCCTCACAGTCAAGAATTTTTTTCTAATATCAAATCTAAACCTATTCTTTTTCCATTTGAACACATTCCCCCTTGTCCTGTAACTACATGCTCTTGTAAATAACTTTGCCCCATTTTCCCTGTAAGTTCCCTTCAGGTACTGGAAGGCCACAATTTGGTCACCTTGAAGCCTTCTAATTTCCAGTTATTTCTTATTAAACCCAATTCTCTCAGCTTTTCCCCATAGGACAGGTGCTCCCTCCCCCTAATCATCTTGGTGGCCTCCTCTGGACTCAGTCCAACAGGTCCACGTCCTTCCTGTGCTGGCACCCCAGAGCTGGATGCAGAGTTCCAGGCGGGGTCTCACCAGAGCAGAGCAGAGGGACAGAATCCCCTCCCTCCCCTTCTGCCCACGCTGCTTTGGATGCAACCCAGGATCCCATGGGCTTTCTGGGCTGGGAGTGCACCTCATCTCAGCTGGGCTGCTCTCAATCTGTTCATCTCTCAACTTGTCTTGATACCAGGGATTGTCCTCACTGAGGTACAGCACCTTGAACTTGGTCTTGTGTCTTGGTTTAAGACGCTTTAAGAAGAAACACTCTGGAAGGAGCTGCTTCCCCTTATAGGTTTGTATTATAGCCAATGCCTTTCCACCAATAAGGAATGAATGCAAGTAGATATAAGTGAAAAAGTGAGAGTATACTAACAAGATGAGCAGCAACAGGCAAACTAACAAACCAACAGTAAATAACTGCTAGATACAGAATGGCTAAATCTCAGGATCCCCACAGGAGCCATGAAGCACCAGAATGACTGGATATTGCCCCCTTCCAAGATGGCACTCCACAGCCGAGGGTGGCTCAAAGGACAAAGTAAGAAGATGATTTCAGTCTTCCCCTTGCCCTCTTTGTTCTCTTATCTCCCCAGCAGCCGGAGCCCCAGCTGATATTCTCCGGATTAAGGGGCTAGAACTCGCAGTGGGGCTTTGCCTTCCTCACAGCAGCAGATGACAGGAGGAGTAGGCTGGAGTGTCTCGGACTCAGTGCTTTTCACACTTCAGCCAGGCCTTGTTGCCAGACTGGAGTGACCGTGGCGTGGCAGCACGCAGTCATTCCCAAAGCTGCCTCAGCTCTTCAAATACAAATGGCCAAGAAGCAAGAGAGGCAAGGGACATGAAAACAAGCCAAAAGGCAAGAGAGAGAGAGACTCTGCATGAGTTAAAAGACCATGAGTCTACACACGCTCCGCTTCCATATTCCAACTTTAAAAGCCCAGGCAGCCCTGGGCCCTGTTTCCAGCAACTGGGCCTTAAAGAGGCAGCAACAATTTGGGCACAGATAGACATGGAATACAGTAACATTTTGAGTTACCTATGGCAGTCTTATTAAACCATGTGAGATTCTTACAGGCCCACTTCTCAAACTTGTCTAGAGCCCCTTGGATGGCACCCCATCCTTCAGGTGAGTCAAGTGGACCAAATCTTACACGTCTGTCAGATCCATGATTCCATTCGCTCACCTACGAAACAGCCTTCCAGTCTGCAAAACAAGCTCAAACACCTGTAAAAATAACTCTGCATATACAAAATCCATTTGTTGCATCAATACGGGTTTTTTGTACTAATGATATGACATGGAACTTAAGCCAGCTCATTTTTTTTTTTTTACAGATAGTTTATCTCAAACTTGCTGCTTCAGTTCTTCCTGCAACTCAAATACTGGAAGTACTGGAAGCTCAAGTCAAATTACTCATTAACATGATACACAATGAATTAGGTACTCCAGCCTGTAAGGTAGCTGAAAATAAGGATGCTGTGTTTGTAAATTATCAGGTACTTGAAGGGATACAAAACCTGTTCATTCATCTCTGATGCAATATTTCCATCCCCTTGCCCTGATTTAATTAAGTACTGCTTCAGAGTTCTCATTAGCTCCTTGAGTGCTGATAACCCAGTTGCTCGATACTCAACATGGCCACAGGAACCTGTAAAAAGTCCTGCTCCAAGAGCTCTTCATGTTCACTTAACATCAGCATTTCCAACTGCATGTAAGGAAACTGAAGAATTAGATGTTATCCTCAAACCAGAGGCAAGGTTTACAGGCCTCTTTTCCTATGGGGCTATGAAAGTATGCCTTAGAAATGAAGAATCATGCTGCTCAGCCATACTTCATCCTGCTAGCACTTTCTCAGTCCTTAGAGAATCCAAATCTTTGTTGAAGCAATTCCTGTGTTCTCAGCTGTTCTTCACAGCTTAGGCTATTCAACTGAAGGAGGTTGCTGCCAACCTTTATTCTAACAGATCTGCGGCTTTTATGGTTCAACATATTTTCCCAGCTGGAAGTAAAGAGATCCCAGTTTCTTCGACTCTGTCTTCATAATTGTTTTCCGAGAAACTCAGTCAGCACTCCTGCATTTTACAGCTGCTCTCCATCTAACTGTAAAAACTGCATTCTTTTTCTAATACTGAACATTTTCATAAAAATATAATATTTTCTGATATTTTTATTTCTCTGAATATTTTAATAATCTTTAATATTCTTTACCTTGCTCTTGTACACATTTTCATTATCCTAATATGTCATCTGGAACATTCATTTCCTTTTTCTTTAATCACATCATGAGCTACCTCCTTTGGTCAATATAATCTCATCCGTTTTGATCTGATTTTACAAATGATCTTAATATTATTAAAGAACTTGAAAAACACCACTGTGATCAGTGGAGCTCATTAAAGGACAAGCCATCCAACATACTAGCAGATCTGTTTCAATGAGGTGGTTCTCATATTCTCTGAGATTAATTTAGAGATCCCAATTCATAACTGAAATTTGGGGTTAAAACACTCATTTAATGCAGAAACAAGATTTGAGGCAAAACTGGTGTATAAAATTGCTCTTAACTGTGACATGTTTCAATCTTTTCCTTTTTGAGGAAGACTCACAGTAAAAAATCTCTTGAGGAGTTTCCTCAAAGGCCATTTGAGGCTCTCATCAATGCAAGTCAGGAGGAACCTGTTCTGCATTCAGGGAGACAGAACACTGCCAATTTGACATGAAAGAATGAAAAGTCTCCCTCTATGAAAGTCTTTTAAAAACACATTTAAAAAGTAAGATGTGGCATCAACCATTCAGCCAAGGCAAAGCCAGAGAGCATTTCGGTTGTGAACTTGCTGAACTGAGGCTTCATATGTCACATGGGGAGGGATTTTACACACAATTTCTAGTCATGTCCCAGCAAGCCCTGAAACAACCATAAAATTCAATGTGCTAATTAAGAGCTATGAGATTAAATAATAAAGAAAATGATATATCACTGCAAATGGATATTACTGCAAGCACTGCATATGAGTGGACTGCAATTCATCATGCAGAGCATGACTGCTTGCATATTGTCACTCTCTTTCTCATATATATTAAAATTAATATCCCTCATGAATTTTGATGGCTCTTTTCCATCTCCAGTTTGGAATATGCAATGCTTTTCCACTGATCACTTCAGAACTGGCTGTCAGGGCCCGGCAGACCACAGCCCGGCTGCAGCCCTGCCCTGTTTTCCCCATCTACCAACCCAAGGATGCTGCCCCGGGCACACTGAGGGGATGGTCCTGGTGCCCCTGGGTAACCCTGACCTCACTGCTACTGTGGTTGAGTTGTGGCCACTGCTCCTCTGACCAGGGCGAGCCAGGAGCTGAGCTGCCATTGCTGGGTCCCCTTCATGACCTACCTCTCTTGCCTAATACTTCTCCTCAAATTCATTGGGGCCTTCTGCCCTGCAGTCTGTCATCACAGTCTGCACTTGCTGGGTAAGAGTTGTTGGAAGCTGTCTCTGCACAAATCTTGTACTTTTCTCCATTCAAACCCCACAGTAAAATTTATCCACTTTTCAAACCAAGAAGGCTAGCAAAGATATTGGGCCACAGTTGCAACAATATAGGGCAATGCTGCAGGCTCCTTGTCCCCGTCCAAGCACAAGACAAGATGCTCTGACACAGCAGGGGTCCACCATGCCCTGCAACTTGCAAGCTCCGGGTGGTCACCCTCTGTACTGTCTGGTGAATGACAGGCTCCATCAGGAGAAGAGATGCAGGAGTTTTTAAAATGTGCCCATATTATGTTTTTAATTGCCTCTCCCCTCATAAAAAGCCTGAGCAGTGAGTGAAGAGCATGGCACAAGTGATGCCAGGTTTACAGATGGAGGCTTGGCTGGGCGTAGACACTGGGAACAAGATGGACCAGATGTACAGGAGTATATTTTTTTGTCTTTCATTCCCTGGCCTAAGGGATAGCTTTCGGTCATCAAAAGCTTCAGATGTGGTTTCAATTGGCAAACCTGACACCCAGTTAAGCACCTGTCAGGCCTTTCCTGCTACCAATTCAGTCATTCTAAATGGTGGAAAAGATCACTTTTGAATGAACTAGGAGAACCAAAGAAAACCTAGAGAACCAGTTCACAGCAGCACTTACCTGTAAACAGAACTCCCAAAAGCTGTTGAGATCTAGGTAGAGGGAACTGGCAGATAAATCTGTAAAGACAGTGTCTTTCGTATTTGAAAAGCCATGGCAGACTGATGAATTTCCAGAAGAAATATAACCCACAGTTTTAGAAAGGGCATCTTCTGAAGCATCCCCTCTAAAATTCTATTAGCTGGCCTCTTTGAGAAAAGGATGCTAGCTTTGCAGAAGGCAAGCAGGGCGAATTAGAAGGACTGAAAGAGTAAGCTTTGCAATATTTTCCAGTGTTACAGAGTATTGGAGTTTCCCTGCAAATTGAAAGCCTAATTTACAAACCCTTGTTTCTATTAGTTAGCTCTTGCAGCTGCACAGTTTGATTAAGGCCTTTAAAATAGCTTCCTAAAATGACTGTTATAAGAAGGGCAGTGAGGTTGCAGTATCTTAATGAATGAAGTCACTCTGCTGTAGATCAGCTGTGGAAATGAGAAACTCCATGCTTCAGAATTGAAAAGACAGAGACTTGAAAACTGTCTTAGAATACCTTGGAAGCTGCACAATAAAACCACAAGCTTTCAAGTGCCTTAGGAAACCCTCCAGTGAAATATCATAGAATTTATTAATGTTGTTGATCTACTCAGTTATATGGCATTCTGCAAAGCTGACCTGTTGGTCAGATCTTAAAATTAACTTCCTGCTGAGTTGCCTGTGGGGATTTTTGAATGGCATGTTCTGCTAGGCCACTGAGAAAAGCATGTGACTTTCTTTTTTTGATAGTAGTATCATTTCTCTGAGTTAATAGAAATGCACTTCTAGAAAAAAAAACAGCAGCCACTGAATTGATTGCACCGGAGACATATTACATTTGTGTTCCCATAACATGGCTGACAATTGTGTAAAGCAAATCTCTTCCTCCTCAAGCAGTTGCTTTCTCAGTTTCACCATACCATTTTGCCATCTGCATTGGGCCAAATGTGCAGAGCTCAGTCAAAGGTAGCTCCCAGTTGAAGTGCTGATGAAGACAAATGACAAGACACAATGAATTTAAAAATTGGGTACATCCTTCCAGGTCGATCAGAGCACTCCTGTTGAGAGATGCCTTGCTGTCTCCTCTGTTGAACCTCTGTGGTGGAGTTTCATGTCAAAAGATTTAGAGTACTGGAGTATTTAGAACACTGGAACTTTTGTTACCCTCATTGCTTCCTGGTTCCACAGTATTTTCCATGGAAATTGATTTCTTTCACTGGACTTCAAACTTGTGGTTCAGTTATTTGGATCAGGCTTTTAAGTGGCTATCTGACCATTCTGTAACCTCTACTCAGCAATGATACCTGCATTTGCAGGACACTAATAAGTTCATCCTTTTCTTCTAAGGAAGGATCAAATTCCCCTTGGAGATGTGTTTAAACAGAGCCCTCTCAAATTCTTCAAAAGCAACTCTTCCAGATTTTTCTTTCTGGTGTTTTAATTCCTCACCTTTTGCAGTTGAATGTTTGATCCAAGCATGCAGCTGGGCTACCTCCTGCTTTTTTATTTTCTAGTGTTTCACGGATTTGCCAGTTTTTCTCTGCCATTGCCATGCCCTTGTCTTGCTCAATTAAATTCTTTGCATCACACAGCTGCTTAATCAGCAGTTTAGTCTTCTCAGCCACACGAACCTCTGTACAATGGGTATGAGGGTCGGTGGAGGTTCATGACCAGTCAATGGATAAGGATGATGGTCCATCTACATCAGAGGTGTTACCGGGATCAAACAGACCTGCCCCCGGTACCATGACCACCACCACGAGGAAAGAAAAATGGTTATACTTACAGGAAATCTCCTTCTAAAGGGTACAAAGAACTCAATATGCTGGACAGACCCTCCTCTCAGGGAGGTTTTTTGCCTCCCTGGAGCCTGGGTTAAGGACATCATGAGGAAACTTCCTAGTCTCATAAACCCCATGGATTACTATCATTACCGCTGTTTCATGTGGGTGACAATGAAGTCACAACATTTAGTCCAAGGATGATAAAAGGGTCTTTAAGACCTTGGGATGCTTGATATGTGTACTTGGAGCATAGGTTATTGTTTCCTCTATCCTTCTAGTTCTGGGCAGTGATGTTGGAAGAAACAGATGCACCCAGTCTATTATTTTGGGGGGGGCTGGGGGGGGCTGATAATAGGATGACTTACACATCAACAGGCTTGCTGACATCAGATGGGATTCACCTTTCTCAAAAGAGGAAGAGGATCTTTATTCACAAGATGGCAACTAGTTGACCTTTAAATGTCCCTTCCAACGCAAACTGTTCTAAGATTCTATGATTCTGTAATCTTTCAGTCTATCAGCTGAAGAAGAACCAACATACCAACATGCTGCCCTCATCCTGGAATGTGACCTCCAGACCAGCGTCAGGTGGAAAAGGGTGTGTCCTGAGCATTGCAGGCAGCTCCATTTTTCCCGTTTAAAAGCTCTGAAGCAGGCACTGCTGAGAGTTGTCTCCAAGATCCCCTGCTTGTGAGTCAGAGGCTTTACTGGCAGACCCTCTCCCTCAGGCACAGGGACCTCTCTCACAGAGGATGAGTGGGGCAAGAGGGTTCTGTAGAAGGCAGACCAAGCCTTTCTCTGCTTACCCCAGTCTGTAGCCCATTCTGCTTTCAACAACTTACTCCTCAGGTGGAATCAAAGACAGGCCTAATGCTCCTGGGCAACACTTCAGAGCTGGTGATTACAGCACAAGTTCAGGCTCAGGCTAACCACACAATTTCTGAGGTTCAAGTTTCATGCTGATTTTCAGGTTTTCATGTTTTAAATGGAGCTTTATACATCCCTTTTTCTTTCCTGGGCAATTCTTTTCCTTCCTTCCTTCCTTCCTTCCTTCCTTCCTTCCTTCCTTCCTTCCTTCCTTCCTTCCTTCCTTCCTTCCTTCCTTCCCTCCCACCCTCCCTCCGTCCCTCCCTCCATCCCTCTGTCCCTCCCTCCATCCATCCTTCTGTCCTTCCATCCTTCCTGGGGCTGTATTTGACCCTGAGTCCCCTCACTATACCTGATCTTTAAACCACTCACAGGCTCATCTCAGCATGAGCTGAGTCCCTGTCTTCAGGAAGGCACCAGTTTCCTGGGACTGGGGCTGCCCCAGCTGTCCCTCAGCTGTCCTGATACTTTGTGGAACAGCGGGACAGTCCTGACTGCCAGGTCCTCACCTGTCATTCCTCAGTGACCCCCGCTATGCTTCCAGTCCTCAGAAGACCCTGGCCCCTGCCACACTCTGGTAAAGGACTAGGAAAAACCTGTCTTTGTAGAAAACAATTTAAATCTGTGACCGAAAACTTTTCTAAATTAGGTTAGGTTAAGTTAGGTTAGGTTAGGATGTGTACTTGAACTTTCTTTATTACACAGGCAAGCTTTCAGCAACATGAGGTTGTGAAGCACCAAGGCATAAGCTTCTATTTAGCAAATAGTTCTGTCTGACATTCCCCACTTCACACGGTGGTCAGCTCTCCAGCATGGAAACAATAGTCTCAAAGTCCAGTTAGTTGATGTCCAAGCAACTAAAAAACAACAACCAAAATGCTAAGCCACATCAAAGTCACTAGTGACAAGTTTTTTCAAGAAGATGGCATTCTGAGCTGAAGCTGATGAGCAGTTAACTCAATTTTTTTCACTGGAATAAGGATTTCCTCAGGTGTGTGAAGTGTGACCTGGGACTGGGGAAATTCCTAGAAGCTCTTGGATTGTCTCTCTTTCATTTTCCTCGATCCATTCAAGGTCCATGCAAATATGGACCCAAATTGAAGTCAGTGCAACAGCAATGCTCATCAGTGAGCTACGGTCAGGAGAAAGGAGAACTCGTCAGGGACATGGTTTGTTCATTGAGGGGATGACTCATTTACCTCAATCTACTAGCACAGGTGTTTTAGCATACCTGTCATCCCTTAGGTGATCCATCTACCTCAAGGCCTTAGCTGTCTGAAACTTCATTTCTGTGATTTGTGATTTTCTTGAAACATGCTTGGAAGCAAAACCCCATTAAAAAGAAATATATAAAATGTCTGCATCCCCACAGAAGCAATTTCTCAAATATGGTGTTTTCACGGGCATTTATTATGAACAGCCATGATAAAATTACATGGACATGAGACACTAGCATACTAATAGCAAAGTGAGGGGACATCGTATCAATATTTGTTTATTTTCATTAGAGTTTCATCTCAAGTCAGTAATTATCTAAACAAGGCTAGTGCTAGCTGATTTTTGTTCCCTCGACTCACAAAAGATTTCAAGTGCTTTATTACAGTGTACCTATAAATCTAACCACAAATAGTAAAATGAAAGGTGGTGTGGCTGAGAGGTGCTTTTATACTAAAAGAAAACTGGAAATGCGATAGTTAATCCACATTTTTTTCCCTGACGTGTGTGAGAATGATACACAGTAATGGAGATAAGGAAGCCTTCATCAGACTGAAGATGAGGGAGCCCAATGTAATTGCAGAACTTGCCACAAGCCTCTCAAAACTGGAGATGAGGGACTCAGATATTAAATTAAATATTTTTCCAATATTTTTGAGAAATCATGTATTTGGATGAATATGGACTTTCACGTTTTATTCATTTTAAGCAGTCTGACCTTGACCAAATTAATTTACATCTCAGTTAAAATGGTGGTGAGGAAACCTGGGTATTTGATGAGATGCTTTGAAACCAAATATAAAACTTCAGTTGTTGTTAGGCTCAGTTAGGATTCATAAGAAAGCAGAACAGGAAGGATCCTTTCCTCATAATACTCCTGGAGGTTTCAGAATTCCTGTGGGAAATCTCAGTAAAGACTTCAAGATTATTTTTGTTTGCAGGATTTCAAGCCCTATCTATTTTGAGCATAATTCCTTTTCAGAAGAACAAAGGCTTATGTGACTCCAAGGCCAACGGCTGTGCTGCCTGCATACAGGCATATCAAACCTTTCATTCTAAAGCATATCAATGCCTGCTTTTGGAAGAAAAGTGCACATGTGTAAACTTGCATACATGTTCATCTGTTTGTTGCCATCCAAGTAAGTTCAAGCACTAAAGTTTGTGAATCACTTATTTTTAATAATAAATATTGTGAAAATAATAAATAAAGTTTGAACTACTCTGTTCAAACATGCTTCCCTTCAAAGCAATCAAAGATTGCTTCACAGATATCAAAACTATTTTTTAAAGTATTTGAAACTCAGGTGTCTTCTTAGCAAAAACGGATTTTTGAGCATTGGATACCTAGAAAGAATCTGATTTTTCAGAAATTCCAAAGTACTTCTTTTAGGATGGCTAATGAGTTTCTGGATGCAGTCAGTCAATTTCTTTTCTCCTAAAGTAGTGCTTGGCTTATTGAAGATCTTGATTCTAAGATATTAGAATTTCCAATACAGGAGGTCTTGCAGAAATCAGTTAAGATTAGGATCTCTTGCACCAAGGTGTTCTTCGCCAGAGAAATACAATGAGATATTTTAACAATCCAGCAAAGAAATTAAATTTATTTGCTTGTTCATAGTGCAACTTATGCAGTGCAAGAAATAGAAACTTTTGCAGAAGTACGTAAATGCCAGTTTAAGCAGTCCCAGGTGATGAAGCTTTGTATTTCAAAAAAGTAGATAAATGCCAGTTATCCTAAGAAAAACTAGAATATTTTAAGCCACTGGCAATACCAGCAAAATATGATGAAATTTGTGTTCATTGACAATAAAAATCTTTGTCTGGTAAACCGAGTAGTTCACCTTTTCCTTGATCTTAGGGTGTGCAAGAAACTCAGAGATAAGAATTTTTTTGTCTATAAACAAAAAGGTAGAAAGCTAAATATAAATGCCCACATGAAAACAGATGAGTGTTTCCAAGAAGGCAACATGGGCTGTATTAGCATGAATAGACACATAATTGGAAGCTCTCCAGAAGGCCTGCCAAACATAATAAGCAAATCATGACAGCTTTCTCACTCTCAGTATTTCATTTGAAGGAGGTCATGTTTATGTGACCTTTCACTTCAGTCCAACATAAAACTATTCTTCATAAGGCATCATGGAATAAAAGCACCAATTTTTCCCCTCTATTGATTTTCATTACTTTTCATAATTTTCTCTTTTTTTTTAAATTTATTTCTATTAGGGACTTTCTATGTTAAAATGACAAATATTATTTGCAGATGATATTTAACATGCTCACATGGGATTTCTCAGTTGCAAAGCTGTATTTTGCAATAACTATCTGCCTATGCATAATTTTTTCTTTTATCTATCTCAATTGACATAATATTGACCAAACCCATTTATACCAGGAAAGGAGAAAATAAATTTGAAACTATTCCCCAATGTAGGGAATAACCTTTTGTGTTCTTGAGGTTTGTGAAGTTCACAATGCAATTAACTAAGATAAAATATTTCTTCTGACATTCTCAGCTGTGAATTAAACACTAGTTAGTTTCCTACATGCAAATAAACTGTTTTCTTCTATCCCTGTCTATAGGATTAATTACAAACTTTTACAAAAAAATTCTATCCTCCACACTTTACATGTCTAACAGTCCTTCCAAAGTCTGCCAGTATCTAAAATACTGTGGCCTTCAAAAAGCATACACACAAATTTGACATGAATGGCTGGGGAAATGAGCAGGCAGAAAGAGCAGACAGAAAAGTGGCAGAGAGGAAGACGGAAGGATTTGAAAGGAAATGGGGAAAACATTCTCTCAATGCCCAGATAGGGGGGTAATTGAACCACTGCTAGTGAATCAATTGTTCAAAACACAAACACATGAAGTGTTATACCTATCTAAATAAGGTAGTTAAAAGAAAAGGTCCTATCCTGCAGAATGTAGAGAAAGAATTAAGTCGAGTCAAAGATGAAGAAAGATTGCTCAATCACTACAAATACTCATGATGAGTCTTCATCTTGCTGAGCCAAACTCTTCATACAGTTTCTAATGACTAGGACATGTGTATTAAAGCAGGATTTAGACAATTTAGACTAGGTGTAAAGCACTATTTGGGTTTTCAAGCAATTTGACATTGTAGTTTGGATTCAGCACAAAGTAACTTTGTTAAAAATCCCTTATAGTGAAAACTTTTGCCAACCTAAACAAACTACTCTATTTTCTATTTATAAGCTGAAAGGAAAAGTGTGCCTGGCACTTTTCTGAAATTAAAAAAAGTAAGATCTTATATTAATCTTTTATGTGTTCACAAGCAGGAAGTTTGTTCAAAGCCCACTTGGGAATCTTCCCACCTCTTTGCAGTATAGATACACTGCTGGAACACTGCTCATTTTTAATGAGCTCATTGGCTTTGATGCAATCTTCTCTGCTGCTGGAATTTCATTTATAACAAAGATCTCATCTGATAGAAGAAATATTGAACTGAAGCCAGATAGCACAGTGAGTCTACCTACAAGCAGTGAAAAGCGCATACACACACACACACATACACACACACACACACACACACAGTGAACATGCCTTTGTGTTGGTGATCGGAGTGGGCTCTCCTCGGGGTTCATTACCCTTTGGTATGATCTGTCCTGGTTTGAATTCACTGGTTGGCTTTCAGCCTCATCACTCCCCCGGGGCTCTCCATTGGTCCCTGATCCCTGATCCCGCCTTTCCCCCGGCCCCGGGAAAAACCCTCGGTGAGCCATTGTTCTCTGTATTTACTTCCCTGCCCTTCGAGGGTGAAGATGTAATAAACTCTCAGAATGAAGGAAAAGCAAATTCCCTTCCCGCCTCTTTGCTACTGACTTAATACTGAACCTGCCTGTGCATCTACGGAGCCGGGCAGGGACAGTATTACACAAACACTCACACCCATGCCAGTGTAGACATCTATAGATTTCAGTCCTTTTTGCATACCATAATCAGGTTTATACTTGGTTGAAATTCACTGTCTTGTGCCTTAGAGTGTAGTAATCTAAGATCTAAAGGGTGCTAGAATAATGCAGACATCACTTACTTTTTTTGATGGTTTGTTTTGTTAAAAAAAGCCGCAACAACGTTTCAGTGTTGGAAGAACATTAGTGCATTTGAAATAACACTGAAAAAGCCATTCGCAATGAGCCTGAGAGAAACAAACCAATGCCTTTGGAAGTTTTGCAGTATGTACTTCCAGACCAAATACTCTACAGATTCAGAGCTCTAAGGCAGGATATATGTAGGCTTCATACAGGAAAGGCAACAATTTGCTGGAAGGACAGAACAGATGAACAACACGGTCTAGGATACAGAAGGATTGAATAAAAAAGCCTAAGTGTAATTTAAAAGCTACCTATTTTAGGGCCATCTCTATAGCACTATTTAAAACTCTTTATACTACTATCTGTGTTTAGAAAAGGAAAAAAAATAGAGGAGCATCTGCAATACTGCATGTCTTTAACTGCAATTAGTGAACTTTGATAATAGTTTATCACATGTATTTCCCTCTCAGTATTCCTCTGTCTCAATTTCTGTACTGGAAATCCTCCAGTATTTTCAGTTTTTTAGTTTCTTTGGACTCAGATCACAAAGGAAGAGGAGAAAACGTTTGCCAAGGATCTGGAAAATTGTTCCTGGACAAAAAAATGTGAAAGGTGGGGGCCTAGCACTTAGCAGCATTTTGGAATAAGGCTGTTGCAACAAACAACCCAAACAAAATGGTTTCCTGAAGATTAATCTGGGGAAAAAAAGGAACATAACTGCTGGTAACATCATATGATTTTTTTATGCCCCGACAGAAACGCAAGAGCTGACTCATAATAGAAGTGATTGCAAATTAAGTAAGTGCCTTTGCAGAAGGGGCTGGTGATATGGGCACTGGAGGATTTCTCACAAAAGAAGAGCTGTTAGCTTTTGCAGGTCTTCTTAGTGGTAGAGAAGAATGTTTATACTCAGACGTTCACTGAAAGAAGAGTCCTTAGCTTACATTTGACAACTCCATGCAGCATTCTTCAGAGAGATATTAAAGTCTGCTGGCTTGAGCATCATGAATGATTACTCTGTTTCAAAACACATGAATGCAGACATCAAAGCAGAATCATCAGGAGAAGACAATGTACCACCATCTGCAGGGAAACCTGAAAGGCAATTAGAACAACATAACTAAAAAGAGATAAAGTTGGATTGGGAATAGCCATGTACTGAGAAGTCTAAAAAAGGAAGTAAAGTGATAATAAACAGAATGATATAAAATAAAAGCTTCAATATTAAAGGATAATTTATTTTTGCTACAGGACAGTATGAGATTTCCAGATTATTTATTTTACACATAGACATAAAATTGGAATATTTCTCCCTTTATTTTCGTTTGTCGTTCCCCAGTTTGAATCACAGAACCAGAGATTAATTTCTGTGGAAAGGGATCTTTGGGGGTCCAGTCTGACCCATTGCTATGGTAAGTATAGTTATATCAGATGTCTCAGGGCCTTATGGAGTCAATTTTTGAATGTCACTAGGGTTGGAGTCTCCACAGCCACTGTAGACACCTGTTTATCAGTTTGGCCAGTCTCACACTGAAAAAGTTTTTTCCTTATAGTTGGAAATTCCCATTTCATGACTTGAGTCCATTGGTCTTTGCCCTACCATTATGCTTCTCGTTCAAGTGTACACACAGTGTCACAAGAGAAATGACCATGTGCCTTTTTAGATGAGGAGACTACACATCAGAACTGAGTCTCTGCAGGGGCCAGAGGCTGCTGATCCTGTTTTGCTGCAGAAAGTAGAAGATTGGGGTTTTTTTTAATCCCAAACACAGGAAATTAAAAGGAAGGCATGAAATTTCTAGAACAGCTGTATTTCGTCTTTGAACTTTGAGTCCTAAGTGACTGCCTGAGGATATCTCTGGTGGTTGTCTGTACTTCTATACATCTGTGAACTGGTGTATAAGAAAAGTTGCTTATTACTAATCTTGATAATGGCACTGCAAGGATTTCACTAAGACTGTGGATCTTGTGATTGAACAATGATACCAGTTTAAAAAGTCTGATTTGATTAAAATACAGGAAAATGCCATATGAAAGGGTGTGCGTGCTTTTTTTTTTCCAACAGGTTCTCTACAGCAGACATGCTGACTGGCAATTTAATCCTGATAAATATGTTTACAAAGCAAACCACTACAGCTTAAATAGCTCATTTTACAGACTGTGTGTGGAATCATGTAGGATGCATATAAGTGGTTTTAATAAAATTACAAAACCAGAAAATAAACTGTCAACACAAATGCAATTTCAGAGGAGCAGTTCATCTCCTGGATTTGTGTTTTTCCACATGCAAAGCAAAGGAGATAAAGCTTGCTGATATTGATCTCAAAGCCTGATCATAAAAAATTAAAAGTAATCTGTCAGAAAAGAAAAAAGAATGTTTTCCATTTTGCTTAGAGAGCTCTTGAGTGCTTGTGTGAATGCAATTTACAGCATTAATAAAATCCTCTTGCAAATATTATTTTGTTTTTATTGTTTGTTTTTCTTCTCTGATTAAATAAAATACTCTGTAGGGCTTGGTTGACTTTCCTGCCCTTAAATGTTCTGGAATATTTAACTTCATGTTTGCATATGGGTGTCACCAAATCCAGGACACCGGTACCCCAGCTGGGTTTGGGCTATAGGAAAGTGGACTGAGTGGATGTTTCTCCTTTTCTTTATTGACCTTTGAAACAGGAGGAAGAGGAAATAGCTATCCATAAGTTTGGTGACTGGGATCTGGGCAGGTGCCTGAGCAGGCTACCGAGTCAGGTAACAGGATTTACTTCTCTGAGATTTTGTTACATCTCAGTTTGAGGAATGTCCACTTCAACAAAAAGACTTCTTTGTACCTAGTGAAGACAGCTGTCTAGAAGGTAATGTTGCTTGCAAGGAAAGCTCCAAGGAGGCGGAAATGCCTTGATCTTCAGGAGGTTAATCCCTGTACTTTGCGTCACGTGATCCCTGACAATCAACACGGAAACCACTGACACTGAAGTTGGAAAAAAATTGTAACAAATCACTGATTGTAAACTTGTCTTTTTCAGCACTGCAAGCAGGTTTCAAATACCTTCTGGGAAGGTCCACAAGAAGCCCTCACTTCACACAGTATGGATAAACACATCACTTACACAATATATACAAACAAAACAGGAAGGGAGAGAAACCCTTTGTGAAAGAAAGTATTCTGATACCGCATTGACAGATAGGCAAACACAGTTTATATGGGGTGGTAGAAATAAAATGGGAGCTCTTTGGGAAACTCTCATTCCTCAAAAGCCTACTCTTACCTCAAATACCTCCTTCCTTTTCAGTGTCACTCAGGGGCAGTACAGTTTATATCCTCTTTGAGGGTAATATGAAAAGCAAAGCTTTTTAAGTTGCTCTGCTTCTTTGCTTCCCATTCTGGATTTACATGATGACAGCTTGCTCTCTTGTGCATTTTGTTATTTTTTCCCTCTCCAATAAAATAACTCCAAGGTACCCTAAGAAGTCAATGTTCTGTCAGATGTTGTCACACATATTTAATAAGGATCAGTTTTCTCCTTGCCACAATAGTGTTGCCTCCAGAAATTTGACTCTAATGTCAATACTACCCACCCCTCTGAATTTAGAAACTGTTCGTAGTCTTTGTTGGTGAAGTTTCATTTCAGAAAGATGATTTAAAATTTTTGCTCACCAGAGCACTGGAATATACTGCTAATCTCTAGAAAAGTTGTGTAACTGTGGAGGTTCACACGGCTGAAGGGGTGATGGGCAGACCATGTAAAAGTATGTCTGATCCACAGTTGTAGCTGGAAGTTGAAAATTGGTTAATTTGGTATAGGTCGAGAGTGGAAGCCTTTGAGAGACATAGAAAAGTGTCTGCAGTACAGACCTGACAGCTGGATGAGAATGTATATCAGACAATGGTGTAAATGCATTTCTACTCTTGTCACATCACGCAACCAACAATTGCAGCATGGAGAATGGACCTTGCCAACATTGGGGAGCCTGTTTATCTGCAGACACTGTAATTTGCTTTAATGAGCATTTTAAACTGCCTGAGATTCCCTACTGTACTGGTTTGAAAAACAGACCAGTGGGAGGCACCAAGTCAGAATAACAATTTATTAGGGAAATTAAATATAAAGGCAAGAAAAACCCTAGTGGGCTAAACTAACAGAGTCAACAGAGTCAGAATACAACCTGGCACCCTGTTAATCAGGGTGGCGTGAGCAGTCCGATGAGATGGTGGCTGTAGTCCTCCTGAAGTGATGGATGTGGCTCTGTCGAAGCAGTGGTCCAGTAGAAAGGTCTGCTCCTCCTCAGAAAGTCCAGTGGTGATTATGCAGCTCCTGTCCTCTGGGAATCCAGTGGGAAGGATACCCGTGGTGTTCAGAGTCCCAGATTATATCCAAGATGGAACGCTTGGTTCCTCCCTCTGGGCGGAGCATCTCACAATAGAATGATGAGTCATGAGGCCAGGTGTTGATGGGCTCATTAACAGAAGATAGTCCGGAGGGAGTTATCTCTGAGTCATGCGGCAGGGCATTGATGGGCCATTAGCAGAAAGATAGTCCGGAGGGAGGAGGCCAGGAAACACCGCCCCACCTGGTTTCAACAGCTCATGAGGATGGTAATAGAATACACTGCAACCCAGGACACCTACCCTGGCTCAGTGAGTGTTCATGCTACCATGAGCACTAACGAGCCACGTTGGCTGCGCTGAGTTGTCAGACCAGTGTATTTTTTCAGCCTGTTGCAGACGCAAAGCAACCTTACTGCTATGCTCATATAGACCTTGTGTGCCTTAGTGATCATGTTCTAACTCCTGCAGGCAGGGTAATTTGTTCTTGCTAGTTTTGCCTTTCCAGACTCTCAAAATTATCTTATTTTTATCAAATTCAATTAAACCTAACTTTGCGAAGAATGTTGAATTTGCTAAATACTTCCTTTGGCTGCCAATATATAGCAGAAGTGCTGTAGAAATCCAGCTGATAACAGGTTTTTTTGGGGAGACAGCTTATTAAAAGTAGATTACAATGCCATTCTGGACTCCAGCACTAATTAAAAGTTGAACTATGGTGTGACAGGGTCAAATAATCAGCTGATGTAAACCTGTTGGGGAGTTCTTGATGGGCTATCTGATGAATGACAGGGGAACATTGTAGAGTAAATAAGCAAACATGATGGCATCATCTGGATATTATTTCACTGTGTTTAAGACAAGGCCATTTAGACCTAATAACCTCTTACTTACTTTGCATGTATGCAATCACTTACACTGCAATTTTTTTTGTCTTTTCACAGTTTAAATGATGGCTCACCTGTTGTTTTTTAATAGTTTATTGAAACAAAAAGGCTAGTATATGCAAAAGTAGATATGTGTTACTGCTTCACAAATTTATCACCAAACTCTCATTACAGCATACACATATAAAGCACCACACAGTTCAAGACGAAGTTCTAAAAACCCACAAACTGGCATCTCAGTTGGTTAGCAATTCCAGCTAAGCTGATCTGCTTCTGACTGTTTGTGACAGCATCATCCATATTCTCCAGCATGGTTATTTGAAAGAAGTCTAGTCTGATTTGTCAGACGTTCACAACTATTTGGCAAAGCCACAGAAAAGCTGTACAAACTGCTCAAAGTTAGCATTCAGATTCACTGACTAGGGGCAGGAAGAAGGATTGTAATTGCAGAAGCTGTTGGGTCATTGTTGGAATTTTTATTGGCAAAGGACCAAATGTAGTGCAGCAACCACTCTTTAGGAGCAGTGTTGACGATCCATGTTCGTATTTTATGTGTACCAATATTATACAGGCGTGGAGGCTTACCATTATGGTAAAATAACATATTCAGCACCACAAAAACTTGAAAGAAAGTACACACACTATAGTAAAAAACTTGTAGAACACCAGCTTTCTCTAGTCTTTAAAGTCATTAAGCTGGACATCTGTATGATGCACATGAACATTGAGACAGCTTGCTTTGGGGAAGGAAGCACGGTTCAATCTTTCCATGGAAATTAAATGCTGCTGAGGGATACACCTTGAATGAAAAAGCTTTGTTTGCTGTTTGTAACACCCTCATGAAACTTTAGTGGCAGTGGGTGGGAGACACATGCTACCCTGGTAGCAACTAGAGGCCCACAGCGTTTGTCACATATCCCAAGAATAAGTGTGCTTAGCCAGCTGAAAGCCACCACCATGAAGTCCTTATGTCTTTGTGACCATAACTTCCTGCAGTAACTTGTGGATTACAGGCAAGCTTTTAATACTGTGGATCAGCCATAACGCATTTCACTAACAAAATAAAATTTGTGATGCTAACTTCTGCTTCCATGCTAGCATCGTAGTTAACCAGCTTCCCTTGAAATTGTGCCAAGCTAGTGTCTTCAAAATGCTATAAAGATAGACCTCTAATATCCAACAGGCACCTAGCCAGACTAATTTGGAATTCAGACGGATTATTTCCTGAGAGCCACAGTAAATCAATCCTTATTTTTCTTTCACAGTACACTTATCCTGAGTCCATATGGCTTGATGCCGTATCTGTTTGGGTTTTCTCTTGTACCCCATTGCTACCTGGCAAGAATTGTCAGCTTGGAGCAGTCTTAAAGCAGTTCTGGTGGTAATTGTGGACAAATAAGAAAGCACTTCAGTGACAAAATAATTCACTCTTTTCCTTGCCCCTTCTCACAAAACTTAAGTGCTCAAGGGCACCCATAGGCTATCTGTCAACTGGGGCTTGTTTAAGGACTACCAAGTTCAGAGTTTTTACCCTGATTGATCAGCTCACACTCACTCAGATCTCTGCTTCAGATGCACAAACACACACAAAAATCTGCTTCCAGTCAGCATTCACTACTTAACATTTTTTAGTTGTTGTAGTTGTTTTGCCTACCACAGTTGTTTTTTGTTTGCATCATAGTGGTTTTTGCTTGCATCATGCAGTAAACTCTAGAAATCCCATTCACAGTAGGGTAGGACAGCTCTTAATGGCATCTTGTTGTCTCCCCTCAAAAACTGAGGATGTAAATACACATATTAGAGGGCAGAGAGAAAGGAGTAGCTGAGACAGAGATTTTAAGGGATGTGTTTGAACTTACATACAAAGCCTGTGTTTAACAGGAAATCAAAACCATTTCTCATTTCAACAACTGGTTTACCTACAAGCAGCTTATCTTCCATGTTTCCACATGCACAGTGAAGCTCACATTATATGTGAATGCATTTTTAATTGCCATCTAAATTCCTGGGGGCCACAAATATGATCACTCACATAAAAATTACTACCATGATAGACATTCAGATATTTGCCTTTCAAATTGTTTGTGCCATGTTTCTTATTGTCAGATGAAGAAGAGTCATGATTTAAACCATAATTACAGTCAAAATTCACCAGTTCAGCACGTTGTATTAGCCTCTTAGAAAAGTAATGTGAGTTGAAAAGTTGGAATGTTCCCCAAGTTCAGCTATTCCCCATCATCAGCAGTAGTCACTCCTGAATAGTGGTAGCTTGGAAAAGACTTTGCAGAGTATGATTGTGTAGAGCATACAGGGACATAGCATAGCTTTACAATTAAAATTAATACAAAGAATCTTTCTCCCCTGTATTGCAAGTTTCCTGAGTAACCTCAGGCAAGTCAAATATTCTAGATGGTCCTTGACTTTTCAGTATATACAACTGGAAAATTACAAATATATACATATAACCTTCTTGTCTAAAAACATCAACATATATACAAAATGATCATCTACAAATTCACTCAATCATACAGCTCTCTGGTCTGGAGAAAACTAGTCACAGCTTTGTCTAGTGACTCCCAAGGCCACTATATTTGAATAGAAGAATTTCTTTCAAGAAAAGCCCACAGTGCCTAAACAACATTTGTAAGTCTTTCCTGGTCTCTTAAACTCACTTTTAGATTACAGGTCCCTTCTTCTTACACAGTTTCTTTAGGACCCAATGTCCCCAAATCAGTGCTGAACCCACAACACGTCCCTCTAGCACATGAAAAACACTCATTTTCAGAGCCTCTTTTGAGAAGCTCATTTTTTTGGCAATTAGCAGCAAAACCAAATAACAGAGACTGTGTAAAAAGAATCTCTCAAATGGCATGCTCACACTTTACTATCAAGTAAAAATGAGAGTAAGTATGCAAAATGTGTTTTTTCTTCTGTGTGACATAGTTTTTCTGCCCTTCCTATGAAGTGTCTTTCTAACAGACAGATTACCTATGCAAAACAAACACATTACTTGAGTCCTAGAGACTTCTGCCTTCATCTGAGAGATATTTGGGGCCAGCAAGCTGATTATGCTGGAGTGACAATAGTATTTCTCATCTGTGAGACCACAGGGTGTGGAGAAAAATGACATCAGTACCTTGTACATGATTAATGTATTTCCCCACAGAGTCATGGTTACAATATTTTGGTCAAAGCCTGTCTGTTTACTGAGAAGGGAGAATTATCTGTCCTGATTTGTCACATTTAGCGTGCATCCCCCTATCCAAAACATCCCAGCATTTTATCACATTTAATGTAATTATTTCACAATTGTATTGAGGTGGAGAATTAGAATCTTGAATGGAGAGGGTAAATTCAATCTGAGGAGTGGGTTTGAATATTAAGTTCCAGGTAAGTGTCCAGCATAGCAGCTTCTCTTTGCAAAAAGAGCTGCATTTTCCAAGCTTCTTTCACAGATCGTCAGAGTCATTTTACAGAATAGATGCCCGAGGAAAAAAGATCTTCCTTCAAAGAGGTCTTACTAGTTGAGGTCTCTTTCTAAGCTCTTTCACAAAAACATATATTTTGGATTTTTTTTTCATCCATGGGTTGGAAATATGTCATTCTATTTCATTTACAAATTCTTGCTCTCTATTTCTGTGTCAAAATTTTTAGGATACAACAGCAATAGAGAATAATTAGGTTTCTAACAATGCCCACATTTTCCATTGCATTGTAAATACCAATTACCCTTAAGACCAAATTTTACTGCAGTGTTTCTGTAGCATTTGGATGAGAAATCTGGGTTTCTATCATCAAAACCTGTTTGTCTGAAACTGTTTCTCCTGATGACTGCCCACTTAGGAACTGTAGAGGAGAAGTACACGTTTTGTATTTGTTCTTTGCTGTCTTCTGTAAGAACCTAAATTAAATTCTTTTATTCTACACAGCAATCCCTGAACAGCAAGCTATCAATTAATAACTTTTGTAGAATTATGAGATATAGATTACAAAAGAGGTTATGAAAATTTCAGTTGCAGCATATTTCTCCAGTTCTGGAATGAATGATAGTTATGAGAGTGCACAGTGAATACTCATCCTGTTTTAACATCTTTTCTCCAGAATTTCATTGGTTTATCCATTCTTTAGAATAGTTTTTTTCTTATAAATAAGTTATGTTTAGGGGGATCCTCCCTCTCCACCATGCTACATATTGCTATTCATTCATATTTCATAAAGAGTAATTTTCCCCCATCAACCTCTACAAAAGGACTCATGCAGAAATCAACATGTATTTCTTATCCTGAAGACCTTAACTAGAGAAGGAATCACAGAACATAGCAAAGATTTACTACATCATAGAGAGCTCCAGATTTGCCTACAGCTTCTCCTAGTAAGAGAAAACCATACTATCTTCTACAACTTGACTAAATAGTAACAAGAAAAAAAAAGGACAAAACATAAGCCAAACCAAAATAGAAAATAAAAATTCTAAAATATTTTATTATTTTACATTGTTATATTTTATTAGATAAAACAATCTTTCACCATAGTATGAAAATAAAAGCTTGCATATGTATTTTCTCCAGGTTTTGAAAGGACTCAAAGTAGAAACAGCATTTTTAAAACTGCATGATTACATTGAGTCTTGGACCAGTCAGTGAAAGAGCTAAAACTAGACTTACTAAAATGACACAAACTCTTACTTACGTAAGAGAACATGAAAGCTAGCTTCCTTGTGCTGAAGTATAAGATATATTTTCTGCCTGGATTCAGATGCTTTTATCCTGTCAATATGATATGAATGACAATAAGTGCAACAATTGAGGCTTCTATTATGCAACATCACTTTAGTGCAGAAGCAAAATGGATCTGGGTTTGAAAAAATTACAACCCTTCTTAACATAAGAGACGATCCATCAAAACTAAGCAAGGAATGGTGGAGGAGTTGAGGATGATAATAAATGCTTGAAATCTGTGATGCTTCATTGATCAAGTAGTGCATCCATACATTTGAAAGAGCTAGACAGCAGTTTGGGGTTTCATACCTGTAGATACACATCAGTGTCTGTTGTGTGATTGTGCTCTGTATCACTAGAGAACTGCTCTAGTAAGACTATGAGTATTTGTAATAGAAGAGAAAAAAAACATGAGAAATGTCTTCTTAATGTTCCTAGAATAGCACCATTTGACTAAAAATAGTAATTTAGACTAGTACAACTTAGTGATAAATGCATAAAGGAAAACATAAGCCCCTGGTGACTTAGTGCCCAAGGAATCCCAGAGGTAAAGAGAGAGAGAGAGTCTGTCTGTGAGAGAACAGACTTGAGTGGAGAGCATGTTGGTGCAGTGGAAGGAACAAAGGGGAAAAAAGTGGAAAAATGCCACGGGCAGGCCTGAAGCACAGTTTTGCATGAATTGTATCTGAAAAGCATTTCTATGAGAAAGACTTCTGAAGTGTGAAGACCAAGTTTTCAGCTATAATAATATCTTTCTAGGCCATTTCACTCTGTTTTAAATATGCTTGAGGTAAGAGATTGGGCTAGTGCAAGATAAAATGTGCCCTTTCGAACTTGGGGAGCAAAGGTCAGAACCTAGGAAAGCAAAAGTCAGTCAAAGGATCACTGTTAGCTCAACGTGTTGTTCTGCACCTCATCACACCACCAGCACATCAACATAATTTTCTATCAGCAGCTCAGTGTAGAGTTTGGACCAGTCTTCAGCAAAGACAACTCTTCTTCAAAACTGTCCCTGGGAAAGTTAGTTTGCAACAAGTGAAAAAAGGGCAAAAAAAGTTTCAGGAACTGTATGCCATTTGAACCTTCTTTAAAATGCCAGAAAGTTTAATTTGGAATCTGTGATGGAGATAGCATAGGAAAGTTCATAGCATCATAGAATGGTTTGACTTGGAAGGTACCATAAACCCAGAATTATAGATTCATAGAAAGTTAAGGATTGGAAGGGACCTTAGAGATCATCCAACTCCAACCCTCCTGCGAAGGGCAGAGACACCTTCCACTACATCAGGTTCCTCAGAGCTCCATCAAACATGGCTTTGAACACCTTCAGGGATGGGGCATCCACAACTCCTCTGGGCACTCTGTTCCAGGGCCTCACCACCCTCACAGTAAAGAAATGCTTCCTAATATCTAATCTAAACCTACTCTCTTTCATTTTGAAGTCATTCTCATTTGTCCCATCACTACCTGCCCTTTTAAAAGATTTCTCTTTGTCTTTTTTGTAGGCTCCCTTCCAGCCTCAAATAAATCACCCTGAAGCCTTCTTTATTGCTGGCTGAACATGAGCGGATCCACCCAGCAGCTAGACTCAGACACTGTGTTTACCCTGTAGCAACCCCTTGGTCTGTCTTGATAGACCTCAGGCATGAATGACGGGACTGAAACTGGTTGAGGCTCACAGAGTTTGCTCTTTCCTCTGAGTCCATAATTTGGGTTACTGGTAGCTGTTATGCTCCACTGTGGGTTTGCAAAGAGCTTTTATCACATAACATGACAGGTGTGCCATATTCAAAACGATACATTATTCACATCTAAAATAAGTGACAATTGAGTTTAGGTTGGTTTTTTGTCTCCCCAACAAGAAGTACAGGCAGCAATTTCAGAGTGAAGCAATAGAAGCTGCAGAGTTTATTTTCTGTTGTTGCTGAATTGCTCAGTTTTGATTAAACCTTTGGGTTTGCTTGCAAAATTAGCCATGTGCTACCTAGTGATTAGGAATGCATTTTTAAAGTGAATGAGGTGGGATGGATTGCAAAAGATTAGTTGTCCAGAGAGTGATTATAATCTTTTGTGCATAGAGTGCTGCTCCAAAGCTATTCCAGAATGATAACTGCTGATAGCAAGTCAATCAAAACTCTCTGTGATAAAAATTGGAAGTCTCACTCTGTTTCTTGGCAGAAATCTACCTCAGCAGTTGCCCAGCACCAGCAGATCTTGCTGGCACCTGTGTGGTTCACAGACGTGTGATCAGCCTCTTGTTTCTGCAGACGGAGGAGTCTCTGTGGGTGTTCACAGGCCTTGAAAAGAAGCAGCCTTGCAATAAATGACTGGAGCTCTCCAGGCTGTCATTACTGTGCCCAGCACATTCACAGTCGTAAAAGCTGAAAATGCAGTAGAGTAAAAGCAGCAGCACAAGTATACTATTTGCTAAGCTCTGAAAGCGTACTTATGGCTTGGTAGATGAAACAGCAAAAGGAGCTGACAGTTCGTGTGTTTGTGGAAAAGAACAAGGATGAAATTCTAAGAAAATGAAGTTCTGGGAATGAAAGGGGTGTAATGTCACTGTACTGAGGGACTTACTAATGGAAATAATGAATTCTTTGATTGTTCACATATCTGAATTGTCAGAAAATATTTCCTGAATCACAAGATTAGACTGCAGAAGCCTCCTTTCATCATGGCACATCATGTATAAGGGTTGTTGTGCTTTTTCAGGGTGATCTTCCCTAACTCAAAGCAAAGTGTGGTAGTCTTGAACACTCAAATTTTTACATATCTCTCTTAACCAACAGTGCTGTAATTGTACTCAGTTACCAAAACAGCTGAAAAAAGCCTGCCCTGTGCATAATTGTGTGAAAAAACCTTTGGGCATATCTTTTCAGTTTGTCATATTTTAGAGTAACTGTAAAACAGATGTCATTTACTAGTAACTAATTCAAATAGCTGGTAGCTACCGGGGGAATCAGTCTTCAAATTAGCCATTATAATGGATTCTGCACAAAGAAAGATAAATTGGAATTTTCTTCATTAGCCACCTGTTCAGGTGAGCTTTCAGAAAAAATATTTGTATTATCATTTTTCTGGTTTGGTCTGGGGTAGAGTTAATTTTCCCCATAGTAGCTAGTATAGGGCTATGTTTGCTTTTGTGCTGAGAAAGGTGTTGATAATATAGAGATGTTTATGTTACAGCTGAGCTGCACATACCTTTGCTTCTTGTTGTGCTGCCCTGCCAGTGAGAAGGCTGGAGTTGCACCAGGAGTTGGGAGGGGACCAAGCTGTAACTGACCCAAGGGATATCCCACACGATACAGCATCATGCTCAGCACATAAAGCTGGGAGGGTAGGAAGGAAGGTTGGACACTTGGAGTGATGGTGTTTGCCCAAGTCACCTCTAGGTGTGATGGAACCCTCCTCTTCTGGGGATGGTTGAACACCTGCCTGCCCGTTGGCAGCAGTGAATGAATTCTTTGTTTTGCTTTGCTTGTGTGTGAGGTGTTTACCTATTAAATTGTCTTTATATCATCCCATGAGATTTTTCACTTTTATTTTTTAAGTCCCTCCTCTGTCCTGCTGGTGGAGGCAGGAGTGAGTGGCTGTGTGGTTCTTCGTTGCCAGCTGGGATTAAACCATATCATAGATAACAGCAGCTTTGAACTGCTTACCACAGCTCCTTGTGCAACTAAAGCCACATTGGTAAAAAAATTTTGTCCCAGACAAAGAAGGGAATACAGTTTCTGTGTAGTTATGCAATTTCAAAAGACGGACAAATTATCAAGATACTTTTTTGGGATGTTAGGAGCTTCGCCACCTGCTCCAGCTGCTCCAAGCAGGGGTCCCCTGACTAGATGCTGGAGGGCAGCCTGATGCCCCAGGGACGTGGGCTGCTACTTTCCTGGTTGTTGGCTCAAATGGTAACAAAGATGTGTAGCAAATTGCCAGGTTGCTTTCTTAGCAAGCACACATGCCTCCAGTCTGTGTCTACATATTTTTTCTCTATCTTCATCCTTCTTGTTATCCCTTGTTGCATTTAAAAGGGGCTTTGTCCAAATAACCTTTAAGGAGCAGAAATTCTCCTCCCACATACACCTCCAGCTTCCTCCTCAAATGGGGAAAAAGTACTGATGTACTCCATTCTTTTAAGAATTTTATTCACTATGCAAAAAATTAATTCGTTTTGCTTCTGTAATCCTTCAAAGTATATCCTTAGCACTGATCCCCCTTTTCTCTGTCAGCTCTAGCCTTTACCTATCGAAAAACCCCAAACCTATCTCATAGAACTTCTGTTATGCTAAATAACTATGAAAATTATCAGTTATTACAGCCTACAATGTGAATGCAGAATATACACAAAAATCTACCTTTTCTTTGGAGATTGGGGATAAGGGGCAGTAACAGCAGTATTCCAATACAGTCTCTACAATGATGTAAATGACCACTTTGCAGGTTGTAAGTGCAGATGAGTATTTGATTTTAACTACTTTTCTTTCTGCCCAAGCAAGCACGTCCTTTCTTTCTGGTTTTTTCCTTGCTAGCAGAGAGTATAGTTTTGGTTTGTTTCGATCACTTGGAGGTATGAAGGCAAATAACGGAAAACCAATAAAAAAAAAAGGAGACTCTTTATATCAACCAAGTCTGATTTTTTTTTTAGTTAGAGTTGTCATCATGCTGCCACACAAGTGTAGTTTTCTCTCAGTCCCAGGTTCCAGGGGGAGGATTTCTGTCTTCTCTCTTACATTACCCAAAAATGGTGCATCTTCAGGATTATAAAAAAAAGTTCTGACATGGAGTCGAAAAATCTTATAAAGTTGTGAAAATCATGAAAATAAAGGTTCTCCCTGTCACACAAAGTAAATATTTTTATTACGTAGCAAGTTCAGTATTTTGTATATTTTGCAAGCCTACACACTGAAGCAGGAGTCAAAGATTGAGGCAGGTTGTTTATTTCTAGATTAAAGAGATGAGAGGAATAACAAAAACAAATAGTTAACATACTGATGTAATTTCCGTAAATTACCCACTGCACCTTCATCTCTCTCCAATCAGCAAATTGAGTGTGAAACCACAGGAAGCTGACATCTGCTTTCATTAAAAAAAAAAAAAAAAAAAAAAAAAAAAAAAAAGACTATGTCCCAGCTAAAGCAGCTTAGAAACTTATTGACAATTGTAAAGGTCACAATTTCCATGGAAATATACAATCAGCGTGCTCTGTGATACTTTCTTTAATTCAGGGGTCAGTACAAAGCAAGTAGATATGTTCAAAAAATCGAATTTAAATGAGCTTCAGATTCAAGCTAATAAGTTCTTTATCACATCTGGCAGAAATAAGTTTTAAATGCTCATTTTTTTTTACACAATACATAAATGCAGAAGCACACAAGCTGTCTCACAAGTCAAAACCAACTTGGTATAATCTTGTCACAGCATGGTTCTTGCACCTGAAATATTCTAGGCAATAATGAAAGAAAGTTTGTTAGGAGAGGCAACAAACCAATTTCAATAGCTGGGGAAATAATAAATAAATAAATAAATAAATAAATAAATAAATAAATAAATAAAAACCTCTAAGAACAGAAACTTTTGAGGAGTAATTGACTATATAGCTGCACAAAGCAGAAAGAACCGGTTCTGCTGGTAGATGAACCTTAACTACAGCAAGGCACTTACATCCCAAAGTATCTCCTCTATGGGAACCAGCTGTGATACTTAAAAATTCATATCCTAGCTTATGTCTCACAAACATACCCATGTAGATAAGCCCTGAGGTTACTTTAACAAAGCCAGAGTAAATTCTCTGTTTAGAAAAAGGCCTAAAGCCTACAAATGAAAGACCAGATTTTCAAGGATCCAGCTGCTCCTGTTGTAAAAAACAAATGCTGTTTTTTTTCCAAATCCAGTCAATGAGAATTTCAAAGGCTCACAATAACTTTGTGTTCTCAAAGCAGCGTCTGGTCTCATCTGATCTACATTAATCTCAACAAATATGTCCTTTTCACTTGCCTATGCAGCGTGAAGTTACTACAGTTTTTGTAAAATGCCTGCAGGCCATGTATGTATGAAAACTGAACAGTAGTAATCATATTAAGGAAAAATAATGTTCACTTATTTAAAAAAAAAAATGTAGGAAATACAAATATTCTTGAAAATTAAACAGAAACTGCTTCATTTTTAGTGTACTGTATTTAACCCAGCAGATTACAACTATGATTGTTATATTTGACATTGTAGAAGAAAACTGCTTAGAGCAGGTAGAAATACTGGAAATGAAATTGAGAAATTAGAAAAAATATCCTGCAGTGAGTTTTTTTTTCAAAGTTTGTTCACATTTTTGCTATCAACAGAACTGCAGAAGAAATTATCAGAAGCCTTATAGAAAAGTTATTACAACTATTTGTGCTCCAATATTAAATAGAAGTGCAGTGCAAAAAGTTGGATACAGAAAGCTTGGTGGAAAACTTTTATGAAAAGTCTCACTAATGAAAGGAGTAAATGCTTAGCTTCCAAGAATAAAGAGCAACCTTACACAGTGAAAAACAGCTCTGATTTTCTCTAGAAAGGAGACTGACAAAGTCAGAGCAGATGTCAACAGCCTTTGTTGTTTGAAACTGTCTGGCAAGTGCCTTATGACAGCAAATGTTTTATTGCTTCCAATGAGAAATTTTGATATAACATTTTTGCTTCAGATATCAAGCTGCAGCCCATGTATCAAGCAGAACATTTGTTCAAGGCAATGTGCATGCGCTCAAGGTCAACAATGCCCTGAGTAGCCGCAGCTTTACCCATTTATAAACACTTCTCTCAGTCAGACCATCTCTGGCCTTTGACTGATAAAAGGATTTCTGTCTCCCACATTCCCACTGCTTTAGTAGAAGTGAACCTGCAGATCTTCTTTGCGCTTCAGAACTGGTAACCTTATTTCATAACCTGGCTTGTGATTTAATCCCATTCTATTTGACGATTTTGCTATATATATGATGGGACATCAATTATAACAATCTAACATCTGAAGTCTAAAAAAAGTCAAACTGCTAGAAAAGTTAAAGCTCTAATAGTAAGGTTACTGAGCAAAAAAAAGCAGGCATAGCACATAAATGAAAAGAGTTATTTAAATTGTGGTTCTGGGTGTCTAATTATCCACTGTGAAACTGAAGTGCAGGACAAGAGAATTCAATTATATCAAAACAAATGTGGCTTCCAGTACAACACTAAAGGCCATTGCTTCTTGACAGCATGTTCTGACAGCATCATATACTCACCACTTCATGCTAATGAAGCAGTGTTTATAGAAAGTGTCCTATGGAAGCACCCTTGTTAAGTGCTATGTCTACTATAAAATTAAGGTTTCACTGAATAAAAGAGAATTTAACAAGACTAGCTGTTTGTCCTGAAGTAGGCATCAGAGCAAACTAGTCTAATCTAATCTAGTTTATTCCAGTCTGGGGTAAAAGATAAACTAATCATATTTTAAGCACTGTGGAGATTCTAGCTTACCTTCTTTTTCTTTTTTTTTTGAGTTTAAGAGATTAAAAAGAAGTCCACAATTTCTGCTAATGATAAGCAGTGTGCTCTTCAGTACTTTACTTCTGAAATGCAAACTAGTGAGCATCGATGGGCTAGTTCCAAAAGAATTTTCTTCTTTCATCATAAAATTGGAAAAGGAGTCCCAGAAGAAAGAATTTCAGAACATCTTACCACC
The DNA here is from genome assembly GCA_014706295.1 of Lycocorax pyrrhopterus obiensis. Taxonomy (NCBI): domain Eukaryota; kingdom Metazoa; phylum Chordata; class Aves; order Passeriformes; family Paradisaeidae; genus Lycocorax; species Lycocorax pyrrhopterus. The sequence goes on along the minus strand of JACSVZ010000014.1, from coordinate 46,851,092 downwards.
AGTACTTCAAGTCTTTCTAGTGCTTGTAGCAGGTAAGTACCACTGCAATATATAAAGACTGTTTACATAATTTGAAACAGTAACATATTTTACATGGTTTTATCATTTGCTGGTCTATGATTACAAATTACCACCATATAGATGTAAAAAGCAGGACTTAAACATTAATCCCTAAACAAATAACTCCATCTTTCTAAATTGCAGCACTCCACCCTGCAACACTCTTTCCAAAAACTAATTAATTGTGTTGGGAAAACACATTTTTCCCTATAATCACATAAACTGACACTGCACAGGGAATATACTTTTCCTTATTAAAAACATGATCCTCCTTTATGGTATTTACTGCCACAGAATGACAAGATTAAAGGCGAAATTTAAAGATTATCTAGCCTATCTTTTTGCATAAGGCAAATTCAGCAATATTGATTTGATTTCTGACTGATGTTTGTCCAAGTTACAGTTAGAGAAACTCCACATCATCCTCAGACAATGTATTTGAGTGCTTTATTATCAGCATCTAGGAAAGCTGTCCTAATGCGTAATTTAAAGCTGTCTCTTTTTTCTATGGCTGATAAATTTTACTTTGTCCTCCATGTGAATAGAAGACAGAGAATCTTTTTTCTACTTGAGGCAATTTTTCTGTCAGTCAAACATCTATGTTTCCACTGTTCTGTAGATGCAAAGTAAAATGTTCAGGTTTTCCTTCTAGGTCAAATTTACTGCAGTACTGAAAATTATTCTTATTCCCTGCAGTCTCTCATTTGGTTTGTTACTTTCTTGGAGAACAACACTTAAAACTGAGGTCTTTTTATCATACAGCAGTTTACTAATTCAGTTGCTTCTGGAGGAAGTATTGGACCCTAAGGAATGAAGACTCCGGAAAAGGAAAAATTTAGTGGCAGTCAAAAAATCTCATTTTGAATGGAAGTAGGCAATTGTATTCATAAGAATAATGTTACACAACAATACTGCACACTAGTTTCATGGAAAAATAGAGAAAATTTCAATGCCTTATAGTTTTCTGCCTGCAATTTTACTTAGAGTATCCACAGCTGGGGTGGAGGGAGTGGGAATATGTAGAGGATTCCATTATTGCATTTAAAATAACAGTTCCAGTCAAAGTGCCAAATGTTTCCAATAATCTAGTAACCTTCCCAACATCGAGCAGTAGCTAATATGAATATAAATTCTTTCATTACCTTGCCTACAGAAAAACTGCCAATTTTTAATACATGTATTGCAATCAGGACTGTATTATTTTGACACATAAAATGTGTTATATTAATCCTTTTTTTAATAATTCAGGTTAAGGAATAGGTATTCATTGATATTTTACTTTGTTCTTTAATGGTTTAAAGGCGTATTAAAAATGGTAAAATAAATGAATACAAGCAAGATACAATTAAAATTCCTACTCAGATTTTCCCCCCCATATCAGGAAGCTCAACCGAGGTTTGAATAATAAAAAAAGCATGCTGTAAGAGATCCTACATATTATTTTCTTGTCATTAGTAGAGACCTCAGGTGAACTATACTGACTTTGTTAGCTGTTTAAAAAATTGAGAGGCTTACCCATAGAAATCAAGAGTGATGGCTAAAGGAAATAAAAGTATTTCATTAAATTCTTTCAGTGATGCAAGGTTCATACAGAAGTAATAGGACTGGTAGATCCTCAGAGTTGGTATTAATAGAGATCATGCTCAACAGTTTTTTTGGTTTTTTTTTTTTTTACTCATATCTGAATTGGGAATAAATTAGAAAATTATGAATCCTGGCAGAAAGTTGCTTCCATACTCACCTATTTATTTTGTATTATTTCTTAATCCATTAAGACATTCCAGATCCTAGTTCAGGGATTTCTATTTATTCTGTGTTCCTTTAGCATGCAGAGCAACTGATACCAGACTTAAGAATGCTTCAGAAACTAATTTCTGCACTTCATCTGACAAGAGACATCAATTAATTATTTTTTCACTGGTCTAAATACAAACACACACAGATACTCATATTTCAGTAAAACATAATAATTTGAGTCATGAAAACATAAAATTTTTGAGTCAGCTGTCTTGTAGCAGGTTATGTTGATGTAGAGAAGTCTATGGTAGATGCCTTCCTAGCAGCAGAAGCATCTAAGGGTGACTGGACAGTACAATTCTGTTTTGTCACTTTTAAAAGGACATCCTCAAGATAGTCTCTGATCCTTCTGTTCATCACCACCCAATAATTTAACGTTTAACAACTTAAAACTGCCTAATATTTGTCCACAGCATGTGTAGTATCTGTTGTCACTGTATTTGTGCTTCTGCAATGGGATTTGTAAGGCTTGGGGGAAAAAATTAAACCCTTTCAGCAGCAGTCAAGAAGTGATCATCATCTGCTGTCCACAGTTAAAAGCAGAAAGCACTCTTGTATGTGATGATGGGAAAATGCCTTTCAAGGAGATAATTTCTCACAGATACACCTTATCTAATGCTAACATGTACAACTCATGTATAAATCAGATGCTTGTCGAAATTTAGACATGAAAACCAACCCAAAGCCATATAAGGTTCTTCCACACTTTCGTAGGATATGGAACAGTTTAGCTCCATAAACTGTTTTAAGCACTTGCCTGTATGAGATGTCAATACTGTATTTAAGACTGTCTACATTTTGCAATCATTAACTGCACAACCAAATACCAAAATGGGGATAGCTTTATGCTTTCTCAATGGAAAGCAGCATATATGTTAACTTAATTAAATTTACTCTCTGATCTGCTTGCAAGGGAAAGAGAGAAAGACAGAAATAACACTCTAGCTGATGGCTACACTTAGCCATCCAAGTAGAAAATGAAGGAGCCATTTTATCTTTAAGTTCAGCTGTGCAGTGCTTGATTAATTTGCCTAAGCGAAAGAAAGACGTGACAGTCCTTGGCATCATTGCAAAGGATTGTTACTACAGAATTGTTCTGAACTCTTCTCCAATATCAGTTTCAGGTGTTTTATTAAAAAAAAAAAAAAAAAGGCAATGTCTCAGACAAAACTCAAAGGAATATTTTCGTTGCCAGGCATAATTTCAGTCAATACAACCTTCAAGAGCTAAAATATTAGGCATGTTTGGAACAAGCACACAGAATAACTTTATATAACTTATGGCTTTCTCCTCTCCACTCCTACTCTTTTCTGCTAAACACAGGAGCTGCTCTGCTAGACAACAGTACAATAAGGCATTACCTTTAGATGTCAAATGCATCTCTGAGAAATTATTCAACCCCACTGTTCATGTATTCTTCAGGAACTAGTTCGGTGAAAGTTCAGCAAAACAGTGATTTCATTAAACAAACTGCTACTGTGACATGGCGTAAATCAGTTTGTTCAAATTCTGTTGTTCTCTCTTCCTGTTGCAAAACAGCTTCTTAGCTTTATTAGTAAAATCAAATGTATTTTAAAATCATGGTAATAATTTTATTAATTTTGCACTGAATATTATTTAAATAATATTTATTAACTTACTCCCCCTAATTTAAGATTTTAAAAAATCTGAAGTATAAATGTTACAAAACTAAGCTGACTTTCTTGTCAGCTATAACCTCACCAATGTCACTGAATGCCCAACGTCATCAAGACACTTTTAGAAATTTAACAGAATACCAGAATTAGAATGCATTAGGCATCTGAATTAGAGGGAAAACTGTGACAAAAGTTAGCAAATAACAAGATAATGAACTGAAAGAGAGAACTTAAGCACAGAAACATGAAAACATTCTTGGTGTTTTGAGAAATGGTTGAGCTTTTGCAAGCTATATTCTGATAGCTAGCCTTGAATGTGCCTGCAGAGGTAGTCTACAACGTAAATGGAATTATACTTAAGGTCTCAAAAGCTTACTGTTTTGTGCTTTTACATGGGTATTTCTTAATCTTAATGGAACACAGCCAATTAAACTTTATTGTCTCATAAACCTCCAAGCCTATCTCCTTTTTATGAGTTCCTTATACTGCTTTCACAGCTATTGCAAGTAATTTATAGTGATCCATGACAAGGAAATTCAAACGGAGTATTGCCTTCTGTAACTAAGCAATTACTCAATTATTGATCAATCAGCTAATTATCCTATGAAAAATCCGTCTTTTTTTTATAAGAGATTTAGCCCAACAGTGTCTGGATTCACTGCTCTGAGGAAATACGCAGGTTATATCTATATGTTTTAATTATTTCCTTCCAATCCTGATGCCACCTGAGAGTAAATATTTAATTCTAGGAACATTTACCTATATAAATCTGTCTTTATTTCCATTAGTTTGTAAGAAAAACTATTCTCTTTTATTTATCTTCTTCCATATCATTTTGGGGTTTTTATTTTCAATGGAGCTTTATCTTGAAAAGCCCACTCAACTGATTTCTATTCAGTATTGCTCTCCATTTTAGTTTTACATTATGACTTAGTGCCAAACTGAGTAGTGTTATTTAAAAGCAAAATCTGGTCCATCATTATTTATTTCCTGAGATCTCCAAAAAGTTTCTTTTATGTAGATATTTTGGGTTATCTGCATTTATTCAAGTTACTTCAAGTACTTTTCCAAGAAAGGCTCTCAGGGAGCCCTACTCTAGAGTTAGTCAATTAGCTTTAGTGCAATTATCTGGTCTCCCCATGGGCCCGTGACCCACCACTCCCTGTCCTACACTGTCTCACCATCACACACCCATATTCCCACAACCTGAGCTTTGGTTTAAGTTAGTTATTCCAGCCAACCCAAATCTCAGTTGAAGATACAGTGTTTCACCTGTTCTGTACACAACTCTGGACGCTATCATGCAAAGCCTGTGACTATTAGAAACTTGGCTACAATGCTAAGGCAATTAACCATCTAAATAGATGGAAGTGCAGCAAACCTTTTAATGAGTCTGAAATAAAGGTCAAATTTGCATCATGCTTGAGCTAACATTTCCATTTTTTTTCAGAAAAATAACTTAGGAGATGTAATTGCATCTCTTCAAAGATCTCATTTTAAGTTACATAAAATGTTGGGGGTTGAAAATTGTTTACTTGGTAGAGATTAGCAGAACTGTAATTTTCATGTGCTGTTTATTGTCAATGAGATTAACTATCAAACAGCTATGTAAATAAAGGACAATGCAATGCTCATAATTCTGAGAAAGTAACCACTGCAAGTCACAATTCCTAGACAGTACTACTGTTTTTTATGAGTGACATGATCTAGATTCAGACCCAGTGTGACATATTCCTAACTCCTTCTGTTGTCGAGAAACTCGTGTACTCAAAAAACTCAATTGCTACAAAATTCTGGAGCTTTGTGTATCACATGACCATGCTTCTGTCCTTCAAAACTAACAAAGTTCCAGCTGCTACCTATAGAGAAAGAATTACTGCAGCTAGAAAGCTTTGGAAAATCTTCTTAATATATATTAGCGAGACCATTTCCTCTTAAGGATAGTGAAAGATGCGTAAAGTAATGCCCAGATACATGGCATATATGGATTTTACAAGATAGTCCTGAAAGGCTGTTGTTTTGACAACAAAAAATATGAAGTATACAAATATGTATAGATCTCAGAACTCAGAAAAATTCCAGTTATTGAAATATATTTTAAGAAATTATATGTCTCGGTTCACATGCCACTGTTAAAAACACACCATTCTGAAACTTATACCAATACCATTTATATCCTGCCTTTCCGTACTGCTTCAAAAAGGATGCATTATAATATCACAAGCATTTAGGCATTTTTACATAAATAAGCAAAAGGCATGATCTATCAAAGCAGATTGCATCTGAAGCACTCCAGCAGAACAACACTTAGACAAAACCAGACAAACAGTCCTGAAGCTGGACCAAATCTAACAATGTGAGGTTGAACAAAACCAAGTGCCAGGTCCGGCAGTTTGACCACAATTACTCCCTGCAGCTTTAAAGGCTGGGGACAGAGTGGCTGGACAGCAACCAGGCAGAAAGGGACCGGGGGGTACTCATTAACAGCAGCTAAACATGAGCCAGCAGTGTGCTCACGTGGCCAAGAAGGCCAATGGTATCTTGGCCTGTATAAGGAATGTGACCAGTAGGACCAGGGCAGTGTTTTCTGCTTGTGTTTGGCACTGGTGAGGCCACATTTTGTCCAGTTCTGGGACCCCCAGTATAGGAAGGATATTGAGAAGCCCAAACATGTCCAGAGAAGGGCAACAAGGCTGGTGAATGGGACACAGGTCCTATGAGGAGCGGCTGAGGGAGCTGGGGTTGTTTAGCCTGGAGAAGAGAAGGCTCAGGGGAGACCTTATCAACCTCTACAACTCCCTGAAAGGAGGGTATAGCCAGGTGGGGGTTGGTTTTTCTCCCCCGACGGGGACACAGTCTCAAACTGCACCAGGGAAGGTTTAGGCTGGATATTAGGAAAAAATTCAACACAGAAAGAGTGGTTTGGCATCAGAATGGGCTGCCCAGGGAGGTGGTGGAGTCACCGTCCCTGGAGGTGTTTAAGAAAAGACTGGATGTGGCACTCAGTGCCATGGGCTGGTTGAAAAGGTGGTGTTCATTCACAGGTTGGACTCAATGGTCTCAAAGGTCCTTTCCAACCTACTGAATTCTGTGATTCTGTGGAACTACTTTCATTGTCTCATGACTCAAACCTATTTTGTAGGCTACAGAAGAATAACACAAATCACATCCAAGCGTGACTTGGCAAAAATTAGAGCTCATGTCCATATTTTAAGAAAAAGTGTAGGTTTTGCCTTAGTCACATGGGTGACCAAAACAAAGACTATAAATACTTACACACAATGAGAACTTCCAGACCATTTCAAGAAAACACTTCATTGCTGTTTCAGTCTCAGGACAAGAAACTACATTCATTTCAGTTAAAATGCAGAGCCAGTAAGAAATTCTTTCAAAACAGTATCATTAGAGTATCAAATTTGCAGCCACAGTAAGCTATTGAGGCCAAAAAAAAATCACAAAAATGTAACAAATTTATCTGTTTGCAATGCTTTCCTACGCATATCTCCTTCAAGAGATTGACCTCAGGTTACATCCAACACAGCAGTTCCAAAATCATTGATGCCTGATTTCCAGTTCAGATTCCCACTTGTTAAAACTGGTTGGATCCGCTGTCACATCCTGTTATCCGTTTCTGCATTCATGAGCAAGGTCTCAACCTATGTTTTTCTCAAAAGGTGTTCTTACCTCAGTAGCACCAGAGACAGCTACAGTTATAGACTAGCTAATATTCTCTCACTTTTTGGCCCTCTCTTCACGGGACCAAATTTGTTTTATTACATTTGTTGGAAGAAATGCATTTCACAGCATGAGAAATTACATAGAAAAAACTTTGTTTTTCCCAGATCTCTCTCTTTCATGAGCAATCAACCTGTTTATAACCATTGCCCACAAAGTCTCACCACTGAGCAAGCTGCCTCGAATTCAGATTTTATGGGAAGTGTGGGTGTATATAACATCACAGATCGCTTTGACTGTGTGTCGTTAGGACATAGCAAGTCTACTGTACATTTGCAGTAGGTTTGGTAGGCAAGCAAGACTATTTTCATGTGACAAGTTGACAGATATGAAGACTTTCACTAATTGTCAGTTCATATGTGAATTGTCTCTACTATCTTAAAAGACAGGGCCCTATTTGAGTTTGCATCTTTGTTTTCATAGGTTTCTAAAAAGACAAGACTGATGCAAACAAGGAACGGAAAACCAGCAGTCCCAGGGTCCGCACAAAAAGACACATTTACATCACACAAGCAGTACAGTCCTGCCATCTGTATCAACACAGTGTTTGTCAATTGCCAAAGGGTAAAACAGATTATGAAGACACTTACTCATGCTGGTGTAGTAGACATAAAGTCTTCGCAGTGCATTAAAAATTCACATAATGTTGCTTTTTCATTTGGACTTCTGATTGAGCTGAGCAGTACAAAAAGTCCATCAGCATTTAACCAAAGAAATCCTGAGCACATACAGAGCTGCAGATGCTGAACACTAATTATTCCAGCTGAGACTGACATTAAGTTATATTCAATCTTCTACTCCTCATTGACCCTTTTCCTGAAGGCAAAATGTGCCAGAACTTTGTATATTTATTAGGTTACTTATGTCAGGTCTGAAAGCAGCCACAAATCCTTGAATATGAATGCATACCTAGAAAACCAGAAACTTGGCCCAAATATGGATGAGGGTATGGGGATCTTTGCATTCGCTTCAATCATCTATGTATCACACAAAATAGATTCTCTGAACAGCAGGATAGAATAGAAACAAAGAACCAAAAATACTGAACAAAAATTTTAAAAATTAAAAAATTAATTGAAAAAACCTAAACAACTACATATTCACATATAATCTATAACAAGTCAAAATCCTGAGCCACTGCTCTATTTTAATTAATTTTTTTTTAAATCAAAGGGGTTTACTTTGGGGTTTTATTTCTTTTTTAAAGTGCTGGCATAAAATTAGATAATCTTATTGTTGGGGTGCCTCGGACCACTCGGGGTCCGCCCGCTGTCTGTCACGGCATGCCTGCCCAATGGGCAGACGACTCGGAGAGCGAGGACCAGTCCGTGGACGAGACCCGGTTCTGAGCCCACACCACTTCTCCAGAAAGTTCTGATAAGTTCGGTTGTTAATAGGTTTGTTCTGTAAATTCCCTCCTCTGTAACCTGGCCATTGATTCTGTGTCCCCGGGATCTCCCTCCAGGCTTACTCTCTATTGGTTGTTTGTTCTGTACCACCCCTGTTGAAAACCACGGTGCCCCTGGCTCTCGTCGGCCAGTTCCTCCCCTTTGCTTTCGGGGTAATAAACCTTGGAAGATTTCACGGACTGGTCCTCTCCCTTGCCTCTTTCGCCCCCGGAATTCCTGAGAGACTGAGACCTTCTGGTCCCCTCGCTTTGGGTGCGCCTGCTGACACAGAGCCAGTGCAGCCCGTTCCAAGCGGCCGCCGGGACGAGACACTTTTCAGTGCCTGTCTGCGGGAAGGTCACTGTAGCCTCCTAGGCGGGACGAGTACCCCCCGAGGCCGACCCATCTCCCAGGGCAGTGACATCTTATTTCATTACCTGCCCAAAGACATTTCATAACCCATTTCTGAGTGGCTATTCTTAGAGTTTTGAGACAGGTGTTAGTTTTTCTGACCAAAATCAACAGTGATTTTACCACAAATGATGCTTAAGCTATGCAAAGTGTGTTGTAAGACAAATCCATCACCCATTAAAATGTCTCTTTCATCCTCAGTGTCTCACAGTGTCAGTGTACCCTCCACTTTTAAGAACTGCAGCTCTAGGTTTTGATAATTTGAGCTTCTTGGCACCTTTATTTTTATTCAAGTACTCAAAGAAATACGCCTTTCTGTGAATGCCCTGACCAGCTTCCACTGAGACAAACTGGAATCTGTTCAGTGAATTTGTTTAGATTTGGAGGACATCCTAAGAATTCTTTAAAACTTTTCACAAGACCTCTAACTTAGTGTATAATGAACACAGCAGTTGTGTTTCTCTGTAGAGCTTACCAAGATTACATGTAAAAAAAAGGAAAAAATAATTAAATTATTCTTTAATATAGCTCTGATAATTCTCCAGCCACAGATCCCTACTAAAGTCAACAGGAAAGCATGCAAGTATGAGTTTTAAGATCATATATTATCTGTCTGTTCCTGCGCAGATAAGTTATTCTATATTAATTTCATTGAAAAGCAAGATAAATAAGCATCTGAAACCCAGAATACCATGGAAATAATTAAAATTATTAAGAAAGGGTTTTCATTGTGTTTTAACAATGAGCCACAGCCTGATATCAATTAGGCTATGGCTAAGTAAAAGGAGTGCCTCAAAAATAGCCACGCACTTGGTACACAAGTCACTAACACTAACCTACAGCACTGATAAGGCAAGATGAAGACAGTGCATAAGCAACAATAGGACTTCTATGCTAAGAAAAGAAGCTCCTATAGAACACGTGGGTGACTGCTACACTAAATATCTGTCACAATCAGAAGCAAAGCACATCCCAAGGGGTCTGCTTCTGCATCAACCGTGCCTTCTATGCTGTGAGAGCAATCTTAAAAAATTTATTTCAGAAATTAAGAATATGGTTTTTTCATTTGGCCTAAATAGAGACACTTTATTTTTTTTAGCAGCATGGAATATACTACTGAAAAATCTAAATGATTCTTTCACACTCACTATTAGTTTCACTAAGAAAGTTCCAACAGTCCTGGAGTTGTTTATGAATAGGAAAAATGTTTGGATGATTGTTTAGAAGTTCTGGAAATTATGTTGCATTTCTATTATCACGGGAACATCCCTTCAATGAAAACGATTCTCCAGGCCAAAAAAAGTTAACATTTACAGGTATGAAAGATGGGTTGCATAAGTCAAGAAAAAGAAAAATCCAAGGGTATCTTCACAGAAGAAGAAAAACAAAACAAACACAACAACAAAGCTTTTAAGCAAAAGAAATGCTAATACTTCACAAATTATAAATGCCATATTTTCACAGAGATGGTAAATTAGCAGATGAACTTCTATTCAAAGATTCATTTTTACTTGCCAGAACCTGAAATGTGAACACACATTCTGAAAAAGGCTCAGCTTGTTAAAATTTTTTCAATGTGTTCCTTTTTATGTACTTCTAGTAAAATAGAAGGAGAAGGAGAATTTGATTCACTTCTCAGAGAGAAGTTACAGCAGTTTTTGAAAGGAATATTTATTGAAACCTGAACAGAGGTGGGTGTTGGTAGGCCTTTCACTTCTTGGAAAGTTCTCTGGATATGAAGTTATCATTATATTCAGCACAAAGCAACAGAACATTGAAATGAGAGGTGGCAGTTGTGAAGGTCTGAATGTGGAGAAGACAGCTTTTATGGAATGCAGCCTGGGGCTGGGGAGGCATCTGTGGGTTCCGGGCTTCTTTGACTGAGGAAATGAACCTTTGTATTTGTCTTCCTTAGGTAATTCTGACAACTTGCATGCTTCATTTTTCCGACCTTAAAAATAAGAACACGCTGATTATATTGTTATTATTTTCAAGATACTTAGTAATTTTTCTTTTTCTAGACAAATGTATTCATAAGAGGATTTGAAAATCCTTTTAAATGTTTCAGAGTTGTTGATTCCTTTGATAAATAAAAAAATAATTTCATAGGAACAGGAGGAGTTAGATAAGACAAATTCTTGTGTATTGTCTTAGAGCTGCTGTCTAGAAGTGTTTGAGCACATATTTAATGTGACTAATTCTGTTTATGTCAACAGAATTTTATGCTGTAGAAAGGTTGAGCACTGAATGAATTAATATGGGACTAAACCCAAAAATTGCAAGAGAAAGTATTCTTTTGCAGTGGGAAACTTGGACAGCCTTTCATAAAGCATGAGGAAGGAAAAGAGCAAGGAGAATTCCATTCATTTCTTAATCTTTGAAAACTTACCTTTTATAGGATTTTCCTCACAAGTGTTCCTACTTACTCCATGGACACATCTGAATTGAAAAATCTTCAATTATTCTGATGCTTAGTTTGAAGTCTTGAATTGTGGAAAGCAGATGGATGAAGAAGTTTGTGGGTGAATTACATTTGTCCTTAAAAGCTAAATCAACACAGGCACCTAACTATCTTATTTGCCTCATGAATATATAATTTTGAATCAATTGTGAATGCTAAAGCTCCTCTAGCTGCAGCAGAAGTATTCATTCAGCACATAAGACATCTATAACTAAATTACATGTGGGGTGGTTATTTGCATGCTTTTAACAGCATCCATTTTCTTCCTCTACCACTAGAAGTAAGTGGTACAGTAGAAGGGTGCACCGTGGTATCCTTAGTATCAATGTAGAAGGACAGAAACGAAAGTATCTGAAAAAACCAATGATCTCACGTTGAAGTGAACTCATTCCAGGTGGAGGTGACTAGATCAAACATATACCAACTCATTACATTTAGGGGTATTGAGGTAGCAGACATAAATATTTGCTTTTCTGGATGTACACAACTAGGATCGGGAACAGGTTCAATGGAATTGAAGAAAACAGCTGCAACAAAGAGATAATATTTTAATACGGTATTACCTACCCACGCACCACAGTGTGGCAAAATTGTATGGGATTATTGAAAAGAATCAGTCATCAGCAATGGCTTCATATCTACACTGGTACCTTAAGAAACACCCTTGCCAGATCAAGCTTATAAGGAGAAGGACATGTCTTGTTTTTCTTGAAACACTGTGCAGCTAAACAGATTTAAAACAGAAGCAGAACGGGCTAAATATGTGTGAGGTAGTTGAAATAAGGCTCTGCAGCTGAAAGACACAGGGACTGAAGCATTCCTCTTTACTCTCTCAATTCAGTCAGCACTAGTCTTCTCCATTGTAAACTGAAAAATCAAAAAAATTCAAATGCCCAGAGCTTTGTGATCTCTGGTATTTTGCCATTTCCAACAAAAGACAGTTGCTATACTTAATGAAAAAGCAAAGGACATTCTCCAGACTATTGAAGAAAAATAAGTACCTGGATTGCAGTGTAAACATTATCTGTGCCTCTATAGCTCCAGACACTGTCCAGAAATTTTAGGAAGGAGCAATGGTGGCATTGAATGTGCAGTAGTTGAATATATTTATTTAAGACACGTTTGACAGTCCAGACAAGGCAAAAATCATACAGAGGCAAAATATTATGAACAATATTGTGATACAGCTTAAAGAAGATTCAATTTATGGGGTTTGGCTTGACTGTTCATACAGTGAAATCATTTAGTCTAAAGAAGAAAGATATTCATACTCCCCCAAGTATACTCCAATGTACAACCCAGCATTACACTCCATATATTCTAAGTTTGAGTCTGTCATGAACTGAAGACAAAAGGAAAACTTCAATGCAAGGTCTGGGAAGGAGAAAAATTACTTGGACAAGGACAGATTTGTCCGTAAAGAGTTAATAAGTTCAGGTTGTACTCTGTAAACTGCTAAACCTCTGGGGATGGTGTCAAAATCAGTGCCTGTTCACGTTGCCACATATCCTGTCAGCCTGTGCCACTCACAGCTGTTACACAATGGACAATAGTGATTGCTGAGTTTATTGTCCTCAATGCATTGATTTTTCTATTAATTTTCAAATACTTAGCTTGGTCCAGCCTGGGATGACACCAAAGTTCAGGGCTTTGTGGCCGCACCAGCTCTGATTTGGCTAGTGGATCCGATCCAAACCCAAGAAATTTCCAGGTAACAACTGAGCAATGAAGAAGCTGAATGACATTTCTGCCAAGAAATATCTGAACTAAGGTCAGAATCAAGATGAACTCAGATGAAGTTCCTTGAGGCTCTGAACAGATGACAGATGAAATAATCTGCATTTTTCAGCACATTCATATTCACTCTAGGGGAAAATAATACGAATTATGAACTCTACGACAACTGTTTTCTGTGTCTTTTTAAGCCATTTTTGCTGCTGGCTGCATAGCAAGACTCACAGCTCCACGACAACCCATGGTGCCCCACACTGGAATCATCCTCCCACTCCTCCCACGTGTTTATGGGTGCTTGGAACAGCATACAAGGTTCATCAGTCTAAGAGGTCATGTCTCAACCTCATGTAAGACCATTTTGTTTTGATTCTGGACCGACTCATCTTCAGGGCAAGCTCTTTTCTATGGAGATATTTCATCCTACTTTGCAGCTAGCTAAACAGACTTCAAAATAGACACCTGAAAAGAGAATAAACCGGCATCTTCCTTCCTAAATCTCTTTAGGCTGACCTCAGCACATACGAACTCAGAAAAGCCAATCATTCAATTTTACTTTCTCTAAAATCTGACTTCTTCTGTCCTCAGTGAGCAGGGTCTTGACAGTTCCTCCTGTAGACGTCCACCAGGCATTTGTTACAGATCAAAGAAAAGTGAAGGATGTGGAGTTTCTGACTGAGAGCCTGGTATGGGTTAGGAGGTACAGAAAGATAGCAAGGTCCCCACAAAGGATGTAACATTTCTGTCTAACTTGACTGAGGTACACAAGACCTTGAGTTTCAGTCAGGTTATCCACACTGAGAATCAAGTAAGCAGACCCACTTCCTTTTATCTCTATCCATAGGTTTATTATCACTGACAGTCATCCAATGATTGATTTTTACCAGTGGCCAGTTGCAGTTTATGAAACATTGGAAATATGCTTTGTTCCCCTTCTCCCTGCCAAAGAACTGATCAACTGTTGAAGGGTCTCTCTGAACGAGTTAGGCAGACTAGCCTCACTGAGGAGGAGTTAAAAATTGCTATCTGTTGGAAAATGGAGTAGATTACTTAGGGCAAACATTTGCAAGCTATTTGCAGAACATTGAGGCAGTTATAACCATAAAAAGGCAGGCGTATGCACAGAGACAGATGGCTATGAGGGTGACTTGGAGGGGAGGCAGTCATAGTTTAGGTGTAAGAAATTAGGAAGCCACTGATATAAAAGCTTAAAAGTGGGTAAGGGATTCATGGTTGCTTTTATAAACCATATACGGAAATTTTGAATAGCAGCATGCAGGAAGTACCATGAGAAATATATGCATATGAAAAGAGTCAGAAAGGGAAAAATGTTTTCAAATAGAAAGCCTTCTTCTAGCTTTACAGAAAAACTGTCTGCATTATACAGAAAAAAATATATGTTAATATCTCAGCAAGGTACAGAGAACCCCTGTTTAATCCCCCTCCATGCATTTCTTATCAATCTCTATACTCTTCACAGGTGATGCGTTTCTGTAATAAAATAGTTTCTTGGGTAGGTTATTTTGAAATAACTAAAATAAGTATTTGAATGTGAAAGTAAATTTTAAAAATGGAGAGGGGAAAGATATTCATCATCTGGTACATAATATTATCTTTATTTTAGAGATGGAAACACAAAGGCATAGAGAAATAAAAATTAGTATCTGCAATCCCACATTGAGTCCATGGTATAAACTGGAAAAAAACCTCTCCCTTAAATTTTTGAAGACGGAGTGGCTGAACAAGATGACTACCAGAACCAGATATTTTTTCAGATTTATTATTTCTTAAGACATACAGTGTTAAATAGTTTCTCCATTAATTCATTTTCACATCCATTTGGAGTCACTTTCTGGAAAAAAGGAACCTTAGCAACCAGAAGTGTCTCTCTGCTTTGTAAAAGCCTTTTTCAAGTTAAGAACCTAAGGCTTTGCATCTGAGTATTTGTTTTAAAAGCTGACATTGAAAAGATAATACAAGCCTGTCCAGTCCTCCCCTTTATGAAGTCCTATTATTTGACATACGTCTAGTAGCGCGTACATTTGAGGTTATACTGTCCTTAACCATGGCGTCCTGCAGCTTACACTGGACCACTATTCTGTACACAATGAGACATAACATTAAAAATGCATAGCACACCTTGCCCAAATTATCTCATTGTTCTGCCATGACAGAAAACACAAAACATACATCTGGAAAGCAACTGTCTTCCCTCTTCTGGTATAGGTATCATTAATTCCTTTGTAAATTAGTTTGTTTAAAATAAGAGGACTTCTCTAGAAACACAAGCAGTATTCTGGATGCACATAAAGATTCTTTGGAGAGACCTGAACTCATTTTTTCTGCTCCTGAAGGAAAATCCTGTTTTACATCCCTGTGTTCTATTAGGTGTCTTAAAGAAACAATCAAAATAAACCTGAAGAATATAGCACCATAAATTACTGCCAGATGATGAGTTGATTTTTGAATGTACAGAGTGGAGAGAGTATCCCAACCCCATTGAAAGTCAATGAGCACTGAGAGTCAAATTCTGATCTGAGTACTTCCTCCAAATCACACACAATTACCACTTTCTAGGTTTTTCTTTCTGTGCTGGAGTAGAGTATCAGCATCACTTTTTTTCTCCCAAGATAGATTTGTTTGTATTTTCCAGCCTAGAATCTCATTTAATCTTCAATTCAGATATCTTATGTCCATTAAGTTGTCTTATTATTTCTTTATCCTTATTGACGTTCATATGTTTTCCCCATTTATTATATCCTCTGGGTTTCATTATCATGTAGTTTGCCCCAAGTGAGAAAATAAGCTTGTGTAAATGAATGGTATTTCTCTCCTCTCTTCAGTGCAGCTATGCTGATCCACACCAGTGGAGGCTCTATCTGACTGTCCCTAGAAGATTGTTAATTGACACCAGAAGTAAGCAATTGACTGCATTATCTGGTGCACAGAATCCCTACAATTATACCCTGATCACAATCTTTCAAATCCAGCTCTCAATCCCCATAAAATGCTCATGCACTGTCTCCTGAGAAATACAGTAAATTAGTATTTTCTACAAGAAGTATTTTTGGGATAAATTGATACAATTGTAATACATTTCAGTGAAGCTGTATCAGAAGGCAGTTCAGCTTGGTCAATCATATGCTATTCTAAACCGCATGTATCAGTGAATCACATCAAAGGGATCATTTGTTTTAAGACTATAAATCTTTTGATGTACAGAAAAATAGAACTGTAGGATAAAAATGAAGTTTATTTTACAAGTTAAATAAATGCACAGCTGAATCTGGATTGAAAACAGTGTCTGGTTCTTACAACATTCCCCACCTAGGTCTCAAGTTATGTGCCATTAAAATGTAAAAAAAGTCAAAATAAAGAAGGAAAAAAGAAGTAAAACTTCTGGTCTTAATAGTGATTAAGACCAATATTTTTGTCTTTGGATCACAAATAGTTAACAAGCTGTCATACCAACAGTTTTAGGTTCCACAGCTTGGAATTCACAGGATGAAACCCATTCACTTCATCAGTTAGCCACAGTGAACAGAGAAGCTACAACTAAACAGAAGTTAGTGTCGGCAATTGAGGCACAGACCCAGACCGGCAGGGAATCTGAATCGTTTATTCAAAGGGATGAGCTGGTTTTATACACTTTTCCAAGGCACAGTATTTCCTTATATAGTAATCCTCACTATGTGACCTATCTCATGTTGCCACATCACAACACACTTTCCAGATGTCCTTCTATGGGATGACCACTCGCGGTTCACCCGTCCGTCAGCTCCCGGCAGGCTCCTCTCCGTAGGGCTCTGCCGTGTGACACCTCCTCCCCCCAGGGTCCGGTGGAGACAAGCCTCTGTGTGCTGCCATGTGCTCCTTTGTGCTGCCATGCGCCTCTGTGTGCTGCCATGTGCCTCTGTGTGCTGCCATGTGCTCCTTTGTGCTGCCATGTGCTCCTTTGTGCTGCCATGTGCTCTGTGCTACCATGTGCCTCTGTGTGCTGCCATGTGCTCCTGTGTGCTGCCATGTGCCTCTGCAGCCAGGTTTTACAGCTTGTAACTCAACTTTATTCCATCTCTTCCCACAGTTCGCTTTCACATGAAGTAAAAAGAAAAAACAACCAACCAAACTCAAAAATTCTAGGTGTTAAACCTACTTAGAGTGACTAAGATGCCATAAGTCGAGCCAGCATGTTTTCTGTTTCAGTGACTGCCATAAGGACTGCCAAAACTGCCCTCAAAATCACACCTTGTGAAGCATTCCATCTGATTCTCCAAAGCTTGTTTGATTTATTTTCTTCACAATCAATAAGATTCCCCCCAGGACCAAAAACCTTAATGCTGAGTTCAAGTACATATTTTACATACAGGAACAAGACTGCAGGATGTTAAAATTAACATGTATCAGAGGGCGATCATCTGTCACAGGCATTCTAGGCAAGGTTCTCTATTCCTTAAAAGCAAATTAAATAATATGCAATGAAATAATAATGATAATTTTCAGATAGAAAATAAATTGATGTGGCAGGTCCCAAGCAGTTCCAAAACAGACACTTTTGAGACAGTAGTTTCCTCTCTGTCAAATATAAGGAATCAAGTGGGTAGCAAGATGTGGTCAGCACGCCCTACAACAAACAATGAGGAGTGCTTGAAAAGAGAAGGTGATCACAGGGAAATGTATTAATGAACTCTGGTTGCATCCCTTTTTTTTTCAGCCCTCAGAGAGCCTCCTTGATTTCAATGTACCAATCAATCTTTAAAATACTTCCAGGGGGCAAAAAAAGGAATTCTCCAGATTGCTGGTTTTGGAGCCACTTAGTCCTGTGGGTTGGCCATGGAGAGTGAAAGATCTGAGCACCAAGAAGCATGAATGCTCCCCGCCTCGAGGAGCAATGATCAGTAGGGACATTTCACTGTTGCTCTGCTGGCAACAGACACTGGAGGCGGAGCAAGAGCTCTGGAGATAAAGGGAGAAGGAAGGTGGAAAGGTGGAATACTACACACGATGCTCAGCAATTGCTGCTGGGACCATACAAATCAGAATTATGGCGCATGATATTCACCACATCCCCTGATAGCTCAACTACAGTCTAAAGTACAATATACTTAAGGACACATTAGGATAACTCATTTCCTAATGGCAAAGGTAGGGTAAGCTTTAGCTCTCATCTCAACATATTTGCAAGTAAGAATCTCTCTTTCTCAGACTTTATTTCATTTTTCTGCAAGTTCAAGACTAAAGACTTTTTTTGTTTGTTTTAGCAAGGCATCACACACACAGAGTTCATTCAGGATATTCTTATTTGTGGTTCATCAAGTCTTACATGACAGGGAAAAAGAAAATACTTGAGAAAGTTTGGGAAATCCAGTTGTCTCCGATGTGGCCCTGCTCCATACCAGCATCTCCAGATGGTTGGTTCTGAGAACCGACAAGGATCATCAAGTCCAGTTCCTGGTTCTGCACAGGGCAGCCCAAAGAATCACTTTGTGTGCCTGACAGTATTGACCAAACACTTTTTGAGCTCTGTCAGGGTTGGTGCTGTGACCACTTCCCTGGGAAGCCTGTTCCAGTGCCCAACCACCATCTGGGTAAAGAATCTTTCCCTCGTATCCAACCTCCCCCTGACACAAATTCATGCTGTTTCTTTGGGTTCTGTCACTGCTGACCGCAAAGAAAAGATCAGTGCCTGCCCCTCCTCTTCCCCTCACCAGGAAGTTGTAACTGCAATGAGGTCTCTCCTCAGTCTCCTCCAGGCTGAACAGACCAAGTGACCTCAGCCACTCCTCCTATGGCTTCCCCTCAAGGCCCTTCACCATCTTCGTTGCCCCCCTTTGGACACTCTCTAAGAGCTCAGTGTCTTTCTTATACTGTGGCACCCAGAGCTGCCCCCAGCACTCGAGGTGAGGCCGCCCCAGTGCAGAGCAAAGCAGGACAATCCCCTCCCTTGCCTGGCTGGTGATGCTGTGCCTGATGCCCCCCAGGACATGGGTGGCCCTCCTGGCTGCCAGGGCACTGCTGGCTCATGTTCAACTTGCCACACACCAGGACCACCAGGTCCCTTTCTGTCACTGCTCTCCATCATCTCATTCCCCAGTCTGTATTCAGGGTTTCTCTGTCCCTTGCTAGACAGCTTTCAGGCCCTGAAAGAGCTATGCAAGCTCATAAGCATCTTCTCGGGTTCCTACATTGTTCAATACTTTTTCCATTCAATCAGGATTTTCTTCTACACAATATTCTCAATCTTACAATTGTGATAGCATTCCTTCAAAACAAACTAAATATTTTCAAATCTGATATTTGAAGTATGAAGCAGAGAAGAATATCCTGCCTCACTTGGTCTGCACTGAGTCAACCCAAGTCCATATAACTACTGCTAACTTGACACTGGATCCCAGCTAAGCCTGTGAGTTACTTTAACTGAGATTTTGCACCATATAATTGCACATACTCGCACATGAGAACTGTGAGTGAACATCTGCCTACGAAAGACAGTGTAGACTCACCCTTTGTCAAAAAAATTGAAAAAACAAAATTGAACTGCACTTGATCCCTCTTAGTGTAAAAATCACTGCTTCCCATGAGAATAGGCCCCAGTGCAAAGCTTTATCACTAAAAGGAAGAACGAGTGTAAAAAAGGAAAGGTATTTTGTAGGAAGGACCTGTGATCAAAGGGAAGAAAGAAGAATAAAATTAAGTTATGACACTGGAGACCCATGGTGTACTGAGAGCCTGGGAACCACTGAATGGAGGGAAAATGAGGAGCAAAGAGGGAAACTGCAGAGAATAATTCTACTAGGGGAAGGCCAGAAGTGCTCAGAGGGAGGCCCGGGGAACAGATTTGCTTTTCTTGGTCTATTGTTTTTGCTGATAAATACTTGCTGTGCCTATTAAATTGGTCAAGGAAGAAAAGCAGGGCCCATATTTGCCATTCTCAGCATGAATTTTAGGCATGTCATTGTCAGTTGCCAAGGTCATGTTTATGTCTTCCTCCTTCAGTACTCAGGAGGGGTAGCTGTCTTCCCTTGTGCTTCCCCTCGGCATTTTGGGGGCTTGGTTGAACACGCCAGGCTGCAGCAAGATGTAGGCAGTAAAAGAGAAAAGAGTCATCCCCTGATGACACCAGCATTTATTGTGGTTCCTAGCAACAATGGGAAGAGGGATCTGGCATTTTTGCTTGTCAAGGTGTTGTTTCTTCATCAATGTATTTTAAACTATAACTCCTGCTGTGGCCTAATCAGAGGCTGCTAGCTTTTACTTCAGATATAGATTTTTACTCTGTCATCTGTGCTTAACCATATTTGCCCCTCTGGCCAAAGGATGCATCTAGGGACAAATACAAATCACGAAGAATCCCTGTAGTTTATGTAGGAATTATGGAGATGTGCAGAGACTGTGGGTCTTTCTCCATACAAAAGTCTTCAAATCCCTTTACTGTAAATAACAGAACACACAAATAAATAAAGAAGAGCTTCTTGATTACTGGTGCCTTGTTCACAGATTAAATCCTACATGTATAAGAATTGTGGGATTTTTTTCCCCTCATATGATTCCCTACAGAACCAGAGTTGTATATTTATATACACATATATGATGAAGTACAACACTAGTATGGGATACAGGAAAAAAAAAAAAAAAAACTGAGGACCAGCAAAGACTTTAAAGACTTTCATTTAGGTAAATAGACCAGACTACTATATAAAATGTGTGTAAATATATATATGTTTTTTATTTATAAAATAGTATGAGGCTGCTTAGGATACAGAGACTGTGGAAGAGCAACACTGTTACAGATACTTAATTTCATCAGCTGAGATTAGCCTTTAGATATATGTGGGTTTAGGGGAAAAAAAATCCTTCCAAGAGAAACTTTTAGTAATAATCATATTTTGAGACCACTGGAATTTTTTTTTTATGTTTTTTTAATTAGCACATCATATTTCCACTGTAGCTGATCATGCATCTAAAATAGAGAAAAATGAAAAAAGGATATATTTTTATTAGTTACATTTTCCCGAGGGTAAAATAGTTCATGTTAGAGATGTGATAGATATGGATGAAGAAATACTAGTTTTTATGAGTAATTTTGCTGTAAAAATTTACAAATATTATTGGTGACTGAAATATGAAATATTTTATGTTCATCTGGGACCAAACAACACAGAAAAAAAAAGTGAGTGAAGCCATTTTCCAGCAGTCTTTACAAAAATAAACATGACAAAGGAAGTATTTCTGTACAGCTCTGAACTATGGGCATGGATAAATCTGTTGTTCAAAAACAAGTCACTTTTTCACAGCTGAATTTTTTATTTAGGAGGGATTCACTAGCTTTCAAATATAGAGGAGAAAATTCTTTTCATCAGGAATTTCCATAGTGCACACAGGATGAGTATGCTTACAAATAGAAGTTTGCAGTGCAGTGTGGAAACTGTGGCAAAGGGTTAGCCTGTGCAGGCCAAGGAGCTGCCCCTGCCTCTTTCTCCACCTGAAAGAACCTTCATTTCTTCTGACCAAAAAGCTGTTTCCATTTTGCAGATAATCCTATTAAAGTTTGTGTCAGCATGGAGAGGGGAAACAGAAATTAAAACGTCTTAATCTGTTTTACAAGTAGGAGTGCATTTTTTGAGATACAAGCCCATCCACAAAAGTTCTGTCTAGAGAAGTTTACCGTGCATCCACAATAAATTCAACTAAATTTGTCAGCTAAACAGTAAGCACTGTTCCCACCAGGAAATTTGTTTTGGAGCCTGGACATTGTTACAAAGGATAAGTATTTCTATAACTAAATATAGCAGGTGTGGCAATTTGTGGTACAATGAGAATAAAAGTTAAAAGAGCTGAGAAACTACAATCCAAATATCATATGCAGTTAAACCCCACTTCTCAGAAAGATTAAATTGCCATTCATTTTAGGCACAGTTGTGGTGGTTCATGGCCCTTGTTATCAAAATTGCAAAGATGTAACTTTTGGATTTTCTAATTAAATTTAAGGCTCTGAATTTAGTCTTATATAATGCCAGTTGTTGTTACATGATTTGAAGTGTTCATGAAAGCATTCTCCAAGTTAGGAAAGAGATCAAGTGAGTGCTTCCTAACTGAAATGGCAGAACTAAACAAATGAACTTAAACCAAAACTCACCTAATGAAGTCAGTTCAGAAAAGATTTTCTGACTTGAAAAGTTATAGCACTACAGTTGCCACTGTCAATAAGATATAATGGTAATGCTTTTGTAGGAAACGTACAAAGCTGTATCAAAATTTCAGCACCATCTCTTTGTCAATATCCTGACTAAAAAGCTTTATAGTGGCTTGTCCATTGCAGCTGTGTCATTGCAAATTACAGCATGAGATTGTTCTCAGTTACTGATCAGCCAGCAAAACCACAAGTGTTTTACTGTCTGTCAGTGGGTTAAAAGGATTCTGTTACTTATGCAGCTTTTTAAGCAATACAGCTGTCAAATAACTCATCTGGTTTTATTCCCTTGCCGTATTGCACTGAATTAATGTGTCTGCTAGTTTCTGTTCAACATGTTTTTTGCAGGATTACACCACGCACATCATACAGAATTTGGGCCATTGCCTGTGAGGCAATGCTTTTGGATATAAAAGACAGAATTCAGAACAAAATGAAGCAGAGCTTTTGCAGTAATACTGCCACCAATTAAGTTATTGCTCTCAGTAGCAATCATATTGTCTAACCATCTCCATCATAGTGTAAGACAGAGAAATTTACTGTTAACAGCTACACAACTACTGTTGAGTCTGCATATGTGGATGTAGGTGATTGCAGAGAGTTCACAATGAGATGGAAAAATTAGGATATGAATACATAAAGAGGAAGACAATGTTTCAGTAGAGATGGATTGAAAATACAGATCACTGTGAAAGGCTGAGTTGTGCAGTGAAAGACCTTTTCAAATTATCATGGTTTTGTCAGTGCTTTGCATGCAAGGAAAAGCCATCTGACTTAAATCACAAGTGGTTGCTGCTATGTTTTGGGAAACCAAGAGAGGAAGAATTTCAACAAAATGTGTTATTAAAGCTACTAGTTGCAGACTGATGACCAGCAAATGCTATATTGGAAATTCATTATTATAATAAAAAGTTACACCTCTGGAGACAGAAGACATGATCCTCCAGTTGGAAGCAGTAATAAGATGTTGTCTTCAAATTACCCAGACATGACAGTGGGACATGTCAAGGAGTTTTATTCATGAGAAAGGACTATAAGCATCGTGACAGTCAGGAAATGTCAAAGTTGATAGCAGAAATAATTTGGTGTCTGTCATGCCCTTGGGATGAAGAGACATAAACAGTGTGGCCTTACACTTCTATAAGACTCAGGTTTTCCAGACCCAGTACGAAATTTGGAGACCAGGTTATACCATGCTGACCCCAAGGCTCAAGCCAAGTCCTCCCACCACACTAAGACAGGAATTTAATGTGAGGACCTAGATGAAAGAAAACCTTATATACATGCACAGACAAGTACTTTGGGACTAGTACATTGGCCCTTCAACAGCAGAGAATATCACAAAAATAAATCAAAAAACCCAAAGAAAACAAAAAACCTGAACAAAACTTAAAAAAAGACCCAAAGAAACAAAACAAAAATAAAAACAAACAAAAACTCCCAAAACCAAAACAAAAAAACCTCAACCCAAATAAACTACCAAACCAACCAAGCAAACACCAGATTTCTACAACTTCTTTCCATCTTCACCAAATACAAGTAACTAATGCTGAGAGAAATT
The DNA here is from genome assembly GCA_014706295.1 of Lycocorax pyrrhopterus obiensis. NCBI lineage: Eukaryota > Metazoa > Chordata > Aves > Passeriformes > Paradisaeidae > Lycocorax > Lycocorax pyrrhopterus. The sequence continues at coordinate 46,827,124 of JACSVZ010000014.1, read as the reverse complement.
ACAAGGCTGCTAAATATACATAGGACAAGCAATTAAGTTGTGTAGAAATTAAGTCTGCATGTGTTTCTTTTTATAATGCTCTCTTAGAGAATATCAAACAATTCTTTAAAGTGTATGTTCACTAATTTTACTGAATTAGTATAGAATTCAAGGTTCTTGAGACTTTATGACTTTCTCTAAAAACAATTGCATCACTCCTCTAGACCTTGATTTTGAATTAAACTGAAACCAATGAAATAATTTGTCTGGGGACTAGAGAAAATACTTTCTACATGAGAGTCATCGAGTAAATGTAATTTTTTTTTTTATAGAAAGGGACACAGGAAATCATGCCCACTGGATTATGTCACATTATGGCTACTAACCTAATTGCCATTTATACAAGCCAGTCAGTCTTTTACACAAGCATCTTTATCCCTTCCAAAGTAAAGGGTTCTTTTATTTAGTAGACGTATCTGTTTATGTTCTTGAAACTGTTTCTTGTCTTCTTGCTGAATCTCTCTCTGGTCATCACCTCTGTTTCTTAGATTCCAAAAAATCAAGTCTTGACTTGCTTCTTTGAAAACTCAGTACTGTTACCTTAAGTCTATAAGAGATCACTAAAGTCACTTTCTAAATTTAGCCCATAGCGGTTGTGTCTTTACCTAGACTTCACAGTCCATCCCATTGATTCTTCTCTTGATCTGAAACACTGAAACATAAAAAGTTTAAGAAAATGGACATCATATCCAGTAGAGCATAGGTTTGGGAAGAACAGATTCTTATCTCCTGCAGGCTCCTTAATGTGCATCACACTGACATTCCTAAAGTCAAATTTGACCATATATTGCTTTTTTTCTGCATCCTCCAAAAGCTGTCATGGGAAGATGAGTCACAAGCTCATTGTTATAGTAAAATATGTAATTACAAACAGGCAAAAGAAATAAATAGAGAATGAACCACAACTCCTAAACCCGTGTCTTCAACCTTGTCCATGCCTAAGTAGTTACCTGGAGAATAGAACTACTTGTGTTATTTAAATTATACTCTCATCAAAGGAATTTTCTGAATCAGATCCCTAACACATACCAATATGTCATCTTGGAACCAGAAAAAAAATCAAAGCTTTTTTTGAGAGGTCCCTTAAATATCTTTCACCTAAGCCTTTTTTCTTACTCTCTTAAGGCACTGAAAAATTTATGTTGCAAAATATGATTGTAATTCTATCTTGCAACATGTTACAGAAATTTGGTAACATCGACTTATTAGTTTGGGGTTTTTTTAACAGTTTGAAATATTCAGAGAAAACTTTAGTTATTTTTATCCTAGTTGTCATCCTAAGTTTAGGAGTTAATATTTTCTCAAGTTAATTGGCAGTAATGATCATCAAACATAAACCACAGTGCAACTGCCTGAAGCATTATTTGGGACTTAGACTCACCTGTTCCCGTATCCCAAAGTTATTCATTGTTTCCCCTCATCTGTCAAAGACTTCTCTTTTTTCCAAATGAAACAGTAAAAATTATTTCCAGGTACATGGAAAGCACATGATGTCCTGTCTGACTTGCAGTAATTAACCAAAACATTTGCTTCAGCTTTTAATAACATTCATCAATTTCAAACTAAAAAATCTTAATTGAGAGGGGTAGAAAAACAAATTAACTTTTGTGACAGGATTCAAACCACTATTGAGTCTTGGATTCACGTCAAAGTGAGACCCAAGTGGGCATCAGTCTTTCCTTCCTGCATGTTACTCTCTGGTGGGAGGGAAGCTGTGGTTGTCAGGAAAGAAAAGAGCTGAGAAGTTAATCCCAGGGCAGAACAAGGTCCACCTTTCTCGGATAGCTTAAAATGTCCCATAACTGCCAAACTGCCACAGTACCAGGCAGTCATGATGCAGCCAGTCTATGAGGGATCCTGAAAATAGGAGGCTCTTTAACCTTAAATAAGAATTTTTTTAAGGGATACAGGCACTTATTTGGATAAGGCAAACTGAAATAAGATAAGCTAATGTCAATTATGCCTTTCACTTGTGCCATAGCTGGCTCAGAGCAAAGTCAAAATTATCCCTGTGTATCCCATCATTCTTAGCTATGACCAACATAGGTCAAAAAAATCTTCCTGTTAGAGAGAAATGACAAAGACAGTACAGCTAGAGGCAGAATGCCTTCGGTCAGATTGCCTTTAGAGCAATTTGGATGCAGCAAACACAAGCTACAGAAAAGTTGCAGCTCACAATTGTCATGCCATCCAATCTAGTAGGAAGAAAAGAGAAGCATTACTGCTAGTATCCTAAGGCTATCTCCTGTACACTGGAGATACTTCAGGAAAATGTGACAGAAATGCTGGCTCCTCCCCACCAACAACCGTTCTTTGCTGTTGTTAATACTAACCAATTATCAAGGTAGAAATGGGTTCAGTACAACACAAAAGAAAAAAAAAATCAGGGCAGCATTTAGCCTACTACCAGGCCTGTGTTTCATCAGACACTGTAAATGAATCTGAAAGTGGCACTAAAGTTCTAAAGGAATAGTTAATCTGAAACAATTTTTCTGTAATGAGCTTTCAAAAAGCTCTGAGACTAGGGCAGCCTAATGATGAATCACCAGAAACTGGGTGCCTTATTTCCGTGATTAATTTTTTTTCTTTTGTTTACTTAAAACTTTAAAATGAGTTACCACCAGCTTTCAGCACAGTAATTTCTTTACCATAGTTTACATTATGTTGTTTAATTAATTTAAACACCATAACAGTTACATTTTCAGAAAGATGTTTTGGCTGTCAATTTTACAAAATAATGAAGAAAAAAAAGAGAAAAAAGTCCTAAATAAGTATAAATTTAGGCAGATGCGAAGGGCACAAGTTCTGTTTATTAGCATAATAAAGTCATCATTATGTTAGCAAAAATTGGTTTTTGCCTAATAAAAACATACCATCTCAGAATAATTAAAGGAATAATGTTTAACATAGCTTACATGCATATAGTTAAGGTGAAATAAACAAACGAGTGGGCTTACAGAGAAAGTGGCAGCATAATTATTGCTTAAATAATGTTTTGTCATAAATAATAATCTTAGCCTGTGTAGTATATTAAATTATTTGTGATCTCTCTACTTGTAATTTCTATGTGTTAGTAAAATGTAAGATTCTCAGCTCTTCTGTTACTGGATCTGAGCAGAAGAGAACACTGACAGGCCAGATGATGTAATGATGATTAGCAAAAGTAGAAGTAAATAATGATATGACATTTAAAAGGGTGGTCTGGTTGTCAATAAAGTGGCTCCATGTGTTCTATCCTCTAAACAATACAGAATGAGTATTAATAAATATTATGAGCTACCTAGATAACAAACACAAACTGACTTCTACTCTACTACACCTCACTTTACTGTGATAAAGTTCAAGTATTTGCACACAAACTCCTCATCCTCTTGACAAATCTCAGAAAAAAACCCAGCAACCCAAATTTTTTGATAAAGGTCATTTGCTAATGTGAGGCCAAGTCACCAAATGTTAAATATGGAGTAGCAATGATCATGATATTCTGGTTTACTGTTTCAGTTGAACAGCCAAGAGAAGAAGCTGTACTGTTCCTGGGTCTTGTAGGAGGCCATAGAAGTCAAAACTTCAGTTTGTTTTTCCTATTTTCTTTTTAATTTAATAAGATGAGGAATAGAAACTGTGATTTGTCACAAAAAAGTCCATCATTCACAATGTTGATTCAAATAGGTCAAATAATGGTAATAAATACATATAAAATTGCAATGTTTTAATGTTGACAGTCAGGTCCACCACTGTCTGGTTTACTGTTCACACAAAGTAATGCAAACTCACTTGCAATGGTATTTGAAACTGAAGCAGTATTTTGCAGGTGGGAAGGATATATATGTGCACAGTGAACAGGTGCCTAGGTTGGGGAGGCAGGTTTTTTCACAAGGATTTGGTAGCCTCAGCTGGAGACAAGAGCTTTTGCAGTTTACCTTTGTACTTGGTTCCCTACTTCAAGCCAATTTGTTTCTTAGGATAAAAGTTCGTGTAAATTATTTCAGCTTGGACATCCATATCCCAGTGTACTTGAAACAAATCAATAGTTTTCTAAATCCATTTTGTAAGCATCATTCCGCTCACTTTTCCAATGAGACAATATATTTTAGCAAGGATAATACAGTACACAGGTTTTCTTATGTAGATGCCTAATTTCTGTTTCTTGCATTCCCATTCCTGAGTCAAAATCCTTTATTTATTAAGATTTATGCTGCTGAGAATAATAATTTCTTGTAATTATTATGTATTTTTCTTTTGATCTTCTGAAGAGAGTTGAAACATACATACATTGCTGTGTATATGTGTGTCTGGGAATTAGAAAGGGAAAGGCAGAATATTTTGCAGTCCCTGTGTAAAAATAATGAATGAATGTCTTAATTTATTTTGCTTAAAGCATTATTTTGACATCTGCACTAATTATATCGCAATCCCTTCTAAAAACAACTTTTTCCTAAAAAGTAAATAGGCTGTCTTTCTGATATACATTGATTCCAAACCTATCACCATTGCATTGCTTCGTTTCAACAAAGAAAAAAATTATGACAGATAAAAATGGTTGCAGCTATTCGTGGCTACAAGGAATAATTTTCCATGATTGTTCTGTTGTAATATCATTTGTATTTGAAAAAAAAATATTTGTTTTGAGGGGGCAAGTTTCTCTCATTGTTAGATTCACACAACCGTTATTTTCTTTGGGTCTACTTTCTTTCCAACCTACATACAGAATACTATTCCATGTAGAAATTTTGTTGACGTACACTCCTTGCTATTTATCCAGCTTACAGAATGTGATTAAATTGGTGTTCTCTCTGAATAACATCAGATGTATTTTTTATGTATGAGGATTTCAGTGACTCCAAGTACAGGCTTTGCTTCAGTTTTTCCAGAGATCTAGAGTAATTTGGGAAGTATAGCCATGTTAATAATCTTGTTTTGTTTTTTAAGTCTCCCCCATTCCAGTTTATCAGATTCCATAGATAAATATTACCTTCAAAAACCCAAAATAGGAAAAGTTTTGTACTAGTGGTTTATTTTATAGTTTGTAATATGTCAATATTGTCCTTTCATCTAAGCTTATCCCAATGCCAGCATTCCTCAGTGGAATCAGCAGAGCAGTTCAGTAATCTTGTACAAAGGAAACATCAGTTTGTTTCTGAAACAAAATTTCAAGATATTTTAAAACCTTTTTTTTTTTTTTTAACGTTTAAAATAAGGATTGAATTCAAAGTTTCCTTGTCAGATGCCTGAACTTTCAATGGAATCTGATGTCCAAGTAAAGACAATGGTGTTGTCAGGAATTAATATGGTAACTATTGAATGCCATCAGTGTGGTACTGTCTTTGTAATACAGCCCTTCCAGCACTCGTATGGGTCTCTCTAGGTTTCTAAACAAAATTTACCAGTTTCTGTTAAATTGTTCTAGCTAGGCAGTGCCATGCCATGGTTCTACATTCTAGGAAGAGAAATAAGCCAATCCGATGGATCTTGAAGCAAATAGTTTCTCAAAGGTACACATTGAACCACAAAACTTAAATCTTATAGGTAGATTTTGCATAAAAACTTTGCATGTCAGAAGAGGAGTGTGAGCTAGACAAAAGAGTAGTAAGCAGGTGGGTAAAACCTGCATCACCTCTATCCCCTTTTTGTTTTACTGCTTTAGGGTAAGTTACATTACATAATTTGATTTTGCAGGAGGTCTTGGGAATGTCAAAGCCATTTCTAGAGGTGGGATAATGGTGACTCCAAAATAATAGCTGATTTATTGACAATTAAAGATGAAATCAGGTTTTATTATCATGCCTGAGGGGAATAGCAGTTCTTCTCAGCAGTATAAGCTGCACAGTCAAGCTTTTGCCACATAAAAAGTTCATGTGTCAACACATGTAGAAGTTTTCAACTATTGTCTCAATCAAAAGCTAATTATCATGTGCATCACACTAAAAACAAGAAAAAAAATCTAATTTTTTTATTTTAGCTGTAATTCATAAGCAGTTGTGAAAATGACAGTCTGCGTTCCCTTGTTAAAATCATCCACTAGGCAGACAAATGCTAAATCCTGCACCTGGGGAGGAAAAACCCAGGTACCAGCATATGGAGTGGGGGCCACCCAGCTGGAAAGCAGCTTTGTAAAGGAGGATGGACAGAAATTCAAATATGAGCCAGCAATATGTCCCTGTTGCAAAGACAGTTAACAGTATCCTGGGATGCATGAAGAGGCACGCATCCTAATATGCAGCCAGCAGCTTGCAGGAGGTGAACTTTCTCCTCTGCTCAGTCCTGGTGAGGACACACCTGGAGTGACAGGTCCAGTTCTGAGCTCCTCAGAACAGAGACATGAACATACTGGTCCAGTGAAGCTCCACAAAGATGCTGAAGGGACTAGAGCATCTCTCACATGAGGAGAGGCTGGGAGAGATGGGACTGTTCACCCAGAGAATAGAAAGCTCAGGGGTATCTAGTTCAGTGTTATAAATACCTGATGAGAAAATGTACAGAACACAAAATCAGACTTTCTTCTCAATGGTACCCAGTGACAGGACAGAAGACAGTGGACATAAATGGGAAAATGAAAAATTCCTTTTAAATGCAAGAAAACCAGAGATTTTGTAGTTTGTGACCAAACTCTGGAGCAGACAGCCCTACAAGGTTGGGCAGCCTACAGACTTCAAAACCTGACTGGACAAGGTTCCAAGCACCTGATTTAGGTGATAATATTGTTGAAAAGCACATGAATTTACCTAGAAAGAGTAAAAGTTCCAGGCTGATCTGCCAAGCACTGAGCAGCCTAGGAGCCCAGGTCGTAGCCAGGAATCCTGTCTTGAAACTGTGTCCTTAAAATGATGCAAAAATTTGTAGGAAAAAAAAGCAAAGGCCTACAGAAAAAAAAAAGGCATGAGAACAATGTATACATCAATATACAATTTTTCTATGGTGACAATGTGCTTTGTAGTTTATACAGTGAGAACAAACGTGTTTTCCAGGACACATAGATACATTATAAGTAAGAGAAGTAATATGTTCTTACCGTCTTCTTCCTATCTGGATTGCAGAGCTGTACAACTTTTGTGAGCTTCCTCTTCTTTGGTAAAAGTAAATCTCCAGACTTCAGAGGCAACATGATGTACTTCCTATTAATTTGACTTTACACCCCAGAAAACTTCATATGTTACATATTTGATACACAATCTATACTGGACAACTACTCCCTCTGGTCCCTGGGTATAAGAAGAGCCCTTTAAGCATTACTTTATAAAAATATATAAGAAGTTACAATTATTTTCTCCTTCCTTTTCTGTCAAAATATACAGTTTATTCTTTTTAAAGAAGGTATTTTCTTTGTTAGATTGCATTAGACTAACACACAGTGACAGAAAATACATAAAGTCCATTAATGTGAAATACATGTTGAAGACATTTTTGTCACTCAGTAATAAAAACATAGAAAAGTTGAGAAAAGTTACACTGTGCTAAAAATTTCCTGTTTTTTGAATAGTTTGTTATCAGCTTCCAAAACAAGACAGCAGTTCTCATGGAAGTGACTATAGCATCATTTGTTTCACTGTGCCTCAGGTAAAAGTAGATGTAATCTGCCACATGCCTCACAGGCTTGTGATACAGACAAAGACATTTTGTTTTGTTGTCTTTGGGGGTAATTTTTCTGGTTTGGAGTTGCTCTGCTTTTTTTCCCCAGAGAAAATTGAGGCAAAGCACAGCTAATGGAAATTTTCAGCTATGGATTTAGAAAATGATATAGCTAGAGTTCATAGACACCAAGTGAAAACTTGCATATCTTGGTTGGGTTTTCATAAAGCATAAAGGGACATACATTACTACAGACCATAGGTGAATATTTTGCAACCCAGCTGCTCAGAGCCAGATCCTAGTCCAGTTCAGACTGCTAGAGGTGTCAAACAGCAGCTCTTGTTGTTTTCTGCATGGCCAATACATATTAAAAACAGATTTTGGGGTTTATGCCCTGCACGAGTGTTTGACAATTGCATTTTAAGGGCTGAAGAAGGGGAAATTAGGACAATTTTTTCTTTTCCCCTCACAGAGGGGAAATAAAATTTCACATAGGTAAGGAAAAATTGGTCTGTCGGGACAGAATTACCCTCTATTGGTAATTTCGCAATGGACTTTTCGTGTAATTCTCTGAGGTTTCCAAACTGTAGCTGGAATATCTAGGAGTGTTTTGGTGCTCAAACTCACTTTATCACCTTTGAGAATTTCCAGTCTAGTTGCTCCTAACTTGTCAAACTTCAAATATTTGTAGAGGTGGACTCATAGGGTTGGAAGTGACCTTAGAAGGTCATCTTGTCAAACACTATGCTCAAAGGGCTGTGTACAGTTAGTTGCCCAGATTCACTTCCAGTTGGCTTTTGAGTATTTCCAAGGATGGAGACTCCACAACCCCTCTGGACAACAGGACACATTGAAAGTATTTTAGAAAGAACTTGCAGATCAATGGTGTCTCAAAAGAGAAGAAATTCTAAATATCACACGCAGAGTCTTTCCATCTGAAACAATGAATGTTGGACTAAATTGTGGTTCAGTTATGAAATCTGCACTAAGAAATATAATCAGTCTGTCTCTTACCGCTAAACAGGAAAAGTTAGTTGTCAACTATTAAAAATGTTCTCCCTGTACCCTCTGTGATTCTTTGCCACCAGAAGCTGAAAGTTCTGCAAAGCCAGGTTTTGCAAGTATGGATACCCTGGAGAAAATGCATAAAAACTCTTACTCAAAGAATTTTATAAGCTTTTTTCCAGACACACTTGACCATAGTATGTCAACTATATTGCACATAACTATAATTCCTTTAGATGTAATTGATTCCTTGAGATGGCCTCTAATTCCTTTTTTTCCCCCTCATAAAGAGAAACAAAGATGCAAAATATCATTTTCTAGATTTATTAATATAATTTTCCAGTCTTAAATTCATTTCCACTGATGAAATAAATTATTAACCATATAACCAAGACATCTCAAATAGAAAAAAATCTGTCATAGGTCCAGAGAGTAAACTTTGTGTACAATCTACAGATCAGTAAAGCTGTATGAAATCCTTTCAGTGAAGAATATGAGAACAAAATCATGTTTGGGTATTTTTGTGAGAAAAAAAAATCAAATAAGGAGAAAACATTTGGGTTCTTTGATAATTTTCTTTCCTTTCTCGGGAAAAAGAAAAAAAACCCAGTGCTTTTTTTGAGTTTTTCCTTTATTTTTTTCTTCCAAATGTGAGTCCAGACTTTTGCTCAGAAATATTCTCCACTGTAGTTCTAGAGGTGAGAGGCATAAGTTTCAGTGATGTAAAAAATGGCTTGTCTTAGAAGATATTGTAGGCTACATTTTTATATCTTTCCTTGTTACTCATGGTTTGTCTTTCCTGGGAGGCTGCATCATGTTAGAGAAATACTTTAATGAGAATGGTTTCTGATTTTATCACAGACAAATCCTCATGGAAGAGAAGTGTTTGCAAATCCATCATCTCTTTCTTGTTTAATTGGCAAATGCTTAACTCATGGAGTTTTCTTGACGGTCGGCAAAATTTATGAAGGAGCAAACATAGAAGCCCAGTTTGCCTGCAAATCTTTTATTTATAGTAGGTAAGTACATGTCAAGAACAAGTTTCTGGCCAGTCTCCCAAAATCAGAGGATCATCTTAAATATTCTTAGATAAGAAATTAACGTCTCCACGGAAACCTCGCATACTACAAACCATTCAACCTCACATTTTGTGTAAAAAGTGTGGAGACTGCCTCCTTAACTGTGGTTTATAATTTAGAGGAAGTAAAAAGCCAGGTGAGAGTATATCTACCAATTTCATATATTAGCTCTCTAAAATATATGTTTCTTCAGGTAGAAGGGCCATATTATTCTTCACCTATGAAAATAAAACCTCTACAACAACAAAAAATTTTGGTATATTTTGGATTCTGCCTTTAGGTGTCAACAGTAAAAGAAAAAAATTATAAAATCAGTAAAGAATAAGCAGATTTTCCCTTCATAGGACTTCACATTGACCAAAGTCTGCCAGGACAGCAAAGTAAAGGCTGCAGTTTTCTACCACACCTTTGACAGCAGTGAGGCTATTAGCATCATCCAACTTATATTGCAGGTTGATATATTTAGGTATTTTAATGTCTGGTGGGATGGGTGTTTATAAGTAAAAATTTAAAAATGAGTCTACAATCTCAGAAGAAGCTGGAGGTTTTTACACTTTTTGGTACAGTCCAGTTTGGATGGTTGTTCACAATTTACCAGTTCCAATTACCCAGCAAAACTAGAGGCCTCAAGGGAAAGATGTGCGTAGGGTAGAAAGGGATCGGGTAATATCCCATGGTAGTAGAGGAGAAATGATTACTGCAACTACTGTAAATATGATTTTAGTGCTGAGACTGCTAGGAAAGCTGATGCCAATTTTTTTTCTATCTTTTTCCTTTTTTTTTTTCCTTTTTTGCCTTGACCAACTGTCTCCAGGCTTGTGTGAAATGCAAAGTGCAACCTGCACCTTTTTGAAATGAGTGGTAGTCAGCAGAAATGGATAATCACTCAAGGTGACGAAGTTCTAGTTAGTGTACAGTGTTTTGGATTTCAGTGGGTTCTTCACTGCCAGTCATGGCAAGCCACTGTACACTCAAAAATGCTGCCCACTACAACATAGCTTCCCTCATAAGTCTGAGTTTTGCACTCCAGAGAAAAACAAAATCTTCATACATTTTAGAATGAAAAACGCTCTTGGCATGAACTTCAGTGGGAAGCAACTGAATCAGTTATGCTTTCCAGTATTTCAGTAGATCTCCAGTGTCACACTAGATTAAGCTAAATTATATAACATTTATATCTTAATACATTATAGCCACTTTCCATTTATGATCACGTAGTGAAATTTTATTGCTGCTGATATTGTTATGGGAAGGTTGAACTGAGTTCAGATGAATACTTCTATTTATGTGTAAAAATGTGAGTGCCGTACAATTATTGCCAGTAAGAAATACTGAATTTCCAAAACAAAATTCAAATATCGCTTTCCTGTGTAAGAAGCATCTCTTCTTCATACAAAACATCTAATAAAAATAGTGTTCTTTTGCTTTTAAACCTGACACTTACAAAAGACAATCCATGATGGAACAGGAGATATTGAGATGTGCTTCACTTAAAAAGGTGTCGTAATGCTTCCTACTTCGTAAAGCTTTGGCAGGTATGAAGCTTGTCTCTTTTACTGTGTACAAAGTAAAGAAAGGAATATTGTACAATCTTTTCTTACATTGAGATCTTAATGCATTCAGTATTCTCAGTGAACAGCTTTTGGGCAATTTATTTATTTTTATAGTAGATAGGATTTGTTTTGTCGTTTCTGTTGTCCAGACATAAGCTAGCTTGGCTTAAAAAGCCTCTTCTTTTCCTTAATACAGCTTTCTTTAAAAAAGAATTTTAAAAAAAAGAAAAAAAAAAACCAAAACAACCTTAAAAAGCTTGGATTCCCAGTTTTCTTCTTATATTAATTTTACTTTACAGTCAGCTGTCTGATTTAAAATACCCTCTTGAAAATTAAGAGGAAATTCACACTTGAATTAAATGTAAATCAGCTCTCCCTGTGCTCTTAAAAATGAAGGACTAGTAGAGTTTTTCTACATGGAAAGTATCTTTAGACTAGGAGATTGATAAACAAATACTAGATGAAGTTATTTGGTACAGAGCACCCTCCTGACTCCTTTTTCCTTTCCAAAATATGGGGGCTGTGTATTTTAGCACATACACAACTCCGTCAGCAGCTCCTGCAAATGGTACAAAGTTATAACAGCAGGCAAAAAGCAAACCTTGGAAAATTATTTTATAAACAGATCAGTCACTGCCCGTCCAAAGAAGAGAATTAACATGATACTGTTAGTCACTAAGGGTAAAACATCAGATGGAACTGAATTAGGTAAGAGCTCAGTGGGACCCCAAATTCAAATTCTGTTGGTTAACCTTTTTCTAAAGGTCAAACATTCAGGGTTATTTCAGATCAATTTGGTGCAGGTGCATGATTTCTGTTAGCTCAATTATAATTCCTTTGGTGGATGTAGATTTTTGCAAACACTTTGCCTTGCTCTCCCACCCATGTTTTCATATTCTTGACCTCAACAGTCCATTGTAAATTTTCACTTACTGGGTTAGCTTTATAAAGATCTTTCTTCCATCATTCATCAATGCAGTTTAAAGCATTCAGCTCAGAGTCCCTTTCTGTATGCTGGATTGTTTATGAGTAAGGTATTGCTTTCTCTATGGAAAACAAAATGGATAGGTGGATACTCTTCTGCTGGGTCTCTTTTTTTTGAAGATCTCCTGTCTTTTCTTAAGTAGTCCAGTTCAGAAACGTGTACCCAAATTCTCTTTGTCATTGCAGCTCAGCGTCTGAAGATCAAATGGAATCTGTGAGTAGGAGCTCTTTTAGATGGCAAAGCACTGATTCTACAGCATTGCTTCCTTTCTCTAAACAAACTGCTCACAAAAACTTGGAAAAAATGGTACAACTCAGTAAAAGAGGGCAAGTGTCCTTTTCATGAAGGATTCTTACAAGCACAGATGCAGAGAGAAACTTTCTTACCAAATTATTTTTCCATAGTCAGTGGTTGCTACTTAGAAAATTTCACATGGCAGAGTCAGTAATTTTTATTTCTTGAAAATGTATCTTAATAAGATGGACTATCCAAATGAAATTAAAGGGAATTTGGGGGAAAAAAATTAAAACTGTAAAAACAGGAAGTGCGTCACTTGACAAATCAATGAACAAATGTCCTTGACATTGCGTCAACTTTTGAATTGCTTTTCTTCTGAATCTGCCTTTCAGGGAAACGAACCCAAATTTGGACACTGATTAAAATGCAGTTGAACATGGCACCCCTAAACTTTTTCTAAGTAATTATCCAAAATTACTAATGATATTCTCAGATCCATGCAGCTTTGCACTCAGCATAACAGCAGGTGGTGAGGAATTTTCTTTCCAGCGAAACATGACAGATTTTCTCTCCTTTAAGCACGGATCAAAGACAGAAACCAAACGAAGTACAAATGACGCTAGTCATGCTGGATAGGAAACATATTATCTTTTCAAAAGTCAGTCACTGTAGCTAATGCCTATCTCATACAACACTTAGAGTGCAAAATATACCACACAATTTGCAAATTTGGGAACAGAATGGCAAGGAAGTCTCAGAGGAAATTTAATTAGCTGGACATCTCCCACAGTCTAGTAAGCTACAGCTCCCTTAATCATTGCCATATACCTCGTGATGCTGTTTGCACCTCTACAGCCTCTTTTGTGTAAAACATTAGTGTAAAGCAGAAGAATGAAGGAAATAACCTTAAACCTCCTGGCAATGTGGGATGTGTCTTCATACTCAATTTGGGACAGGCTTGTGCAGGATGTGACATTGAAAACCAGCAGCTCCATGCTTTGAAAGTTCACTAGATGCTCACCTTATCTTTTAAACAGAACTAACAAGACACACTCCTTGTAAGATAGAATGAAGACAGGTATGAAAAATAAAAAAGGAAAAAAATCAGGCCGTGTTTGAGGGGAAACTGCCCTGCCTGTGAATATCTGTAAACTAAAAGGACTGATCAATATTACAAATTATGTAACTAAGGACAACTGATTCCTCTTTTTACAACTGACGATATGCGTGCCTGTTCCTCAGGTGTGCCCCTTAACCTACAAATATGCTTGGATTTTCCCATTTTTCTCATTTTTCTCCATAGAGTAAGTGGTCATACAGGCTTACAGAGCTAGAACAGGATTTCTCAGGGTGAAAAATATAGTGCTTTACCACACCATTAATTCTGCTGGTTATGAATCTCAGCTTTGCTTTCTTGCCATAGGATAAAACCAACATGCGGTTTTGAGAGGCAAACAATTAAAAATGTATTATTTATTAGAAATTCAATAAGGGAGGCTGTAGGCTCTGGACCACTAAAAGGAATGTTGCAGGAAGACTTTGACAGAATATTTTACAAGTGTTTGGGTTTTTGGAGAAAAAAGCCTAAGGTCTGGGGAACAGATTTATTAGATGACTATAAAGATTTCACAACTCCTGCAAAGCCAAAATCCATTTTAAATCAGCATTACATGTAAGAGCTCTTTGTGCCCTAATATGCTCTCATGCCACGTCAGGCACAGGTCATACTCATACCTATTTAATTAGCTTTGAAAATCCCTGCTTTTTGTTTTCTCTTGCCAATACACAAGGCAGCAGGGCCAAAGTCGTAAACCTCTGGCTGGTTTTGGGCTTCTCTGATGCTCATTTAGTACAAAGGCAGATTATCACATCTCCAGGCTCCCCCACCAGGGGTGGGAATACCACCACAAACTGAGCTAGTTCTCTGCTCAGGTCAGAAAACACAAAGATGTGGCTGATGTTTGGAGCAAAGTCATTCCAAGCAACATGCAGGACTGCACTAATTGGGAACTTTGAATACTTGGGGGCTTGGCTGTCCCCACTCTACGTTCAGCCCAGCGGCAGCGTCCCAAGAGCTGCAGCCCCCAAGAGAGGTGTTTGAGAGCACAAAAGCTGTCAGCACCCAGCTGTGAGTGGCTTGGTTACAACTGTGTCCAGACACCCTAACCACGTGTGACCGCACTTGGAGCCAGACAGCCTGCTTTTAATCCTGACACCAACACAGTTGGCCATATTCTCAGGGAAGAAATCTCAAAAGCTTCAAAACATCCCTGATGGAACATGGTTTTTACCTGCTTTTGGTTGAAAAAGACTGCACCCATTTTTTTTGCAGTCTCCAAAGTGGGAGGTCTGAGTCTTCTGCTAGTAAGATTGTAAGATATGAAGTACTTTTATTTTCTGGCAAACCCACTACCGTGCAGGCTTGTCACTGGCAATATTTTACCTTATAATGAGGTTGAGTTTATTACACTCAGTGCTGAAGTGGTCTATAGATACATATGTTACATCTGCACAGACGAACTTACCCATTCGTTCTGGGGGCAAAAGAATATTAAATATACATGTGAATAGATCTGCAATGAGGCTGACATTGCATTCCAGATACAGATAGGTGTTAAGAAACATAAAATTAATGTAAAGGAATAAAACTAAAAAATTCTAGGTGCTTATAGTGTTTAATTCTCCAGAGCTTCTGGAAAATGAACTGCGATACTTTATAACAGTTTTGGTACGTTATTTTTGAACTTAGCAACTGCAAGGAAAATGCTATTGTGTGTGTAAATTTCATGGTGTTCTTCACATTCCACTTCTACATCTCTGAGGAAAACACGAAAGAGAAAACGTAAAATTGGAGTTTTAATCTTCAAATAATGCAGTCATAACTAGTATAAAGAATATACTTACAACTATCATACATTAGGATGAAATGGATACAGTAAGTTTGGGTTCATAGGGCTTTGTTTGAATGAGTTCTGGTGTTTGCTTTTTTCTTTTTGCTTGCCTGTCTGCTTGGAGAACGATTGCATATCCCATATAAACACTGGCTCCAGTAGTGATTGAGCTAACATCTTACTGGGTTAACACACATGCAAACCTGATGCACCCACTTAAATTTGACCACAGTGCAATGAAAGAAAGAGAAATCCATGAAGAGCAATAGGTTTGCAGTTGTCTTTAAGGTCCAGAGCTCAGCTATTTCAGCAGGTGTTAAGAATCTTTAGGAACTGACCACCATCTTTATTTATTATTTGAATATGGATACACATGGTTTGGTGCTAACCACATTTGTTAATTCAAAAATCTTCTGAACAAACTAGTTGGATTATGTATAAAAATAGATACCCTGTTTCTAGCCTGGAAAATCTGTTTAAAGAATATTTCTGCTGTCTGCGTGTATGTTCGCATGTATAGCAGTGACATTTTTACATGTAAAATGTACTTTGAAACATCATGTATTTATCATACTGCACTGATTAAATCGCTTTAGCATTAACTATTAGTTTGACAGAAAAGGCCTTGTCCTGTGAGAGAAATGCGTTGTAAAGTCACTTATCAGTTGGTGAATTCTGAGGTGCTACATACATAATAAAAAATTAATTTTTTCTCTTCTCTGTGGGAATCAGGAGAGACTAATTTAAGAAAACAGTGGGAGTGTCAATAAGGAACTATCCCTGCCCTAAAAAAGAGGTGTTTTCTCCCTGAATTCTATCAAATCACTTTATCGCTCCAAGAAGTGATCGATTTTGTTAATTAAATACTCTGCAGGGTATCAGCAGGCATGTTCTACATCGTCTCTTCTGCTTCTGTTTCAAAAGTGGTTTTTCCTCCTCCAAATTCTACATGATTGTGCTGTATAGCAGTGATGCAATTGTGTGGGAAAGCTCAGGCGTGGGTAGTAATGTCACAGCAACAAATACAAAAGAGCTTTGCAGCAGTGGAAAATTATCAATAACAGAAATAGCTGGGGGTGTTCTGTTTTATAAAGCAACATTAGAAAAAACAAAAGCGAGCATCCAGCACAAACAGCAGGATGTATAAGCTTCAGAATGGGAGGTTTAGTAATAAGAGTAATTTATTTAGCTATTCCTAAAATCTTAATCAGAGTTATATATCAGCACTGATAATGTATTTACTTTCTCAGCATCTCTCTTCATAATGGGACTGTTTCCCAGAGGAGAAGCCAAAGTTTCTTGGACACTGAGGACTCTACATGAAAGCAATCTTTGCTTCAAATCCTCTATGCTTCCAGACTTACTGTTGAAAATAATGCAAGGAAAATCTCTTTTTTTTTTTTCCCCTCATTTTTTCACTGGGCTCCATCCTTTAAAAGCACTTTGACAAATATCCCAAAGCCATGGTGTCGGAGGTTAGGAAGTCATAATTGGTGAATTGTCCCAGTGAGTCTCCCTGGAGCAGGAGAGTTTCTTTTCTCCCTCCAGTTCTGGTTAACTCCGTGGAAGGAGCCCATGGTTTCTGTTCCACCCAGCACCTGCCATTTTTAAGAATCTCGACAGTAGGTGTGACCCCTGGAAAAGAGTGTTAACTGAGTTTATATGCCAGGAAGATGTTTGCTCCCCCTGCCTCAATCCCCTACTGTAACAGTAACAAATTACAACATTTATCTTCTCCTTTCTTTTGTAGTTCTGTAGAGCTGAAGTCAATAAACTTCTCAGGACCAGGTTGTCTCTTCATAGGCATGTGTCCTGTTCCTAATACCACAAACATGGTCCCCTGGAGACTTCCAAAAAAGCAAATAACACATTATCTGGCTATTTACAAGCAGGCTGGACAACCTAAAAATATTCATTGAATTCTGTGGGTTTTAACAGCCCATAATCCCTGGAGCCTGGCAAGGGATAAGTTATTGCTATCCTTAAATGTAAGGATAAGTAAACAGAAGTTTATAGCCATTTTGTCTTTCAAGTGGGTCATCTGTAATATCTATCCAGACAGACTCATCTGACAGGTTATGAAAACTCTTTTACAGAGGGTTTATCAGACACCTTAAAAAATATTTCCTGAATGTTAGTTTCCACATCAAAATGAATCAAAAAGTGAATTAATAAACACAAAAATTTATTATAAAAAATCTGTGATAGGTACCAGCATTTCTCTAGGGTATTTGACAGCAGTTCATGTCTTCAAACTGACACAAAGTAACACAGGTATTGTTATGAGTTTTGAGGCTGGCCCTGAAAGAAAAGCAGTTACAAGATGAAAGCAGACTGGTATTCACACTATAATAAAAAAAAATAGAGTAAACAAAGGCTCTTTCTCCTGACACTTGCCACTGATAAGAGAGACAGCAGGCACAGCCCTAACAACAACAACAACAACAACAACAACAACAACAACGGAAGGGAAGGGAAGGGAAGGGAAGGGAAGGGAAGGGAAGGGAAGGGAAGGGAAGGGAAGGGAAGGGAAGGGAAGGGAAGGGAAGGGAAGGGAAGGGAAGGGAAGGGAAGGGAAGGGAAGGGAAGGGAAGGGAAGGGAAGGGAAGGGAAGGGAAGGGAAGGGAAGGAAGGGAAGGGAAGGGAAGGGAAGGGAAGGGAAGGGAAGGGAAGGGAAGGGAAGGGAAGGGAAGGAAGGGAAGGGAAGGGAAGGGAAGGGAAGGGAAGGGAAGGGAAGGGAAGGGAAGGGAAGGGAAGGGAAGGGAAGGGAAGGGAAGGGAAGGGAAGGGAAGGGAAGGGAAGGGAAGGGAAGGGAAGGGAAGGGAAGGGAAGGGAAGGGAAGGGAAGGGAAGGGAAGGGAAGGGAAGGGGAAATAAAGAAGAAAAAAAATAATGGAAAAGTATTTTTCTCTCTCTGAACAGCACATTGGCTCTTATGGTTTCTCAGGTGAGTTGGAAACACGTGGAATCAATATATTTTTTAATAAGACACCATTTTCACTCTACAAGGCAGAGTGAGGTAGAGGAGAGCTGCATTTCCCTTGTGGGCGGGTTGGCACTGACACACACTTTTCAGTGTTCGTAGCAGGAAACACCTCAGTACCATTCAGAGATGGAAAGCAGACCTCAGAGACTGGCTTGAAAAGTGAGGCCTTCTTGCAGAATTTTCACTATCTATTAAACATGTTTTAATTAAACAAATTCTCAGTGAAATGCTGATGGTAAACATCCTGAATGAATTTCTCCAAGCATCAGCAGCATTTTCCAGCTATGAAGGAATTTTTTCAGCCCAACTGCACATACAGTGGATGGAAATGGATTTTAAAATCAAACAAAGCCCATGAACAATTTAAAAGCAGGCTTTACCGTGACCCCTGCCTGGTCTGTTTTCAATAGATGCACTTCATTAAAGGCCCAAATGACAGGCTTAGGTTGTAAAGTCAATACCTTCAGAGCTGCCCTCAAAATCTTTCTAAGACTTTAAGCTACCACCATTAGCAAAGTGTCTGAGTTTCTTCCCTAAGAAATCAATAGCAAAATGACCAACAGAGTCCTATGACTTACCATATTTTCTGGTGTCTTTGTCTCAAAATGTGTTTAATCTGTTTGTTATGAGTGTGCAATTTTATCACAGGTAGAAGAGCAGATTTCTCAGTTACTGCTAGTGATACCACTGTTGTCAGTAATAGGTTCCTCAAATGAAATATGTATATTCATCTAGGTCATGTGCTCAAATCTCAGTAGTACCCATACATCCAATAAATTACTCAGAGATGCCTGCTTTCATCAAAGATGGGAAAATGTCCTCAAAGTATCAAAGCAAACCATGAAACATAAATCATCACCCACTCTGACAACCAGTCCACCTCACAAAAAGCCTGCTCACTTCCTGAAATACAAACTGGGAGCAAAGTAAATAAAACAAATAAAGATTTTTTTTTAAATAAAATATATAAATAAAGGAAATCCCAGGCTGTATCCATGAGATTGACATGTACACAGTGAACATGGAAAAGACTTCAGAATTTTTCCATATAATAGTTTCTCTGGAGGCATTATTCTAGTTTTAGAAAAATAAGCAAATAACTTTCTTTCAATCGCTCACATGAAAATATCAATTCTGACTTTTTTTATCCATCAAGCATAAATTCCAGCTAATACCTTCTCTGTCCTTTTTTAAACGAAAGTCCTTGCTTAATGTAGTGTGTTAGTTCTGTCCTACAAGGTTTTAGGCAATTCCCAACTATTTTCTTCACTAACATATTTATGCCTAGAGGGGCTTGATCCCATTTTCTCTTGAACCTCAGGGTCTAGGCTTGGCACAAGCCACAGTCTCAATAAGAACTATTGCAGTGTTTGTGTTTTAAATCTACACAGTGGCCCACTAGCACTGCTACCTCAGACCAGTACAAAACACTGTTCCAAGTGACACTGTCAATACTGCTGCTGCCATGCTTCTGAAATGCCCGGTGTTAGCAGGATACAATGAAAACAAGCTGCAAAAACTGTGGTATCTTCTCCTTAACCAGACTGCATTTTTTTCCATACTAAACAATAGTACTCTGTTTGGTGTTAATGAAGCAGGTATGGATTTTCCTGGTACAGAGGGCAGGAAAAGCATCATGGAAAGGGATGGCAGAGTCTTCAGAAGTGGATGATGCTTTTCTAAGCTGAGCTTAGAAATACCAAATGTGTATGACCCTTGTCACCCTGTCCCTTGATTTTTTTTGCAACAAACATATTCACCACTGACCTGAGTAATTCCAGTCTCAGCTGGTGTCCTTCAAGACAGCTGTCAACTCGCTCCAACATCCACTGAAGTCCTGATCCCTGCAGCTGTGCAACTGACAGTTCAGACTTCCCAGTGCTACGGTTACAACTGCCTAAATACTGATAAGACACAAGCATGAAGAGTAGCTGCTGCCAGTAATCCTGGGGGAAATTCAAACACACAAAGAGCCTTCAAAACAGAGAAACACACAGAAAGAACCTGTAGGGATAAGGTCCCCATGCAGAAAAGCCTGGCCAATGCGCTATACTGCTGGAATTTCAGTGCAGGTTTCAATTGCACAACTAAATAAATTTTGGTTTTCATGTAATATATTGGTGTTGGAGCTTTTTCCTTTCATCAGTTCAAGTCTTATTCAAGAACATTCAGTTAGAGATGTGAAAAATCATAATGTTCCTAGAATGCAAAGTATCCTCTACTTGACTTCTAAATGAGCTCCTGCAGCAAACATACAAACGTCTCTGTTGTATTTATAAAATCTGATTTTATTACCTGATGTACAGACAGCTGCACTGATTTCCAGAATCAGAATATATATTTATATTCACCTTGCTTACACAACTCCTTGCAATGATCGTGTTCTCCAGCATGGTGTAGAAACAGACTTTTAAATGAATAATTAACAACATCCTGTTGCTTCTTTTGCCGAGTCCATGAGGGAGCTGTAACCTCTTTAAGAGGGCCAAAACTCCTTGGTGTGTCCTTGTATTCTCTCAGTAAAGGTAAAAGCTTCATCTGAATAAAGTTCTTCAGTAATATGTGACTGGAATATCTTCTCAAGGTATTCATCATAAGGATGCTGGTAAAACTATCAGTACATTTCTTATGCTTTAGAAAAATGCTGACAATAATAAAGTTTTCAGTGAGAAGACAGAATGTTTGAGATGTCCTCAAATATAATTATTTGTAAAGACATTGCTCCAGTCAAAGAAAATTTAGTTTGCAATTAAAACAAATGAAAGAATTTGCTAGAAAAGAAAGTACTTGGAAAAAAGGTAAGTCTGAGTCAATAAGGGAAATTAAGATGGCACTTTAGAAGTCCATATAAAATGTATGAAAAATAGGAAGTTGCTGCCATAGGAAATGCAAGTTGGGCTTTAGCCCACTGAGGTCAAAAGTGAGGAGAGCACAAAGTTTCACCATGCTACTTCCTGTCTCTTGGATATTCCCTGGGTCTGTGGGGTACATGTTGTAGTGCAGTGATGAATCTAAGGCAAGCGGGGAAGTGGGCTAAACTAGATCAGCAAACAAAATAACACACAGGATTTTCTTCCGGGAAATCTCCAGCCACTTCATAAATCATCATACGAAACTGCAAACTGGCAATGTGATACAGATTGTCCAGGGACCAGCAGAAGATCAGACGTGAGGGTGGTATAGAAGCCAAAAATAAGGGGCTGATGTGTATGTCTCAAACAGCCACAGCCAGAGAGCTGTCGAGCCATCCGAGGACTGTTGGCAATAACAGCCAAAGATTGATGGTAATAACAAGCTGTGAGAAAGAACAGGATGTAGGAGAAGGGGCCATACAGAGGTAAGATAGCACTTTCCTGAGCCAAACACCCTTGTGCAGGCTGGACAGCTCTTCAGTTGGATCCACGCTGGAGCCAGGACTGCTGTTCTTTTTGTCTCTTTCTTATTTTTCTCTCCTCCCTTTTTAATTCCTCTCTCTCTCTGCCTCTCTTACCTTTCACCCTAGTCCTTGATCCAAAACCCACGACTGTGTGATTGTATTAGATGCCATGATGATTTTTTGCCTTTTCTTTTATACCCCTTTTATACCTTTTTACAGCTTTTGTATTCTTAGTGGTTTTTAGCCTACATTCTTAGACTTATTTGTTAAGTTAGGAGACTAAACATCTTAGAAGCTTTGTAGTTAGGGATCAGAGTGCCCCACACACCAAGGTCCTCTCCAGAACACATTTTGTAAACTGAGATAGCACCACCCAGGGGGAAGGTTCCTCAGGGGGGGTGGGGGGGGTGCTCATTTGAGCCTCTCGTTGGGGAATCTTTGATAAATATGCTGATTAGTAAGACCTATAATGACATACCAGATCTTTTGTGGGGGTGCACTGCCGTGTGCATGGAGGTGCATTCGACCTGGACGTAGTGCACCTAAGGATCCTTAAAATAAATACCAAGGTAAAATCCCTTTTTCCCTTCTAACCATGTTTGATTCTTGATTTTAAGACCAGGAAAAAGCATCAGGATCAGGGACTAACACTCCAATTTCCATGCCAAGTGTGTTATTTAGTAATAAAACTTCGCAAGCTTTTGCACAGCCTCTGATTTTTGTCATTAATTTCAACCCTGAGCATCTGTGAATCTTGGGTGCTCACTTCCCCTTACGGGTGGGACACCACAGGTGTGGATGCAGCTTGTCATCAGATCTACATAAAAATGGCCAGTCAGGATTATTTCTTCATCTCTTTTCATTTCAGTTGTTTAGCATCTAATCCTTATTACAGGATTATTTTTCTAATCCTCAGTAAATCACATATGGAAAAATAACAGCATGCTCTCCAACCGACAGCAGCTTTGCGAACTTTGAAATCCCCTTGACATGCTTGTTTACTAACTGCCTTCTTCAAATTACATTTCTCTTTCCCACTTATTTTGTGCTTATATCTGTGTGTTTATATGCATATGCGTGTACATCTACATGCTAAAGCACACACCCATACATTTATACATCCACTTCAGGGGGCTATGTTACCCCCTCCTAATGTAAAGTGAGGCTATTCTGATTGTTAAAAATCACCACTTCAGTTTAATGTGAAAGAAAATAAATAAGACTTTAAAATACAATTGTCTGCCAGCTTCTTTCTGCTGATGGGAAGTATATGGTACCTCATAGAGGATGAATATTTCGTGGGCATGACCATGAGAAAATTATATTTGCCTCCTTAAGAAAGAAAAACCATTGCACTGTCGTCCTAAGTTCTGAAAGCACAAAGCAGCTCTTATGCTTATTTGCTTGCATTATGGTCCCAGACAAGTGCAACTGAAACAGGCTTTCTGGATGATGCAAAAAATTCAGGTATCTGGAAACGAGGCTGATCTAACCAAAGCAAGATACAGTCTGAAGTGTTTAGCAACAGAGACATAGTAATGCTCTGATATGCCACTCTTACATGTCCCCTCCTTCTAGGAAATACTAGAGTTAACCTAGCTTTCAGGCCTTGAGAATTTTCCGCATTGTTTTGGTGAGGGGGAAGGGGCATCGTCAATGTATTAATGGATCTAAAAAAATTCAAATTTGAAGAAACACATTATATTTAGCTCTCCAACTGAAAACTACACTTCTTATCACCATTAAAATGACCTTGAAAAAGTGTCCTTTTTTGTTAAGAACACACACAATGCATAGCATTTTCATGTGAATATTTGTACTTTGGAGTCCTTCCAAAAGGATTGTAGATTTCATATGTTGTAAATGGTCCTTGTTGTCATTTGAATGGCATTAGCTACTCTGTGGTGACATGAGGAGGCTTGCTGCCTCTCACATTTCATCACAAGACCCTTTTTACAATTAAAGAATATAAATTATGTGAAAGCTTCATCTGTGTACTTACACAAAACAAAAAGCAGTACATCAGCAGAACAAAGTGTCACTGTCACTTATGTCAGAGTAATGGAGTTGTTGAAAACCATCAAACCCAGATGAGCACAAAGTGCAGCCTGGATTTCCAAAGTAATGTGTGGAGAAAACAAGTAAGCTATGCTTGATGAAGTGTCTCCGTTTCCGACATCTGCTGCTATGAACTTGTTGCATGTGGGGACTGTGGCATCCCTGAACTACCAGCTGCACAAGTTGTCTGCTTACTGTTGGCAGCATAATGTCTGCCTTTACAATTCAACACAAAGCTATTATTAACAGATTTAATTTTAGCCCCTTGCAAATGTGCACCTTATTTTCACACCTTAGTCTGCCAGAAACCATGTACCCAGAACAGAAGCGTAGACTAAAAGTCACACACAAGAGTAAAAGTAATGAAATAAAAAAAAAGAAAACAAACAAAAAAATCCCACCACTTCTTTCTTCTTTTTGAAAACTCAACTCTTGCAAGAAACTTGCTTTCTTTCCTGCCATATTCGAAGTGGTTTATTTGTGCAACAGAAAAGGAATGAGCAAATTAATAGGGTTTATCTCCCCATTGTAGAGGTAAACAATGGTCTTTGCACGTTTCTCTCTTGCTAGGACATTTAATGATTAAAAATACCAAAGAAGAATAAATAAAAAAACATTGAAAGCAAAATTGCATCCTTAGGTCCTTTCATTTCCTCACAATTTATGGGACTAGACTAAGAGAATCCGTAAGATCACCCAGCATCTCATTCAGCACATCTCTTTTTGTGAAAGATGCTGGGAAGTGAGGCACATGGAGGAGAGCCTGCACTTCAGGTTTGGAAAGTCTTCAGCCCTCGTGACAAGTCCACAGAATTCTCAGCTGGGCATAGCACTACAGCAACAGTCTGGTAACACAAGCCAGACTTGCTTGTCAGCTCTGTCATAGCATGGTTTTGCCCGCCCATATATCCTACTTATCTCGTCATTTCCCAGTAGCCTACACATGTACGTGCAAAATATTTAAACACATGAAAAAGCAAGCAAGCAAGAAAATAAATGAAACATTTTTCCTTTGGTGTTAATGGGCTCCACAGTCTAACTCTTGCATGTTTGCTTGTATTTAGCCTAATTTTAACAACTAAACCAATTTTACACATTGTCTCCAGTCCAACAAAACATGTCATCCCCTTGTACCAACCTGGGAAAAATTCTGCAAAACTTAAAAGGTAGCAAAGTGGAAAAATATAGGATACCTCAATTTAATATTTTATATTTCTTTTTATTTTGGATAGAACCTTCATGTTCCTGTTGCTAGGAGAAAGGAGGACTAAAAGCACATCAAAAGATGCAGTCTGAATATAGAATCTACATTAGTCCTTCTCAATGCACTGATAGGCACAGCCAGACTAGCTGGAGAATGAGGCCACATACTTATAGTGAGTCTACTGACCAAAACTTGCATGCAAGGAATACAGTAATATTTTTTTTTAATTCAGTGGTTTTGTCATCTGTAATAGCCAGTCTGTTTCTGGGAAGCTGAAAGATACCTATATATATCTTACAAGCCACATAACATTGGTCCACCAAGTATTTCTTATTTTAGATGGATTTGCTAAATCCTTCTAATGAATATTTTTTTTCCTTAAGCAGCAATATGTGAATAATCTATATTTAATGAAGTGTCTGAACATAGCATTTTGAAATTCCATGCGGAGTCCCATTGATACATTTGTAAAATGTATAGGCAGAGCAAAATATCAAGATGTGGAAGTGTGGGAAGTAAATGTGAAAAAGTTGTCATGAATTCTTAATAAATAAGTGAAGCAAACCATCTGGGAAGTGTTTATATCCCAGAAATTCCAAGAATCAGTTTCTGAATATGTTCATCAATACCTTCTTGCATTTCTTAAACATACCTTCATTCACTTGCAAAAATGCATACCTTCAGAATCAGTATTCCTGTTGAGTAATTTCAAAGAGAAAGAAACAAGAAACATGGAATTTAACTTCAAAAATGGATTTAGAAAACACAACTTTTTGTTTAAACAAATAGTTGTCAGAGCAGCCACTGAAATCATGCCAATATTCTGATTAGGCAGCAGAAATAAAATGTACTTATGGCCATTAAAACTATATGATTGGTTAAATTTTGGTTAGAAATTGGTTAAATACCTAAGCTACATATGAAGAAGTGAGACGGAGTAATTTTGTTCTACTTTATGAGCCTTTCTCCTCTGTAAGGTTAGGTCAAGGGAGGGGATTGTCCCGCTCTGCTCTGCTCTGCTCTGGGGCGGCCTCATCTCGACTGCTGGGGGCAGCTCTGGGTGCCACAGTATAAGAAAGACACTGAGCTCTTAGAGAGTGTCCAAAGGGGGGCAACAAGGATGGTGAAGGGCCTTGAGAGGAAGCTGTATGAGGAGTGGCTGAAGTCACTTGGTCTGTTCAGCCTGGAGAAGAGGAGACTGAGGAGAGACCTCACTGCAGTTACAACTTCCTTGTGAGGAGAAGAGGAGGGGCAGACATGGATCTCTTCTCTGTGGCCACCAGTGACAGGACCCTAGGGAATGGCCTGAAGTTGTGTCAGGGGAAGTTTAGATTGGATATCAGGAAAAGGTTCTTCGTCCAGAGGGTGTTTGGGCACTGGAACAGGCTCTCCAGGGAAGTGGTCACAGCACCAATCCTGATAGAGTTCAAGAAGTGCTTGGACAACATTCTCAGGCACATGGAGTGACTCTTGGGGCTGTCCTGTGCAGGGCCAGGAGTTTGGCTTGATGATCCTTGTCAGTGGTCTTCCAACTCAGATTAATCTGTGATTCTGTGACTACTGTCTTCTTCCAAATCTGTAAAGCAATGGAGCCCTGTGCTTCATGCACAAGATTCTGGCACCCTGCCATGATCTAGGCACTTAATATGTCATTATTTTGTCCCTCTTTGTTTTTTTTTTTAATTCCTATGCACCCTTCTCCTCTTTATTTTTTTTTTCTACAAACCCTTTACAAATACAGAAAAAGAAAAATTTACTGGGCAAGTATTCTTCTGTTTTAAGTCTTTGTAATGCTCTGAAATTTTGGAGCAAGTTTTGTCAGCTGGATCTGCCTGCTGCACTGCCCTTGCATAGAAAAACCGTAATTTTCAACTTTTATATAGGGGCTTAGCTCTAAATGTCAGGATACATTCTTGCACAAACACCTCACCCATTTGCCTACTACACCTCTTTTGCATCATTGCTTCTGGAGAAACAATTTACTCCCATTGATTCATCCTTGTTGCAAGCAAAAATGCTAGAGTAAATAATACACACTCCACTAAAATTCTGTGGTTTTGAGTTCTTGACTGAAGAGCTCAGAAAAAAAGAAAAAAAGACAACAAAAGGAAAAGTAAGGAAAAGTAAGGAAATTAGGTATAGTCTTTCAAGATACTTGACATTTTCCTTGTATACAACCATGGGTCTTTCAGAGCCCGCTTAGTCATGGAGTCTGATGACTAAGCTGGTGATGTGCACCTTTTCCTCTGAGCTTATGATGGGGATCTTGGCCCTTCTGTTTCCAGAGAACCTCACTGTCTTCAAGGAAAATGAAACTTTGTGACAAGAATATACCCACTCAACTGATATCTAATTTATAGGCCTTATTGTACCAAAGTTGTCTTCATTTGTTTGGACTCAGAGGATGCAAATGAGGCATCTGAGAATGATTCTGCTTTGATTTACATGTAGACTGTTCGTTCCTGTTAATCTTTTTCTCAGAGAGTCAATTAAATTTCAGCTCTCAGAAGACTCTCTGAATTTATACCAGGTTACACAGTAAGTTATCCCTGTACTGAAGAATGTCTAGACACCAAATACGCACCATAATAAATGCTGGAGGTGTGGAATGAGTATGCAAATGAAGAAACTTCTCTTCATTCTTACCCATAACAGGTACTGCAAAACATCATGATTAATCAATAATAGTAGTAAGAACAAGAACAATAGTTCTAGACACTTAAATATTGCACAGTCTTCTTTGTTTCCTCTAGATATCACTGGCACTAGTGAAGATGTATATTCAGCATATCTTACAGACTTGCACAAGTCGTGATGCAGGTAGCTTGTTATTTGCTGTGCTTACATGCTGAAAGGTTGAAGGCATTCTTCTTACTATATTTATAAAAAAGCTCTTCACCCAAAATGTGGCCTAATCTGAGGCTTTCTCCCCCTCTCACATATTCCTGAAACTGCTCTACTGTTTTGTTCTCACAATCACTGGAAGTATCCTTTCTCATTACTGAGATGATTAGGTTTGTGATCCACAGTTTTCCACACAAAGGGATAAAATTGAATCTTGTTCACATCACTGACCCAAGCTTAAAGTGTCTGCAAGTGCTACGTTGAACACTGAATGAAGGACAGGTCCTGTGTTAGTCTTCTCAGAGCAGTGAATTTCACTCTTAGTGCTTCACGGGTCCCAGAGAAGTCACTTATGCTGGCTGGTAATGGCAAACTTCACTAGACTATCCCTGCAACCATAATAAATATAACTTGAGTTAATTTTCCTGTGTGTCAAACTGCTACACTGCACAGCAAAAGTGACTTTAGCATATTAATAAGGCAAAATGAGAGTAATGCAGAGTCATCCTCTTACAACCTTCTTGACTGTAACATCTGAGAGGTGTCAAATGCCATTCTCTCTGCATGCTTAAAAATCCTTTTATGCTGCTGTAGCTTTTCAAAGAAAATAAGCTATATTTGTCAGAAATAAATAAAAAAACAGTATGCAAATCTTTTTGTTGTTACTGCTGTGTTGAACTGCAAGTAAATAAGGGAAGGCATATAATTCCACACTACTCTTTTAACCAAAGCAGTTAAGACAACAACATATTTTAAGTAATGAACATGCCTGAGATGAACAGCGGAGAAGCACTGTGAAAAAAATCTGGTATGCAGAAAACCAATCTTATGATATTTTTCTTAATAGCCAAATAGCTGTCAAAGGACTGTTTACCATAAGCTTATAAAAGCAAAAAAGTTCTAAAAGCTCATAAACTTTATTAATATTATAAAAACATCTACATGGTACGAAGACTAAAATATCTAAAAATTAAAGACACGCTAATCCTAAAGTACCTTACTTGCAGAATATCAAATCTCTTATTTGGTCAAAGTCTGATTTAGTAGCGGGAAAATGACTGACTTATAATAGCCTTCCTCAAGATCTAAGGGACAATTTAATTTTTTTTCCTCTGTCTTTATGACAGGCTTGTGATAATTTAAGTTCCTCATTTGCATGAAAATATTATTCTGTAGCTTTAGTTCTAATGATAGTTGGTCCAGGTGAATGGTAAAAAACCAAACCCAACCAACTTGCAGCTTTTGCTTAGAGCAGTGTGTAAGGGTACACAGATAGAAATGTTCATGGTTCTGTCTTATAATTATGTATGTTTAGAGTGTTATTATGTGTACTTGTTCCTTTTGAACAAGTAGATTGTTGTTTTCCTAGGCCTAGAGGTACACTCTTATAGGAAGAGACACATTTGAAGTAGTGCTGAGCACCCACAGATCCACCCACAAACCACTTCTGACCAGCAATTATGGTATGGATTTGAATTCTTTCTACAGAATTATACTAAATATGGTTGGCAATATTTTTCTTCTTAAAACAGAATTCCTCCTATTAAGGTCCACTTTCATTTCCTGCCCCATACAGAATAAAATCCAAGCCTTCAAGCATAGCTTTTAATATTTCACAAATGTGTTTCCCTTTCTTCTCAGCTCTTTTTCTAGCTACTAAATAGCAGTAATAATAAAAATGGCCCTGCCATTCCCTTGAAATTTCTTGCCATTCAATGGCAAAACCCAAATTCCCACTGACCCTCTCATTTAGATTCACAAACTTAAATTTGTAAATTCTTTATTCCCTCTTAAGGTATATGAAATCTAAATGTGTTCAGTAAAAAAAAAAATCTAGTTGAAAAATATGCTAACCTGTGTGCCAACAACTAAGCTGAGAGAGTTGAAGTTTTGATATATTAGATTTATTTTCACTAGAACCCTCTCTGCTTTCTTCTCTTTTTACACTGTTTTTGTATATGTTTTCTTTTCTTGCACTAATATACCTTCAATTGACACTTTTTCAGTTCTTCCTTTTGCACTGTGGAATAGTCCACAAAATTTAAATTTTATGTTTCCGTAATGATACAGTAGAATTTCAAAAGAGATTCATAACTCAGCTACATAAACACAGAGGAAGAAATTACGATATTTGAAAGAAAGAAAAAGGACTCTATTTGCTATTCAGGTGTGGGTTTATTTGGTTTTTTTATTTATGTGGTTGGTGCTTTCTTTTTTAATATATAACTTCATACAATCTCCATTGAGTTCAGTAGAAACTTTTCATTTATGTATTTCATTATCCACACTTACACATAAATAGAAGCTCTTCATAGTAGAGCTTACATTTCAGTCATATATTAAAATGCACACTAGATTTTGTTAAAACAGTTTTTCCCTTTGTCAGTAAATATTGGTCTATAAGATCTGATTTATGCTTGTCCTTTCTGCCAGTCTAAGCCAAGACTCTCTTTTTTGCTGTCTTTGATAACTTAGATCTATTGACCACACAGTTCATTTCTTAGACAGCTGATACAGGAGCAAGAATGAGCTTTGAAAGTCAGGTTGACTTAAAGATTTACACAGTTAGCAGACACTATGCTTATTTTTTCATTAGCAACTTTCCTGTCCTCATCTGCATTGGTCATAACCATTTTTACAGCCTTTCTGTAACTAATTTTCCTATTTCTCCTGTTTTACAGCAGTTTCTGCCTGAAAGAAGGCTCTCTGTGAAGATGGAGAAGGACTTTGTTGGACCAGGAAGCAGTGTTAGAACAGAATGGTGACAAAATCTTTCTCTCAAACATCATACAGAATCACGGATTAAGCTGAGTAGGAAGAGACCCAGAAGAATCATCAAGCCAAACTCCAGACAGCCCCAAGAGTCACTCCATGTGCCTGAGAATGTTGTCCAAGCACTTCTTGAACTCTATCAGGGTTGCTGCTGTGACCACTTCCCTGGAGAGCCTGTTCCAGTGCCCAAACACCCTCTGGGTGAAAAACCTTTTCCTGATATCCAATCTAAACTTCCCCTGACACAACTTCAGGCCATTCCCTAGGGTCCTGTCACTGGTGGCCACAGAGAAGAGATCCGTGTCTGCCCCTCCTCTTCTCCTCACAAGGAAGTTGTAATGAGGTCTCTCCTCAGTCTCCTCTTCTCCAGGCTGAACAGACCAAGTGACCTCAGCTGTTCCTCATATGGCTTCCCCTCAAGGCCCTTCACCATCTTCCCCAGTTTCCCATCTCCTCCCAGTTTTGCATCATCTGCAAACCTACTTAGTATCCATGCCAGTTCTGTGTCCATGGGATTTATGAAGATGCTGAAGAGAACAGGAGCCCTGTGGAACCCCACCAGTGACACTTCGCCAGTCTGATGTCACCACATTCACTGTAACCCTTTGTGGCCTCCTTTGGACACTATTTAATGGCTTAATGCCTTTCTAGTTTTGTGGTGACCAAAGCTGTACACAATATATTTTAATAAATCAGCTGCTTTTCTACTCAAATCCAGCAATATTGGTTAGCATCCCCATTTTGATTGGAAAAAACCCCAACCAAACAGCCTGTTTAGCTTACCTTTTCAGCCAGGTATGACATACTGAAAAGAAAGCCCTCTCCAGACTGTCAGTTCCCAAGAAAAACTATTGCTAGAAAAATGTTTGAATTCAAAATCTTTTGAAACCCAAGCAATGCTGCAATAAATTTAGTTGCAGGAAGACACAAATGATAGGAAAGAATTCACTGTATATTACAGAAATGCAGCTTCTATTGAAATGTGTGACATTTCACATTGGAAAACAATACACCCATAGTAATAAACTATGAGAAAACACCACTGCTAAGGGCTTGTATAAGCCTGGAGGAGGCAAAATATTCTGCGGATATTGATAGAAGAGTCCTGTACTGACTAAAATGGATGAGAGATTACATACACCAAATGAGAATCTGAAAGGAAAATGAGAAAAATGGGCTAAGATTAAATCAGAGCCAGACAAATTTGGAATACCATGATGCCTCTAGCAAGTCTGGAGTACAACCTTGTTTACATAGAATGGAAAAAGCATAAACACCCACAAGGCTATTTCAAAATAGCAGCTAAGTACTACTTCTAAATGGTTCACCATATGAAGTCAGGATGTGGCACAAACACAGAAAAAGAAAATATTATGATTCTAATTAAAATATCACATCCAGACCTGTGGAATTTAAACTGGAAATGAGATACAGGTATGAAAAATAAAGCCTGACATTTAGTGATATCTGTGGTGCAGCTGATTATCAGTCTGTGCATGTGGTACACCCAAGTACATCTGAGTTAATTTGAGGGTGGCACAGGACATCCACAGGAGGTGATCAGCGGAGGTGGGAAAATGATCTGGCTGAAGACAATGGACACACTTGGAACAGAGTGACTCCCTGGACTGCTGGCCACCTTCACAATTCACAACCCGAGCAGCTCATGCAGAAGCCCTCCTGATGGAAATTTTAGATGATTCTGGAGACTCCTTCTGAGTGTATCAGTCAGCCTGGAGAATGACTGAGACTACCAGAGACTAGCCCAGAGACTACCCTCAGTGGTCCCTGCTGCAAATCTGGTCAGTTTGAACAGTGATAAAATATTTGTCAAAAATATTTTGAAACTGTTTGCTGATACAGAAATGATCACATAGGAGAGTCTTTTGTACCAAGGCAGTTAAAATGATTTTTGCTTGTGGTTCAGATTTGCTATATTGAGGGGTATCAATAAGGAAGAAACATGCTTGTGTTGGGGTCCTTATACACAATAACAATCAGCCAGAGTATAAGAACTGAAACAAGAAATGCTTTGGGAAGTATCTCCTGGTCCAACTGAGGACAGCCCTGAAGGGGACCTCACAGCAGAGGCTCCTGTTGCCATCCATGTAGTCGTTGGTCATCTTGTTTGAGAGATTTCTTCTCTCATATGAGCATTATGCTGTGCCCAAATCCCGATAAAGTTTTAAGTATAAAATAACACAGTCCAGAGTCTGTGTAACAAGACAGTTCCATACTTTGGACTGTGGATTTCAGAGTATAATGGGCTACATTTCTAACACATTAGCCGCCGTGGTTTGGACTGGCAACTGGAGATACTTGAAAGGAGGTTATTTTATAGGAATGGGCATTTTTCACTTGTGAAAAGAAAGCCTCTTCAACATGACAAATTGGTGACAAAGAATACAGTAACTGCTGCAGAATATGTAGAGTCCTTTGGCATACACAAGTAGAAAAACCTTAAGAACACATTGAGGTCAGCCTGTCTACCAGCAGGAATCTAAAGTGGGGAATTTATAGCATTATCATGTAATAGCAAAAAATGTTGTAATAATGCTTTTAGACAGGCATGCTGGAACAAGGTATAAACAACAAAAATAACCAAGTTGCATCACAGACACATAAGACTTCACTATAAATGCATGATAAATTCAAGGTGACACAGCTTGAAGATTAATACAGAGCTGGTGAAGTTCTATTAGGAGAAAGTATGCACTCGAATTCTTTGTCCTTTTACAAAGCTGAACAGGCAAATGGAGGGCCAATATATCTCTTTCTTGCATAATTGATACACCTATCAGTAAAATAGCCAAATACCATCAACAAGCAATACAGCAAGTAAAGAGGAGAGAGAAACAGGAAAAAGAAAGAAACAGTGGACAAAAACCAACATGTGGGTCTTAGACAAGAAAAACACTCTCTAGGCCCATATATGCACTAAACAATCTGGATCCTAGAGAAAAGGTCGAAACAAGTTGGATGTCTCCCACACTTCAAACAAGGCACAGCGCAGCAAAGATAGGATGTAAGAGCAAGTGTCGAAACCAGGTTCTGGGATCCCAGTCTGTTACTGAGCTGCTATTTAAGCTCAGGTGGTTTCATTTCACTTTTGTTTCTTTCTTCTCTTCCCTTTTCTCTGTCTCATCTTCAGAGAATCACACATTCAGCTGAGTTGGAAGAGACTCACAAGGATCATCAAGCCAAACTCCTGGCCCTGCACAGGACAGCCCCAAGAGTCACTCCATGTGCCTGAATGCATTGTCCAAGCACTTCTTGAACTCTATCAGGGTTGGAGCTGTTCCCTGGAGAGCCTGTTCCAGTGCCCAAACACCGTCTGGGTGAAAAACCTTTTCCTGATATCCAGCCTAAATGCCTCTGGATGCAATTTCAGGCTATTTCGTCAAGTCTTGTCACTGGTCACCACAGAGAAGAGATCAGTGCCTGCCCCTCCTCTTTCCCTCACAGGGAAGCTGTAACTGCAATGAGGTCTCCTCCCCTCAGTCTCCTCTGCTCCAGGCTGAACAGACCAAGTGACCTCAGCCACTCCTCATACGGCTTCCCCTCAAGGCCCTTCACCATCTTCCCCAGTTTCCCATCTCCTCCCAGTTTTGTATTGTCTGCAAACCTACTTAGTTATCCATGCCAGTTCTGTGTCCATGGGATTTATGAAGATGTTGAAGAGAACAGGAGCCCTGTGGAACCCCACCAGTGACACTTCGCCAGTCTGATGTCACCGCATTCACTGTAACCCTTTGTGCCCAACTCATGAGCCAGCTGCTCACCCATCACATGATGTGTTTATCCATGTGTGTGCTGGACATTCTGTCCAGAAGGATCCTGAGAGAGACAATTTCAAAAACTTTACTGAAATCTGAAAAGATTACATCCACTGGTTTCCCTTGATCAACTAGGTGGGTTACCTTGTCATAAATGGAAATCAGGTTTGACAAGAAGGGCTTTCCTCTCAGGAAGCCATGCTAGCCTAGTGACTGTTTTGTCCTTCAGGTGTTTTTCAATACCTCCCAAAATAATCTTCTCCATAGCTTTAACAGGCACTGAAATGTGACTGACAGGTCTATAGTTTCTGGGCTCCTCTTTCTCATCCTTCTTGAAAATCAGAACAATGTTTGGCAGCAACCTCTCTGGATTCCCAAGACCACTCAAAATTCATCAGAAGTTTTGCAATGACATCAGCCAGCTCTTTGAGGATTCCTGGATGAATCCCCTCAGGCCCCATAGATTTGCAGGAATCCAGCTGGAGCAGCAGATCCTGCACAATGTCAGGGTCAACTGGGAGCTGATCATCCTCGCAGTCATGGTCCTCCTCATGGGAGAGCTCAGGGCACTGAGACCCCCTTGGTCCATCATCCATGTTAAAGACAGAGGCAAAGAATGCATTAAACACCTCTGCCTTGTCCCTGTCCCTGTTTGTGAGGTGATTTTCCTCATCCTGTAACTGGCTAATGTCATTTCTACACTCTGTTTTGCCATTAATATAATTGAAAAAAAAAAAAAATCCTTTTTATTGTCCTTCACAGTTCTGGCCATCTTCAACAACAACTGCACTTTGGCCACACAAATTTTCTTCCTACAATGGGAAGCTGTATCTCTGTATTCTTCCTATGTCTCCTGACCTTGCTTCCACTGGGCATATACCTTACTTCTTTACCTTATTTCCAAGAGAAGATTCCTGTTCAGCCAATCTGGCCTCCCACCTCACCTGCTTGACTTCCAACATTTGGAAATTGCCTGCTCCTGTGCCCTTAGGAGGTGATGTTTAACAAGTGACCAGCACTGATGGACCCCAGCACCTACCAACACATTTTCCCAAGGGTCCTTACTCACCAATTCCTAAGCAGCCTGAACTCTGCTCTCCTCACATCCAGAATTGAGGTTTTGCTGGCACTTTTTCTCCCATCAAGAGAGATTTTTAACTCAATCACTTCGTGGTCATAGTGGCCAAGATGTCCACCAGCTTCTACTTCACTCACGTGATCCTCTCTGTTGACAAGAGTAGATCAAGGAGCGCATCTTTCCAAGTTGGCTCCCTTAGGACCGGCACGTTCCATAAAACTGTCACCAAGGGTTTTCAAGAATGTTGTGGCCTGGGTTTTATCAGCTGTGTTATGCTTCCAGTTAATTTCTGGCAAGCTGAAGTCTCTCATAAGAATAAAGGCTCCCTCATAAGAAGTGTTCCTTAGTTCCTCAAAGATTAATTCATCAGCATCATTGTTCTGCCTATAGGTCTATACTAGTTTCCCACACTGACACATGCATTATTTGTTTGCCCCTTGATTCTTATCCAGAGCCTCTCAACTGTGCCACTGTCAACTGTGAGTTCCATACGTTCTAACCCTTCTATCACATACAGTGCCACCCCTCCACCTCTGCACTGCCTATCCTTCCTGAAGAGCCTGTAAGTGTCCACCGTGGCACCCCAGGATTCATCCCACCAGGTTTCTCTTATGCCAATTATATCATGTGTGGGATTGGGCCAAAGGTTCAAGCTCATCCCATTTGTTCCTCATGCTGCCTGCACTAGTGTAGAAACACCTCAGGTGCGGTGCACTGTAGCCAACACCTTGTGAAGCAGATTGAGGGACCCAATTAGTGCCCATTTCCTCAAGTTTTGGCACATAATCCCAGTTCATCACTGGAGAGCCTGGTTTTTTCCCTTTCCCCCTTCCAAGCTAGTTTAAGGCTCTGTCAACGAGCACTGCTAGCTCCTGTGCTAGAATTCATTTTCCCATCTGAGATGAGTTTATCCCAGCAGGTGTGAGCAGACTATCAGGTGCTGAGTAGATCATCCCATGGACAAAATCCCAACATTTTTCTGATTACTCCAATCTCAGAGCCACGTACTGACCTGATGGATCTGCCTGTTTCTATCAATATTACTCCTTGTTACTGGAAGGATCAAAGAAACTGCTACTTGTGATGCTGATCCTACTACCAATCATCTCAGGGCCCTGAAGTCTGTTTTGACTGCTCTCACACTTCTCTTTGTTGATTCCAGACTGCCAACTTGAACAATAAATAGCGGGTAGTAATCAGAGGGCCTTACTAGACTGGAGAGTTTTCCAGTGATGTCCTTTATCCGAGCCCCTGGGAGACAGCAGGCTTCCTGTGAGTTGTGTCTGGTCTGCCTATCGGGCCCTCCATTCCCCGTAGAAGGGAGTCTCCTATTACAACTACCCTTCTTTTCCTCTTGACAGAGGAGGATTAGATGCGGAATACAAGTCGTGTTGCTTTAGGATACCACTCTCTCCCAGACTTTCCCCCACCTCAGTTGTCTAGCCTTCTAGGTCCAGAGCCTCATACCTGTCGTAACCAGTCCTACTTGTCAAATTCTGAAGTGGAGGAGGAAGAGGATTGTAAATCTTACTGATTTACAAGCCACTCGAGCTGCTGCCTCCATATTCAGCACCCAACATGGTGCATACCTGGAAACTGAGAAATGCCTACACACATTTGTTATGTCTAATGAAGAATCCATTCTTATGCAACATAAATGGTGTTCATTGCAATATCCTCTCTGACATGCATAAAGAAACAGGTCTCTGCACTGAAATCTGCAATCTGTGCAGCAGAGGTGTCGTCAGAAAGTTTGCAGAAGTTTCCCTCACAACCCCCTTGAAAGCTGGCCATGAATCAGTTTGAAAGCAACATCTGTTCTGTACGCACCAAAAAATGTTTTATACCATGTGGGAAATATGAAACAAATGGAGTCGCAGAAGAAACAGACAAATACAAGCAAGTTCCAGGTAACTCTGGGATAGACAAACTTCTGAGAGAGCACAGAACTCACATTTTAATACCAGCA
The DNA here is from genome assembly GCA_014706295.1 of Lycocorax pyrrhopterus obiensis. Classification (NCBI taxonomy): domain Eukaryota; kingdom Metazoa; phylum Chordata; class Aves; order Passeriformes; family Paradisaeidae; genus Lycocorax; species Lycocorax pyrrhopterus. The sequence continues at coordinate 46,789,707 of JACSVZ010000014.1, read as the reverse complement.
TTTTTTTCTTCTTAAATTATCTCGGAAAATGGAAGATTAAATTATTTCTTTGACAATGAGCATTTAAGCATTTTGCTTGAAGGGGAAAAAAAGAACCTAATTAAAAAAAACAAAACCACAAAGTCTTCTAAGTATATCTAAGGGAATAATAGTTGAGGTAATTTATCTGGACTTCCAACAGACTTTGATAAGCTCCCTTGCACAATGGAGTTCTTAAAGTGCTGCAACAGACTAGAAACAGGTGGTCAAATTTGAATGCTACTGAGGTGAGTGGAGTTCTGTCATTGAATTCATTGAGGTTATGCATTTAGCCAGAAAATCCTGGTGGGAATGAATGGTCATTTTCCGATTTGGCAAAAATATCAGAATGCAGTAATCCATGCATGTCTGCTACGATTGCTTTTGTAGAGCATAGTTATACAAATATAAATTAAACTCTGAAAGCAGGGGTAAGACTGAGATGCCAGAAACAGCAACATGAAGCTAGTCAATATTTAATAAGACTTTGCAGAAGCTACCCAGGATAGCAGAACAAATTTCAGTAATAAATGCAAGGTCATGCTTTTTATGAGAACCAATCTGCACCACTGATCAATGCTGTTTGACTCTATATTTACTAGAACAATTTAGAAGAAAACCCAAGGCCTGTCATATAACTAAATGTTTATGAAAATTTTTGCAAAAGAGAAACCACTCAATTTCTGTTTGAACAGATGTCTGGATTCATAAGCATCTCTTTGCTCAGGTTCCTCCTCCAGTTTAGCAGAGATGACACATCTGCCATCTCTCTCCTCCCAAGCTCAATAATTAGACGCTGAAATTGCAAAGCCAGAAATGCAAACCAAAATAACAGAAACATATCTGTGAACAGACTTGCAGTGCAGCTTGTAACATTTACCTACTCAGAAAACACAAACTTTTCAGAGATTTGTTATTCAACATCTTACATAGATGAAGGTCAGGATTAGGGAGAAGAGCAACATGGGTGGCATTGTTGTAGAAATCTGTTGTAGACCTCCTGACCAGGAACATGAGGTAGAAGAGGCCTTCAGGCAACTGTAAGAACTCACATGGTCACATGCCCTGATCCTCATGTGGAAATATGACTACCCCAATATCTGCAAGAAGAACAACATAGGAGAGCACAAAAAATCCAGGAGGTTTCTGTAGGGCATTGTTGATGACCTCCTGCGGAGCTAACATGAGGGGGAACAATATTAGATGCCCTACTGACAACAAGGAAGGACTGGCTGGGAATGTTGGGGTGACCATGAGATAGAGGACTTCAGAAGCATGAGGGAGTAGAACAGAGCAAAAATCAGGACCTTAGCCCTGGGCTTCAGGATGCTAGATGTAGGCCTGTACAGAGATCTCTTTGGAAGAATCCTATGGAATATGGTCATGAAGAAAAGGGAGGTCCACAAGAGCTAGCTGATAGTCAAGCTCCAGAAAGATCCATACCAACATATAAGCCAAGCAAACATGGAAAGAGACCTGCATGGATGCATGGATGACTGAGGAACTCCTGACTAAATTCCGACAAAACCCCAAAGTGTTCAAGAGATGAAAGGTAGGTAACCTAGGAGGAATATAGAGATACTATCTGAGCTTGGAGGGATGAGTTTAGGAAAGCTAAAGCCCACATGGAATTGAATCTCACAAGAGACAGGAAGGACAACAGGAAACCCTCATACAGGAAGGTACACTAGCAGCAAAAAGAAGGCTAGGGAAAAAATGGACCTGTTGCTGAACAGGGCAGAGAACCTGGTGACAGAGTACAGAGTATGCTGAGGTACTCAATTATTTCTTTCCTTTGGTATTAGCTGCTAGGGTCAGTCTCTGGAAATCCCAGGCCCCCGAAACTACAGAGAAAGTCTGCAGCCAGGAAGGCTTACTGTTGGTAGAGGAGGGTCTTCACATTAGGGAACATTTAAACAAAGCAGACTTCCACAAGTCCTTGGTGGACTGCATCCAGGAATGTTGAGGGAGATGTCTGATGCCATTGCATGGCCAGTCTCAACTATCTTTGAAAGATGCTGTCTGAGAGAGGTCCTGGTCTGCATTATGAAGCATGTTGCCAGACACATCTGCATTGCTGGTTCCCTTTCTGGGCTCCCCAGAACAAGAAAGATGTGGACATATGGAAAAAAGCCTAGGGCAGGACCACAAAGGAACTAGAGCATCTCTCTTATGAAGTGAGGCTGAGAAAGCTGGGATTGTGCAGTCTGGAGAACAGAAGGCTCAGGGGGGATATGGATACATATTTAACATATAAATAGATGTTGAATATTAAATATATATATGTATTTCTACAAATTATTTTTATACATATAAAAATACCTGATGGGGGACTAAAGCTGATTTGGAATCAGGCTCTTCTTTGTGGTTCCCTGTCACAGGGCAGGAGGCAAGGGGGATAAACTGAAACACAGAAAATTCCACATAAATGTAACAAAAGCAGGTGTTTTCACTGTGAGAGGGATAAAACACACAACATGTTCCCTAGAAATTTTCTGGAGCCTTCAGCTGTCAAGATGTTCAAACCCCTAAGGGACTTCAAAGTCTTACCTTAAAGCAAGGAAGCCCACAAAAATAGTACTTAAATAGGTTTAACACTTTTATGCTCAAACAAAACTAGCTGATTTACCCTAATCTTACACAAAGAAGTGTCCGAGCTGTTAGAGTTGAAGGCCATAGCAGTGACCCAATGCGTGAATGTTCTAACCAAAACAGCAACTGACAAATGGATCTTTTAAAGCAAATATTAAACAATCTTTAACTTAAAGTTCTATATGTTCTACTAACAATGTTCACCAGGAAGGTGTACTAGTACATAGGGATAGTCCAGTTGCATCCAACTACTGCTGTAAACTAACAAAGGCATCTGAGGGACGACCATGGTGTTCCTTGGTGGCCACAGGCTTCTTGAAGCATCTGGGTGTGGCTATTTATTATGGATGTTACTATACGGAAAATTTTGAGTCCCAAGAACCATCACTCTAATATGCAACTACAGGAGGGCAAATACTTGCATTTGTCTGCTTTTCAGCTGTGGGGACACCTCTGTCAGCAAAGAAATTTGCAAGGATTAAACATCACAAACTCAGAAAGGTGTAGATGTGTTTTTGTGAGTGCACAACTCCACCAAATTTCTATATAATAGTTTAGAGGAACGTTCTTGGGAATTTACAGATATTTTTACTTTAATGCTGGATCCCCCTAAAAAAATAAAATCAGAAATAAACCAGCACTTTGTTATTAGAGACCATGCCTCTGCCTCACTTTACAAGTCCACTATAGCTAGAGACTATGCACATGAAGGCCAAACTATGTGACTCATGTGACTATCAATTAGGCATGTAATTATAAACAGGCTCCATGTGACTGTCTCCAAATTCAGAGGCTCAGTGTAGCCACTTTCTGTACTGTAGCGTCAGACTGCTGAGCATAAAATTGCCTGAACACATTAAATGCCATTTTACTTCCACTAAAATTATAAAATCATCTTTCAGCATGACAGAAAAAAGGGGTTAATTAAACCATTTGGGAAAAAAAATTCCAACACAGCCCTGTTTCCTTTTTATAGATACACCTTTTTATTTTGTCTGTGGGAGTGTCAGACTGGTAGAAATGTAGGTGTATTGGGAAAGACTGTGTCAGCTGCAAAACTCTTTAAAGATTTAAAGTAGTTCAATTGTAGGGTGAGAGGAAGCAGCTGCTGGTCTCTCTTGATGGTCAGGAGACAGCACTCTCTATAGCAAGAGGGACGTTTTGTTGGTTGGTTTTTTTGCAAACAGATCCTAACAGTAGTAACCTTGTATGTATTGGAGGCATGCACTGAAATCAGGCTACCTCAGCCAAGATGCATTCTTCTGGAAAAATTACTGTAGAGCTGAGAAAAGTGGTAACAGGACACTGATAGTTATTGTCCCTGAAGTGACTTAAACGTTATAGCTGTGATATAAAGGTTATAGCAGATATGCTAATGAAGGCAGAAGGAAAGTGCAGACAGGAGGTGAGTTACATGAATCTTGTAAAAGCCCTGAAAATCTACTCCCAGCAGACATCACATTTGTATCAATGCACAGCATCCTCAATTAGCAGAGATGTAATTATAAACTGTATTATTAATACAGAAGCTAAGGGAATACCTTAACATATGGGGAATCTCTCTTGGAAAATTTCAGTGGTGTGGTTACATGGCAGATACTGCTAGGGTCTAACAAAGCACTACATTGTTTTATAGACAAATTAAGGAAGAAATGTTAAAGAGTATTTTCAAGGCACCTAATGTGTTGATGTCCGACCTACCAGTTGGAGAACTGAAAGGTGCCCCAAAGTTAAAATATTCTGGCACTTCATTTCTCAGCTGAGGGTTGGTGGCATGGAGAATGGGGAAGGGGAAAAATGGAAGTATTGCAGAGGTTCTTTCTCCTAATGGCCAATTTGGGAGTGTTGCAGGCAATTAACAGGCAGTCTGCTGATTCAAGAACATATGAAAAATTGTTATATGCAATATGTTCATTTGGGATGCTGAAAAAAGTAAGTCTCAAAGTTATTAAATTAGAACATTTATATGAAGAAACAGTAAATGCAGTGCTGTCAACTAGTCTCCTGGCTGGAAGGTTTCATTGAGTGAAATTTCTGCATTAATTTTAATGCTTTCAGAGAACAGCACTGAGGTGAGTGAAATATTTCAGCCCTGCAAGAACTGCAACAGCAGGTGAGTCCAGCACAGACAGAAAGTTCATAACAGCCACCTTCCTTTTTTACCGAGACTGACAAAACCTTAAAATGCAAAGGAGTCCCCTACCCAGGTCTGTGCTGAAAAATAAAATCACAGCATAAAAGTTCATTTATTCCTATTTACTGTTCATCTGGATAAGTGGTTTTGCTTTATACTTAAAAATGACAGACCTTTATCTTTTTTTTAACACAATGTTTATTTTGGAATGGGACATATCTGAGCACGCATGATAGGAAATCTAAACCACTCCAATGCTGATATATTCAGCTGCTTGATGATTACTCCCACTGTCTCATTTGTAGGGAAGCAACCATATGTTCTCATTGATTTTGTATTCTGAAATTTATATCACCAATTATAGGCTCATCATAAATAAGAACAGTTATCTCTTTTTTTTTAATATTTCTCCCATAATACTAAGGTAATATGCAATGCCATTCCATAACTTTCTTTACATTATTCTGCTTTTAGACAACAAGAGACTTAAATGTTCAGCTTCTGAAACAGCCCCATTCTTCTTCCATATAATCAGCTTGAACTACCAGTTTATTCTGTGTTAATACACTAAAACTTTATGTTGATTGCATTAGAGATTCCTATTGTAACGTCTTTTCATGAAATAAGATACATTTTTTGTAAAACAGATCCTCTTTTTTAATCACTTTTATCTCATAGCCTCTGATGGCTTATTATTCAAACAATCCACTTGAGAATGGCAAAATCATTTTGAAGTCTTGAACTCTGACAAAGAGAATTAAGACAAAATTAGGAACACATATTCCATTTCCCAAAACTTACATGCCAGTTAGCCAGTGGCAAACATTAGCCCCAAAACTCACACAACAGTATCTAAAAACACTTAGTTTTACTAGAGAGGTTAAGTTAAAAAGGAAAGAATTTTCCCTTGAAAAACAATACACATGGAATAAAGAAATAATGGAAGATCAAAAGAATAAAGAAAGCTCAGAATATTTTCTCTTCTGATCCAGGAATTTGCAGTAACAAATTTATTTATTTTTTAAATTGTTGTATCCACTTGTGCTGAACCTGACTTTATCTACCATCTACAATATGAAGCAAAGAATGTACTCAAGAAACAAGGCTATAAATAAATCGTTTTACACTGATCATGCTACATGTGGAGAGGATCATATGGCTATGGAAAGCAAGTTGAACTGCAGCAATAAAACACATGTGCTGTCTATTGAGCTGCATTGTTGTATAAGGCAGTAAGACTGTATCAGTACCTTGTGTTATAGTTATACTTTTATTTAAGTTTTCAAGATGGTGAACCACAGTTGTCAACAAATTTCCTCACTTCACAAGGACTCCTGAGCTGCAAGAATCTCATTCAATTTCAAGGCTTCATTGTACAACATGTTGATTATCCACAAAGGAAAAGACTTGTTAAAATAGCAAAAATTTGCTATTCTTCAGAGCTCACTAAACCAAGTGGTATAAACCAAACTACAAGGAGCATTTAATCTCCATTTCACAGATGAGAAATTGAAATGAGAAACTGAACAGAGATTAAGTTTGCTCTGAGCCCCAAGAATTAAAGAACAGGCCTTATAAAGTACTGTGATTGAGCTATAAGACATCTCTCTTCAAGTCCACCATGTCACAGTTATAGCTATTTACAAAGAAAAGATAAAAAACCCTCCCAAGTGTTCAAGAAATATGGCTCTATAAAACTATCATCAAGGTCTTTTTCTACATCCTGAATATATAATCAGGGTTTCATTTCAATTATTTTATTTAAAGTTGTGACATTTCTGAAGCCCGTTGACCTGCAAATTGCAAATGGATTTCCCTACAAACTGCCCTTGGGAAATTGTTACTCTCCAAACAAAAGTCAGTGGCTTACTTATTTCTGCATGGTGATCCAAAAGTGCTTGCAACAGTATGAAATAAGAGGTATCATTTTATCTGTAGGAAGTGTGATGCCATGTTCATGTTTTACCACTTAAGTGATAGGTAACGAGAGGATTCATTCCATACCATTATTTTTTATTTGCAACGTGCTAGGGAAGGATTCCAAGAGTGGATTTTGACTCACAGGTATGGCCATGTGCAGGTGAAAGTATCATGCTTCTTACTATGAAAACCGGAAGTGTTCCCCTTGTAATCAGAAGCTACTTATGCTGGAATTGAAAGGTCCTCTGTACCCTCAGCAGCACACGTGTTGGCAGAACACACTGTTTGCCACCACTCTGCCTTTCATCAGAAGTTCTGTCTAAATGTGTCAGTGCTACATCTCAGCAGCGTTCAGGTGCTATGAGGGGGAGTTCAGCAGGCACATTATGAATACATATACCAAATGAGTTAGTGATGGGTCCCTGGTATATTTGCTGTACTGTGCTCCCAAGAGCTGCACCTGAAGGAACACTCTGCTGGTTCCAGGAAGTCTGACGTGCAATTAAATAAATGGCAACTAAACAGCAGAATGATAGCTCTGTACTGAATTCAGCCAGGCTTCCTGCAGAACTTACCAAACATTTCCAACAGCACCTACTGTTATTTTGACACCAGAGAAATTAGCAGAGTGCTAATGATGAGACTTAATTTTGCACAAAGCCTCACAGTATACATTAACATGTTTAAAACATAATAAGTCACTGTAAGAGACCTGTTTACAGTATGCTATTAAAAATAAAATTTTCCCAAGAATCTAACTGGGATAATGATTGAAAAATGCCTGCTACCCACAGGGATCTGCTGAAAGACCCGTGCCATGCAAAAATGCAGCTGGTCTGCAACTCGGGCATTTGCAGTGCTATTAGCTCAAAATGAGGCATAACAGCTTTATCCACGTTACTGAATTAGGAATTTGTAATGCAAGCTTTGATATCTGATTACAAAGGTCAATTTGTGTTTCTTGCTGACTTTTTTTAAGCTATATAATGCCTCCAGAGGTAGACAATTTCCGCACAGAAATGTTTTGAGAGTGAAATTTACTGGTGCATATCTTCCTTTCTTAATAATAAAACTTGGAAAGTTTAACTTCAAATTTCTTGGCCTTTCAATAAGAATTAATAATTCTCATATTAATTTTCCTTAGATACATCGTGTGGGGGGTTTTCTGTATTTAGAAATAGATCTGAGATAGGCATTGCAATATTAAACTGTAGGAAAACAGATGCCAGCTATTTTATATCTGCACATTAAAAACTCATAAAAAGTGTTTTAGTAGCTGAGCATTAATTTTGCCCATGTTTTCTGTTAAATTTCACAGAGGATTTTGCAAAACTTCTATGCAACTCACAATTTAGTCACTAAGATCTCATTTGATTTTGTCTTCAGCTCACTATTCATAAAATAATGGGTAAATCTTCTCCTTTCAGCACTATATAGTGTTCTCTTTTCCTCTCGGAGATTATCTCCACCTAATTATAAATGTAATCCCTCTACATATCTTTCAGCAAAATATCTGCCTTAATTGCTTTGATAAATGATGTGGTTTTAAGATAATCTACAAGCATTTGTTAAAACCATAAGTATTTTAAAGAGGAAATGAGAAATATTCAGGAATATTAAATGTTCTGCAACTAAATATAAGTATAGAATAGTGCATCTTAAAGACTGGTAATTTACTTGCTTTAAAAATCAAGATGATTTTTGTGCAAATTTATACACAACCATAAAAACTAAATGGCACATTAGATACTTGCTTCCTGTCTGTGACTCCAAATAACTGACCAATTGGGTTTTTCTGACACCCAATAATCTGAGTTTTCTGAAGTTTATGGGGAAACTTCCAAGAATGAAGTAGGTAAATTTTAGACTGGCAAAATGAACTCTTATTTTTTGTAATACCCTCTTTCGACAACAGGTTTTCCTTTTCTGTCAGAACTATCCTCTCTTGTAATGAGATCAGTTTCCAGTCACTCTGTAAGGTTCTCCCACTGTTTTGTAGTCTCCAGAATATAAATACATCTTTTCAACACTAATGCCACAGCATGACTTTTCAGCTGGAATTTCACAAGGGAAATTGGAGCTGAGGTCCCTGAGATTACTGAAAGGACAGACCCACACCACCTGCTGACCAAAAATGTACAATTTACTCAAGTGGGATTGTTGTAGTCGGGAGATAGAAATTTCAGCCTCGAGCTTCACACCTCTATTCCGTGATGTCCACTGACTTCACGGTCACCCCAGTCCACGCTGGTGCCCCACCTTCCTCTCTCTGCCTCGGTCTCAGGAGACCCCGTCCTTGCTCTGACCATCCAACATCTTTGGGAGTTTTTTCTCACAGAGGGACAATTCTGCATGCTTCTGTGTGTGGATGGTCCAAAAGAGATGGGCAGATACAGACAAGGTCTCACTGACTTTAGTGTTACTTTTGTATGGTCTCCACCCCACGACAAAGGCCATAAAGTCTTTCCTTTTTGGACAATCCCCACCTGCTATGCTAAAGTACAATTCATCAGCTGTTACATTTACAGTAAAATAGACATGATGCACTGCAAAGCAGGCTGCTTCCTTCCCCACCACTGACCCTCATTCTCCATGCCCCCCACTCCCTCCCCAAGCATCTTTGCCTTCCAAGACTGAGAAGTTATCCTGTTATAGCTGCTAAATCTTTGCTCTGCAAGAGCAAATTTTTTCAGTTGTGAGAGAGGAACCCTCCCTTTAGGAACACTAGCAGAAATATGGTAATGAGAGCCTGCCAAACTAAACAAGCAGATTTCTTACTGTTTGCCTGAGTCTCTCAGACTCTGGAATAAGCTGCATCCATGCATGAATTGGTATATGGGGTACCCCAGCTTCTGTTTTTTCTAAACCATTTGATTCCAAGCAGCAGTCTACTGAGAGGACTCACAATTCCACAACACTAAAAATGTTTAAGCTCTTCCTGTCCTTCCTGGAAAGCACCTGCTGCCTTCTAACCCAATGTAAAGGGAAAGGGTTAATAGAACCCCTTTTAAACTGTTTTTTCCGGCCTTACTGGCAAACAATTTTGATGCTTTGCTGAAACAGTGTGTTTTTCCCTGACAGTGACAACACCATGAACCACAGACTGTTTTTCAGTTGTCATACAGACACAGTGCTTGTGCTGCAGCACATTGATTTGGGGGAGAGGCTGTCAGAAACACACCAGCTTATGTGCTGCATTCACATGTGCAGAGGCATTGGTACACAGAAAACCAACTGGCTGGGCACAAGTCACATGGATACATTCATGTGTTCACAGCACCAGTTCTCCACAGCATTACTGTCCTTCCTCTGGGAATTACTATGCTTTCTGTTTTCTCTTCTTTTTGTCTGAAAAGTCCACGATGATATTGAACACCTGATATATTACCATTGCTCCAGCACTAAAATAATTCATAATCTAGACACAATGAATTCCAGGTCAATGGAATCTATAAGTCCTTCCTTGAATCCACATATTCACTGACCATATGTAGCAGCCCTGCTATTTCAGTACCATCACAGTGTTGTGAAAAGCCTCCTACACATCACTGAGATGCCAGTGTCTGCAAAGCATATAAACTATCCCCTGTGAATAGTGTGCAAACGTTATTTCATTCTTGGTTCACATAACAGAAATTAATTGAAATCTAGGTAATATTTGACATGAGTGTGTGCACACATGCATGAAAATATCTGACAGCTTATACTATGAACAGTTAAGCCTAAAGTGAGAAAAGAGGTGAAAATTATACTGGAGCATATCAATGAAAGGATTTTTCTGCAAGTGAAGGAAGATTTTCTATAATGCTGCTTGCAGTCACTTATATCTGCATCCCAAGTGTCTCAGGAGGTAGGCCTCTAAATGCTTCTGCATCAACCCTGATTTGGGAGACCCTGGAGCTTTTCCCTGTTTTAGAAATGCTGGTCCACATCCAAAGGCTGGTCTTTCCTACCATTTCTGGTGCAGAATGTGAACAAAGAGAAATCTTTGTGCAGTCGCTGATGACACAGTTCATTTGAAAAACAAGTCCACCCTGAATCCTAGGACTTCTGTCATAATTAATATTCACCCTCAGCACAAAAATTCATGCTGAAGTCTCATCTATGTCAGTCCCTTACTAACTCCATGACCTTGACCAAACAATTCTCTTTTACTCATATTTTTCACAAAACCTCTGCACATTCCTCTTGAGTCACCAATACTTATTAATTTGCATATATATTTGGTATTGAAATTTTTCCCTTTTTCTGTTTCAAATGTCCTCTTAAATGGCAATTCTTTCCCCAGCCTACACAGTACAGTCAAGGGTTCAGTGATGAAAAGACAATGACTATCTCTTAATTCCTGCTCCTACCACCAAAAACTTCTTTAACATTTGGATTTGGGGTTTCTTTCTGGGTTTTTTGTGGTTTGGTTTTTTTGGTGGTTTTTTGTTCGGTTGGTTGGTTTTGGGGTTTTTTTGGTGGGTTGTTTTTTGGGGTTTTTTTTGGTTTGGTTGGTTTTTTTTTATAGCTATCACGAGACTGCTCTAGTCTACTTCTTTCCAAACGTAAATATCTTGAGAGAGAATTAAAAGAACAGGGTTAGTTCATTACCCATGCTACACATTTGCTCTGCTTTTCTCCTTTTGATTTTTCTCTATTGTTCAAGCACCAAGTGCAGAAGAGATTTTGGGTACATTAGTTAACTGTTATAAGGTTGTAGAGGAGAACACAGGAAGATTATCCAGTCTCCAAAGAGAATGCAAACCTGTGCATGGAAAATGTCTAATATTTCTGTCTTTTTCTTACAATCTTTGACTTTGTCTAGTATTCTTCGACTTTCGGTAACAGAGAAAAAGTTAGATAAAATTACTTTCATTAGGTAATACAGTATCACTTATCTTAAGTTACAAAAGGAATGAAGCAATCAGAACCCTCAAGGATGCATTAGAGTGGATTACTGTAATACCTGAAGGGTCAAGATAAACTTTAAGTATCTTATCCCTTCCATCTCAGGAGCAAGCCTGAGGCATTATCTCTTACTCAGAAAACTTGACCTAAATTAGTGAGAGAAAGAGACAGGCAGAAAACTCCAATAATCATGGATAATTGGCAGAATAATTCTTCATCTTTTTGACGGAAGAGATACAAAATAGAATAATCAGGCAATTTAAGCTAAAACACTAGAAAATATTTCTCATTATGTGAGTATTAAGAATTTATCTCCAGCTTCATCAAAACCTCAGCTTCTCCTGAACTACTCCTCAGATAATTAAAGGCCATAAACTCCATTCTCCTGGCACTCTCTTTGACCAAAGTACAAATTTCTTCATTCACAAAGGAGTCTGAAAGAATTTCCATCTGGGGTACAGGCAAAGCCTCATCTATGCCTCATGGCATACCTTCATCTCTGATTTCGGACTCTCTACAAGACAAGAATGCAGCTCCTTTGCTTTAATAGTAGAGTTTTATGCACTTATGTTTCAAATTTGCTGTCTCAGATCTGAATATCTCATTTAGAGGGTCATGATTTTTACGAAAACCTGTGCTCCAATAGCCTCTGGACACCTTAAGTTAAGCTGTCAAACCATTTTGGGAATCCTCCTTGTAATACGATGAGGTTCATCATGGTGCATGTGTACACGTGTGCTGGGACACACAGACACGAGGGCACAGCTGTATGTTACAGGGTTAGCCTGTGCAACTGAAACTTGGCATTTGCAATGTATAATGCTTCTATTTGAAACTCTCACAAGGGCTTTCTGTAGCGGATTGAAGGTAGAGAGAAGAGCTCAAGGTCTCCATCGCATTCAAATCCCATTCACCTTTTTTAAAAGGAGCTGAATGTCAGTACCAGGATTAATCATCTATTTTGGACAGACGAGATTTTAATATATATTCATATATTGAAAAGTGAAGTGGTTGAAGCTTATATGAGAATTTTAGAGATGATTTATCATGATCCCTATAATGAAGAATTTTTGCCATGGGATTATTGATACAATTTTGAGAATGATTTCATTTTACATATAAGCCTTTTGGATAATTCATTTAGTTGTGTCCTAAAGAAAATCCAATAGTGAAAAATAACTCAGTAAATCTGTACTAAGACTGTGCTTTATAAAATTACTCTTAGCTGCTTACATTTTAAATAAAGACACATTATTTAGGTACATGCAATACAGAGTCTCTCTAAAAGCAACAACATCCCTAGAGATGAAAGATATTGACTGCTTTTCTTCAAGGCAATTCTATGTAACATCTGCTGGTTGATTTAAGATGGTAGTGTGACACTTATTGACTATAGCAAAATGAAATTAATAGAAGAAATTTTGTGAAACATTTCTGACAGTGGAATTTTCTACCCTATCAATGATTGCACTCTGAAGCACTTAAGAATGAAAGCTACAGCTTCATTGTCCAGATAATTTCTAAATTTTCCTTCATCAAATAACAGTTTTAAGAGTAAAATGAAAAGAAAGTAAAAGTGGTCTCTCATCAAGGCAAGATTCTAGTGCCAGTGAAATCAATGGCAAAAGTCTCACTAGCGTCACAGAAGGCAGGCCTTGCCTTCAGATTATTTTTCCCTTGTGTGTGCTGAACCGTTACAGAAAAAAGACTCTCTCAGTGCATTAGAGGGATACTTTAAAAGGCAGAAAATAATTTTGTCTATGTTTTAACTCCTACCCTTGTTTCATGCTTCCTTCTTAGGGAAAACACAGCCAATGCTACTGATGACCCAATGTTTTGTAGATGAGGTGAATATTTAAGTGAATACTGAGCCTGCAGTTCCACAGAACAGACAGCTTCATCTGCTAATTTCAGAAAATCTCATTATTTGTCATTTGGGATACGCCACTAGAAGACTAAACTGACTTCATATTCAATTAACTTATTTTTTAAGTAGCTGGAATTTTAACAAGGTTTCCAGAGAATATGAGGAACTAAGCAGTCTCCAAAGCAAATTTGGAGGGGATTTCTGCATGATAGAATTCCTTGCTGCTTCTTGCACAAGAGACGGGATGGCTGAGTTATTGCACATCTCTTCACGAAGATGAAATACCTTCACCTTTCAATAACAAATTCCTCCCTAACGTCTTCCTGACTGTCAGCACCCAAACAGAGACCATCAAATTATATTATATGGTGATTGTGTGCATCTTCATAGCTTTGCTAAGATCTGTTCTGGTGTAGCATATGCAGTCATAATGTTTTTTAAAAAGAAGTCTACTTAAAAATCCAAACATTAAAGACTGAAAGAAAGAAAAAACTGGTAAAGTTGAGTAGTTCAATCTTTTTAACAGCTTAGAAGAAAAAATCACAGTCATGTAGCTATGGAAAGATCTCCAATCCATTGAAAGATGCACAATAACAAATCCTGGTTAAGAATTAAATATAAAAAAATTTAATTTAAAAAAATCACTAAGTTGTAACATTGCAGCCATATGAACCCAGCAAATATTTCTTTTTATGTTCAACCTTTTCCTTTATTTCACAATATTAAACAAGTTATAAGTTGAAGGAAAGACTAAGCAGAGATACAACTAGTATTTGGTTACCTAAAAGCCTATGCTAGATGATCTAATGATCCACACATGCTTAAGAGGCAAAATAATCCATACATAATGTCAGCGTTCATCAGCACTGAAATATCCTGCATGAAAAGGGATGTCTAGGTATTGCATATTAATGGATAATTGATAACATTCACATGGACATAAGGTCCTTTAGAATACCTGGGCAGCCAACTTAAGCCGTGTAACCAATCAGGGGGAAAAAAAAAAAAAAGGAAAACCCTGCATATTTAGTACAATTAGTGTTGGGTTTCCATACATAGTTCTTAAGTTTCTGTAAAGCCAAATTAAAGTTTAGGGTAAGTTTCTTTTTAGTAAAATAAGTAAACTCTCAATTTCTGAAAATAACAGTTCACCGAGTTCTTGTGATCAACATAAGTGACTTCCCAATTTATTGAAAAGGTCAACTAATTAAATAGAATGTGGTTAATGCATTCAATTTTTATCCCTTTTTTTCCCTTTAATTATTTTAGGTTATTAAAAATGGTAGCATTAAAAAAAAATCTCGTTTTCTTGTCACAGCATTAAAAAAAATCTCGTTTTCTTGTCACAGCTCTTCACACTCTTGTTTTGGTTAGTTCACTGTCATTTGCTTAGTTTTGGCTATAAAATTCAGTTCTGGTGTTTCTAGGTATTTTTTAATGAGCATACCTAATTATACAGGTAACTAAAATCTGTAGTCAGAAGAGCTGTATTTACATTTCCAAATACCTGGGGAAGTTTTACCTGGAAGGGTAACAGAGTTTCTCTGCCTTGGCTGGGTTTGTGATGCAGGTGGATTTATCACATACTCACAGGGTTAACAAAACCTGCCAATACATAGTCAACTTGTCAGTCTGTCAACTTGTGTCTGTCAGTCTCAGCATTTTCTTCCTTGAGTGGAGACCTTGTGCAGAGAAGGGCTGCTGGATCACTCTGATGGGCTGAGGACAAAGCATCAGGGTTTATTTATTCTCTCTACTCTCTCCCAATTATTCTTATTTCTGTAGCTTTCCTTCGAGACAGACCTTTGTTGTGTACCAATAAATAAAGTTATGAAGTGGTTATCCCCTGCAATGCAAGTGGGCAGAGGCTGATTTTATACAATGAAATCGAATTGAGTGAACTCTGCTGAGACACGTTAGCCCTTTTGCTAACAGTCTGTGAAGCTACCAGTGATCTGAGAAACTGGCACTGGCAGACTTTGGGATGCCATTTTTTAAGAAAATGAGATTAAACAGGTGTCAGGGAAGCAAGTAAGAGTATGACAAATGAGAGACAGGATGAAAGGGCAGAAAGAGAGAAAAGCCCTGATGACAAAGCATCACCTAGGCAAAAAAAGGAAAAAAAAACAAACCAAACCAAACCAAACCAAACCTAAAAAAGCCAACCCAATCACTAGATAAGAATCTGAAATGGCTAAGAATTATGAGCAGACAGATATGTACCCTCAAGAAGTTCAACCATCAAGAAAGCCCTCTCAAAAGTGGCCACATCATGGGCTAGCCTGTGTCTCAGTCACACAGGGCCCAGTACCTTCATGTCCCCCAGGGTCACAGAAACACAGAGGGTGGGGGAAGGCTGGGGATTTATCTGCTGAAACTCTGAGGACTGACTGCAATGTCAAAAGGTGACACTTGGGAGGTACAACCAAGGGAGGACTCAGCCCACAGCAGAACCCAAGAGCCTGCTGCTGCTTTGCAATAGGCTTTATGAATGCACAGGCAAGGCCCTAAGTCAAGGTGCTGGAAATGCCTCTGCGTATCGGACCAATACAGGGTAACATTCACTGTAAAGAAACCTGTGCCACAGTAAGGAGGCAGGTGGTTAAACCACGGCTACAAATCCCAAGCAGGTTGCTGAAATATCCATTACGCTGGGTGTCTCTCCTCCGCTATCTTCTCACAGTGGCTATCTCACCTGTGACTGACTCATGGCACAAAAAGTAGCTTCAGACCTTTGCATTTCAGCTAGGGGTTCTCTGTAAACTGCTTCTGTCTCCCTTTCTGGGTCACAGTCCTGGATTTTGCCCTTGCTGTTTCAGCTCCAGTACCTCTTCTGAAGATCTGAAGTTTCACTATTGGCACACTTAATCACATTAGCATATGACAGTGAGCATGCTTATAATTTGTGGAAACTCATAAAGCTCTGGGTATTTCTTCTTCCTGGGATTTGTTCTTGCGTGCTTTTGAATCTCCTTCTGAGTACTGAGGATTTTTATATCACAGAGCCCAGGGAAGCACCAACTTTGAAGTCTTCTGAGTACCTCAGTCACATTTCAGCTGTAAATAATTGCCTTCCCATCAGTACTTATGTCTGTCTGGAGCTTTAGCCACAGAGGTCATATTTTGCAGTCAGCAAGCAAACATTACTTGTCTTACACTAATTTTCTTCTCTCTCTGGTAGGCAGAATCCTCCACAGAGCCCCTAGCAGACAATCGGGTCAGGAACAGGGGGGAAGGAATTAGGAAGGAATATATGGAAAACAGGATTTTTGGTAGAAAATCCATACATAAAAAAGAGTTGATCATATACAGTGCTCATGTAGATTTTTCATCCTATATAAGTTCAGACAGTGCTTGTGTGCCAAACTAGACTTCACCATCAGAATATGCAAAACTGCCTCGTTCTTTCCTGAACACTTCCTCAGTTTAATTACCAGAAGCTTGGTGATGGTGGACTTGTTAATAAGCAGAAAGCACTGCTGAACATTTCATCCTATGTTGCCACATCATTTTTTTTGGTTGTGTTGTCTGCAGGTTTCTTTGCAAGCTATCATCCATTGTCTTATACTGGGCTTATAAAGTTTGAGGGTTCAGGGGCTAGTAAGGCTTTTTCATATCCTGGACTCCTCAAGTAGCCAGTAAATCACAAATAACCAATGTTATTGAATGAGGCATGTGAAACAATGACATTCCCTCTCTGAATTGGCTTTCTAGGCTGAAAAAAATAATTAAACTGTGTTTAGTGTAATTATTGTCATTCTTTATACAACCTTTGCAGTGCTTTACAGATGCACACTCACAGTCTATGCTAAGACATCTACTACTTAATACCAGGGCCTAGATATTCAGTGTATATTTGATTTTAATCTTTTTTCACGCCACTTTCTAAATCAAAATCAGATCAAGAGCACATTTTTATTTCTGCAAAGTTCATTTATTTTGGCAGCTAGAGAATGTAATTTGTTTTTAAAATCGTAGTAGAGTCCAGTCCCCTTTATTCCCATCTCCTACACATTCAAAAGGTTCCAATTTTTTTCCACAATTCCCTCTATAGGGAACGTTATATTGGTACTCTTTGCCAGTGGTGTACTCAAAATATGCATTTAAATAGAGATAACAAAGTAAAAGCATATAGGACGTTGGAGTTACTGATTTTTTTTCTCTCTTTAAATGAGGTATTTTATGACTCAAAGCTCTTTGTTGAAAGTCTCCATTAGCTAGTTAACATAGCAGTAGAATTCTTGTGGGGACCAAAACACAACACAAAATTAATTTTTTGTTTTCCTTCCAAACTGTAAATGTTGGTTTTTATTTGTCATCAAGGTGACACCCTTTTCCCATGTAGTCATCCTTTGCTTTTTAATCCCAGAATCTTAAAGCAGGTTTCACTTTTGGCTGCTATTAATACTGTCTGTATTTCAGAACCAGACAGGATCTCTCCAGAGGGAGTTTAAATCCAAACTCTTGTAGATGTTACAGGAGCTGGCAAACTTCATAACTTCCAGGACCTGTGTGTCTGTTTGTCAACAATTTGCATGTAATTTGTTACATTTTTTTACATTTTCACCACATTTTGTTCCTTAGACAAATCACAATCGACCAGCTGCTCTGAGAGAGCTTAACGCTCTATACAAACAAATAAAAAAGGCAGACGCTATTAAAAGCATTAAGTTAATATTTTTACCAATATTTCATCATTTGCTACAATCCTGAAAAAATGAAATGTGCATTTCAAACTCTTTTAAGGAAACAGGGAGGCAAAACCAGACCACAAAAAGGGCATACTTTGATTTTTAAACTGATACTAAATCTTTTGTGTCAGGTCAGCTCAATACTGAGATCCCTATGGCTATGGTGTCAGAGTGTCTGATGAGACCTGCATTTTTCTTTGATTACATTGATCACTGTGAGCCACACTCTTCTGCTTCCCCTTTTGCATCCTGTGGCTTGTCCAGAGGAGAGCTTGTTCACACAAACCCCAGAGGAGACACAGTTCATACAAGAAATTTGGGACC
The DNA here is from genome assembly GCA_014706295.1 of Lycocorax pyrrhopterus obiensis. NCBI lineage: Eukaryota > Metazoa > Chordata > Aves > Passeriformes > Paradisaeidae > Lycocorax > Lycocorax pyrrhopterus. The sequence goes on along the minus strand of JACSVZ010000014.1, from coordinate 46,771,268 downwards.
TGCAAAATGTCAGCACATCAGACTGACTGCCTGACCACAGCTTTCAAGGAGACACTGCAGCACTGCAGTAAAACAAAGCTTAGTGCTGAACTGCTTCAGAGTAGAATTTTTTGGGTAAGGAAAACTTGCAACCCTCTTCAAGCAACTCACAATTAAGTAGTTAAGTAGTTAATCAATGTTTTCCTGTTGCAAAAATATTCTATTCTTGATAAAACTTTTTAGATAACACAATAAGAAATTCTGTTATGAGGTAAAGATATGAAAGGCTAGGACAGAAAAATAAGCAAAACATCATGTTTGTGGTGAGAGAGAAGACATGCTTTCCAGTAAACGTGACAGATTTCACCAAATGTGACTTGCAAGTGAAGACTAAGTTTACAAAATCTTCTGGGATGACATCACAGCTCAAACCTCCTGGCAGTTCAGTTGGATGGAGGTGTCATCAAAGCTCCTACTTCAAATCCTCCAGCAGTTTCCTGCACACCCTCTGAACTGAGAGCAGAGGAGGACGACAGGTAAATTTCTCCCATTTTCTTTTGGATAACAGGCTCTGCCAGACATATCCAGCTCAGGCAGTATCTGCCTCCCATAATGACACTCTGGTGGCAACGCACAAGACATGGAATTTCACTTCTGGAGAGGGTGTTTCCCTTGTACACAGCTTGGCAGAGCATAGTTTTCTTTTTATGTATTTACTCTTACTTATTTTGTGCTTTGCATCTCCTTTTGTGTCATGGCTCAATCTGCCTGCATCAGGCAGGAAGGGTCAGACTGAAGAAGCAATAATCCACACAGCTGTCTGCACAGGCAGATGTGGCAGGGGGAACATGCAGCAGGAAGGTGTGCATATCCAATTAAACCCATGGTTTTCATCAATTATTCTCTCCTGCAGCTCTGGGTAGTAAACTTAGAACCAGCAAACAAGTGGCAAACCTAGGGGAATAAAATTGTCACTGGCTGAATTCCCAGCGTGGTTTGAAGAAAAGGATGAAAACTAAAAACACTCAACAAAAGGAAAAGCATAACATTTCCTATAATATTAGACAATGAAATTTTGCATATCCAGTTCAGCTCTTCATCTAATGTAGATCAGTGACTACACTGACTTTAGCAGAACTGCAGTATTTTGTAGGTGTAGTTTACTGTGATGTACAACCTCCTAAATCAGGAGGTTGTGGTAGCTGAACTTTGTGGCAGTTTTTACTTTATTTCTTTATCATGAATTTTTTGTTTCTTTTTGCACAGTGTTTTGCTTTAAACAACCTTTTTTTTCTTACATTTAGAATCCATAGACTAAGATAATGTCATTAAGCAGAATACAGAGAGCTCCCACCACTCAGCTCCCTGCTCTCTGAAACAGCACACACAAGTCTGGCAGATATTCCCAGTGTCTTTGCATCTTTTTCATATACTCTCCATTCAAATAACAACAAAAATAAATTGCCGCACATATCCTAAATTATGCTGGGGTGGAAAAAGACCAGGAGGAGGGACAGGAAAAGTCAAATGGTTATAAAAAGTAATGAAAATGCAATCAGGGGGTTTTGAATTTCATAACTGAATAAGGCTCATAGCTATTCCTCTTCCTGGGAATCCTGGATATTGAACATCTAATTATCTTAAAGTGTACATATGGCAGTGTGGTATGCAATGCTCAATTTTCTGATTATCCCAAAATGGTTTCGTAAATTAAAAAAAAATTAAACTGATTGTTTTGCTTAATAACAAGGCTGGTACACAGATGAGTTCTTTAATGAACTACATTATTTCTTTGTTCAAGTTCAATTTCACTAAGTGTTTTTTAAAATAAGCCCCACAGTGAGACTGATTTGGATTGTGTACATATGTCCAGCAAACAAAAGGAATCCAAAAAACGTGTGTGAACTAAAAGATGGCAGAACAGGCTTTCTGTGCTTATTGTCTTTAATAATTTTGTTGTTCATCAGTCTCTCCCATTATTTTCAATATCTGACCATAAACATAAAACATGAAGACTTTCTGGCATTTCTTTTTGGTTAAAAAAAAATAAATAAATTAAAATTTCGGCTAATTCTTTCAGGTTTTGTGAAGTTCTTGCTGTTGTATTACTGTGCTGCAATAGTAGCAGCCAGTCAAATCTGAATTTTAGGATTTGCTAAAACATGTCCTACGTGTTCATACCTTACGGATATAACTGCAGTTCTTTGTTAATATATTTTCTTTCTTGCTTCTTCTTGATTTTGCTTACTGTAGCCTAGAAATCAGCTGTCCATGATAGGGAAGTAACTCCCAAAATTACCTCCTCTAACTTTGACTAGGTACAAGAAAATATGTAATTTTTATTTTTAACCAAGGGGAAAAATTGCTGAAATTGACTTGCGTCAAGCTAGTATGGAATGTTCACCTCCATCATTAAAAAAAAATCTTTGATCTAAGTGTATTCAGACAACTGAATTTAAAATAAGATTATAGACTGAGAAATTTAAAATAAGGAAATAGATATTCTGCTCTTTAAATAAGGAGGGCTATTTTAAAGGGAAAAAAAAGAGAGGGAAAGGGGAGTGCATTAATTTCTGGGGTTTTAAAAATATTTTCATTTTCCTGTCTTGTTAAAAAGGATTCATCAAACACTGTACAGATTTGACAATCCTTAAGTTAGATTTTTCTAATTAAAGAGATTGTTCAAGAAAAAAAATTGTTTGCTCCTCTGCTAGTGAGGCAATCCTGCTTCCTATTGAGCAGTGTGAGTTTTGCTTTAGGTTTTAATGAGCTTTGGGTCAGGGTCTCAGATTACAAATTCATTACAGCAAGGAATACCCCATGCCTTCTCTTTTCACCTATAAGGACTCATGATAGTAATTTCTTTATAAAATAGTTGTCTTACTGGAAAAAACCACTGCAGCACTGTTTGAACAAAAAAAGTCTTCACTGAAAATCATTAAATTTAGGATATTTCCCTCAGCATCATTGCTGCATCTGACAAGCACAGTATCTGCAGTAATACAGCTGCAGCTCTCAGGTAGTGATTACTTTCTTCATATAAAACTGTTTATGAGGAGAAAATATAAAAGAGACAGACTTCTGCTGTCTCATGAGATGATCTCAGGAGAAAAAAAAAATTTAAACACTAAAATAAAGCCACTCTAGATGACCTGGGCCACTTCACCTATGCCATGAGAAAATGAACTCACTTGTGAAGTTTAGATCCCCCGACACCATGTCCCCAGTAGGAATTTGCAAAAATTATTCCAGCCTCTGACAGAACGAGTGGAGCAGTCCAGAGTCATATGCTTTTGCTGCACCTCCCTAAATACTAACATGCAAAACATTGTTTGTTTAACAATATTTTGCTCTGCTTTCTGCTGTCTGTGTGTTCTAAGCTGGTATTATGGCCTGATAGTAATTTTTCCAAGTTATGATGAGTAAATGAGTAAAATGGTAATGGATTGTAAAGCCCCTTGTGCACAGGGTAGGCTATTCAAGCTCGGGTGGAGAAAGCTTATGCCCCTATTTGAGAGCTCAGCAGTATGCTTAGACAAAAAAAGGAAGACTTCGGGAGGAATGAATGAACCCAGCAAAGTTATGAAGAGGTGCTTTTTTCTACCTCTGCATACTTACTGAAAAAAAAAAAAAGGTATTTCTGATAGGAACCGTAGGCATAAAATATAAGATTGAGTTCATTGAAAGTCCACTGAGAATTTTGCTAAACAAGAGGCTCACACACGAAGCAGGCAGGAATCTTTATAATACAGCCTCAGAGCTCATGCTGCTAGGAGCTCACCGGCTCCGAGGAGTAAGGGAGTGCATGTAATGAGTGTAGACTGACCTTCTGAAGCAGGACCCCGCACAACTTTTTGCTAACATTTCTGTCTAAGAGGAAAAGTCACTTAGTGTGACTACTTACTGCTTAATGTTATGTAAAGAAGAGTCTGTTCCTAAAACAAAGCTTTTTCTCCATGGAAAGTAGTGTGACAGTGCAATAAATGGCTTCTTATTAAGAGGAGCTTAAAGAGCTTCAGTTTCTGAGGCCTGAACAAAATTTTCAAGACCAGAAATCCTTTGTAATTTTACCCTCATTTTCTTTATTCTGCAATCTCAGATGCCAGTTATGGACATGTAGAGAAGTACTTTATTCACACCGATTCTCAGAGTGCTATAATTCACAGTATGCACAGCCTGAGAAGTAGGCTCTGAAATGGAAGAAGGCTGCTGATGTCATGATGAAATAAGGAGGCTGGTGTAATTTCTCTTCTGCATAGAAAAGTAAGTTTCAGAGCCCGTAAGTGACAAAACTCCAGCTTCAATGATTTTTTCCCCTCAGAGAGTCACAGAAATGAAAGCAGAGCAGTCAGTCCCTGAAATTTAGATAGGTGGGCTACAGCACCAAAAGCAAGATAAGTGTCGTTATATGCAGTACTAGAATATTTTTCAGCAGTGCCCTGAGATGCTATAGAGCAGCAAATGTTCAAGCACCTTACTGCCAATTATTATCACAATTAGGAAAATCATCATAAAACCTACTTTCCAAAGTAAATTAGACTTATTTGACTGAGTAGCTCTTTCCAGTTTTCACCCTTTCTTTCCCATTACTCTGAAAGTTTCAATCTCACTGGTGAATTTCAATTACATTTGATAGAGAGGGGCAGACCTCAAACAAAACATTGCAAGTTTCTGGCAAATGAAGGAAAATATTCAGGTGAGTATTTGCAACACAAGGTTGACAGTGGTATCATGTGTTCACATATATTACCTAGCTGGAACTTATAAGGAGGGAAATGATGCTCTGCAAAATCTCAGCTTACTGTAGAAATAGGATTTTTTTTGTGTTTTGGGTTGGGCTGGATTGTGACTTTTTTCCCTCTAGTGAAGAAGTATCTTATTGGTAAAACTGATAGAATAAATTTTAGAATGGTTTTGTTTTCCTGGATGTCATGAACCAGATTATAATAATTACTGTCACTGATGCTCGTTGTTGCTTGCTAAAGATTGTCTCCCAGACTCACTCTTGCCCCTTCAAAAGCTGAAAGCTGTTATACACAGTTATTCTTCTCTTGGGCCTCTCTCTGTATGCAATTAACAATTAATTAGGTTCTTATGTGAAGACAGATGGAAATGTAAACACAATACTCCAATTAACAGAAGGGAGGTCTTTCAGAAAAAGTGCCAGGGAATTCATTCACTTCATCCATTTGGCTGCATTCAGAGCACAGTGTGCAATTTCCAGTTCAAAGGGCCTTTATTTTTTATCAGCTAGACCAATCTGAAAATCATCTATTGTTTTCTGATGCTATAAAGCCACACAGGCAGGTGTGGTCATGTTCTTGACATCTTAGAAATAGGAGAGAAAAATAGTTAGAGTGTATATGAACATTCCAGTTATAAATATCTAAATGACAGTAAGTAAAGTAGAAAGTTTAATCAATACTTAAGTATATCTAACAGGAAAGTAAGCAGAAACAACAGGAAACATAAGTAAATATTTCATTCACAAAAAAAAAAAGGAAGCTTCCTCTTAGACATAAGCTTTTACTTCATTAAATAATAAAGAATGAAAATATCAATATTTTCAAACACATGTATCTATATATATGATATATGTCTGACTGAAGCAAAGGTCAGCAAACATTTTAAAACCTCCTGTAAGACAGTACACTGTTTATGATTCTTCAGTTAATTCATCCATCATGCTTTATTTATGCCTATAATAGTTAATAACAACTATGACGGTTATGTAGCAATCAGTACTAAAAGCAAGCTGCTGGGAGACAACATCAGCAAGGGAATCAAACTAAGCAACCACTGAAAGACACTTCAAGAGATGCAACTTCCAGAAGGCAGGACAAATCATACTCCCTTATCTGAAATTTGGTCAGTGGCCAATTGAGTTTTAAACTGTGTGCATATACGTATACGTAGAATCATTGTAATTTCTTTAATTTGTACACAATTTTTTTTAATTTTAAGTCCCTTCAATATCCTCACTTACTTCCTTTCAGTCGTTAACCTCTCTTCCCTGCTGCCCCCTTCAAAATTCTTCTTTTTCTTGGTTGTGCCATTTCACTATTCCCCCACTTACCCAAATGCTGCAGTGCCCTACACCAGGGTGCTTGTCTGGTCCCTCCAGCAGCTCTCCAGGGAAGCAGCCAGCCTTGTCCTCATTACTCTGCAGCCAGTGAGGTGGGACCACTCTGCTGGATTCAGCACGGTGGCTTAGGTTTGCCCTTCCCATTTAGTCTGCAGTGACGAAGCAGAGGACTACTCGAGAGGAGTACCAAGACAGCACCAACTGCAACCTTTCCATACACTATTTCTTTTCCTATTTCTTGATCTTCCTTTTCGCTTTGTTGCACCTCTCTTTGCTCTCCCAGATGCCTTCCAAATAATTATTTGTCCATAATTATTTTTTATGTTTTGGTCACAGTTCTGCTACCTCCATACCCGAATTTGGTACTTCTGATACCATTACCTAGGTCACCCTGATCGTATATGGCCCTGTTGACATGATTTGGCACTGCTGCCCTGTAAGCTTTCATTCCCTGGAAAGTTCCCTCGCTTACTCCTCTGAAATTTGACAATCACACAATTCCCCTTAACCACCTGCAAAATCTAGCCATCTCATAGCACTCTGGGTAACTTTTGTCAGCTTCTGACTCTTTTCATCACAGCCAGCAATTTTTCATCTCATGTCCTGTGGCATCTCGTGTTCTGTTCAGTCATGTAGACCTCAGGTCAGCACCTATTCATTTTCTTGCAATCCTAACAGCATACATAACCCTAAAGACAGATGTCTACCAAGGCTTATCAGTACAGATACAAATCTATCATCACATCAAGGAAGAGAAACTAAAAGCATCCATCACTGAAGCCTGCACTTTGATGATCTGTTCATCTGACAGCACTGTGAACTGGCATGGTGTGCAGCAGAATATAACCGACATCAAAGTACTAGCCTTTTATTGCTCAGCAAAATGCAGAATCAAAAAGCTCCCTCAAGGCTTTTCAGAGCCTTTATACTTCCAGAGACTTTTTTTTTTTTTTAGCTTGAAGAAAAGTAGGCATTCCTAGCTATTTCTGTCAAAGAACATCTGTATGAATGTTCTCCCAGGTTACAGCACAGGGTTCACAAGTTTCTGTTCTGTACAAGCTCTGTGCTGAATTAATGTATAGGCCCATGTGTGGGGCTATAACATGCAGGAAGCCTGGATGACTTCTTAGTGGTTGATTCCAGACAGCATTAAGTAGCTCAAAGGTCTAGCACAAGGTAGATAAAAATAGTCTGCCATGGCTATATCAACTTAAATTATGTTATACCCCAACACACTTCCATTTTTCTCTTTAATCCTTCATCTTGTCCAAACTCAGTGCTAATAGCACTAAAGAACAATGTAACATCACCTTAACAAGCATTCAAGACAGTTAGGAAGTGCAAGATCCCTCCTCATACAGTCAAGAGTTAAAAGTTTGCAGGAAAGCTGAGACTTGCCAGCTCTAATTACTGCTACTAGGCATGCAGCCAGCTCCCTCACAGGAGGCTCTGCTACATACTCTATATAGAGCAACAAGGAGGAGGAATGGGAAAAACTTGATCTTACCCTGTGTCAGTTCCTCGGCTGGTACGAATCAACGTAAAGCCACTGACACATAAGGATCAAGCCACCAGCCTTCCCAAACCTCAAAAAAGGTTGTTTTCATGTTCAAGTACTCCCAAGCAGCATGGCTCATGGGGAGAAGCTTATCTGACTTGCATTAAGAAAATTATTGAGGAGAATATTTAACATCTGTTTTGAGAGAGCATTCAATACTATGATGAGACTTGGGCTCCTCTCAAGAGTTTTCTTCGGTGAGCACGAGGATATTAGTTGTTGGGAGTCTTTGATCCTGTGTTAAAGTTGGCAAGTTTTTGCTTTGTCATGGTTCCAGCTTAAAGACCTGAGACCTGAGTAGGTTGCAGAAGAAATCAAGATGCAGTTAACACCAACCCTTTTGCATCTGTTATCTCCACTTCACAGATGATAAGCCATTGCAGAAAGATCGTGAAATGTACTGAGACATCTGAGATCAATGAGTTGAAGAACTACCTTCACTAAACCTGGAATTTATTCTTAAGTAGAATTACATAATTTGTGCCTTCCTAAAGGCAAGGACTACTTCAGAAAAGCTGTTACCTGCTCTACAAGAAGAGAGAAGAACCCTTAGGATAGCTCCAGTGATTTATTTTACCTCTCATACTCTCCTATCTCTATTAGAACAGGGATCTGCTGATTTGTTGTACCCTCGATATGTCAAAGAAAGTGAATTTATGGTATAAGTGGCCTTATAAGTTCTAAATTATACAGCTTCTTTCTCTACTTGACTAATCAAAGAAGTGACCTCTTTTAGTCCAGCTCACAGCGAGTAATTCTACTCTCTCCTATTTGTCTAATTCACTAGCACCGATCTCGGAACTAGAACAGAAGCTATGTTGCTACTGCAGAAAAATCAACATATAAATTTAAAAGTGGTCCAGATTTTAGACCAGTCTGAAGTGGGAATATGCCAGCCAGAATCAAGAGTTTGAAATAGATTGGCTGTGTTGGGCTACAAATTAATAATTTTAGAAACTGTGTCATAAACTATTACTATTTTGAAAGAATGTGGCACATGCAGAGTTATATGGAGGGCAGATGCAAAATTTGTTTCCAGCTCCTATGAGGTGTTTCACTGAGAGCCCCTCTCCCCTCTGTTTGAGAGGCAATCCTGTCTGGGATGTGTGCCACGTGGCAAAGTAGAACACACCCATTTTTCACATTGACAGTTTCTCACCTTCTACAAGCAGCAAATTAATCATGAGGATTTAATTGGGTTTGGCCACATGACTATGAGGATAGTTCTGGCCCCAGCAATAAAGAAGTGGCAGACCAATTCATTAGATACACTGCTGGTATTTTAGTCACAATTTAAGTAAATGTTGAGCTCGGTATCTTCCTTTTCTTATTATCCCAACAGCCATTTCTGTCAGCAGTATCCAAGGATACCTATATTCACACGGAATTATGAGCTTCATTATTTCTTTCATTCACCATCACACAGTGGGAAACTTATATTAAGCATAATCTACACTGAATTCTGCCACTCAGAAGAACAACTGTACGCACATTAATAATGCGATTATGTATATATATATATGTGAGTATACTTAGCCACAATACTCCAGTCTAGTCTCCTAGAGTGTTTTATGAAGGGCAGGCATTGGCATAGTTAGTGCTTATGGGGCTTGTATGAGTTTTAGTGAACTTAGTGAATTTAGAAAAAGCATGTTTTGAGCAGAAAGGCTGAGAGGAACTGAAGCAGGTGAGTTCCAGTGAGGCGTCAGCACAGCACATCACCTGTTTACATCAAGCAATTACTGCTAATTGTATGCACCTGTAATGCTAAATGTATGCACCTGAGACCCAGGTGTCATATAAGCCTGAGGAAGGAGCAGCACAGTTCATTGTGCAAGAGCAGAGGACAGCACTGTGATATATTGACTAGCATCAAATTATTTCCCCCTGCTAGTGCCTCATTTCTCATGGTTGGGACTGAGACCCATGCTGTAAAGTGAGATCACAGCTATTTGTTGCTTTCTTGAACTGGAGGGGGCAGAATGTCTGTCTTGATTTGCAACACAAATGAAAAAAGCAAGTGAATTAAGGAATAAATTTACTGTAGGTCGAAAAGAACGAAAATTACTAATACAAACTTTTTAGTTCATGGCACATCTTCTCCCTACATATTTAACTACACGCTAGACCTGTTGCCAGGCCCACTGCATTTCTGCTTTTCAGCAGTGCATCCGGGGATGCTCCTCACTAGACCCCTGTCTATTTGCTCTGTATGTCACATCGAATCCAGGCACCTATGTGTGCTCTCCCAGAGGTGGTACCTGGTGCCTAGGGTCTCCAAGTGGAGCTGCTCCCAACCCCAAATCTCCTGCCCTTTCTTCCTTTCTCTTTTTCCTCTCTGTCCCTTGACAACTCTTTATTACTGATCTTCTGGAAAATATTCACTGCTGTCTCAGTCCCATTTCACAAGCTGTTCAGTGCAACCTGTGCCATGGTTAATGAATGCCCCAAGCAGGCAAGAGTCAAGGCATCGACAGTCCCTGAGGTCTACTGCCCTATCTAGCCCTTGAGTCATTTCTCTTTGTCTTCATCACCTGACCTATAAAGGATGGTCTTCTGTGAGTTCTGCAAACTGAACCAGAGTGCTAGCACTCATGCACTGGTACGTGTTAAACATCAAGTGGTGGACATCACTGGTGTCATCTTCTCAGCAGCCTCCTTCAGCGCCCACCAAATATGTAACTAGTGCTTCCAGATGTTCCTGAGCTTCCTATCCCCCCAGGGAAGTTGCCCAAGGGCAGCAGCTGCCGCACAGGCTCATCGTTCAGGAGAAAAGTCCACAAGGGCTTTCAAACACAAAAAAAGTCTCTCGAGAGACAAGGAGTAAGAGACTGTGAATCATAATCACACCTGTTCCACTGGAGTTTTTAGTTTTTCAAGAACATCCTAACTTTGCTGTTTTTCTTAATCTGTTATGTGTTTCAGTATTCTTTATTCAGGCTTGTTCCCCAAGAATACTTTAGAGTCAAATAGATGTCTTCTGGGTTTTCTGTATGCAACAGCTTCATTATAAAAACAGCAGAGAGACATTGAGGCTAATCATTTAGTAAGAAGCAACGCTGTGTGATATGCACTAGAGCATTGGAATCAGATACAGAAATTCTGAGGACTTTCAGTGTAAGCTAGACTTTTGCAAGTTCTTCCATGCACCTTTTTATTATGAGGGTGCTGATATTAGCTTATAGAATTTGAAAGCTGGAGAGAAAGGTTAGCAAGAGTTAAGTGGCATTATTCACTGGATTTATTTATTTTATCGCAGAGAATTCTGTACAAATATTTTACTTGAAGCATCTGTATCCAATTTGATGGGTAAGAAGCTAAAAAATGAAGAAAACCCAGAAAGTTCTACTACTATAACTGCATGCTATTAAACTGTGGTAAGCCAGAGAGCAGGTATTAGATAATTGAACTAAAAGATTACTTTATAGAAGAGAGATGCCTGATTTTTCCAGACTTGTGAAAATGGGAAACTCAGATACTGTGAGACCACCAAAGACAAATACATTAAATGTTTAAATGAGAAATATATTTAAAATATCTTTAACCCCCCACTACTTTATTTACATATATTACTTATATTATTTACCTATAAAACTCAGCCAAGAAAGTAACTAGGCAGCAGTGGGGAACTGCAATGCTGATATTCTCTTCATCTTTTACTTCAACTACAGAAGAACCTAAATATTCTCCCTTTTATATATCACTTTCAGTTAGATTTTTTTTCCCAGACTGAAAATGTCATAGGAATATTTCCCAGTAGTCATCCAATCCTGCTTAGTATTGGAGCACTTATATTGAATTCTCTTGTTTATGTTTTTATATACACTACATATTAGTATCAGAAAAATAACGTTAGCCGCAAGGGATCTAAGAAGCAACAAACTGCTGAACTTTCAATATCTGCCTTTAATTGCACATATGGTTTTTGATAATGATTCCTTATTTCTTCCTGGTTGGAAGAAAAAGGTTGAAAAAGTATTTTCTGGCAGAAAAACAAGCCTAAAAATTAGGACAGAAAGTAAAACCCACACAGAGGTAGACCACCAAAATAAAGTTGAACTTCATAGATAGCTGCTTATTTTAAACCAGACTTAATAACAATCACGAAGTAATTTGTGGATTCTAGTCAAACAGTGAAATATCTACTAGTCCTTTAAAATTTTTCATAGATATTTTGGTATTTATTTCATTTGAATATTTTTAGAAAAATACTTGTATTATTTTAAAACCATTTCTAAGGGCCTCATTTTTTATCTTAACTAAGTTTTCATTTTTTCCCTTCTTTGACTCTTCCTATGAATCTAGATGCTTCTTTTCTTCTTACTATCACAGAAATGTGAAACATCATTGGAAGAGCTCACTTAAGGCTACTTGAAAAAAATACATTTTTTAAACCTGGACAAATAAAAGTACTCAATGCACATATAATTTTTACTTGAATATGGACTCCAATTTTTCACTCTGCCCATTAATTCTATTTTAAAGGAGTTTGGAAAAGGATATTTTCTCTTTTTCTTGAGGAAATTACTGAGTACACACTGTGTATATACACATCTTGTTTTAGCACTTCTGCTTCAATTACAGTGTGATGTGTAACGATTTAGTGATTACTCATCTTGTTTTACTCAACTTTATCCTGTTACAAAAACACTACACTACCTTTTTTAAGGTACATATTATTCATGGGGACATTGTGAAATTTGAGTTCATGTAGACACTACTTTCTTTACATCTAAGTTATTTAAATGCATTTGAGTTTTACAGACCACATGAGAAGTGGTTGGAAAAGGCACACAGCCCTCTCAGAGATTCGCAGGCCTAAAGATGCAGGGTTTAGATATTTTTGCAAAAGAGGTTATAAGTTGGTCTTGTCAAGATCAGATATGCCTGCAGCTGGGATAATGCTGGTGTCACTATTCATTTTCTAAACAGAAAACTGAGAAAGATGATCAAAATCCTGGTGGTGTAGAAGGCAGTGGTAACCCCACTACTGGCTTCACAGGCAATCAGTACTTTGTCCAGAGATGCTGGCTGCCTATAAGACAGCCAGAAAAGAAACCATGCTAAAATGGTACCTTTCCCTAGATGGTATGCTGTCTTTCAGAAGTCAGAAGGACACTACAAAAATTTTTAAATTTCTAAGAAAATCTCATTGCTACAAAATTCTAAAGTTCTTCGAGCTATCACTGAAGGAGGGACCATCAAGGCTTCTTGCACTAGAATCATTCTTGTCTAACTAATGTTTTAGGAGGTTTAGAGAAAATTATATTGCTTTTTGGTTTTATTGATTTTACTGTGCCGCCAAAAATACACTGTTTAATGTTCAGGATGAGTCACATTTGCTTGGAATTTCAACATACAGTGGTCAGCAGGATGCATATGTCTTTGTGAACAACAATATGTTTTCAGAAACACTTGAATTTATTGTCATCCGATACATACATTAATTTCATTAATTAACCAGTTTTTATTGCCTTCACAAAATCTATTTATAAAAAGCTGAACTGGTTATCTAAGAGGTTTATCAGTTTAGGGTGTCAGATTCTTTCTTCTATCTGAATAAAATCGTACTCGCTTAGCTCTTGTAGCTTTACATCACGCTAAACAGACAGTATAGATGCTTGGAGAAAACCAACTTACAGGCTAATCTTTAATTAACCTCCTCCTGCAGCAGCCATGAACAACAAGTCAAGGCTAAAGTCTCTGTTGGTGTGTAAATCTGGCATCTAACAAAAATGTATTGATCTTTAAATTAGCAGAGAGGCAGCTTCTTAAATTCTGCTTTGTGTGTTAAGCTCTAAAATCTTTGATACAGGGAACAGCTAGTGGTTTTAGGACATCATCCGTGGAAGAAAGAAGGTCTGTCAAAAAGCAACTTACTTCAAGCTCCCTACTCTGTCTGGAGCTCACGATATCACTGAAATTGTAGCAGAAGCCTACGGCAAGAAATGCCTGACAGCATTTGAACAAACAGTTGTGATAATTGACTTACTCCCCTGGGTAGACTTCACTGATGCAGCTGTGATGTCCAGTGTAAGTGTTCTTGATATTGAAATCCCCTATCACAAAAATGGACAATAAATTACTACTTCTATCACTAGTGAGTGCAATAATATGTTTTATTGATGAGCAACATTGCAATTACAATTTTTTATAGAAGGTTAATCATGAGTAACATAAGCTATCACTTGACAGTCAACTGACAGGGTTGCAACTCTATGAATTTCATTTTTGAATTTTATTTAGAGAAAAAAGAAAAAGTGCTTCTCTAAAACTGCTCTCAGATTTTCTTCTTTTGGCAGCCAAAAAGAGTGACTGTTGCTTAAAAAAGTAAAAGTAAGAAGTTGAAAATAGTGGTTTAATGTTTTATTGAGAGTTGCTTCTATATATGAAGGAGTTTTGTTCTGTATCCTACAAAACCTACCAGAGTCCAAGCTAAAAAATACAACTTGTATTACATGTGTCATGAAATGTACGTAACTAGATCAAGAAGCAGTGAACATACTGATTTTAGGAAAGAACGGAAAAGTAAGGTTGTAGAGTGCAGACTGAGACAAGAAAATACAAAGAAGCTGGTCTCCAAGGAAATCTAGAGAAAGAATGAGAAGGAATGGAAATTAGAGATTAGTGAGAGGTGAGAGAGGTTTTCCAAAAATCAGACCAGGTTATCAGTGACAGGAGTTGAGGAAATGGAGAGGAATAAAATTGGTACAAAACCATGGTGTTATAGCATTTGTCTTTTTTTCTTCATTTCTTAAGGGAACAGCATTACCTCAGTCCCCTTCTGTTTTTATTGATGGCTGCTGTGTGACGTGTCTGACCAACAAAAGCTGAAAGCAGAGGGCTAAAAGGTAAAGGTCACTTGATGTTGGGCATGGTAACAGTAAGGTGGGAGGCAGGTTCACTGACAAGAGCCAGCTCTTCCATGCAGAGCACATAATTATTTCTCCTGTTGAGCCTTATGATAGCAATTTGAATAGCAGAACAGCATATTGCCCGCTGACCCTGAGGCACTGCATAAGCAGTGAAGTCACATTAGAGTGAAGCACCACAGAAACTAATGGGGAAACTAAACCTTCTGGGTAAATATGTATCTTGAGACAAGTCCTCCATGCCGTCTCACCTATCATGGAAGAAGGTTCCAGAGGAGATGGGCAAGGCTAAGGTTCTCACAAAATTTTGGGAAGACTACAGGAAGTGAATAACCACAACGTTACATAAAATCAAGGAGGACTGGAGGATGACCTTTGTTCTGGATAGAATAGACTAGACTAGACTAGACTAGACTAGAACCCCTTCAGCTGGGAGAGACCTACAATAATCATCTAGTCCAATTTCCTGACCAACTCAGGACTGACCAGGTTAAAGCCTGTTATTAAAGACATTGTCCAGCCATTGTAAACTCTGACAAGTCTGAAGTATTGACCACCTCTCTAGGAACTTCCAGTGTTTGACCACTCTCTCTGTAAAGAAATAGTTCCTAATGTCCAGTTTAAACCTCCCCTGGTGCAGTTTTGAACCACTCCCACATGTCCTGTCACTGGTTCCTAGAGAGAAGGGCTCAGCACTTCCCTCTCCACTTCTCCTTCCAGCCCTTTCACCAGCCACCCCTCTGAACACATTCAGGGCCTTTCATATCTTTCTTAGTTTGTGGGGCCAGCACTCCACACAGCTCCCAAGGTGGCACCAATGCCAAACACAGCAGGATCACCACCTCTTTTGACCATTTGTTTGATGTCCCCCCAGGATGCAGTTTGCCCTCTTGGCTGCCCAGCCACACTGCTGCCAACCAGCACCCCAGCTCCTGTTCTGCAGGGCTGATCGCCAGCCACTCCTCTCACAGTTCACACTCGTGTCCTTAGTCACTCTGCCACAAATGCAGAATAATGTGGCAGTGGCCCAGCCCACCTTAGGGTTGAGTGACATCCGGTGAGTGGATTTCCCCGCCTAGGATAGTGACCCTGAGGGAGAATCCAAGGGCAGTACAGAAGCCTAAGACCACATCCCACTGGGTGTTTCCCTTGGCAGCATCTCGTCCTCCCATTCTGGAAGTTTCTTTGGTATTTAGCTGATCGTTGGTTGGTAGCTTCATGTTTATTCAATAGTCTAATTGCTTATGTAAATATGTTCTGGAAAGTTCTGTGCAGTTGGGTTTGCAATTGGTTAGTTCAAATAAGTTCCTCCCTCAACCCCCTTCCATTGGATGTATGTCACCCCTTGTTGTTTCCCTATTGGTCTGTCTCTTTGTTCCTCCCCTTTAACACCCCCTATATAAAAGGGTCTGTAATGGATGCCTAGTGCCTTTTGGTTGTTCACCTTCCAGACTTACATTCCTTCTGTGCCCTTGAGGCAGAGAATAAAGCTGGGAACTGAGACTCCAAGAGGTCATTCTCTCGTTCTTTGCTCCTGCCGGTTGCAGACTGGAGCCTGCCCCAAGTGGGGAGCAGAGGGCAGACAGCTCCAGGAGGAGCTTACACTGTCCAGCTGAGCTTTGAGTTGCCTTGCTGCTGGGGCACCAAAGCTAGTTGCCTGCCAGGCGTCTGGGTGGCCGAGTGGTCAGTGCAACCAAATAAGGCACTTGGAGTTGGTTAATTTCACGCCATTAATTATTGTCCAATGCTTAGAACAGTCTACATCCTTCTGCAAGGCCTCTCAACTCCCAAGAGAGTCAACAGGTGCTCCCAGTTTGGTGTCCCTTGTTAATGCTGTGTTCAATTCCTTCATCTAGATTGTTGATAAATATAGCGAAGAGAACTGGTCCTGGAATTGAGCCCTGAGGAACAGTGCTGTTGGCTGGTCACCAGCTAGATGCAGTCCCATTCAGTACAATCCTTTGAGCACTGCCCTTCAGCTAATTCTTCACCCAGCATCATGAGCCTGTTCCTTCCACAGCTGAACAATTTTTTTCAGAAGGATGTTGTGCATCAAAAGCCTTACTAAAATCCAGAAAAACTACATCCTTGCCTTCATCCACTCAGTGGGTGACCTTATCATAGAAGATCAGATTTTAGTTAAATACGACTTTACTTTTGTGAACGTGAGTTGACTGTGTCTGATGATTGCATTGTTCTTTAAATGCATTTCGACAGTATGCAGTATAACTTTCTCCATAATTTTTCAGGAGCTGAGGTTAGACTCACAGGTCTGTAGTTCTTTAGGTCTTCCCTCATGCCTTTTTCGTGGATTGCAATAACTTTGGTAGCTCACAGTCAGCAGAGACCTCCTCAGACTCTCAAGACCTTTGGTAGATGATCAAGAAATATGATAGAATCCTAGAATCATTATGGCTGGAAAAGACGTCCAAGATCATTAAGTCCAACTCTGACCAATCGCCACCATGTCAACTAAACCAAAGCACTAAGTGCCACTCCCAGTCATCTTTTGAACACTGCAAGGGATGGTGACTCCACTACATCCACTGGCATCCTGTTCCAATGCCTGACTACCCTTTCAGTGAAGAAATTCTTCCTGCTGTCCAACCTGAACTTCCCCTGACACAGCTTGAAGTTATGTCCTTTCCCCCTGTCACTGGTTGCCTGGGAGAAGAGACCGACCCCCTCCTGGCTACAGCTTCATTTCAGGTAGTTGTAGAGAATATTTAGGTCTCCCTTGAGCCTCCTTTTCTCCGGGCTAAACAACCCCAGCTCCCTCAGCTGATCCTCACAGGATTTATTCTCTGGATCCTTCACCATCTCCATTGCCCTTCTCTGGACTTGCACATTCTTGTAGTGAAGGGCCCAGAACTGGGCATCGAACTAGAGATGTGACCTTACCAGTGCTGAGGACATTGTCCCATCATAATATCCACTAGTTCCTTCAGCACCCTGGAATAAAAATACTAGGGTTTTTTAATGGAACTTAGCTGAGCGTATCAGCCATTTGTATCTGCTGAAAGAATCAACTGGTTACTCTCAGCTGAGTGTACCAACGCAGCGTAGAGCTGTTTGTCTCTAAGTTTGCCAAAAGAATGTGAATGTCTTCCTATGAGCATATTACACAGACCAGTGATGAAAATCATGTTTCATGTGAGTCAGCTGTAGATCACAATCGTTACTCATTTCTAAGAGTACTTTGTACTTGTACCCTGATTTAAATCCATTGCTGTATGCCCCTGCTAAATTAATATGCCACCTAATACGTATGTTTAAGAGCCAGTCTAATTTTTGTCCCATTT
This sequence comes from Lycocorax pyrrhopterus obiensis, assembly GCA_014706295.1. NCBI lineage: Eukaryota > Metazoa > Chordata > Aves > Passeriformes > Paradisaeidae > Lycocorax > Lycocorax pyrrhopterus. The sequence continues at coordinate 46,753,472 of JACSVZ010000014.1, read as the reverse complement.
AACTGAATCATTTTCTATTGATCTCCTGGACATGTTGCAAGATCAAAGGCTACTCTCATAGAATGTACTAAATATGTATTTAGGAGACTGAAATTTCATTAGTAGTGTACAAATGTATTCTGAATATATTCATATGGGATCTTTATAAGTTCTCAGTAGAGTCCAATGGACTTTGAAGCATATATTTTTTCCTATTCTAGTTTCTCACAAATAATGCATTCTTTCAATTTAGAGGGGAACTGCCTCCCCCCAGCCATTTCTTATTGTTATCTCTAATTGCTGCCAAAAAGGTTCAGATTTTCTAGAGGTATTACAAAATGTTTTCATTTCAGGCTAAAAAAAAAAAAATGCGTCTTACAATTTTGTTCTGGCATTCAAGGGATATCATAATATTAACATTTTTGTATCTGTTAATTAGAATGGGTTAATAGAAATGTTAGCATTTCTGAGTCTTCTTGAAAAAATTAAAAAGTAATCTAATGAGAAAAAATTCACAGTAGTGTCTAATTTTGAACTTACTGCAATCTTGGGCAAGAAAAGAAGTCACTATAAAAGTATTTAAATGCTGTTTAATTCTACTGGTGTATCTCTGCAAGGATATCAAAATACATTAAATTAATGAAAGGTTACTTCTACAGAGGAATGGACAAATCAAACAGGTATTTCTAGTGGCAGAAGGCATCCTGCTCACCCATCTTCTTTGGGCCTTTTCCCGTTTTGCCTTTCTCCACATTCCCCCACGCAAGACGAGTCAGATATGTGGAAGCCCTTGGTTTTTGCCTGCTAATAGAGGTGGCATAATTCCCCTTTCCTTCATAGGTGAAAGACTGGAGCCTATCCATGTCGTTAGGATCAAGCAGAGTAATTAGACAACAGAAACAAGAAGTAAGATCTCTTTATTTAGGCAGGAGTGAAATGGTTTTCTGCACAGTTGACCTGGTTTGTTCTACACAACCTGCCAGAGGCTTAAGACACCTTCACTGTCACTTCTCCAACAAATGACTGTGGGAAGCTTGGCTGAGAAGGGGGAATGAAAACAGCAGAGTGCTGACTTTATTTCTGGGTACAGGAATATGGTGTGCTGACCCAGTCCGCAACACAACAAAAAGGACATTGCAAAATGAATAACATCCTGGGAAGTACTTCCAAAATTGATAGAACTTGACTGGTCTCCACAGATGTGAGAAAAACTTCACGATGAAGGCAACTGCTTTTAGTTTTCTCATCATGATATGGGGAGACTACAATGAAAACCCTCCCACTAGAGAAAAACTTGCACCTGTAGTGCAGCTCCAGGACCAAGATGAGCAGATATGCACAGAGATGACTCCTGGCTTGCTTCTCAGGCTGGTTGCTCTGAATCCCACAAACCTAGTTCCCTGGAAATGGTGGAGGAGGTAACGATGCCAGTTGGTTATACTGAATGACATATGCTATTTCTGCTTAAGCTGTCTGCTCAAGGGGTTTTAGAGCAGGCCATCTGCACAAAAAGAAAGGTTGTTCATGGTAAGCATATGTATCTAGCATGTGTCACTCCTGTACTTCCTAAACAACTGGCAGGACCAAGGTGACTGAGTGACGTCTGATAAAGGAAGAAAATAACAATTGCATGAATTTTGACGAGATTAAAGACCTAAGAAGAATAATTTACCTCACTAAAAACAAATGTAGTACTGTGCATTTCTATATTTTAAATTGAATGATGACTTAATAGTTTGGAACACAAAATTAGGTATTTTGCTTATAAACAGAAGTGTAGAGGGATAATATGAGTTTAAATGAATTATGGTTTGTATCCTGTAGCAGATTCATGCTGTGTGGAAGACATTGGGATTAAGGGCCTGAAACTGATGTCATAGCTCCCACTGTAAAAATAGAAATGTACGTCTATCTGAGTCAGGTGCAAATCCTCATCTTACAGGAATAGGTTATTGCCATCCCTCTAAATTTAATGTTGATGCTTGATAAATTAAGTGAGGAATAATCTCAGGACAATTTACATCAGGTGGACTTGAAAGCCATGTTCTGCCTGTCTATTGTTTGCTTTTTTATGTAGGTGTTGTTTCGCCTGTCTGCCTCTTCTAACAGTTTCTTCTTATTTTCCTTTCCCATGTCAGTTCCAGCGGCCATTGACCAAGCTTGAACAGGACTGCAAGCCTACTCATTTATCTCTGTCAAAACCCCACTACTTTTCCTGCATGCCACATAAAGCCATCTTAGAATCACAGACTCATGGAACAATCAAGATTGGAAAAGACCTCTGAGATCATCAGGTCCAACACTTCCAAGTCCACTAAGTTCCACACTTAATTTATTTTGAATGCTTCGAGGGATTGCAATTCCAGCCATTCCCAGGATATCCTTTTCCAGTGCCTGACCACCCTTTCAGTGAAGAAAATTTTTGTAATATCCAATCTAACACTCCCCTGATGCAACTTGAGTCCATGTCCTCTCCCCCTGTCACTGGTTGCCTGCGAGAAGAGACCAATCCTCACCTGATCACAGCCTCCTTTCAGGGACATGTAGAGAGTGATAAGACCACCCCTGAGTTCCCTTTTCTCCAGGCTAAACACCCTCAGCTGCTTCAGCTACTCTCCATATGACTAATTCTCTGGGCCCTTCAGCTCCTTTGCCCTTCTCTGGACTCACTCCAGCACCCCAATGTCTTTCTTGTCTTGAGGGGCCCAGAACTGGATACAGAACTGGAGGTTCTGTCTCAGCAGTGCTGAGTACAGGGGGACAATCCCTGCCCTGGTCCTGCTGCCCACTCTATTGCTGATACAGGCCAGGATGCCATTGGCCTTCTTGGCCACCTGGGCACACTGCTGCCTCGTGTTCAAGTGCTGTTGACCAGTATCCCCCTTTTCTGCTGGGCAGCTTTCCAGCCACTCTGCCCCAGCCCGAAGCACTGCATGGAGTTGTGACCCAAGGGCAGGACCTGGCACTTGTCCTTGTTGAACTTCATACCTTTGCCCTTGGCCCATTGATCCAGCCTGTCCAGATCCCTCTGCAGAGCCTTCCTGCCCTGCAGCAGATAAACATTCTCACAAAACTTGGTCCTCTGCAAATCGACTGAGGGTGCACTCAATCATCTCATCCAGACCGGTGATAAAGCTATTAAACAGAACTGGCCCCAAATGGAAGGGCATCTTGGTACATGATCTTATGTAGCTGTGAGCAGAAATGCAAATTCTCTTTATTTTAAAATTACCATTTCACACATAAACTCTGCTCTTCTTTCTTTTTTGACCTCTGTCTTTTCCACTGTACTCAATGCACTTCTTATTGTGGATATTGCTTTGTTTCTTTCCCCGACAGCTTATTTCCTTTCTCAGTCCAGGAACAGACATTTGAAAAAGTGGCAAACTGTGGAAATATTTTGTACTAAAGCTGAAAGGTTTTCTGCATTCACTGAGATTAGACTGTAGCAATTTTAAATACTAAATAATTGATTTTGGAGGTTACTAAAGGCAGAAGAAAGCAGCTTCTCAAATGTAGCATCTTCAAAAGAAATTACATTTACAAAGGTCATCAGTAATTCTGGTATCATTACCTCACATTGATCACCGTATTGCTGCTATACTACTATCAGAGTAAAAAGATAAAAAAAGATTACATTAAGTAACCCCAAAAGAGAAAAAGAAAAAAGTTTGGTTTTTTGAAACCCAAAAAATTGGTTTCAAACCACAATTACTAAAATTATGCATGGATTCATTGACACTACTTTAAAATTGTGGCAAATTTTTGAACTAGAAAACAATAAAAACTTTTTCGTTATTTAACTATTTATCTCATCATTTTGTGAAAATGAAAGATATTTAACCTGTAAAAATCTTTTTATTAATAATTCTTGAAATCTTATGAGTTTTACAAAGCTATTTAAAAATTCTATTCCAGAGTTATAAGAAACATTATTGTGCTTACAGTTATTACAGAAATGTTCAGACAGGGTTTTTTGTGTGTTTTTAACAAAAATCCTAAGTCTAAACAGCAAAACAGATCCATTCCCAAGAGTTAGTTCATGTTTCTTAAAAACTACAATTTTCACTTCTTTAATTACAAGAATAAGCTTCTTTTAAAAATCAGGTCTTTAGATAGTGGGGAACTGTATACATTTAAAATATGTATTTGTCGTTAATGTAGTTCAGGAGTGGTATGTACTTGTACAGGGAAGCTGAGTATGATCATATTAAATGAATATATTTTTCACTTGATTATTCTTCTGTGTTTGTCATATAAATTGGAAAGAGGAAAATAATTTTCTCTGTTGGAGCATAAAACAAATTAGACATAATGGCACATAAAAAGCAAACCATAATCACACTCTTGAAAACGAATGCATTTTACAGGATATGTCGCCATTAAGGCAGTCACAACATTTTAAACCTACTCAGTTCAACACACCTGCAATCTATTCACTTTTTGATGGCAGCATTTTTTGAAGCTGGCACTGATAATTAAATAAATTGTAGGTGGAAATCCTAAACTCATCTTGCATTGCAATGTGCCAGATTTTTCTTGCTTTGTCTTCAGTATTTCACTGAACATTTTTTTGTTCACTCTATAGTCTTTCGATGGCATTTCCTTTAGAGATTGGGAGCATTTTTAGTTTTTGCTCTGAACACAGTATTAGCAGATGAATTTAGGAATAGTCCATGGATGGGGTAGACATTATACTGTAGTTCAGCATGACCAAAGGGACCAGATGGCAAAGGTGAGAATGACCAATCTAAGATGCTATGGTTGAATGCCAAGGAAAACATTGCTTCATGTCATTCTTCCAGAAATACTCATTTTGTTAGATCAGTTCAACTGAAAAATACTGGAAAGCCTTTCCCTGACAATTTCTTACAGCCTTCCAGCTTCAGTTAAACAGTTTAAGGGCAAAAATCTTTTTCCTACCCCCCATTTTCATCCCAATACCAAGGAGCACACTTTCACATCACCTCTAGACATATCAGGATAGCTCGTAACCACCACAAAGGACTTCTCATTCAGCTGATGACAGTCCAGGAGCAAAGAAGAGATTTCCATTACTGATCATTCTGCAAAATCAAAGATAAAGCTTTGTTTCTGAAAGGCCATGGTCACCTTTATGTCCTGGAGCTCACAGATTCATTTGCACTTCTTAAGCCCGTGCCCAAGTGATTTGCAAAATAAGCAGTATTAGTAAATGTGCCTCCAAGAGTGAAAATCGAGCACCACTGGAGTCTTTCCACTTAACTCGAGATTCCACTTAGGAAGAGTCAGGCTGCACTCCAGCTGAAGAGGTAAAAAGTTTTAGAATAAAACTCATACATTTCAGAAACTCTGCAGAGCATGACTGTGCTGATGGTTTTGGTGTCTGAAAATCGTGGGGGTTTTTTTAGAGCTTTAACTAGTGTACACGACTTCAGTGGAATCTCTGTTTACCTCTGGGGACATTAGTCTCTACTCACAATACTCCCAGTGACAAACCCTCTAACAAAGGGTTCACCTAAATTCAGGAAGGATGAAGGAACACCACTAGATAGAAAGGTGGCTAGTCTCTAATGGGATATGTATGAAGTTAGAGTTGCACACTACAATGAAAAAGAATTTAAAAACTAAAATTAAAAAAAAATAAAGTAAAAGAGAAGAAAAAAAAGAAGAAAAAGTCACCATGGACCATAGATAACACATGATCTATGCATAGTAAAGAACAGGGAAATCAAAATTGAAGCCAAAATCCTTGTCAAATACTCTAGTCTGAGCACATTGGGAGTAGCATACCAGTAAAGAAGGGCTTCAAAATCCTTCTGATTTTATGCTTAACAGGTATTTTTCATGTTACTTAGTTTAAAGGTGACCACCTTCAGATAAAGAGATGTTAAAGAACCTCAGCTGGTGGAGCAGATGGCTCAGACTCTCTATATGGGATTTTGGTAATCTCCTTATCTGGTAAGAGATAAAGAGAAAATCCTTCAAGTCTGAATAAAGAGGAATTTCAGAAATATGAAGATAAAGTGCTTTCTATCTTTCTCTATCTCAACTCAGGGAAACATTATTTGATAAAGAAGGATGTTTTTTTCTGAAAAAGGAGATGGAACTGCCCTTTATTCATTTCCTCATAAGCTTACCATGAAATGTCAGGACAAAATCAGTCTTTCTCAGGAGGTAAAATTCACAGGTCATCTTGAGGAGAAGATTGAAAATTACGATGTAGAACTCACTGACAACTTTGACTCAAGCATCAGCAATGACTGACTGTGAAATTTTTACTTGTCTGATGTTACTGAATCATCAAAGGTTTTTTTAAAAAAAAATCATTTCTCTCGGTGATAGGTGCTCAGAGAATAAAATTTAAGACAAGTAATCTGTAGGCTACACATTGCCTATGGTTCTCCAGAGGTTTTCAGTGTGCTAGCCATTTTGAATAATCTACCATGAACATTTTCATTCTGACCTCTCTTGCAAAAACAGAGAGCAGAGAGAGATTACAAAAGGGCTAAACATCAGGGCTGGAACCATGTGTTGTACAACTGCCATTCTTTCCCATTGCACATGGCAGGCACCCACAGTGGTGTGTGCTTGAAACCCAACTCACAATGCCTGAAAGTTGGCTCAGCCAGCAGAACCTTGCTGTGACTCTGATGAGCATCCCCAGGCCACATGGATGGTCCAAAAAACTAGGCAGTCATCTCCTGCAGGGTGCCCTTGGGGCCTGCTTAGGTTCTAGTACTTGGCGCCATTCAAGCCAGTGGAAATTTGATCACAAATATCAGTGCAGTCAGAGTATCAGGCCTCAACTTTTAAGTTCTAGTGGTAGAAAAATGTCTTGGAAGCACAGCTGTTGCTCATTCTTGAAGACATTCTGTAAGCAAGTCTTTCTGAACAATTTGTCAGAAGGAACAAGACTCATAAACCTGGAAGTGAGTCAGTTATTGCAAAAAAAGAGAATATTTCCACTGATACATTTTCTCATTAAGAATTATTCATCTACTTTTGATAAATCAGCACTTACAATTTTCTACAGTCATTTGGCCACAATTTTTTGTTTTATTTCCTTTCCCTGTTTTGTACCTTGATCAGCCTAAAACTTCTTCAATAGTTGTGTTTGTTCAACTATTTCAATCAACCGTTGCAGGCAGTGTTCAGGCTACCACTTAATCTTCTGCAAAGATAGTTTAGCTATAGCCCAGTTTCCCCACTGCACTAAAATACAGCAGGGTCAAAGGGATGTTTTACAATGGGTTTTCTACTTAATTCTACTCTTTATTGAGTCTCCTTTTCAGCCTGACAAAGGAGATACTCAAATGTTCCAGCAGCGACCCCCATTCCTGAGCCCAAGCACATCTCACCTGCACCCTTGAACCAAACACATGAACCTAGGTTTGCCAGTCCAGCAGCCAAACACCAAAACAACTACTTTGCTTTCAGAAGTGACATTTTTAATGTGGTATTCAGTTAGAGATGTATTAACTTTGAAATCCTTATATAGCTTGAAATACCAAGTTTTCTTTACGGCTAAGCATGTTTCCTTTGCTATTAGCTTAGTTCTTTTATGATAAGTGTTGCAACAGCAACAGTTTTACTAGCGTTTTACTGGCATTTTACTAACATTTTACTAGCAAAATTTACTAGCATTTCTTGGAAAAAAATACTTCCAAAAACTCAAGAGAGAGATGGCCCTAAGCTCCCTGTAGGATCAGCAGAAGACAGTCACCTCCAGACCACACTTCAAAATCAGTCCTAAAATCTGGCTGAACTTGATTAGAAAAGCATTGTGAGACTTCTTTCCCAAACTGGGTAGTGAAAATTCAGGATAAAGCTGTGAAACAGGATTTGAAACACTGTGCTTATAACCCAGAAAGAAAGGCTAAAAAAAACCTACACAGCTGGCAACTGACAATGCTAGATAGAAGAAAGCAAGTTTAGACTTCAGAATATACTTGCCTCTAGACAAAGGAAGATAAACACAGCACAATTTCTTCATCATAAGGATACTAAAGAAGTTATTCCAACTCAAGTCTAGACAGTTTAGGAAAGTCAACACAGTAAAGTTTTGAGCTCTCTTTTATCAAAATCTATCATTATTACTGGCCTGAGCTCCAGTGAAACACCTTTCATTTCCAAAATTAAGAACATGAAGGTAACCATATGACCACATTTCTATGAACCCGACAGAGGACACAATTTAGGCTTCACACTTCATGTTAGCTGCAGAAATATAGGCAACACTTGATCCATTCCAAACATTTCCAGAACTAAGCCACATTTTAACAAATATCCAAATGCAGCATTTACAGTATTTACACTTTGTATAGTCTGCAAAACAATATTTTTTATCTTACACCTGAAGTACTAATGCCTTTGTGACCAAATCACAGTCTAACCATTCAAAATTGTGCCAGTTTATCACATGGTAGTACGCATCAACAGAGTCCCATGATTTCAGTATACTGATAAAATTTCTATTTGCAGACAAACATCAAAAAAATGACCAAAGCAGTCTCTAAGCCTGCAAGACATCTGAAAAAAAGTCTGTAATATTAACTCAGTTACTCTCTATGTCATATGGAGAAGAAAAGCACAGCTTTGCTGAAGAGGGATGACAAATCTTTCAGAAGTGGATGGTGCTCAGTCTTTGTACAGCACCAGGAGCCAGCCCACAGTGAGAACAGTCAGCCATTGGAACAATCTCTCGAGGGAAGTGGTGGATTTCTCAATCCTGTGAGCAAACACATGGTCCCAGAGAGCCCACATACAGAGTGTATGCATCTGCACACAACCTCAGAAAAGGGCAGACAAAACGACGTAACACAGGCTTATTTCTGAGCAGATCTCTGGCTTTAGATGCTACAGGTCAGATCAGAACTCCAAGATTCACTGAAAGAAAAAGAAACTGATTCAGCTTTATAATAAAATAAAAAAACAATAATATGTATAATAAAATAAAAATATAATAAAAGGCAGCTTCATTACTGTCATCAGTGGAGTTACATTTCTCACAGAATTTTATCACATCTCTTGCCAAAGAAGCACGCATTCACAGTTAGAGCTCTTTTTCCAGCACTTCAGCTTATAATTTCCCTCTGTCTTTTGCAAATATAGGTAAACAAGGGAGCTACTAGGGGCTGCTCACATAGAAATGCCTGGAGCAAAAATTCCTAGAATATTTATACTGTTTGCAAAAGACAGCTCAAATATTCAACCCCAAACCGAACTCATTTTACAGGTATCTCATCCTTTCAACCACTAGATTGAAAGGAGGTGGGTAGGAAAACACAACATTGGTTTCAGAAGTCCAAGTGCAATTTTCGTGATGTCTCCCTTCAGATATGCAGCTGCCCATACCTGCAGTCTGGCCCCGCACAGATTAACCTTCAGCCAAATTGCTTCAGTATTTCTGATATGACTCTGCTGCTACAAAGTACCCACAATCACAATAGTGTTGTTGGACAATGTTCATCTAACTCAGAAAACAGCCAGGCTCCCTTTCTGCACACTTACTGCTAGATTAGATGGAAAGATACACTCAGGATATGATACACTGCAATCTGACAGCTCTGTTTTTTCTTACAGCTGCAGCAAGAACACATACAACTCCACTTTATAATAGAAAATCAAATAGGGTCACAGTCATTTAAAACAATATAAGCCTAGTTTATCTGGGGTTTTTTTAACAGACCCTTAGGAGAAACTGATAAATTAACTTCTACAAAGTTATTTGCTAAGAAATAAACACCTGAAAATGGCAGGATATTCTTTATCTGAAGAGCTATGCACGATGGTAAAAACCTCATGCTATCTCAGGGAGGAAAAAAGATTCACTGGGATTTGTGGTCTTTTGTTTTATTCCATAATCGCCTCCAACACATAAGAAGTTCTTGGCTAAATTCTTTATATATATAAAAATTATATATGTATTATACCTATATGTAATTTTATATATATATATGTAATATAGCAACATAAGAACCCAAAACAGTTTTTGATTTTTGTTTGGGTTTTGTGTTTGGTGTTTTTTACCCTGTGCTACGGCAAATAATATTCAATTGATGTAAAAATCAAACACTCCTCTACAGACATCTAATTAAGCTCTTTCTAAAATCTACATAGTGCGGCAGCTCCCATATGGAGAAAAAATAGTCCCCAGTTGTGCCACTTTACTATAGTTACTGTATAATGACAGATTCCTTACATATCATAAGCATAAAAGTCTTTGTGCATCAGCTAAATTGTTTTATGCCCATGACATAATGTGAGTATAGCATTTTTCCATCTGTTCAGGACAGAAATGTACATTCACTGAGCGTTTTCACATTTATTTGTGTCTACACAACAACCTCCTTCAATTAAGTGCAATACTCAGAGGAACAGCAGAATGCAAAGGTAATAGATACTGAAACATTCAAAATGCAAAGGTAGCACATGCATCAGGTGATATCTACATTCAGGCTTACAAAGGAGATTTTTAAGTCTGAATTTTCCTTATACAATCTAAAGGATACCATAACTTTTGGTTTCGGTGTTGAAGTCAGAATTCAGCCAGCACTCACTGTTGAGATTTAGGAAGTTTTGTATTCAAAGGAACTTTTTTGCATAACATACTGATAGACTTTTAAATATACTAAAAAGAAAGATAAAAAATTCTTTAATGTTAAGAACAACATTTGAGATCAACTAGCTTATACATATCTTCAGAAACATCTAATAACCTTAAACCCTAAACAAACCTTGGAAACACAAAACTGGGGCATGATAAAATATGGAAATTTAAGGATATTTTGACTGTACATATCTTAACTCAAAAACTCAGAGACAGAGGCTTTCCCATACAAAAGAAGACAAATTAGTTCTTGAAAACACAGATCTGTAAATAAAGAATGAACAGAACAAAGAAAAAGTTGGGCGGTAACAACTAATGAGCCTTTCCTATTATATTAATTAATTTTTTTAAAATAAGTCTTAGATAACATGTTGCAGCAAAAATATTGTGCCATGGGACCTGGACATGGTGAATTCTCAGGGGAGGCCTGTCCCCTTCACCAGTGACTCGGTCCTGGTGTGCAGCTGAGAGCTCTGGAAGAAGATGTGCCAGTATTTGGCCCGCAATAGTGCAAGAACACAAGGAAAGCCGATTGCTGTTAAGTAATACATGTGATCTCTGTAACTGTTTTCTTTCATAACCTATGACAGCCTAGTAGGATAGGGTTTTCCCTTTCCTTGGTATGGCATGGCTATCAGGAGGAACATGACCTTCCTTTATGGTACTAGAACCAGTTGTACTTGGCCTTCCATATCTTAAACCAGAAAAAAAATCAAGAATTATGCAAGGTCTTCAGGTAATTCTTTGCCTAAGAGAGTAATAGGGAAAAACTGATGTGGGTGATACACAGGAACCTGTTGGATTCTGGGAATGTGGAGGAGATTGTATATGCCAGGATCCAGCCCCCCACACAGGCTGGAGCCTGGAGTGTACAAGGAGAATGTGAGGGAAATGGGCTGGTTCAGCTTGGATGAGAAAGGAGGAAGGGGAGATCTTATCAGTGTTTCTGAAATGCAGATGGCAGTTATGAAGAAGGTGGAGGTGCACGAAGGCAAAACAAAATGCACTAGACATAAATCAAAAGACAGTAAATTACATTAGATGTAAAGAAAAATATTTTTAGAGCAAGGATGGATCAGGAAGAAGAGGCAGGATATGAGGGAAAGAATGTATTAAATACTCTTCTCTGCTCTCTCAAAGCTTCAGTAGAGCACCAAGATGGACTTCTGCTCCTTGTTTTCCACAAAGAGTTTCTGATTCAGTGGTGGTGCTAGTGGTGAGTTTGAGTTGAAATGTTTTATTTATTTGTTTAGGGAATTCTACCATCTCTTGCTCTCATTATTTTCTAAGTTAAATGAATAAATTACATTCTCTTAAAGTGGTGTTGAGCTTTTTCCAGATTTTCTTAATCCATGCAGCTCTTGCACTTTGTGTCCTTTTGAGCAGAGCTTCTGTGATGCTTACTACCACAAGGAAGATTTCACTTTCAGTCAGCTCTTAACTCAGCAGTCTAAATGTTCCTTTTCACCAGTTTTGGTGTTCATCAGATCTCTTACTGAGGCATTTCAGCTCACTGACGTGGTACCAAATGATTATCCATCAAATTTTTTGGCTATTCACACGCATTAATGAGTAAGCTCACAGAGGGACCAGGCTCTGGCAGGTGAGCTCTTAGGTCTCCTTCAGCCATCTTTCATGCATACGTATTTTAAAAAAAGACAAGCTAGGTGAATTCTGGCCATAATTATTTGTGGTTTCATGCCTTCTGCCACCACCTACACATTTGCTGTTTCCACTCACAATTTGGTTGAACACAGACACTTTGGTTTGCTTCTTTTCACTGTCGTGCTGAGTCTGTTACAAGACCTTTAGTGTTCACTGTTGTTGAGCCTCAAGACAGTCAGGAAACAGGAACTGCTTGGAGTGAGATGGAGGCTGACAGCAGCAGAGCTTGGCAGTGCTTTTTGGGCCTGGATAAACATTTCTCACCTCCTGGTGATCCTTTCATGGCTTGGCAAAGCCACCAATGCAGCGTCATTATGTCAATCTTTTTGCACCCAGTTTCCCTATGTACAGATAAGCTGCTAGTGATAGAAGGACAGGAGCAAGATGAAGACTGGTGGTTAAACTTTTGAGTGGACAGGACATGCCTAATTTGACTCTGATGATGAAAGACTGACAGACTACACTCAAGGGTATGAGGCTTCCTTTATCCTGAAACCCACCTTTCAACACATATATATAGTCATTTTTTTTGGTAGAAAGCTCTATGTGAAATACAATGGTTCACTTTCTTAGGCTGACTTCAAAATTGAAAATTCATAATACCATCCTAGAATTTTGGGATCAAACCATATCTTGACAAAATAGGTTCTACCCAAGTAAGGGAATTTTAAGAATCCATTTTCCAACAGTAAGATACAACTAGTGGGATTTTCATCTTCCATTTCTTGTGACAAATTCAAGACGTTCAGGTTTCCCAGAGTATGACCAGTTTATTCTACATGTTTACATGTACACATGAGCATGGCTATTCCAAATTTATACTGTAGAGAACAACACCATGCAGGCATCCTAAGGTCAGCTTCCTATCAGCAAGCCCAGCATGGAAAGATTTCCACAGCAGTATGGAAATTTCATGGTTGGAATTGAAACGTAGAGAAAAGAGAGGGCACACATAGCAGAAGCAACTTAAGCTTGTGGTTTCATGGTTATTAATACAGCAATCAGCAATGGAACTTCAATCCAGGTCAGGTAAGAACAGAAGATTGCATTTTTGACAAATATGCTAGACGATGCAGTATGGATTTCTTCTGGATGCAGGAGGACAGATGAAAGCTATCTTGCAAAAAGCCTGAGGGAATACAACAAACTACATTTTTGTTGCTCTTGTTGCTTTTCTTCGGGTTCTGGGGCTTTGCTTGTTGCTTCAGAGGGGTTAAGGATGTTGAAGCAAAGACAAGGAGAGGAAATCAATCTGTATCAGTTTGTGCTGTATCGTCCTTTTGTATTGTGCATTTCATGTGATTTTGGCATCTGAAAGCTGGACTTGCTGAAAGATCAACCCATGACTTCAGAGCACAAACACCACGTGATGAAAAAGGGACTGTGCCTTCTGGTTATTAAAACATGCTCCGTAGGCCACTTCACAGACTCTCATGCAGAGGGAACTACAGCGTGAGCATCATAAAACTGCCTGGCTCTGTATCACTGGAATAGGCATTGGTTGTATCATGATTTAATTTTTAAAACATACTGTGTTGTTGCTGCCTCCTATGGCCTGATTCTGCAACCTGTGAGCAAGTGGCAAAGTCTCATCCACTGCAGGTGGAAATAACTCTGATTTCCTGATTCTTCATAGAAGTGATTTCTCCTGAAAACGTGATTTTAAAACTTTCTCACCAATAGACCTTTAAACTTCATTCCTACATTGCGCTGTAAATATTAGAAATGTGAAAAGATGTAACAGAAGCACCAAAACTTTCAGTGTGTCACAATCCTCTTGCAAAAATGGAATAAAATTCCTCACCAGGAAATAAAATTCCTCACCCAATCAAAACCCACACAAATATTAGTCAATGGGTATTGGCTAAGGAATATTAAGTTTGCCAGATACCAAGAGCTTACTGCAACTTCAAGAACTTGTCAATACTCTAAGAACAGGTACAAGAATAGTGTTCTTCACTGGCAGGAAGGCCTAGTAGCTTGAAATTAAGCATGGTTTTTTGGTGTGTGAGAAATTACAGTTAAAAAAAAAGTCTTACATGCAGCTGATTCAAACAAGTGGAAGCAGTAGGAAAAATGTTTTAAATTCATGTCTCCAAGGGCTGCACAGTCTCTAAACCACTAGCTGGGTCCCTTTGTTAAAGGGTGGGGAATGGGGGATGTGGACAGTGCTTGAAGAAGAAAAAGCAGTAGCAGATAACACAAACTTGGATGTCAATGCAAAAGGAAATAAAGAACAGAGAAAATTCTGTGCAGCTTAACATATAATATGCTTTGGAAAATTCTGTTGGGGACAAGCAGCAATATCCAGGGTCACAGTAAAAAAAGATATTGCTGTTTATCTGGATTTTAGCTTTGTACCTTAATTAAGGTTTTGGCTGGTCAAAGTTTCCTTTTCCTCTTATGATAGCTTTACATAAGTTTAATAGACTACCACAGCAATTTTGAAGTACGGACACTGCATGAAAGTGTCTCTTCCTCTTGTTAAGAAAACTTTTCTGAGTGTACCTGCCAGCCCTGCAGCCACTATGAATTTTTGTAGGAGCCTTGAGCATTCCGTTGAAAAAAGCTAAATTTCTTCCCCTAGACAGACTTCCCTCACCTGTGTGTATGAACATAGACTGAGACACCTTCAAACTGAAAAAAAAAAAAAAGTTTGATAGGATTGGGAATTACTTTCAGAAAGTATTTGGTCCTTGGTTGCATTACTTCATATAAAGTTCAGAAGAGTCACATATCATTACAGAGGTCTACCATTTAATGAAGAGAATAGCAGGGTATTTTTAAAGTGGGTGGTGAATCCTAGAGTGCCTACACATTATAATTTCATAAACTTCACATAAAATATTTAGATCCAGTCATTAACAGAGACAGACTATCAAACTAGAACAACTGTGCTATAACTATAAGGATACATGGAATTATCCAGGGATATAAGAATCACAAAACCGCTGGTAATCACCTTCTAGCCCTTCTTATAGTTTGTTTCATTTCATCTACCATTGCATTTCCAAGGTTCTGCTGAAACTCTAAGCAGACATATTTATATATTATGACCAATAAAAAATCAACAGAAATATGCTTTTGAAAGAGAAACACAAAAACTTGTATTTTTCTTGAGGCTCTATCAGGCTTCAATAAGCAGATAAAACCATTGTTTTGAACTAGGTTTTCCTATTTGAACCAAAGGCTGAAAAACACCCACAATAAAGGTACAATACATTGGTAGTTTATCATCCACAAATGCAGAAAGCTCAACTGGAAAGAGTGTGAACAAATGTCTTTAATAAATGGCTGCCTAAATTCAGTTCTCTAAGCATGTGCACAGTATCTAATTAACTGCTGTATTTTCAAAGTTGCTGAGCAACAATCAGGTGCTCTTAACTTCTGCATAAACCATTTAGACAAGCAATGAGAACTTAATAACTTAATCTTTTTGGTTTCTCAGAAAGTCTTGTTGGCTTTACATATGTCTCAAGTTTTTATAGAAACATTTGAAAATACAGCAATAAATACCATTAACTGGTGTGACTTGCTGTGGTATCTAAAACTTGCTTGTTGTTTTTGTACTGTGCAAGAGTGAGAAACAGATCAAACAGCAGCAGGAGGCTCAGCTGTATCTTGCTTGAGGCTCTTCCCTAATTTGCACCTGCTCACTGATGGGTTTTTTCAGTGTTTCACCTATTAATGTCCTCTAGATAGAGGCGAAGTTCGAGGATGGTGGTTTTTTTTTTTAATGTATACAGTAAAGAGGAATCCCACCTATTTAGATTTCTTTAATTCAGACCCACTCAGATGGCTTGCTGTTGTCACTGCAAGGAGATTTGTGATTAAAATATTCCCTCAAAAGAGTTTTTTTTTTCTTGCTTCTGGCCCAAATACTGAGTTTTGAAGAAAAAATCATATGCCTCACTGGTGACTTTTTTGTCTCAATGGGAGCAGAATGCCCACTCAGTAAGTACTCTCACATACAACAGATGTATATCTGTTTAGATAAATTTGTTGGGCTCAGGAGTTGACAATCCTCATTACCAGTTAGCAAGATTTACAAAGCAGAAAATGTAGCAGTACTGCTGTGTAAATTTGCAGCTAAATCTCTGGTGACAAGAACAGCCCTGGGAAGAACTATATTATGATTTAATACAGAAGATCATCATTCCTGGCTGGTTTGTTTTCTAATTATTATTCATATATACATTATGTGACATTATTTTAAAAGGATACATCTAAGGTCTAATACTCAAGAAATTTACACTTCACTATGCAGAAGGCAGATTCTTCATAATGCCTGACTACTGGCAAATACTGAGGGGAACACAGCACAGAGCACACACTGCGGAAGGAAAACAGCATCACAGCCTCTGGAGTATTTAGACTGGTAGAATGAGAAAGGAAAACTCCATCAGTTAATGGCTACTGTGACTTCCTTTATGAATGATTCATCTGCTTTTGTCCTTAATTTTATAAATTTCATCATGCATTCCCAGAAATCAATGCAAAGTAAGTACAAGAGATGTAAGTTCTTAAAGAACAAAGAAAACAAAACAAAAACAAAACAAACAAACAAAATTTTGAGAAGGTTGGGAGTGGAGAGGAAATTCAGCAGAAAAGTTCAAATAAATTTATTTCAAATTAACACACACACATTTTTTTTCTTGCTCTTGCATTTCCCATACACCTTCTCCTTCTCCTCACCCTTTCCCTTTTCCTTTTTCTTGCCCTTCTACTTTCCTTCTACCTCTCACTTTCCCCTTCCACTTTTCCCTTTTCCCCTTCCCTTTCCTCTTTTTTCCTTTTCCTTTTCCTTTTCCTTTTCTTTTCTTGAAATTACTTCCTACAGAATAAGTAAGATGTCAGTGAGCTCTCAGAAAAGTGCATTTCCAAATGTTTGAACTAAAAATGTAGACACAAATAAGAGAAAATGAAGGGAGAGGAAATGGAGAGACCAGCAGCAAATGAGTGACATCAGACATTAGAAAGAGAACAAGATTCATGTTGTCTTGCTTTGTCATGAGAGGAATTTGACCACTTAAATTCACTTTTGGCATCCCCACACGTTCATGAATTTCCCAGCAGGTCCTCTTTTCCCAGCTTTTGCTTTCTTCTCAGCGTTTTTTGCTCACTAGTGTTTAAACCAAGAGTGGAAAGCAACGCTGGTACATATTTAATGCCTGCCCACTTACGGAAAAGCTTAACATAATTTTCAAAATATGTCTATTAGCATCCATGGCCACTAGTAATCCACAGAGAAGACTACGGATTGTAAGAGACGGTCCAAAAATCCCTCATCTGCCTCACAATCATCAACTAGGACAGAGACTGAAAACCCTAAAAACCCCAAAAAGAAAAGAGGACTTTTGCACAGGAGTCCTGGCCTGGCTGAGGTGGGATGTTTGCCAAGTGTTGCCTGCAGGTACAGCCGCAGAGGACTGGTATGCATTCCTGGCACGGCACAGTGGCGCTGTTCTTGCTGCCTAGGCGGGAAGGACTGCACCGAAGCGAGAAGGAATGACCTGTCCTGTACGCCCGCTCCCATATCCCAAAACAATGGGCCTCACAACAATAGTTGTAGATTTCCTCACCTCCTGGCCAGTTGACCCCCTCTTTCGAAAAGGGTTATAAAGGGACTTTCTGACTTAACCCGATGAGATCTCCCCACAGACGCCGGCGAGTCTATTGGCAGAGGACCATGAGGACTTCGTCGCATCCATTCCTGCCACCCCCCCACCCTTTGATTCTTTATATCTCTTTCTCTCTCTTGTCTATCGCATAATCGTGTTGTTGGCACTCAATAAAAGTGCTCTTTGATTAAAACTGAAATCCCCGTTGTGTCTTTTGCACTCTGAGATCGGTAAACGAACCGTCACGACTCCCGCTTGTATTAGCGGATCGTGACAGGGATATACATCATCTTCTCAAGGTTTCAGTCTATATCACAATTCTTAGCAAAAAAAAATCGTGCTTGTAGGTCAGCCTCCCATAACTTTTTCAACTCCTTCTATCTAGATTTGTCAATTAAGTTTTAAGATGACATTTAGGAATAGTCATTTGGAGTAGCACATCTGCCATATAGATATTCACAGGATGTTTGTACTTTTGCAGAAGAGAAAATTTCAATTAGGTGGATTTGGATTTGCAGGAATAGCTGTGGCTTACAGACGTATCTTATGACATGTACAGGGTCCTTGTCCCCATATGCACCAGCAGTTGAAAAAGCTGTGTAAATAGCAGTTAACTAGCAATTAAAAATTACAGAAGTTCGGTGTATTTTTCAATTATTTGATGAGTTCCCAAATCTCAGATATGGTAAAACAAGCAGTCATTCAGCGCAGCTGTGCAAGCTGAAGCTGGTTATTAGCATCCAAATGGCTATGACAGATCCATTTTACTTCTGAAATTCTTTTATTTAGCACTACTCCAATGAGTAGATATTTTATTGGTTTATTTATTTATAACTACATAAATAATTTAACAAATAATCATAAGTCTCCATTTTCCTTTTTAAACCTCAAATACAATAAGTTCTATGGCTAATGCACAATTCTTAGATAATTCATCTATCAGAGAGAATATAATTACTATTCCTAGTATTATTCCTATTATTTAATCAGTTTCTAAACATTTTCTCCAAAAAAGAGGAGAGTGAATGAAAATTCAAATTAATATAATGCCATAGATCACAGCAAAATTATATTGATATAGAGGGAAACGTATTTTTACATCCCTGGTTAAAATTGGCTTCTTACTGTTTGCTTAGAAAAAGAGTAAGGATTACACGATAGGAAAACTAAGGACATTTAACATTCATTAATTTTTTTTCTGTATGTTATGAATCAGGCTATAAAGGATATTACAAAAAGGTCAAAACAAAAAGGAACAGAAATGTAACATGCCATTCTAAATGTCTCTAGATGCCTAGGCAACCTATTTACAAGATTACTGTGTTTGCAACAAGTTTTTTTGAGTTACCATCACAAAACATTTTCATTTACCATCACAAAACACTTCATTTCAAATCTAGTTTCAGATGATTAGAGCTCTGCAATAAAACATTTACTTCAAGAATCTTCCCAGCATTGCCTTTCCCTAGAAAAAAAATCCTGTAACATACATACGTGCTTTAAGTCTGAGTCTAGTTTTCTTGTCCTTTGAAGGAGGACTGAAGTAAATTAAGTAAATGCCAAATACATTCATGTCATTATTATTAGTGGAGAAATGGGACCATTCATTAAAATGTCAAGCAAAGAGATAGTGAAATGTGAAATTCAGTTTTCAGTCTGCCCCACTGGTATAAACAATCCAAACAAGCAAGACCACCAGAAGACCAGGCAGCCTGGCTTGCTCGGGGCACATCCCTGTAGCTGTGGTGCTGGAGCTGGAGACAGCAAGGCAGTGGGTACAAGTCTCACTATCCCCACTAGCCTCACACCCTGTATCATTCACTTTTTTCAAGAAGAAGCAAGTGCTTTTCAAGCACCCCTTGCTCAGGCCCATTCCAAAAATTCAGGACACAGAAAACATTTGTGCTGCTTGAGAAGAAATGTGTACTCTGGCAATTGCTGATTATGAAGGGGGGTTTCCAAAATCAAAAAACTAATAACGGTGGGGGGGGGGGAGATGGACAACAAGTGACCTGAAATGCAAGTTGGACCAGATGCAAGAGTGGAAACACTGTATTAGCCCTGTCCCACACAGATGAGCAGCATACACCATAGGAGCTCTCATTGCGATAGCCTGTGGAAAAAGTCACTCACTTAATGGAAAGCTCTGAATCTATAAGACAAATGCAAGATTTCAAACACAACTCTTAAACCTTACCCATTCTATGCAGCTTTGTGTCCAAAGTACGTACAAAGAGAAGTTTAAAAATCACCTCTGGCATTGCAATGGCAGACCCCTCAAGCTTCTTGAGACAAGTAAGTCTTGTGCTAACACCCAGTATGTTATCAAAAGGCATAATATGTGGCCAACAGTGGCTAGGAATCACTAACTGAAGAACTTAAAAAACTGTTAATTTGTGTTTTATACCCAAAGGTAGAGCTGAAAGGACACTTTTCTCTCATTAAAGAAAAAAAATTATCACGGAATTTAACAAATAACAAAATACGTGGTTGTATCAACCACAGTTGAACTATCTTCCCAATCCGGTCATCTGTCAAAAGCAAAACACCAGGAAAACACTGATCAGCTAAAATGAAGTAAAAACATTTTTAAAAAAATCTTAATTAAGAACAAGGACAAGTAGCAACACAAAATTCACAAAAGTAAAAAGGTTACACAGGGATTTTTCCTTTTAGTAGAAGAGCAGCTCCAAGATACCATTGTAGCAGGGAAATGTAAACATTTGTGGAACTGAAGAAAAACAAAGAATATTCAGAACCAGTATGACTCAAACCACTGCAGGCACAGCTGGACACCAGCAGACTCAGAACAAGAATCAGATAACCCAAGAGACCTTGGGAAGCAAAAGCTGTGACAGGACAAATCCCCATACTGAGACCCAGCAAGTAGCACCAGACTAAACAGAAGACACATATGAGCAAGCACTGAATTCAAGGAGTGACTGGAAGACGAGATAAATGGATCTACATTGGAAACATAAATTGAAGCAAGCAGTGCTGTGATAAGAAAGCACCATATTTGGGAAAAGTGAAACTCCATGTGCAAATTTCAAAGGAAGAAATGGACCAGTCAAAAGCAGTGAGGGAAAAATGCTTATAAATGCTTGCAACCAAAAAGCCTCAATTACCTCACCCTGTCAATAAAGCAGATAAGGCACAGTATTCTTGAGAAGCCTTCAACAAATGCCACTCCACATCAGACTCTGAGAAAATAAGGAACAGACTGTAGTGAACTTAATGATAACATGAATCCAGGAAAAAAATCAGAAGCACAGACTGCAAATGAACTGCTGAAAACAGAAAAGCAACAGAGAGAAAGGCACCAACAGCAGATGTAGCAAAAAGCATTTTCTGTACTTCACTCATGCTGAAAAAGCTGTTCCGAGAAGGGAAGAGAAATCCCTCCAAATGGTACCAGCTTTGAATCATTATAAGAATATTCCAACAAGAACTTTGCAATTACTGCAGCAACTGCAAAGGTGGCTCCATCTTATAAAGTATTCTGTAAAGCAAAACTGCAAGGAAAAGCAGAAAAGGTAGCTGCAAAGCTGAGAGAGTGTGCAGAGATCACAGGTAGTCCAGTTATTCACCCCAAAGGGTACAGCAGAACTGTGGAAGACAGCTGCCCCTTCACATCCTCGAGGATAATGACCTCAAAACAGCATTTCACAGCCTTCCCCAAATCTCCTTTTCGGAATATCAAATATCATAAAACCAGAAAATTCCCAAAGTTAAATATTTTCATTATCATATGAATCAAATACATTTCATAAACACAAGAAACTGAAAACAGTTGCAGGAAATTTGAAATTTTAAATTTGCACAACATAACAAAGGCATGTGAGGAGAATCATCTCTTGGACTTCTCTCTGAAAGTTTTTCACCTGACTTAAATGCCTTTGTTTCCATCCTAGAGAGTGAACATGCTAAATCAGCTGCAAAAATTTCTCTTAGGCAGCTCAGAAATAGTGACAAGAAGGGTATAACGAGACTCTGCTCCCGGGTTTCCTAAGTCATTTGATTTTGATAGTCTAGTTTGCATCCAGTTTGTCATGACAGACATTCTCAGCCTGCCAACTGAGCTGGAGTTTTTTAGTGTGTGGTTACCTGTTTTATCACCAAAGGAAAAGAAAAAGAAAACATAAAAAATAGCCAAAGGTTGGGTATTTCATGTATCAAACTTCATGGCAAAACTCTGAATATTCAGCAGTTAAATGACTCTGATTCTTACAATGTCTATCAGAGGCTCCTAGTGTTAGGGTAGACCTTAAAGATGAGTATAGATCACAGCACAGAGAAAACTACTATGTGTACAATTTCACTATATCCAGATAAATCTCATAGTGCACTTCTGCATTTTTGTAAAATAGAGAAAGATACAAAAAGAATGGTTATATTATTTAGCTGAAAGCTTTTGCTGACATTTGAGCCAGAATTAAATCACTGAAAATTTCCCTCCAGTCTCCAAACATGTTATATTACCCTTTAATCATATTCATTATTAAGGGAAAGTGGAAAATAAAAATTGATGTAAAATAACCTGATCCCATCTTTTCACAAACATGAGTGCCTGTTTTGGGTTTGCCGAACTAATACTGTAGAAGGATCTTCTCTTCCTTTTCTAAGTATAATAACCACAGCTATAATTTCTCTCTGAGCTAGGAACTCTCATCGAAACGTGAAAAGGTACTCACAATGAGTACTGCAGTGGCTTGGAACAGAAAAAAACACCAGTGAATCCTTTACAGGCAAAGAAGCATTAATGTGGGCAAGCTCTAAGTCAGGAAACGAAGCGAAGAAATATAAAATCATTGGTCCTCAGGCAGCTGAAGAAGTTACAATACACAAAGGATCCACATCCAGCTCCTTCAAGCATAAGACTAGCAGTCTGGCTTCTAACTCACACAGTCTTCTCCCTTCTTTTAGGCATCTGACAGAAAACTGCCGGTCATTTTTAGTTGATTTGCTGTTCTGCTCAAGCCTGACATCTGCATCAAAAACTTAAGTAAGGCCAACTCAATTCACAGAGAACACATAAATGGCCAGCAGCTGCCAGAGGTTCCCAGCCAGTACCAAAGACAGGTAGATTTGAAGCAATGTAGGACAATGGGAAGTCTCTATATTGTGTTAGGAGTTTCCTAATCAGCTGTTACTTTCACCAAAGTGCCATGCTCTGCAGTATCACTGCACTTTACCTACCTGCATTTTTCCTCCATGCAAGCATACCTGGAAGCATCTTTTTTCCAGTATTCAAAAGCACTATAACACTTTGAGAGGCCATGTATAAGAACATTTGTAATTAACATTATATTTAGTGCACACTACTATCTCTAAATAGGTGCAGCAAATTCTAGGTGGATTAAAGATCAGGATAACTTTTCCTTCACTCTGTATTCACTTGGTGCAGTAGGTATTCCGTTTAAATTACTCTTTCTTGTGTTTTGAATTTGAGTCTGACAGGAATGTGAGCTTTTGCTTATGTGTGTGCATGAATTATGTTTATGATAAGTGTTTCCTTTCCTCACAAAATTGGAAAGCTGAATTAATATTCATTAGAAGGTAATAGGAACAAATAGCACAAAATATTTTAGAATGCTAATTTAATGCATAGCTCCATTTATGGTGCAAGTTTTTGTCCCTGATTGGTCCTTTGTTTTCAAGTTCCAAATTCTTTGAAATAGGAAAATAAAGTTCCACAAAAGTAGTAATTTTCTCTTGCCTATTGCAAGACCTTGATTTGTATGTGCCATCCTGTCAACATGGAGCCTGTTGAAAGAAATACAACACAGCAGACCTTGATGGAAGCTCAGAAAGGACTTTGTCATTATCTGCCAAGGTAAAACAAGCAAATGTACCATAATCTCTGACTATCATTTTTATTATTATTAAATTGTGATTAATACCCCATCTTTTTGAAGACAATGAATTTTCATAAGACTTTCTATGCTCTATAAACTAAGATTCATCAGGGAATCCCTAGCTAATGGAAAGATGAAAAAAAGGGGCAAAATAGATCTATTTTATAGTAGCAGACATTCACACATTCACACCAATTTCATGATCTGTTTTTATTTTCCTGAAAAAAACACTTGACAAGCATCATAATACAAAGAAAATAAAAGTGATATCAGCCCAAGGCTTTTATTTTGAGGGAATAAAATCCCACACCTAAATTTTACAAAACAGGTGCTATTTATAGCCTTTTTTTCCTTTATTATTTTATAAGAAACTGATGCTTGGATTCTAATTTTTAGTGCAGAGCTGAAACAGGCAGCCTTGCACACGGATCAGAAACAAGACAGCTTTGACTGGGCATAGCCATCAGTGTGATTTTGGTGCAATATCAAGAAGAAACGAGCTATGAATGCCATCTGCTGGAGAAGGGCTTGCCAGGCCAAGAGTTGATGATGCCTCACAACAGCTTTGGGCTGGGTAACAAATACCTGAGACTGGATATCATTGCAATTTTTTCCATCAGCTCTGTTAGCAGAAGCAACAGTCAATGCTTATTTTGAGGGAACAGGTCCACTCCCCTTCTTTTTCAGCTCTTTTCTTTGAATTCAGTATTATGCAATGAAAGTTCAACATCTCTGCTTCTGTGCAAAGGGAATGGACTGGGTGAGTAATAAGAAGGGAAAAGAAAATGTAACAAAATGTATTCTTTTGATTGTGGTTGGGATATGAAGATATGAACAACTCCTCTTTTCATCACAGCATGTCTCTGTTGACATCATAGGTCTGTCATCACACCTAGGTGAGAACTCTGAGGAGAACAAGTCTCTCTGGACCGACTGTATTACAGCTGGTCCAGGATGTGATGAGTTCAGTATTCTGTAAAAGCCACTTTAGAACTTGCTGCTTTCTTTAGGACTGAAATGAAAGACACCATGATGAAAATTCCCAGAAGTTATGAATTCGTTTGACCTAGTCAGCCAGAGTCCTTTTAAATCAGTAGAGAAATCAGGCTTTTGCAGAGAAAGGTAAATTCAAACATCTGTCATAACATGGGACAAACAGCCCTGTAGGTTATTGACTAAAGACAGTAAATGTATGCTATGTAAGTCGCTCAACTGATTTCAGCTATCCAGTTAGTACTTTAAAACAAAATCTACTCTACCAATCATTCTCCCATTGAAATCAGCATTAATTTTAGGGAGCTGACTGGAAGTCACATAGTACTGTTTGACTACTGTAAAATGTATTATTAAGTATTCTTTCTGGATAAATGACTTTTTTAATTTTAGCTTTATAAAGACTGTTTGCTGCTTCAAAGGATGAGGACAATGGTCTCAGCAGCCGGTGCTCCATAGATAGTTATGGTCATCACAGCTAATGTGGGAATTTGAGGTCCCTGCTTACCCTTACTGCCTTGGTCATAGAACAGTAGATTTGGACATGGATCCATTCTGTAGAAGTAAATTCATATTCATTCAGTGACAGGAAAGAGACAGAATCCAGGCACTTTGCTGAATTAAGAAAGATTCAGGCTTACATCTCATCTCTGAACTTGGCAGACCTGGGCCTTAGTACTTCTGACACTTACAACCCCGAGCAGCAACCTCTTCCTGCTCTTCTGCACTTCATATCTCCCGACCCAAATACCCTGAGCTCCCCTCACCCTAAATCCAGTCTGGATCATACAAGTCTTTCCAACTAACTAATATGATTCAGCAAAAAGTCATTGAAACATTTCTCTTTCCCTTCACGTAACTATGGACAAAATGCTGACTAGCCTGAAGTAGCTAAGCTTCGGTGATTTCAGCACTGATCCTATACAGGGATTTCAAAACAGGAACATGAAGCACTCTCTAGATCTGAGCACGCAATGAGAGATGAGAAGAAGGGGTGATCAGTACATTTCAGCTATTTTCTGAAGAGCAGCAGAGTCTGAATCTCCTCCTGATTTGCTGTGGTGATTGCTTCCCCAGCAGGAGGTCTCAAGAGCTGTATAAGATACCATGAAGCCCCCAGACAGAAGTGAACGTCAGCCTCCCTTGAATTAAAAGTGGAAAAAGAGTGGGTTATAACAGCCCTACCAATAATGAAAAAAAAAAAATGAAAACAAATCTCCAAAGGATCAAGAAGATAGATGAAAAATGAGAGGAAAGGTGAGATTATCTGTCTTGGGGATATGAAGCAGTATATTAATCTTAGCTAAGGTAAGTCAGCACAGACAACTTGTTCAGCCTACAAATTAGCCTCAGGTTTGGTCTGATGATTGATGCAGCTCTGCTGCTATCCCAATCAACTGTCCAACATCTGCCTCTCATCTCCCATTTAGGTTAGTTTCAGCTTTCTGGTACAGATACTGTTATGCAGCAAGACTGTCCTAAAATGAATCCATCCAAGGATAAAAGGAGCTTATTGAAGGTTTTTTCAGACAAACGGATTCACTGAAAGAAACCAGTTCCATTTCTTTACATATTTAAGAGAGCTACAAACAGAGAAGCTGCCTAAGGCTGATAGCAGATCAGAGCAAGGTCAGGCAGGGGTAGAAGTATTTCACTGATTGTAAGAAGACACACCAAGCTCCGAATTTTACAGCATGTGTATTTTAGCTAAGAAAAAGTATGAAGCAAGAGTTACAATTCCAGTACTTGAAGGCAGAGTTTACTGCCTTCCGGACAACCATTTGGGTTAAAGGGCAAAGATGTTATTTGCTTCTGCTGTGATGAAAAAAGTTTCACATATGATTTAGTAATTGCACAGAAATACAAAGAAAACCTGTAGAATATGTATTGTGGTAGAAGCAAAGATCTCTGTGAGGTCTCATGTCATGTAACAACTACCTCATTTTATTATCAAAAATTGCATTAAGAATTTAAAAAATTATAGGAGATCAAGTGCAACGTAATAATATCATTCACTTAGAGCAGTTCTTGTTACAAGAGTCCAGACTTTTATTACCTCTACAGCTGAGTGAAAAACAGACACATTGTTGAAGGATAACTTCCTAACTTTTACAAAGCTTTGTGATAACAAATGTGATGAGATCCTTTTTGTCTTTTTACTGTGCATATGATCAAGTGGTTAGCATTCTCCACCAGCCACTGCTTCTTAGCTGATCTATAGTTAGTAAATGAAGTCATGAAGTGTCTAATTAACTACCATGACACTTTGAATCAATATATATGTATGTGCAGACATATTCATGCTTCAGTTTTTATGCCAGCTGCTTATTTTGCTATTGGCTGTTTAATGATTGTGACTCTCATCTTAGATCATTTAACTCCATCCCCTATAAAAGACATGTATAAACTTAAAAGTATAAATTTTTCTTTTTCTATCACTACCTCAACTTAGTCCTTTCCCAGGGAGATACTTCTGTCAGCATGTCATGAACTTTCATCAGAGGATTGACACAAAGTTTGGCTGTAAAATTTTGCAATGAGATGTGGCTGAGTTATTCTGCTCTAGCCACTGCTGTTTGGAGTTTTTAGATACGTTGGTTTCTCACAGGCTATAAGTCTGAGCTTACATATGCTTACCTGAGAATGCTGCTTCTGATGATGCAGTTTATTTTTTTTTTGGCCAGTGGTGCTTTTTTCCTAACTGCATGCAAGTCAATAAAGTGCCTAAAAGTAAGGCAAAAGCATGCATTCAAATCAACATGAGCATTTACTTATTCATTTCAGTGTAAGTAGTATTAAAAGAAGATTCTTCATGCAGCAAGTTAGGGATCCTAACACCATAATCCAAAGGGTATCTAGTAGAAGGGAAATTATGGACAAGCCAGCCTATATTAAATACAGCTGAACTTCTTGTTCAAGTAATTCTCACGATCCTCTCTTCCCTGTCATTGTAGCATCTTTTGTTCTCTTTGTAAGTCTCTTACAAATCATAAGTCTTTAAGAGTATATTAGAGACTTTAAAAGATTATAAATGTTTTTAAAGTATCTGAAATTAATCCTTGTTTGTAAAATAAAAAATGTCCTTAAAAGCAGAAGAAAAAAAAAACCTGACTGAAGCATTTAACACAGATAATAACACAATTTTTTATTTGTGGAATAATTTTAACCCAGAAGCAGCATCACTGAGACTGCGAGGAGTGTAAGAATGTATGTAAAAACAGAACAGGTTATCTCCTGGCTAACACAAATGAGAAAAAGCCAGATGAAGTCAGAAGAGCCACTCCCACCGAGTCTCCCACTCTAGCCACTATTATGAAAGTCCATGGGGTAATCATCATTACAGTAGTTGATAAAAGCATCCCTAGAATAAAGTAGCATCTGATCTTGAATAAAATGTTGCAAAATGTTGCCTGAGGAATAAGAAACAACTGGGGTTTTGTTTGTGTGTTGCCTTGCGTGACAGCTAACATTCACTCCCAAATGCATCATTAGCTGAAGTTTGCTCATGGCAAAAAGACATCTTCATTTTAAGAGCAGCACTAATTTTTAAAATGGTAAGATGAAGGCTTGGTCTTACTTTGATTATATGTATTAGGTTATACTTGTCCATGACTGTGGAATACAAGTGGGGGTACCACAGAGAAGACAGACCTCATCAGATGATGATTGCTTTGTGAGACACTTACGATCTTCCAGAGTGATACACATTTAGCCCTTGAAAGACAACATCCTTTCCAACACCACTCTGCAGACACAGCACCACACTCCCACAGCTAAATCAGAGGCCAGCTGGTTAAGATGTTTATTGATTAATGAGCAAACCATTAGGAAATTGGTAGAGAAGCAAAAGAATAAATTATCTTGGCAATATAACAATTATATAATAATACAGACTATTATGCTTGAGTATAAAGCTGCTAATTACAGCTCTTAAGTCTAATGGATCACATACCTGAGCACTACTCAATCCCAGTCCTGTTAGTATGGAAACACAATTGTATTCCCCTCTGCAAGTCTGGACAGCACGTCTGTGGAGCGGGACAACCCTTCAGCATTCTGATGAGCTGACGCATGCAAGCCAGCATCACTGCTATCTGCTGGCATCCAATCTGCTGGCATCCACACTCCTGCTGGTTAAGGATCCATTTTTTACTCTTCTTTGCCCATATATAGTTTTAAAATTTATTCCCCACTCTTTCTGGGTTCAGACTTGCATTTTTGCCATCCTTCCATATTTGCTCTTCCTCCAAGCTCTTCCCAACACCATATTCCTATCTGTCTTGTCTTTATTTCCTCCAGATTTGCTACCAAAAGTACCAAAAGCTGTTATTTCTAGTATCTGCTCCTAGCCAACGCTGGCCTCATGGACAGGATTACTTCAGTATGAGTGGCTTTGTGCTCAGAGTTCTCCCATCATTGTCCATCCCAGACTGACCAAATTTTGTTTGCTTTGTTGAGTTATTGAGCAAATACTTTAGCTTTAGTTTTAGCCCTGCCCAGCTCCTCCTAAGCACGAGCAGGTTCTCACCATATGCACCAAGTGTTTACATATCAGGGCAGCAGAGTAACTTGGTTTTCCCACTTCTGCCTTGGGCACACTTCTGCCCAGGTCCTTGTTAGGCCCTTGACTGCTGTGCAGCTGCATGTCTCATGGGACTCAAGTTTGGGTTTGGTCAGCCGCAGCAGCAATAACCCCCCAGCCTTTAAAAGAAGCAAAAATCTTGGCATATTTCAGTCACTGCTAGCAAGAAAAAAGATCACCATGGAGAAAACCATGCACATAACTCACATCTGAATTGCCATCTTCTCCAAGCCAAACTTTGGCGCTTTCCAGGATGTGAAGTTGTTCTTGAAAGACTGAAGATATTGTTTTCACTTCAAAGCCTGTTCACATGACAGGATTTTTCTCTTTTCTCTCAAAAGAGGTCACCAAATCAGCCTTTCTTCCACCAGGTATTTTAATTCTTCCCTGGAGGAGTAGCTCCCCAATTAACTACTATTCTTTATAGGCTTCCTTTACTGTCAAATTTTGCTTTGTTTGGTTGAGGTTTTTTATCTGTTGAACATACATTTCTTAAGCATACAGGCTTCTTTTTTTAAGATTTTAAAGTGCTCATTTCCCTAAGTCATCAGTAAATAACACTGCATTTCTCCATGGTCTGGTTTGCACAGATTGAGTTTTGTTGTTTGAAACTCCCTTATGCCTAAACACTCCCTGAATTTCACTTAACAGGCTATTAAAGTAATCACATAATAGTATAGAATTTTTTTTTTTTAAGAAAACAAACACCATTTGGCACCGTTTTTCTTTAAATTCAAGAGAACTTCTTGGTCAGCAGAGCAAAACAGTACAACTAGCACCATCCCCTTTCTCGTGCAGACTCGGTTTAGGGCTGGAACAATACATTCATCTTGGAAACATGCATTATATATTGCACATTCTAACACACCAGATTTCTCCTAAGTAATTGCATCACATATGTAATCTCTGGCAAAATTCTGATCTGTGAGTTTTTCAACTTTGTTGTAGAAGTAAGATATCCCACAGGTTTTGTATTGCAGAAATAAGTTACCTGCCCTTCTCCCCAAAATCCTGAATAACACAGAAGTGATTTGTCTTGCTTTTCCAGAGAAGGGCTGTGTGGTCATTCTGTGAAGTGCACCATATGTGCATCCCAGTGCGAGTCTTCGTTCAGGCAGGAGATGTTGCTGATGGCACTGGTTGTATCTGAAGAAGGGGATGCAGGTTTCCCAGACCCCACATTCAGAAGCATGGGTCGCCTGGGTCCGAGATACGAGGTAGAAGCACTCTGGTTCTGTGTACTACTGGTTTCTATGGAAAAGCTACACAGGCTGCATGGGAGCCTGTACAAACTTTAGCAAGTCTTCCATCTGAATCACTGGCAACACTAAACCTGAAGGTGCATACAGTAAAAAGGTAGTACAAACTCTGAGTTTCTGGTTCTTGTCTATCAGTTGGGATCATGATGGCATGACAGGTCAGCCAGGGCTTTGAGATCAACCTAACTAAATTACCCATCACGGCCTACTTCCCCCAAGGTACAGAAGGCTTTCCAATTCAGCCAGATTCTATTACAAAATTATTTAGGAAAATTCACCTTCTAAGGAAAACCAAAATCATTAGGTCAGACAGTAAGAATAAAAAGTGTTCACACAGAACTCTTCTGCCAGCATTATCCTTGTGAGCAGATCCTTGCTTCTTCTGTAGATTTATTGCAGGTTTGAGCTGGATCTCGACAGTCACTTTGGTGCCTGGGATGTCCCTGCCTTTCCTGGTTGAGACATCCATGGCCTTTAATCCACTTCTTATCTCCAATAGCCTGCGACCCCCCAGAAATTCCCCTTGTCTGGGCAGGTTCAATTGGTTTCCTGTTGGAGGCAAAGTGTACTTGGTAGGAAGGGAATGACTTGCAAAAGAGTTCCTCTTTATTCAACTGCATACAGTTGAACGTAAGTCCAACAAAAGCAGTCAAGAAGCAGACTTGACATACCACAGTTCAGACAAGAACCTATTTCAGGAACATTACTGTATGCATTGCACTCTGTCATTTCCAAAAAGACTTCCTGTATGTTCTGAAACTAAAAACTGTGGTGAAGATTAGGTTCAGAATGAAAAAAACCATAGCTAAATTCAGTGATTTTGTTTTTGGAGACCTTTATATTAACCCAGCAATTTCAGTGGTCTGCCCCTCATAAACATTCATGTGTTCCACAAGGAATTCTTTCATCATCCAGGGACAGCACTGTAACCCAACCTAACCTGCACTAACAATTCGTTTTTCCTAGCCAGTTCAGAATCACAGGGTGACAGAATGACTAAGCAAACAGAAAGTTTGTTCCCTGGAGGAAAAAATTCCATGAAGGAAGTACAAGCAAAAGTCTTCATAAAGATTTACCTTCTTTTATGTACTGTGGAAGCATAATCCACTTCTAATTATCCCAAGATTTAAGCTTACTAAAAGCCAGAGATTAGGAAAAATAAATGTTTAGCTTCTGGCCTAATGCAATTAAGATATGAAAGGCACAACAGGTGCAAAATCAATTGGTGAAAAACATACTTCACAGATTTATTGGAGTTGAGTCACCATCCCTGGAGGTATTTAAAAGACGTGCAGATATGCCGTTTAGGGACATGCTTCAGTGGTGGACTTTGCAATGTTCCACTACGGATTTTTTGAAGAATACATCTGGTGCGGGTAGCTCAGTCTGCAAGCTGCAGCACCCGCTGAGTGGGAACTTGAGACAAAAGGCCATGAACTGCCAGCCCTTTCCATAACAAAGGGTATGAAGACCGGTGTCACTGGCCAGGGGATCAGACAGGTGAAGGCATGGCAGGAGCTGAAGACTCAGGAAGAAGAGGAAGACATGAGCTTGCTTGGACTGTGAGGGTATAAAGTCCTTTGTTGGGGGTCCCTCCTCAGAGGCACCAGCTCGAGCTGTTTCTCTGTTACTGCACTGTGAATAAATTGCTTTCTGAAACACGACATCCGAGACTCTTCAAAGGGAAACCTGGGGTCGAACTGGTAAGGAAACCTGGTCTGACCATGTGAGAGTGGGGTGTGTAGGGAGTCAAGCAGGGGCCCTTTGGCTCACTTGATCTGCCCCCTGCGAAGAGGCTTTGGTCCCAGCAGTTAAAATCTCTGGTAGTGGAAGTGAGACTGCCAAGAGTCTCCTGAATGGCCAGACTGTGATTTCCTTAAGAGACTGAGCTCAATTATCTTAATGGTGTTTTGCAGCCTAAATCGTTCCATGATTCTATGATTCTAGGTACTGCAAAACTTTCAGATAAGGGGCAGGAGGAGCCTGACTCATGTCTTTAAAGTGAGAATAGCCCTCTTGCAAACACTGAAGTGAAAGGGAATTTGCTGAGCTTTTCTCAGACTTGCTGCCAAAAAAGTTATTCTCTGAAAAGCAACACCTTTGGAATTTTAGTTTGTGAGGTTTAGTTGTTGGGGGCTGTGGGGCATTGTTGTTTTGTTGTTTGGGTTTTTTTCCCCAGACACAA
Organism: Lycocorax pyrrhopterus obiensis; assembly: GCA_014706295.1. Classification (NCBI taxonomy): domain Eukaryota; kingdom Metazoa; phylum Chordata; class Aves; order Passeriformes; family Paradisaeidae; genus Lycocorax; species Lycocorax pyrrhopterus. Next base: position 46,720,739 of record JACSVZ010000014.1, on the reverse strand, counting down.
GAATACACATAAGACTGAGAAGAAAAGGAGACACATGGACAATACCAGGAATTCTGTACATAGGAATAGCTATATTTACTCTGTCTTTGGAGAAGCTACCTGAGTCCACAGCAGCTATGAATCTATGGTACATTTTCAAATTTCTCATGCTCTTATTTATGCTCTGATTTTTATTCGTTTACTGGTCCCCACTGTGGAAGCAATGAACGGATATGAAGGGAGAGTATAGCCTCAGGGCACCATGGAGAACTACAGACAGATGGAGACATAACTTCTCAAGTTTTACCCTAACACCTGCTCTGCTTTCCAACAGAGTTGGAATAATTGGCCAGTCAGGAATTCAAGAGAACTGACGTTACAATGAACAAAAAGCCAGCACTGTTCTTCCATACCCAAAGCTGCCTATAAAATATTATTCTTATTAAAATATTTTCTATACCCATCATAACACATTGCAACTGACATGAAAAGAAAGTGATCTCAGATAACACAAAGACAAAATACCGCAATCACCAGCTGTAATAGCACCTGTAATAGCACCATTTTGAAGAGCAACAATTGTATAGAGTGACATTATATTTCCCTCTAATGTTGGCTTTCCTCTTCAGACAATATATACCTTCTGCATGTTAAGTATGAATAGAGGAGCTATTGAGAAACATAAAGGTAGGTGACATGAATTGTTAATATCCACTTTTGTTCATCTGCCAGGAAGAAATCTAATCTCTAAAAGTTTGAGAAAACATCTTGGGTGCTAGTAATGGCTATACCAGCACATACTTTTGGGATTTACTCCTTTGCTTTCTGTATGAAGTCTGTAAAACAGAAAGAATAGGGTTCCTTACATACTTACTAGGTTTTTTTCAACAGTGTAATTTTCAGTTGGAGGTTAAGTTGATGAAAGATAAATATGTTTGGTTACCAGCAGCCCAAGTAAAACAAACAAGAGGCAACTGGCAGAAACTGATGCACAGAAGTTCCTCCTGAATATGAGGAAGAATTTCTTTACTGTGCAGATGACCAGAAAGTGGGACAGGAGGTTGTGGAGTCTCCATCACTGGAGATATTCAAGAACCATCTGGATGCAATCCTGTGCCATGTGCTCTGGGAGTGGGGATGTTGGACCAGATGACCCACTGTGATCCCTTCCAACCTGACCCACCCATTCTATCATGCTGTGACAGTGCTCCCCAGTGTCAAAGAAGATACTTGAATTGCACTCTTTTGATACTTCTAAAACCACAGTTTTAGAATGGCTTCTCAGTCAGAAAAAAATGCCAGTGTTGTCTAAGAGCTTTAAAGCACACATTGCAAATAGAAATTTTGAAATAATAAAAAAAGTTACAAAAGCAGATGATACTATATAAGTTTGAAGACAAGCATTTTTGTGTTCCTATCACAGTTAGTGATCAAAACATGATTGAATTCATACATGTGGCATAAAAAACAGAGCTCAGCTTCTGAAAGACCAGATGGTGCACTAGAAAGGTGGGCATGCTAGGATACAGAACAAAAAGGCAGCTGAGTGGATCTAGTCTAGTGGACCCAAACAGTCTGTTCTGTTTAGGCTTCCTACTTGTTTTTCTCCTGGGAAAAACACAAAGTCATGGACTGGATGCTTTTTGAGTACTTAAACTTTCAGATCGTCTCTAACACAATTGTTTTGAAAACAACAAAACTTTCCTTAGGAAAAAAATGCAGTTTATTTAAGCAAATTTTAAATAGAAATACAAATTTTGATTAAAATGTCTGTGAGGATGAAAATTATGAGAAAAAGTGAGCCATTTGCTTTCTACATGAGATGAATCAAGACAAAGCAAGAGAAGGGAATAGGACCCTCATATCCTTTGCTAAAGGAGAGCACTCTAGTCTCTTAGACTTTAAATCTCCTCAGTTAAACATCAACAAATCTTCGGTAAGGGGGAAAAAAAGGTATCATAAAAGGTTTTGATGTTTTTCCAATGAAAAACTGGGGGAAAGTGTCTGTGGGATGCAGATCTGGTTGTACGAAGTTCCACCTTTCATGGTGAAAGTGTAAAATTACCAAGCATAAACCCATAAACTTCTTTTCTACTCACTATGTTCTTATCCTACTGATCTGTGTTTCCTGATTTCCTGTGTTCCAATTTCCTTTTACTACTTCTGCTCTGCCCACTACTTTCCCTTGTCACTTTCCAGAGGAGCACAGAGAGTATAACTTGGCTTTTTGTCTCCCATGCTTCTTCCAGAAATAAAAAGACTCACAGTTTTACCATCTGATCTCTCGGTCTCCTCCTGGGCTAGATTCATCATTATGGGAGAGAGTAGAGAGAGGAAATTTTAGCATTGGCTTTCAGTCTTTGCAGCTCTTAACACAATCCATAAATAATGGATAGATTAATTAATATTGACAAAAGATTCAGATAGTGCTGTGATAAATGCTTGCAGAAAATCTTATTCATTAGGATGCATTCAGAGCCATTAATCCAACTTTGGAGAGCAATGCTTGCCCTGAAAGACAAACAGAAACAACACACATTTCCACTGGAGTAAGATAAGGAGACAAGAAAAAATAAAATTAATGTTTTTATCCTTTAAGCTTGCCTCAAAATAAATTAGGTCAAGTATTAAGAATTATTATATTGTTCATATATTCTTAATATATTTGGTACAAAAGTAGTGATCTTATCACCATCAGAATTGTGAGGGTTAAAAAAAATGGACTGAAGTGTGCTTCCAGTAGAATATTATGAGCAATTTGTAGTTGGCTGATAGTGTACCTTTTTTATTTATTGGATAGAATGCTGATCAGATTCATTGCACTTGAGTTCTCAGGATAACATAATTCATTGTGGGCATGCAGAAAATATATGAAATACAATTGAAAGATTTATTATGAAATTTTCTCAGCAGCTGATTTTACAGTGAAATTTCTGAAACGTCTTGGGAATCTGAGGAGAAAGCTGTCACTTTTGAAATATATGGTCAAGATGCAACTACGAGGCAAGGATTAACCACCTACAGAATCTATGAATCAGCACATGGACTTATATTTCCAAAGAAAGAACAGTCTGGGCATAATTAATGATCAAGCCAGTAATGTCAGAAATTATTACAGGTCTAGATTTAGAATTTGTAAGCTTTGTATTCTTCTGTATTCCTCTATGCTTCTTCTAGATCCATTTTTTTAAGTATAAAAAATGTCAGTTACAGCTGATATAAGAGAAATTATTACACAACAATATAAATGTATTTATTCATGCTATTAGGGTGTTTATATGACTGGTCAGAGAAGTGCAGATTTTGACACAAAATTATGCTTAAAGTATTAAGATACAACTTAAAAACATCTACAGACACGGAAATTTCTGAATAAACTCAGCCTAACATCACAGAATTATAACATACCCTCAGTTTTATCTAAGGTGGCAAACATTACAAGAATTCAAAATCAGAGGAGGGTTATTTGAGTGCTTTATCCAGACAGATGATCTTTGCTATATCAACATGGAAAGAGATCTGCTTAAACAGGTAGAGAACTGGATAATGAACAGTCCCCTTTTTCATGGCCACTCTTATAGTGATACATGAAAAGTTAGAGAAATAAGAATTTAATAACAATAGCTGACTATGTATGACTTAGTGAAACAGAAATGCATTGTGATATGAGTTGTTACAGAAGTATTTATCTTGTATGGGCTTCCCTCACAAACCATAATTTACTGTCAATACAGTATTTTCTAAGTAGCTTACGGAGTACAGCCAGGTAATTGTAAAATCCTTCTTTAAAAGGCAGGGATTTGGGAGTGTGAGTGGAAATGGTGGTTCCAAGCTAACCTTTTACTTTTTTCCAAGGCAAAACCACATGGAATAAAGCATTCTTAAAGAAAAACTGCTTTCCAATTCTAGGTAGTGTTATTGATCACCTTCAAAATAAACTGTGAGATTGTTTACTGCCAAAAGTTCCCCTGTTTTCATAAAAAACTAATTTCTAACCACTGAAACACAGAAACCTGGGAGTAAGAAAAAGTCCAAGCTGACCACAGGATAAACACTCTGGGAATTATAGAAATATGATAATGGCAAATACAGGGGAAGGTCCCAATAAGTATCTGTCTGGACCCCATTTTCTCAAAGGAAAATGAGGTTTTAATATGCTGTTCTACTGATTCATAGAGATACATATTGGGTGTTTGCATTCTGCCAGCAGATTTGTGAGAGACACTTTTTCCTCCTCATGTCTTTCCAGTTCTTTCTCAAAATGTGCACCTGAGAAAGTGCACAGGGTGGGGGACAGAGGTGAAGGAGAAGAGCTGCATGGGAAAGCTGTCCTGTGGAAAGGTCCTGAGTTTTGGCTCAGATTTACCTCAGACTTAAGCTAAAGCTTAAAATTTTATCTGAAGTTTTCAGGAACTTATGCTGTTTTTGCAAAACCAGCTCAGCTTTTGGCAGTTTGCATATCACTGCCCACATTTACACAAATGGTCAGGTACGTACTACCTGAAGCAGTGCTGTTCCTGACCCTGATCCAAACCCAGACTACATCCTTCTTTTACACCAGAATGTGACCTAGCCAAGGACCGTCATCTGCTGCCCGACACACTGTCTTGAAAACCCAAACTAGAATGCACAGGGAAGGCATAATATTCTCCATCAGGTTCCAGGTCTGGGCAGCTGGAAACAAGAATTAATGACATATCATAAAATATATCTGCCCCACTGAGTAAGTCCAAAAGCATCTGTGCATAGTCTCCTCAGTGGCTAGAGTCTAGACTGTAAAAATCATTTAAATATTTAAAAATATTTGACAATGATATTCTAATTTAGTTTTGAAAATAGCCTTTTGCTATCCAATAATCTGCAAACACCAAAAAACCAACTCATAATCAAAGCCCTTTTCTTTTTGCACACTTTTCAGTGCACACTTGAAAAAAAGTTAGAACCCACTCTGTTATCTTCCCTTCATGCTAACTGAACCCCTTCTCTACTCCAACCATTTTTATTCTGAGTGTTTTTTGGGGAATCAATAATTCTGCTACCTTAGTCATTTTTTTTCTAATTTATTTAGAATTGGCCAATGAATTTGAAAGCATTATCAGCCAGAGGTGTATATGCATATGCATGCTTTTGTGAACATGTGAGTGATCACATTAACTTAATTACTTTAGGAAACAAGTTTAAACTTTTTTTAATAAACTGAAGATTTCAGTAGCAGGCAGTTGCCTGTGCACAATGTGGTTTTTCTATATCATATTCGATCACATGAATTTTAATTAATTTTAAATTCAAATGAATCCTAAGTATTTGCGAAGTGGTTTTCTAAAAGGAGACAAATGGTCAGTTAACATCTAGCAGTTGCATCCCACCCCACCTTTGATCTGCAAAGTTCACTTTTAGTGAGAGATGAGATAGATCCCATTCCTTGTTTTAGTTCTTGTTCCTCTTGTGTTCTTGATGGAGGAATAGAAAACAGCCTATTTGGAGGAGCAGCTGCAAGATGCTGCTGTGCTTAATTTGTTGCTCCAAGCAGATTCCATTATTTGATTAAAAATAAACCTGTTTTTCTTCATCCCCGTGATTGACTGTTCTCTACAGACATCCTTTTGGCCCAACTTGGTAAAACAGAGAAGAAACAGAAAGCACTCTGATTGTGGAAACAAGCGTGGGAAACATTTACAAACACTGCTGCTCTGGGTTTTTGGGGATTTTGATTGGTTGGTTGGTTTTTTGCATAGATTATCTTAGCTTTTTGTATTGCACAGTTAGCTCTGAATCTGCTTAAACTTATATTCTTGAATCATGAAGCCTTATGGAAAAGGCTGTAGGGGATGGAGAAGAAGCTGGGTTGGTGTGGGGGCTGGTGCTTTAATCTGGGCATTTCTTAGACATGGCAGCTTAGCAGGTATAGGGATGATACCTTCATTTCCTAGTGATCAATCACACTCCAGGCAGCCAGCACACAAGTCAGAACTGATGATATCCCTTCATGGCATATTGTTCTCTGCAGCAAAATAGAACTCAGTTTTAAATTCTCCTTTTCATCCATCAGAAGACAAAAACGGGAGCTCAGGAAGGAGCATAGCCCAAGTAATTTTTACAGCTGAGCAGACATCAATACTTACAGACCTACTCAGGGTTTACAAACACTGCACAGTAGGGCATCTCAAACAGGATTGGCTAAGGATCAAAACAGGTTATAAGACATAATTAGCCAGGAACACTATGTGTCTGGCAATATGGAATTACTCATAACATTGATCATTTTGTACACCGAGGGGTACACATATCAGCTTTAGAAGTAAAGAGAGACAGAAACGAAGTCTCGGGAAACAGCATGTATAAACAGCCTCCTCTTACCACATCACATGCACTCACTGGGCAGTAATTCTGGCTACAAATGCATGTCCGTGCACATGGTATTTTGTTGCATTGGCTTTGCACACCTTCCTGCATCAGCTCTCCCTCACCCTGGTGAGACCCAGGCAGCCTTTGCAAAAGCCAGCCCAGACACCAGTGCCCAGCCTGAACATACAGACAGGATGAAGAGTACAGACAAGAATGTGTAACATCAGCATTCGTGCCATAGACCTACTGCTTTGAGAAAATCTCCCTTTGTAGATCTGTTTATGCCATGGTTAATGACAATAAATATGCAGTCTGATAGCACAATAGTATATTACTAAATTCACACGAGTGAGCAAAAGTGTGGACAGCTCACATCCTCAAGACTTTTGGTTGACCAGAGATATATGCACTGGTGGAACACTACACTGCCCATACTCCTGTCTCTCCTATTTCTCCTTTTTGAGCTTTTAGAGCTCATTTTATCCTTGAACATCAGCATAAAGCCCACAGGTACTTTACTGTAGGACTCCCACAATTTGATGCCTTCTTTGGACCCACATGTCACACACTTTCAGTCTTCCCATGCTTGGAGGTAGTGAGATCTGAAGACTGACAACAAAAGCACATAGTGAGGCTAGGCTTATTTTAAATGTGAGTAATCGCTGCATGGATTGTAGTTTTATGCCTTTATGTCTCTTTTCTTTAAGGGTTGTAACACTGATTGACTAATAGAAGATAGTCTATAATGTTAAAAGTAGCTATTGTAGCTGAAGCAACAGCATATTTTATTGGAGCAGATGTTCTGCGAATGAGCAGGGAATAAGGAGACCAGTCGTTGTTTTGATGTTGTTTAAAGGGCAAGAGTGATGCCAATCATAATTACCATCTGCTATAGTACATAAAGTATCCATATGCTCTTTAGATGGCCCCAAAATTGATTTGAACTGCCATACTGAGATTTCTCATTTGAGGACACGGTAGTTCTGCATACCCTTATTAGCTCCTGACTGACAAGAGTCCTCAGAGCAGTTAACACAAATGTCTCAAAATCCTGGCTCAAGTAGTCACAGATTAAATTTAGAGCAGACCAACCTTTGCCATTCTTTCTTGGATCTTCTGCCATGATAATATTTACCATCTGAAGCCTAAGCATGCCAGGCAGCTGTTCAAAAACATAAACCCAATCTACAAATACTCACTGCCATACTCTGCAGGGCTTGCAATGTTTCTCATGGTTCTAAAAACGTCATGTTAAAGCCCACAGTCTTCTGGGCATTGGCTCAGAAACCAACTCTGTAGTTAACCTTCTGTCCCCCAGCTTCCAACTGAAAAGTGTGTTCTTTCAGCTGAGTGCATTTCCAGCAATATTTCACATAGTTAAAAGAAAGACCTCTCACATCCAACATTCAGAGGCAAAAGTATTTTTAACCTTGCAAATCCATTGACCTCTTCATACTTTGCAACCAAATTGTACATGAGCTTCCCAGCAAAATTTTATGTCAACTGAATTAGCAAATGTTATTGCAAATCCAAGAGAGAAGTCCAAATTCATCTATAATAGGATACTAAAATACTGTATTAACTCACACTCCAGCTTAAATTTAGGATTTTTTTCACTAGCACAGAAAATAATGAAACATATCAGCTATGGAGATACAGTGATCATCAATTCATTCGCACATTTTTTCCACAGCAGTCCAAATAACAGATGCCTGAAAAAATGGTGCCATACCCAATATAAAATAGCAGTAGTTCAAATGGCATTCTGTTGCTAAGCCCAGTCAGTTAGCAACAGGCTTATTCTACAAAGGAGTTTATCTTATATTATCCCTCCTTCTCTTTTGATCAGACATGTTTTCATTATCATGTGATTGTCTAGTTTTGGAACCTACCTGTGATTTAGTTGGCAGCAAAACTTATGGAATGAGGTTAAGACATTTCACATAACTAGATTTAAACACACCATTGCAGATTAGGGTATCTCCTTGCTGATGTGTTCATGATAATGCATGAAAAGGAAAAATTGGGGTATGGTGGGGGTTTTTTGTTGTTGTTAGAGGGGTTTTTGCTTGTTTTTTTAAATTTCTTCTAATGAGGCTGTAAGAAAATTATGGGGTTTAGTAATTTCTGAGATGTTTCACTTTGTACTCAAGGTTTGAAATGATCAGTTTAATGGCCAGCATGCAAGAATATGGGTAGTGCTCCTCCAATTTTTAATGACATCTGAGAGATTCTGTTAAGGTTTCCCTGGCAAAGACACATCTCTGTCTTTTTCAGGGACTATTACTGAAATGCCCTGGGGAAAAAAACAGCTTCCTGGGTTTCTTTCTTTTCCCTTAATCCTTTATAAGGGGTTATTACAGTTCCCCTTTCATATTTTTATTTTAGTTATTTCCCTCTTGGGCATAAGGATGGACATTTCAAAGGGAAACCACTCTCTTTAAATCAGGGATAAAAGACATGCCATCATCTTCTACAAATAGCAGCAGAGTTACCACACAATCTTCCACATTCTGCTCCAGTAGCAAAATGACACAACTCTTTTAACATGAACATGCAGAAAAATGTGTATGCTAATAGAGACTGTGAGAGAAAAAATCTTACAAATATAATGGTATTATGAACACAATTACTCTCCCTCAGGAAAGGATGAGATAGAAAATTTATCTCAGGTTGTTAGTCACATTGCATAATGCTAGAGGGCATTCAGCCACAATATGATCCAGTGATGAAGCTGGAAAACAACTATTGCAGAGAGTGTGGTGTTGTATGTATGCTTTTAGTTGAAAGAAATAAAATCCTAAACAGAAAAGTGTCAAGATATCTCCTATTAAAACTCTTCCAATGTGCAGCTCCTTTGTATGATCATTATACTTTGAGGGTACTCCATTTTGCTGTAGTTTATTTAGGTTTACTAATCTGTGGGTAACAAGCGGTACTTTGATGTGTGAGAAGTTTTACAGAACCCTATTTCATTTTATGTTAACATAGATGCCCATTATTAGGATATTGCTCATTGCTAATTTTATCTGCAATATGGTTCACCAAAAGCTTAATTAATATTCTTTGCTTGGCTGCAATACTACATTATATTGTTCTTAATACTGAATGCACAGAATTCTGTCTATAGCATAATTGTAACACAGAAATTGTCTATAAGGACTAAAAGGTATTAATAATATATTGATGATTTACATTAACATTCATTTTCATTCTAAAAATCAGCATAAAGGCCATAAAGAGTTGTAGGGTTCATATAATCTCACTCTAATTATTTTAATTTACTGTAATTAAGATACTAAAAAAAAAAAATCCAGTGAAAGAAAGCCATAACATCCTTTCTATACCAGTAAAAGAACCGCATTCCTGCAATTATATGGTGTTATTAACCAGAATCCTGGGTGAGCAGGAAAAAGGCACAAAAGACACTCTGATACTAAGAAAACCATTTATATATTTGCGTAGGTATTTATAGAGTAATAAGTTTTAAAATATATTTGTGTCCCTGCATTTTGTCCTTCTTTCAAGGTCATTACCAGCATTAAAAGCCATGGTGTCAGAAACTGAAATGTTATGATTAATGGCTTAAACATTGTTATGAAGGACTTTTTGCCCATTATGGCAAAACTGTATGAAGAAGCTGCAATCACCAAAGCCCACCTCTCCCTGAATATGCCTCCTGAGGGGAAGTTTGGTGAGTTAAGCCACCTAAGGGAACTTGAGATAAGACAAAGGTGACACTATTGTCCAATTATCTCAGGTATAGGGAGAAGTGAACAAGACTGAGGGAGAAGAATATATCCACGACAAAGCCAAACCCAGCAGCTCTCCCACAGATCAGCTCTGGCTGGGTTCAGGGTGGGAGAGGCCATAGCCTGCAGACTCATCTGCTGAGGCCAGGTTTGCACACACTCCCCCCCAACCAAGATGGGGGAAGGAGGAGGTTTCAGGTGTAACCTCTGGTCAGAGACGGTGGGCACCCATCCTCCCTTACACAGACTGGCTCAGTTTTAAACTCCCCCACACCCCAGGAAGGCCACATCCATGGGATGTTCACATGAGGAGGTGTCATAATCCATCAAAGACCCCCAAGACTCATTCCTGAGGCCTTGCACCAGGCAACTAACTGCTCGTGATGCAAAGTGATGCAAGATTCAGAGTCTTTTGCAAGAGACAGTGTCAAACTTGCCCTCTCCAGGGAAGGTACCTAGGCATTCTCACCTGGCCCAAATGTATATTAATCCATTGAACTCCCTGTTTTGTGGGACCCTCACCACCAAGAAGACCAGATGGAGAGAATCAATGGGACGCCGTCAGGATTGACAGAGTGGTGATATTTTCCACTTAATCTGTCTCTGTAACTCCTTCTCTCCCTCCATGACCTCTTTTTGTATTTCTTTCTCTCTCTCTATCTCTCTCTCCCTCTCTCTTTCTTTCTCACATTTACTGTTAAATAAAATCCATACTATTGACTTTGGCATATGGTCTCATTTGCACCTTAATTCAGTCAGAGGCATCTCTCTAAAACGTTTAAGAACTGGATCTTAAAATGGGGCAAAACCCTGGATGAGATCTCAAGGGCCCTAGCTGCATTTACAGTCACAAGCAAGGGCTATACAGTGAACCAAGTTGATTCACCATTATTTTCAGCTGTGCAGTTAGGAGACTGTCCCAACCTCTGCTTCAGACTCTTAAGATCCATGAATTCATCTGAACATTCATCAACCAGCCACCTGTTGTGTATACCCATTTTCTCTTGCAATTTCCACTTTCCTATAGGAGAAACATCTGTGTGTGGTATTGAGCCATCTTTTGCACACATGATGCAGCTCAATACCAGAATGGCTCCTATGTTTAGTTGGTAACCAACCACTTAAAACAGTGCTGACAGGCTCACAAAGCTATTGTTGATGCATAGTCAAAGGTTTAGCTGTCAAATGGAGAGAGAGGAAGGAAAAAGTACTTCTTTTTTTTTTTTTTTTTAATTCATAAAGGACAATGAAATACCTGGCTCTGATAGAACCATTTCACATTGACTGACACGATTGTTCAAACTGCAGGATGGGTGCTTGACCTTCTTGCCTCATATCAACAGCCCAGGAGTCACACAGGTGCTGGGAAAGGTCAGGAATCATCAGTTTCTTGTCTTGAGAGATGAGGGCGCACATGAGGAACTCAAGAGAGGGGACAGGAAAAGATGGTTTCAGGATAACACCTTCATTATTCAGACCTGGATGCTTCAAACCAGCTGCCTGAATTCTTTTGTCAAATATAGCTCATGCATTTCTGAATACCCTTCGATCAAGTCCCTTCTGCTACTGTACAAAATCCTTGGCAATTTGCCCCTGCCCTTGGCTTAAATTATTTCCAGCCATTTGTCTCAGATGTTACATAACAGGTATTATGAATTTCTATATGCTCCCAAAGTGCTATATGATCTTCAGTTGAAAACCACTAAGTGCAAAATATCATTCAATATAGTAAAGAAACTAATATGTGAAATAGGGCTGAAAAAAAACCCTTTCATAATATAAAACAGGGTAAGGAAAAGAGAATGTCATTTTCTTGACAGGCCATGATTCCTTTTTAATGTATAATCACTGGTCTAGACATAGAGCTCCCTTTTTATGAATGTCAAAGAATGACAGGACAAGAGGAAAAGATCTAAAAGAATAGGTCAGGAATTGCCAACAATTCAGGGTCTCAGCAGCTGAGTGGCAGGGAAAAAATCCACTGAATTTAGAAACTTTCTCAGCACTTAGAAGTGCTTCTGAAAATATCAAGTCTGGCATGTTCCAAGTCTTATATTAGGATAAATTTTCCACTCTGGGACCAGGACAATTTAGGGTCTTTAAATATTCACTGTAATCACTACATATGTCTGTACCTAAAGCTGCACATATAGATGTGCAATTAAATTTCATACAATATGTGTGTAACATTTTGAAGTTGATTATATACTGGTAGGAAAGAAATCCAGATTTAGCTGGTTGGGTACCAAGATCAACTGCTTCTGTAGGATTCAGGACATGTCCACCACAAGTAAAAGCCATCAAGTTGTAAGCAATATCAGTGACAGGTTTGTGCTTTGGACAGGTGGATGAGTCTCTCTAAATCAAATCTTTTCTTGTGTACAGATATTTTCTCCCCTTTTACTTGTCTGTCCTATTTACAACATAAGAACAACCTACATTAAGCCCAGTGGGAATCCTTATTTTAAGGGGATTGTGAAGCACTGAAACAACACAAATGGAGAAAAATTATAAAACAGGTTCATTGTTTTACAAAGAATGTGTATGTGCTTCACAGAGTGGCATGCTGCGTGCTGTCAGCATGCACCATGATGCAACATGCATGGTAGGAAAGGGCATCCACAGAGTTGGGAGATGGCCTGGGAATTGCCAGTCCTGCGAGAGTGGCTGGTAGAGACCTTCACCACAGAGCACAGCCTTCTAGTGCTGAAGCAGGTACCTCATTCAGTGCCTTTGTAGGTCAGACCCCCAGTAATTATCACATCCAGTGGGACCTTGGAAACCTGTTCTACAACACTGAGGCTTGCAAATCTCAGGGCGTGGATCTCCGGTAAATCTATTTTCCAGTCACTTTCAGGGAAGATAAAACAATTAATAAGAAGCTAAAGTACAGATCACTAATAAAAATAAGCATGTTAATAGTATTTAAAGGGATTCATACCTTAACATAATGTGTATACATACCTGAACAGATGTACCTTTCTTGAAGCAACAAGTTGATAGTCATTTAAGCCTATGCAACATTTCAGAAAATCTTCCTACAGACTCCTCTTCAGATCACTGTAGGTTTATGTGAAATTACAGAAGATGGACAAAAGGTCTGCAAAACCACAGTTTGCTCTTTACAATTTAAATTTCTATTTCCAGAATTTCTATTTCCCACTAAAAAGACATTTTAGAAAGCAGAAAAAATTTGTCTGCAGCCTTTTATTCTCCTTGAAGAAAAATCTGTTTCGTATGTACACTCTTCCATTCACCAAAAAAGTTATTGAACAGTTGTGAGGAGCCAATTCAGTTTTGTTATGCCTCAACAATGGTTGTCAGAGGCACGTGGAGGAGGGGTGCACACGTGCCATGTGCAGGAGGCAACTAGAAGAAGCCTCATCTCTGGGGTCACTTCACCTGGCAACACCCCACAGGAGGCAGTCAGTAGGAGACACTGTGGAGGGGCTTCTCCAATCAGGTCGTGAAGAGGTCTCCACCAATGGACAGCAAAGGAACGCTGGACTGGACCAATGGTTCCCTGTCCTCGGGCGGACTTTGGGAGGGGCCGGGGGGTATAAAAACCAGCGGCATGGCTGCTTGCTGGGTGGTGGCTCGTTGCTGTTCATTTGCTGGCCTGCTGCTCTCTCCTTTGCCCTGGCCCTGGCCTGCCTTCTGGCTCTCCTGCCCTCACTGGCTTGCTCTCGTATCTGTCCTGCCTTCCTGTGCCCCTGACAACTGCCTTGCTGCCTCCTCACCCCGCGTCCCTGCCCTGACTCGCTGGTGGTAACACCCCCTTTTTCTCTCTGTCCTCTCTCTCCTCTTCCCCAGTCCTTTTCCATTTTCCTTTCTTCTTTTCTGTCTCCTCTGCCCGTCTTTTGCTCAGGCAACTCCTTTTCCTCCTCTTTTTGTTATCAATAAAGGGTTCTCAGATACAGTGTTTGCCTCGTTTGGCTTCATTCCGTTCCCAACCATCCATTTTTAAAAGAACTCCTCGCGGTTGCCCACAGTGGAACGCGACAACATTGTAATGTATATCCAGCTTCTTATTCAAGTGGAATATCTCTTCTCCTAGTCTTTCTACCCACGTGCATATGTTTTGTTAGCAACTACTTCAAGAATATCGAACATGCACATTCCCACACAAATTAGCCCGAAATAAAGGCTACTGAGGTTCAAAAATCGCTCACATTCCTATTGGAAGAAAATTCTTGGAGGCTGGGCAGGATGAAGTTCAAATAAAGGGATGTTCAAACTAGCATGTAAGAATGTCTTTGATACGTATACCCCACATCTGGGCTCAAAGTCACTTAAACACACACTTTGTTCCCAGCTGCCAGCAGACAGTACGTTTGGCATCAGATGTTGTGTAGCTGACCTTCATCTATCCAGCAAGACCAATACTTTGGCTTTATTGTACATACATTGACTAACTTATCCCACCTGTGATCCCTGCTAAACATGATGTGCCTCCCGAATTATTTAAGCCTGTCTTCTGGGACCCAGATTTTACTTGAATACTATGCAGGTAGAAAAAATACGTCCATGATGTTTGATAGAGATCAGCAAGACAGAAAAAGACTGCAAAAAGGAAGGAAAAGTGAGGTAAAGAGAGGTCTGTGTCTTTTCTCTGACAGGGTTTATGCCCTGTAATTACAGGAAAATGCTTTCTCTCTCTCTCTGCTATCTCTGCTTTTTAATACCAGGAAGCTCATATTTCACATGTGAAAGAAATGAAAAAGATTTAATTAAATAGCAACATATCTTGGGAGAAAATATACCCTGAGATACTGATGTCTTATCTTTAGTCAGGCCAAATGGACTTTTGGTGGGGGAAATTGCAAACTGTAATCCATCAGACAGTGCTTATAAGGTTTAGCACCACAGACCTGCATATAACAGCTCATCACAAAATAGAAAACACCACAAAGCGTGCTTTGAAGAGTGAATGAGACACAAAAATAAGATGCAGCCTGCCAAGTCTGTGGCGATGCATTTTAATAAGCTGAAGTCAATCTCTGTGTGATTGTTGAAATGCATGGGAAAAGAACTGCATTTTTTTTTACTCATTCCAAATTATTTTTCTTCCTGTTTCTTGTATCTACTGAACTTAGGGTCTGAGATCTTGAGGAGACAGGGAGAGATCACTGCATGTTTCTCTTAATTTCAGTTTAAAACAGAAAGATTGGCTATTACTATTCTTAAGGAATCTAGAATGGATTCACCTTTGATGCTAGAAATAGAAGTCCCAAATACAGACTTTTTTGGTTCTTTGGGACAGGCTCTAGTTGTAAGTAATTCATAAGGCATTACCACAAAGCAGATTTTATTTAATCTCACATACAGATAAGGTGATGAATGGATGTGTTTACAAGCATGCATGCGCTCAGAGAGAACAAGGGAACTGATTGCCCAGCACCCCAAAAGAAAGTCATCTGTGGTAAAGACTATAGACTAAGAAAAAAATGTACTGCTTTGATACTAAAGGCTTAAAAATGCACTTTCCAATATACATGTTAAATACACTTTAATTTATACTGAATTTTGTTGTAACTTGAAGCAATTTAAACTTTGATTGTGGTAGCAATTGTAAATATGCATGAGATTTGAAAAGTTGTGGCTGTCAGGTGAAGTCCCAGGTGACTGGAAAAGGGAAAACATTGTACCCATCTTTAAAAAGGGTAGAAAGGAGGACCCTGGGAGCAACTGACCTGTCAGCCTCACCTCTGTGCCTGGGAAGATCATGGAACAGATCCTGCTGGAAGCTGTGCTAAGGCACATGGAGGACAGGGATGTGATTTGGGACAGCCAGCATGGCTTTACCAAGGGCAAGTCCTTCTGCAGGCCTTCTATGACGGAGTGACTCCATCAGTGGATAAATGGGCTATAAATGTCATTTATCAGGACTCTATAAAGTCTTTGCCGTGGTCCTCCACAACAACCTTCTCTCTAAATTTGTGTCTTAGTTTACAACAAAAAACAGATTAGGAACTCCAAAACGAGTTACTTCCCCTTAGTTGTAACCACGGCCCTTTCACCAATAAGAAGAAATTGGTTGTTCCTCATAGGAGAAGTGCTTCAGTTGTCTGATCATCTTGGTGGCCTTCTCTGGACTCTCTCCAACAGGTCCACATCCTTCCTGTGCTGGGACCCCAGAGCTGGATGCAGTGTTCCAGGTGGGGTCTCACCAGAGCGGAGCAGAGGGGCAAAATACCCTCCCTCTCCCTGCTGGCCATGCTGTGCTGGAAAACTTGTGGAGAGAGGGTCGGCCTTTGGGGATTGATGTAGAGGAAATACGGAATACGCAATATTTTTTTTCTTTTTTTGGGTCACCTAGTTCAACTAGGACAATTGAAGAGGATTGGATTTGCTGAGAGGACTGTTAGGTGGATAAGGAATTGGCTGCACTGTGGCATCCAGAAGGTAGCGGTCAACAGATTGCCAGTTGTGCCCTGGGCTGCATCCAAAGCAGCGTGGGCAGCAGGGGAGGGAGGGGATTCTGCCCCTCTGCTCTGCTCTGGTGAGACCCCACCTGGAACACTGCATCCAGCTCTGGGGTCCCAGCACAGGAAGGACATGGACCTGTTGGAGTGGGCCCAATAGGGAGGCCACCAAGTCAATCAGAGGGATGAAGCACCTCTCCTATGAGAAACGACGAAGAGAATTGGGATTGTTAAATTTGGAGAAGAGAATGCTTCAGAGTGACCCAGTTGTGGCCTTCCAGTACCTAAAGGGACTCTTCAAGAAAGATGGAGAGGGACTTTTTACAAGAGCATGCAGTGACAGAACAAGAAGGAATGGCTTCACACAAAGAGAGTAGGTTTAGATTAGGTATTAGGAAGAAGTTATTTTCTGTGAGGGTGGTGAGGCACAGGAGCACATTGCCGAGAGAAATTGTGGTTTAAATTAGCAGTTGTATACCAAGGGCTAGATTCTCCAGGTATACAGATATCATTTTTAAAATATCCTGCATGCTCTAAGGTTTTTAATTGGGCATAAATTACATTTGTAGTCCCTTCAGGGCACCTTTAGCCTTCTGGAAGAGTGACAGTTGATTTTACATAAATGAAAGCCCAGCCCCAAAACTCATTATTGTACTTGGATTGAAGACCTCTCCGCAAAGCGAGTTTGCTATAGAATATGCCAATTCACAGTCTGTTACTCCTGTTCTCTGCATCTCCTTTCCTCTGTATTCGCATTAAATTTCAGCCCAGCCTCTGAGAACTTGGCCCTCTACACACCAGCACTGTACCACAGCAAATGAAGTCTGTGGGGCCATGGAAGTGGAAGCTGCAGAGTGTCAAAACGTAAGACAGGGATAATGTGGAAAAATATTTTTTGTTTAAAAAGAATTCTTTCACCTTGAGTAAATTTCAAGCTAAGGAATGGTAGCCCAATATTAAGTGTTCTCAAATTTTCATGACTAGAAACTGGAACTAAGTTAATAAGCTGCAAATTTACATTGGCTAAATGTGCAGCTCATTTTTTCAACTATGCTGTTGTCTCCCTCCCATGCACCTGACACTACAGTGCCCTTAGATAGCCTTCTCTTTCCACATGCATATATATGTGTGTGTATATATATATATATATATATACACACACACATATATATGATTTGCATGTGTATGTCCAGAATGTGACTCCTTATGGACGTTTTTTCTGTTTGAGTTAGAAACCCCACGCTAACACCTTCTGGATGTCAGAAGAATATCATGCGTGCAAATCACTAACCAATGTCTGCATGAACTTCCTGCAAAATTCTATGACTTAAAGTGAAAATATTCAACATTCAAGATGCATTCTTTTCTCCTCTTTTACTTTGTATATCAAGTTAATTGCTGAGCCTCCACTCAGTATGCATTGTCACTATTCCACCTTTATTTGTATTCTTCCTACATTTTGCTGCATGAAAATTAGAGTTAACAGGAAGTAAAGTCTTTATTAATAATGGCAAACACTCACATGTGTAGTTACTTTGCCTATGATTACATAAGCCAGCCACTTAGTTTGTGAAATGGCCCAAATCTACATTTATAAAGTAATGATCCCATTTCTGTCCGTATACCTCACATTCTAAGCCACCTGTTTTGAATTACTGTGCTTACACTAGAATAAACAAGGAATGTATGGTCTTTTATTTAAATTGAATAAGATTAACAGCTTATGCTATATTGTTTGAAAACATAGATACACGCTTCTATGTGTTACGAAGATCCGTTCTCAAAAGTTCTCCTTCCTAACTTAAAAAAGGTAGAATTTGCATGAGAATAGGTCTGAAGTTATGCTCCACAGGGTGCCAGTGGGAAGGCAGTTGTGTTTAGCTAATACCTAGGCCTAACCAGAACTGCTGAGGAGGAATATATATGTAGAAAAAAGGATTTAAATGTTCTTTTGTTCCTTTCAGCAAAATTGACTTCATTGTGTCATTTTAGATGGATTTTTAACAAAACTATGCTTAAAGTGGTTGAGAGTTTCTGCTGGCTACAACATGGGCTTTAGAAAAATCCAGTGTTAAAGAAGCCTTTCACTAAAATACTTAAATAAGTGGTAGTTCGAGCTGTTGTAAGAGTAGAATATATTCCTTCACTTTTTCTGTGGGGGAGAAAAAAACCATACATTTTTTGTTGGTTAATCACATATATCATTTGAGACAGTCCAAAAACTTCCCAATAATTCCATCATTTATTTCTAATTTGAACTTCTAGTCACAAGGCTTCATTTTGCTTTTGTCTGAGAGATTAGATTCCTCAAGTACTATTAATCTTCTCCCTGCAGAGATACTTCTCTATTGATGATACTTATCCAGCCCCCATTATCCAAGAAAGAGAAGAATGTGCTCAAGATCACAAAGATAACTTTGGTAAAGAAGGCAACTGCCAATTGCTTCTGTGTAAAAGCTTAACATCTGGACCACTCTTTGTCTATGGAAATCACCATTTTGCAACCAAATAATATTATCTCAAGAGGGAAAATAGAAAAAAATCATAACTTTCTTACCGTATCATGTTTTATGCTGATTTTCCCAAAGGTACAGAGTGAGGCTGGGCCTTATTGTACGTCTCCTGTCCTGGACAGACACACATAGACAGAAACTTTACAGAAAAAATTCATTTCATGAGGTCTTTTGAATGGGGTTGTATTTATACGGTAAAGAGAAGCTCTCAAATACATGGGCCATTTGCTGTCCAGATGTTGACAGGAAGCTCCACTGCAAGCATCTGTGTGGCACTATCTTCAGCAGAATTAAACAGGATGTGCCAAACCCTGATTCTGGATAATTTGTATGACCCGGCTCACCTATGGCCCTATGCAATTCCTCCAGCATACACATGGCCATTTTTTATTGATTATCTCCAGCTGCATGTAGAAAACTGTCTTATGGGACACCATCTGCATAAGCAGGGACAGTTTCTACTGAGTATTTAAAATCTGCTTATTACTTGTTCACAACCTTTTTCCACAGCAGGAACGGCCTGGGGACATCCCTGCTGCAGACTGCTCCAGATATTCCCACTGAGACGCCTAATTAATGCATATGAAAAGTGCCTAATAGGAAGCCTGAGGACAGTGGGGCTCCCCCAGGGTGGGGAGTGGTTCTGGAGTGCTTGGTGTGTCCTCCCCACAAGCTTCTTTACCACATTTTCCTTTCCTCTGTTGTGAAGGTGGCTATGAAAAACTCCTTTACGTTTTTTTGGCCTATCATCTTGCACCAGGCTGGTGCACAAACTACACAGAGAGGAAAGTGAGGGCGGACTGCAAAGGGCAGGGATACAGACAGAGCCCTGGTACACAGATACACCACAGCTGTAACTATTAGTCAAACTTGAATTTCAGTCTGATATCACAGTTGTAGCTTCAATAATACAGAGATTGCCCCACCTGTCAAAATTCTTGTGATTTATTCCAAAAGAGGGTTTTTGCCCCTTACACCAACACTCACTACAGTTTAGCAAATACATTCTATTTTCACCTTAAGGAAATATCAACAGCTGACAGCATTCTTAAGACCAGTATTGCAATTGGAACAATATTAATTACATGAATGTAAAATGAGATATCATTTGCTTGGTTTCCCTCAGTCTGATATCCATCTGCCTAAAGCATAAAGTTCTCCTCTTTTCTGCTCATCATCCTCAGATGTCCTGTGTTCAAAGAAAGCCAACACCAAGAAACTAAGTGATGATATTAAGATGAATAATACGAAGCAAAGCAGGAGTTGAGTAACCAGGAAAAAAGCAAATGTTTTCTCTATCGCTGCAGGAATGGACAAGACAAAAAGTAAGACTTCCCAAGACTGCTGGAGAGTGGAAGGGTTATGGAGAACAACCAGTGAGCAAGGGAAAGTAAAAATGGGAAGTAAAAATTAGACTATTTCAGCTGAGTGACTGAATAAAATACTGGAAGGAGCTGTATAGCAATATGAGTCTGTGACAAACAGTTCAAAGGGGATACATCTCCCCTTACTTTAGATATTTAAAATACTGTCCAATTCGTCTTCCTTTACATGTAACAGAAAGAATTGTGCAGTTCCATGGTGTGATGCATCGTGCCTATTTCAGGTATTTTTTAGCATGTGATGAATTATCACTGCATATGTCATTCCCCATATGCGAGACATGTAGTACAGCAAGCACCACTGCTGCAGAGGACTGTGTGCAGCTATCCCGTATTTGGCAAAATAAACTCAATCCTCTGGAGCCAAAAATAGCAACATTTGCCTACTGAGGGAGACATAACGGAGGAAAAAAAACACTTCGTCCTTTTTGTGACACTTGGAACCTTTGGTGCATTGTTTTAATTACTGCAGACTGATCTAATTCCTAATCTGCAGAAGCACAAATTCAAGCCTAAGGACTTTAATCTTCACTCATCATAGTACCGACATAGATAGCCACTGATTAAAAATGTGCAGCTCTACCTGTCGGTAATTAAAACCATATCTTCTCTTCTGCTGGGTTTCCTTCGTACAGGTGAAATCTGCTGATTTACTGGGACTGATTTACAGCAGTCAGACCTTCCTATTCTTCACAAGAGCTTTAGCCAACAGCATTGGCAAGCTGTTACTTTAAATAGACAGCTGCTTCTTCCAGTAAAACACTTTCATACTAAAATCAAATAGCCTTTGAAGGGAAAACCCATTGTCCTAATTCTAGCAGACTGAATTTTTTTACTTTCCTACTCATATTGTTGGTCATCACATCTTTTATAGCACGGGGGCTTCAGTCTCAGTAATTCTTCAAAAGGTCAGTTATAATTCTTGTAAGTCCTTCGAACTGTATTCCATAATTTATTCATGCTGAGAATCGCTTCTTTTCTTACGAACTTCAAACTGATGAGCTAAACAAATTCATGCAAATTTACCTTGCACAAGGTACTGCCTTTCTAACATCTGTATCCAAGAAAATGTATTAGTCTGGGAAGAGATGCGACTGTAGCCATTGGTTTGAAGTTGGTCATTCTGCTGCAGCTAAGATCTGCAATAAAACTTTTTAAGCCCTTCTAAGCCTAACAGATGAGGTAATAGCCTATTAAAGGGTCTCTCTGATATTGTTTTCATAGGAAAGCTTGTGCTATCAAGCTTGATTTGAGTCCTGCAGAGTTTTCTGCTTATTGTTGGTGATATTTAGCTTCTTAAGCTGGTTGAAATTTTCTCTCATGTTGCACTCTCTGTAGCTGACAGTTGTATACAACATGTTGTTGTGCAATATGCTTTACCTGTTGCAGTACAGTTGTACTGAGGAGGCTTGTCATGAAAATGTTGTACCATCAAACAGCATCATAGTTGCCTGTTTGCCCTCATTTTCTGGAGCACAACACAGCACAATTTTAGCCTGGCAAAGAGTTTCCTAGGCATGGCAGCCAACTGCAGCAATCAGACTTTCCCATTTTTTACAAGACTTCAGCCTTCAGTTGGCAAGTCATAGCATTACTCCAAAGCATATCAGGTCTGCAGTCAAGAGAATTAGCTGTTTAATTCTAATTGGGCCAGAACAAGAATGCTGACATATTCAAGCCTTTCTAGAAGGAAGGAGGAAAAGGTTGTTCTGAGACAAAGGGGTAAGACTACACCAGTCAGCTTTCTGCTACCAGTCCCACTTTTAAATTGCATCCATCAAGGAGCAATGGTACAACCCTCCTGCATCTTTCTTTTCTCATCTCACATGTGAAATCTTCAAGAGCTCCATTCTTTTATTTTTTAGGCAAGAAGGTCACTAGAAGAAAGATAAACAAACTTTTGTGCAACCTACATCAAGCTATCCTATTGTACTGCCTTGTATCTTGCTGAACCTTTGCTCCATCTCTTAAAAACCATTACGTAAAAAAACCCCAAACAAACACAGATAAAAATGCTGAAATAAGGGAGGACAGAAAATTATAACCTGCTAAATTGAGAGCAGCTTTTTACCAAGTTGGAGGCTGTTGTGAACATTAAGTCTTTCAGTCTATTAATAAAAAGATATCCCTCCTCTCAACTAAACTATTTGGATGGCAAAGCATGGAATAGTGTAAAATAAAAAAAAAATTGTATCAATAGTAATTCTTCAGTGCCCCTGCTGGAAACTATGCACTACCCTAGTTAATTTCAGATGAGTCTGGCACAAAGTAGCTGAAGGACCATCTTTCACCCCACCAATTCTGACACTTTTTGCACTATATTCTCCATTTTTAAGGGCCTTTAAAGCAACCAGTCTGTCTGTGGATTTAGGTACTGATCTAGGCTCAGTGGTGCTGAGACATCAATTTACTAATCAGTGTTTGCTATGCTTTATTTTACTTTTCATTTCTCCCTCTATGCAGCAAAAATAGCTCAATGATTTCAGAAGCAGTACAGCAGATGATGTTATTCTGTACGGTGGCAGAATGAATTGCTCCCTCCAAGGTGTTTAACAGCAATCATTTTCCCAAGCATTTTATTACATGCAAGTTTTTCCTTTTCAGCAAGATTTTCAAAGTGGGAATATGTTGAATGCAGAGGAAGGAGGGCCTAGTCAGAACTGCTTGCCAGACCTCTGGGGACAGGAAAGGCTGAGAGATAAAGCTTGGAAAATTCAGACACGTCTCTAAATTAGCAAAATATTTTTGGATGGCTGCCCCTCTCTGCTTACCTGGCCTTCAGCTGGCACTCCTCCAGCAGCGATGCAGCACTTCTCTGCAGAGCTGCTGCTGAGGGTTACTGCTTTGGGCTTCTACAATAGGGCTGTAGCAGGAACAAAGAGAGAGATCAGAGCCCATGCAGCAAGAAGGAAGAGAAGGAAAGGTCTTGCAATAACAGCATTTGTCTGAGATTTTGCTGATCTACTTAGCAGGACAAGCCTTCTGAAGAGCCTGCTGTGATTTTGTGTAAGTCACCAGTCCCGAGGTTTCCCTCTTTCCAATGCAGACCAAGCTGTGAGAGTAACTCACATTAAAATTTACTGAATCCCCTCCTAACCTTCTCCCAAAAGCAAAGTTATTTTGAGTTGACTCTAAAACCCTCTTCTTCCTGTCCCTCTTCCCCCTTTTCTGTACCTTAATTTGAAGTACATGCTAACCAAAATTAGGTACAGATACAAAAAGCTGTAGATTTCAAGATCATTTTTTCTCAATATTTTGTGAAAGTAGAATTAACATGTTAATTTCAAAAATGTAAAAATTTAACACAGACTGTTTTTCTTCCTCATTTTTCTCTTACCTACTATCATTGAAACCTTCCAAAGATTAAAAACTGTTTCAGAAACTCAAGAGAAATGCACTCCTGTGCATAAGTTAAGCACCTCAGCCTGTCACCTGGATTAAAGTAACTAGTTTCTATCTCTCCTGAGGGATTAGAATGAGAAAAAGGAAAGACAGAAAAATGTGGGTAAGGCACTCATTATTTCAGAGGGAGAAGTACTTCTATTGAACAGGAAGGAAGTAATGCTGTGTCTCTTGGTATATGACAATTGGAGGAATAAAAGTAAAGTCAAACTGTAAATTACCAAGGGTAGGCGTTTAGTAGGTGTAGGGTGAATTTGTTTTCCCCTCTAGTAATTCTAATTTCACCATGTGCTGAAGAAGCATGTCAAAACCTAATGTGCACCTGTTAAGGGTTGTCTGCATCTTGCTCTAAACTGGCATAGATTTCCTATGAGAATACAATGCTTCCAATAATTGCCTTCACCAGCTGTACCTTGGAACATCAGCATAGCAATGCCCCAGATACAGGCTATGCTCAGTCATCTGAGATGAGAACAGAAAGGTGAGAATGGCAAAATGAAGAATATGTTGATGAGAGGGCACTATCCTTTGCATATGAAGGATAACAAAAAATTGTCTTCATTCTGGGCAGTCAAAGAGCAGACAAGAGAGGAGACATCCAGCCAACCCTATTCAGATTCAGCAGCTTCATAAAAACAGCTCAGCTTGTTAAGGAATTTGGTTTTTAGTTTTATATGCTAATGTTGAAAATTAATGGCAAAAGATCATGTTCTGGGGAATCACAACCCGCCTCCAAATATTCACTCACTTTACCAGCAACATGCTAGAATACCTGGAAGAAGAGTTAAACAGACCTCTGCTAGCCTAACATAGACCTACATGACAAATTCTTAAAAACAGAAATGTGAGGATCTATTAACAAATGCAAAAAATTAAGTACAGTGTATCAGTTTGGAGATATACAGAAAAGGCAAAAAACTCTGTCCCAACTCAAGTTGTACTCAACAATACCAGTACAACCCACTGAGTTTCCATTTAATCTCCGGCTAGTGTGGAAGAACAAATTCAGTGCAGGTAGCTTGGGGTGCATCTGCAGTGGGAGCTGCAGGTTCAGTTCTGAGGGGGAGCC
Source organism: Lycocorax pyrrhopterus obiensis (assembly GCA_014706295.1). Classification (NCBI taxonomy): domain Eukaryota; kingdom Metazoa; phylum Chordata; class Aves; order Passeriformes; family Paradisaeidae; genus Lycocorax; species Lycocorax pyrrhopterus. Next base: position 46,695,872 of record JACSVZ010000014.1, on the reverse strand, counting down.
CAAGGCAAGATGCCAGGACCTGCCAACGCTTGGCCCCACAAAGGGCACAGGGACCTGTGGTGCCAGCCAGGGGACCGGACACTGAGACACGGCAGGAGCTGATGGCTCAAGAGGAACAGCAATAGTTTTGCCCCTGGACTGTGAGGGTGTAAAAGCCCAGGGGTTCCTTTGTTGGAGGCCCCTCCTCAGAGGCACCAGCTCGAGCTGTTTCTCTGTTACTGCACTGTGAATAAATTGCTTTATGGAATAAGACATCCGCGGCTCTTCTAAGGGAAACCTGGGGTTGAGCTGGTAAGGAAACCTGGTCTGACCATGTGAGAGTGGGGTGTATGAAGGTGCCTGTTTCAAAGGGACTTCAGTCTCAGCAGCTGAAGTCTCTGGTAGTGGAAGTGTGACTGCCAGATTGCTCCTGAATTGTCAGACTGGGAAGTTTCCTTAATGGTGGCACCTGCTAAATGTCGCTTGTTTTTAATGAGATTCATTAAGTTCCATGTTACATGTGACTTACATGTCATTTACCAGGTTGAATATTCCATCCTCCCAAATTTTATTTCACATGTATTCAACAGATTTAGACTTACTGTACCAAGGTTGGTCCTTAAATCAGAGGGGAAACAGAAGTTCAGATTGCTGAGGACATTGAAAAATAATTTTCTGGGTTTTTTTGGGCTTCAGTAAGACTCTTCCAGCAGATCTGTTTCCCATCTCTCATGACATGTTAAGCAAACAAAAGCCAGATATTTAAGCTAGGCCAGGTAATGAGGGGTGATGATTTGCACACTGGAGGGTAGGATTGGTCTTTCTACCATTTATATGTCAGCTACCTGAAGTAGTATTTAACTGCATTCAGAAGATCTTTAAAGGTCAGAAGTAACAAAAATACAGCAAAAGACAATAAGAATCTGTAGCGAAGATTTCTGACAGAAACAGTCAGCCACAGCAGTTGCTTGCACAACCTTTTACTTTTCATTGCTCTAATACACACACACACAAAAGAAGACTCAGTTGTCATTGTTGAAGCCAAGAATAATAAGATTCAGGAGAGGACCCCTATGTTTAGCGTGCTGTTCTATATCTATGAAACACTCAGAAGCAACAGGAGTTTCCACTGAATTTGTCGAGAAGCATTGAAGTGAGCTTTCTTCTCCCAGTCCTTTTTTTCTGTCTCATTGAAACCAGTGGAACAATGTGAGAAAGCTTTCTCCAAAGCATATGCTGTCTTGGATTTTTTCACCCTGTGTCTCTCATTTCTGCTTTAATAGGGTGTACAAGAAGTGCATCAAGAGCTATGAATTGCTGTAATGTACCAGCTGATCATTTACAACATTAAAATATGTCTTTTGTACATTGGCCATTTAAACACAAATCTTCTAGAAGGCTGAACTGTACTGTTTACCATAATAAATGTCAGAAGTAGCATGACATGCAAGTGCATGAGGCCATCCACAAGTTTTTTTTCTAGAATGTCTGTTGTCAGCCCCATTTAATAACTGTTATTGGTCTGAACAAAGGAATCCAGTGCACCCTCAGTCGATCTGTAGATGACACCGAGTTGGGCAGGAGTCACTGGTGTGCTGTAGGCTCTGAATAAGGATCTGGACAAACTAGATTGATCCACTGAGCCCAGTTGTACGAGGTTCAACAAGGCAAAGTGCCAAGTCCTGTCCTCAGCTCACAACACTCCCATGCAGTGCTACAGGCTTGGGGAAGTGTTTAGAAAGCTGCCCAGCAGAAAAGGACCTTGGGGTGCTGGTTGACAGCACCTGAACATGAGCCAGTGTGTGCCCAGGGGGCCAAGAAGGCCAATGGCATGCTGGCCTGTATCAGCAAGAGTGTGGCCAGGAGGACCAGGGCAGGGATTGTCCCCCTGTACTCACCACTGTGGAGGCCACGCCGTGAATCCTTTGTTTGGTTCTGGGCCTCTCAGTACAAGAAGGACATTGAGGGCCTGGAGCAAGTCCAGAGAAGGGCAACAGAGCTGGGGAAGGGTCTGGAGCACAAGACTAATTAGAAGAAGCTGAGGGAGCTGGAGGTGTTTAGCCTGGGGAAAAGGAGGCTCGGGGGTGACCTTATCACTTTCCACAGCTACATGAAAGGAGGTTGTAGCCAGGTGGGGAGTCAGCTGGTTCACCCACGTTACATGTGACAACACAAGGGGAAATGGCATCAAGTTGAGCTAGGGGAGGTTTACAGTGGATATAAGGAAAAATTTCTTCACAAAAAGGTTTGCCAAGTTCTGAAATGGGCTGTCAAGGAACATGAATGGGCCTTGATCCCTGGAGGTATCTAATAGACATGTAGATAAGGTGCTTAGGGATATGCTTTCATTGGGGATTGGGCAGTGGTAGGTCAACAGTAGAATATGATGATCCTTAAGGTCTTTTCCAACCCAAGTGATGCAATGATTTTATGTGTTAATGAGAAAATTAGATATCATCCAGGACTTCCATAGGCAAATGTGAAAAAAAAAAAATGGGGTGACAAGCAGTCAATAAACCACATTAATTTTTATTTACTACATTGCAATCTTCAACATCCTCACAAGGGAGACAGAGGAGCAGGTACCAGTCTCTTCAGTCTTTTGACCATTTGGAGCACTCAAGGAAACAGCACGAAGCTGAGTCAGAGAAGGTTTAGGTCAGATCTTAGGAAAGAGTTTTTTCATCAACAGGGTGGCTGAGCACTGGATAAGGCTCCCCAGGGAATTGGCACAGCATCAAGCCTGACAGAGTTCCAGGAAGCATTTAGACAATACTCTCAGGCATATGGAGTGATTCTTGGGGCTGTCCTGTGCAGGGACAGGAGCTGACTCGATAATCCTGATGTGTCCTTTCCAACTCAGCACATTCTATGATTCTTTGAGAGGTAAGATCATATGAAGAGTTCCAATTATCACATATAAGTATGTTTTTGTTACAGGGATTATATAATCTGTATTATGCATTTGGGTACATTGAATGTGCTACTGTGCCTATTCTGTTACATAATCTGCTGTTATTTTATATACAAACATAGCAAAAGAAGCACCCCATCCCCCGATTGTGTTGTTTTGCACTTGAAACTATGTGTACAGATTAATTCCATCAGGAAGAACCTGAAATCTTCTTCATAGTCATAGACATTGGAATAGTTAACAAAGACCCCTATCATAATGCATGACTTTGTTAGAGAGAATCACTCTTTGCTTTGGAAAGAAACAGTCTTGGTTTTACGAATCTACTTACTTTTGTTCTTCACCTTTGTTTTTTATTTTCCTTCTGTGACTAGTCATCAAATATTTGCATGTTTCCAGCATACGCTTCATTGTAGCGCAGAATTTTGCCATATTCCATCAAAATTGCTTCACTTTTTATGTACTCAGTGTGTTGTATGATTAAGATGATGGTTAAATTATTTAGATTCTGGTGGATTTTTGAAACTCTTGTAATTTCCCAAGTAATTTCTGTGAAGCAATACTTGCATCAAATGCATTCACTGTCCCCTCATCTGACATCAAAGCTCCCAGGGAGGCTTAGGTGTGAAAAAATGTATTCTGACTTTCTATCTGGTGAGTTGTTGTTGTACTCATGTGGAATCATATACAAAAATAACTCAGATAAGATCACTTGAAGTTGCTGTCTACAAATCCAACCACAAGTAGTGGGACTTTTGCTTCAAAAGCCTACTGCTAAATTCATTCCAGATTATACTTGCATGAGAATGATGTATCCCAAGTACTTTCTAGTGTGAGAGAAAATGGTGGCATTATCCACAAAACCAAGACCAAATGTTTGAAAAATAGTGATGCAATAAACAAGCTAAACATATTCTAAGTCCAGTAGAGCCAGATACTGTTTTTTAACTTAGCTCATGATATGTTTTATATATGCAGAACATTTAGTTTAAAACTAGAACATACTGGTTAAATATAGTTTCAACTGAACTTTACACAAGGAAACTAAGGTGCAAAATAGAAGCTCCATGAAACAGAACAGAGGACAAACTCCAGTTCCTCCCAGCACAGATGTGATTCACCCAAACTTTCATATCTTCACAGTCTATATCTACCCAAGTCTTCTGAATTACACACGCAGGCATGGAGCTTACAAATCTGATTGTCTGACAAACATATCCTGCTCAGCATCAGATTACTGCGCAGAATACAAGAAGTATTCAAGTTTCATTCAAAGACCTTGAAAAAGGGTAGAGGAAAGGTCACAGTGGGAGGAAGATTTTACTTATCTATCACTGTAGGATATTTTTTGTCTTTTCTTGCTTCTGCCCGATGGCAGCACTCAGATCTACATATAATCATTGGTGAAAAAAAACAAATCTACTTCTTTTTAGCCTTGGCAAGCCATTAAAACAGACTGATTGGAAATAACAAGAATATATATCCTTAAATGCTTCCTGCATCTCCTAGACAGAATCACTTACTGCTGTAATTAAGGCCAAGAATAAAAGCTAAAACCCTGCTCATAGTTATGTTAGACTGTGGGACTGACTGAAATTTAAAAAGGCACTTGATGAACTACAGTTCAGACAGTGACTGTGAGGAATATTTTAGCTACTTGCATTTCTTTTCCTGTGTTTGGCAACATTTCTTCTAAATTTAGAGCTTTGGCTGCCATGGCTGCAGCTTAGTCCTGACAGCTACCTTTGTTACTGCAACCCCCCCATTCTGAACGGCTTCAATTTAGAAGATGGAAGTAAAATAGAAAGTTATCTCTTCCCACTCAGGGCACTGCCTGCATGGTGACAAAATATTTCCTATACCAAAGCAGTCAGAATGTTCTATAAACTGTTAAGCACCATTTCTTACGAGGAATGCCACCATCTTCAGAGCCCCTGGAATGAGTGCAGACTGTTTGTGAAGAGAACAAACTCTTCATTGTTGTTTCATTGTGTCTTTTTTAAAATAGGCAAAATTCACTATTTTGAAGTACATCACAAAATATCTGAACAAATAATGTTCAGAAAACAGGGTCATTTGCTTTGAGTAATGACGCTGTTTGACCCAGTCAAAACAGTTTGTATTGACTGTTTTGGTTTAAATTAAGCCTATCCAGTCACAGTTAATATTTCAGGTTCCTGTCTCTTAGTCCTCACAAACCCATGTATCACAACCTGGAAGATATTGACCAAAACAGAGTTTTTCCCAGAGAGTCTTGGGTAAGTGGCTGCTTCTTGTTATTTGCAATCCATAAAACAAGAATTACATATTTTTTCATATTTGGACAGCAACAAAACTTTGTCTCAATACCCTTTGTCAAAGAGCTCTGCCATGGGTCTTGGCCTTGTCTGAAAAGCTAATTCAAGCAGTAGTGCCTTTTTTTTGTCACTGTACCTTCTTAGACACAAATCAGATTAACATGCATCTGTCTTCTATCTCTAAGGCAGATCATTAGCCAAATTCTTTTTCCAGAAAATTTTATAATATCCAGACTGAACCATTCATAAAGAAACTCATTGCACCAGGGACTTCTTCTTCATTAAGAGTAATTATGCAAAACAGCATGCCACATAAGAGACTGAGACTACCAGGTGGGTAGCCTGCGATGCAGGGATGTGTCTCAGTTTCTGGAAACTGATTAACATTCTGCTTCTGGGTTAGAAAGAACAGTAGATTTACAGTTATCCTTGCCTTAATTATTATTTTGTCTATTTTCATAACTCACATAATCAAATGAGGACTACAGCAGATATTTCTAGGTTCAGATCTCTCTACATTTCTGTAAATCACTCCAGCGCACACTATAGCTCAGTTTCCCCTTTTTAATTACTTGTGTCCAATTGCATGCATACATTATATGACATTATTCATTGTATTTAAGAACTAATCAAGCCACATTCCTGAGGCAGACAATCATGCTGGCCCTTTCACTGTAATAGGCAGCAATTCATATATACCTACATGGGGAAACACAGTCTTCATTAAAATCTGGCACATGTTTGAAAGCCCACATCAGTACCCCTGCACTTACACAAGTAAACCATTGCTGGTGACTGGGCTCTTTGGTGATCCTGAATCACATTCCTGGGGCTGTGGCACAACATCTCCAGGTCAGCTTCCAAACACATTTGTCAACAGCATGACTTTCGGGTCTGTGCTGCTTTTGGGCCAAGAGTTCAGCATCACTGTGGGCAGCTCTGCACTCTGTCCAGTGGAAAGCCTAGGCTCTCTCACAAATGGTTCTGATCTGAATTTAGAATGTATTTGTTTCCCTCTCCATGGAAATTTTCCCTTCTCAGGGAGGGGGGGAAAGAAAGTACTAGTATGAAAAATTTAGAAAATAAATGCATGCATACAGCTTGTAAAAAGTAGCTTTGCTTAAGTCATCAGGAAACAGTTTAGCAAATGAGCAAAGATTCAAACAGTCTCCTAGAGACCTTTTGTTGGTGGTAGTCTTTGTTGAAAACAGAGTTTAATTTTACAAAATATTACCTGAAACAGCTAGCCCACTTCTCTGTGGAGCAACATGTGGTGCAAAAGCATCTCAGCTTGATCCAAATTAATTTTAGAAAAGCAAAACCTCATACCTTTTCATTCTCTTTCAAGACACAGCAGTCAAGAAAAGAGATATGTAGAAAAGGGAGATATGTAGAAGAGTTCACAGGTATGTTTTCCAGATGTATTTTTGAGCTTTGCTTCGACCTGAGGAAAACAGGAGCAAGAGGGACAAGAAGGATGGAAAGAGTGCTATCAGTGATAAAAAGTAATAAGAAGTATCTGTAGGCAAAAGTTGAATAAAATGTTAATAGCAATTTTTTGCCCCCCTCAGGCAACAATGTTTCTACACTGAAGTAATGATTCTGTGACTGACTTACTGAAAAATGAATTTTATTTTTTAGATTGTATTGTTTTAGAAACTGGATCTTGTGTTCAGACCTCAAGCTTTACAATCTGCTCAAGAATATCACATTACAAAAGTTACAGTGAACTTATGTTTTCTGAAGTCAACAGGAAATGTAAATAAGCCATAAAGATCACTTTTAAGGAGAGCTTAAAGAGGAAGCAAAGCAAATGCAATTATGACAGCTTGTGGGAGATGATTTCAGTGTTTTTGCAGCAGTCAGTTCCATAAATCTTCCACCATAAATGGTTTTGTACAAAAACACACTTCAGCCAGGTGTCCTTTTTCCTTTTTATACTGTGAAACATTTTGGTAGACAGAACTACTTGCTCAGACAAAAAGAATTTTCCTTTTTTTTTCCACTCTTAGGACATTAAGAGCTTGTGTTACCTATTTTAAAAGCAAGATTAATTTTATTTCAATGTTCCAGTCAAGTTCATGGATGTAATGCCATATTCTTAGCAAACCTTGTTTAAAAGCCTGTGTTCGATTCCGTGTGCTCTTATTGAATGTAATCTCGTCGTTCAGAAGCACAGTGTCAACACAAACACAAGAAAAGGCTTTCTCCAATCTGGTATAACAGCACAGCACAATTACTTGTGTAAACATTTACAGATTGTTTACAAGCTATTAACATACAATTTCTAATTTCATTACTTGTAGAGAGATTAAATAGATAATCCCAACCAAATGGATAAAAAACTACTTGGCTTAATATACACTGAGAAATAACCAAGGAAAAAGTGTATTTCAGCACCTGCTGCCTTATCTTTTTCTCTGATTTATCTGCCTCTATATACACAGCAGTGGATTACAGCTGGGAGCTTTTCAGCTCTATCAATCCTACATTCCCAAGGCCTTTCAGCCAGGTAGATAGGTAGATAGACTGAAAAATTATTGTAAATGTTTTGAGAGAAGGATTCCTATTTCATATTTCCAAGACATTCTTGGAAGCCAAAGTCACACCAATGCTTCCAGAAAAGTTGCCTAAGATTATAACAGAATTATTAGCAAATTTTATTTAGGATCTTGTATTACATATCCAAGTTTCAAAGAATTATGTTTAAATGAAAAATGAAATACGAAGACCTTTTTTTGAGAGCACAATGAAGGTGAAAAACAAACAATGATGCTATTAACTTTCTCTGCTATGACAAGGTGGCTAGTTGTTTGCTGAAAGTATCGCCGCTGAAAGAATCTGCACTGACTTTGTTATTATAATTATTTATTTCAGTGTAACATTGTGGTGCATCAGATTCATAAAAGCACAGCCTTATTTCTGTAGCTTTGTACAAAATTTTCCAGAAACAAAATACTGAAAAACAAACCAGCTGGTGATGGATGATGGTCTCTTACTCACTCAAGAAGCTGAATTCAATAAATGTTTCTTAAACAAGTAGCATCATACACCCATGCTAATTCTGCCCACCACAAAACACTAAAAAATCATAAAGCAGAGCATAACTTTCACCCTCGAGTCTCTCAGCTGGTCTGGTTGTTGATGCTGTTTCAAAGTCCAGGGCCTATAACACAAAAATTTTGTTCTCGCCTGTATTGATATCATGATATCTCTCCCAGACAGCCTGTCTGGTTGTGTTAGCTGAACTCAAGTGCTGTAAAACCACATCTGGAGACACTCAGCACCATAAAAAGGAGCTCTGAACTGCTTAGAGTCTGCTGTGCAGACGTCATGCCTTAGCAGATCTTTAATGATGGCAAACAGCACACAGCAAGATGAAAATACAAAACCAAAGATAACAGCACTAAAAGTCAGTGTTGAAAAATAGGAGGTGGGGAAAGGGAACAGGGGGAAGGGAATACAGCTGGGGGAAAAAAGAAAACAAAAAACCAAGGATTTCACTGTGAGGTTTTTAAATCACATGTCAGTGCACTGAGTAGCCTTGGAAGGTAGCATGGTTTGGTATCTCCATGGGTACAAGTCATTGCTCATTCTTCACCAACACTGGCCTCCAGTATGTTGAACTCTTCCTGTACACCCTGAAACATTGAATTTAAAAAGATATCCTTAAATTTCACCTTTATTTTCTGTACATTTGAGTCCTTTCCATTTCAGTTACGTGAAAATGCCACAGGTTAGTGATGGTGTGGCTAATTTTCCCATTTACTTTGCCTCAGAACTAGCTACTGCCTCATTGTCTCTGTTCTTTCTGTTTAATTAAATCATTTTGTTGTCTTGTCTCTTTTTCTTTTTAAGTAGCTCTACTTCAAATATTTGGTAAACAAATTCTACAATTAAACAGTTGGGATTTTTTCCTGTAGATAGAATTTATATAATATTCATAATGCATTATCTATTGCTCATGTGTAACACAGCACTGTAATTAAATTATTTTCCAAAATTAGCTTTGGTCATGTAGTAGCTGGAATGCAAGATCTAATTTAATATTAGATTAGTGAAACATCTCCTCCAGGGACACACGTTAGAGAGCTAACAGAACTCCTTCACTGTACTTACAAACGCTGCGAGGATTGGCACGCTCCACTGACTGTGGCAGGCAGCAGTCAAACTACTTGGTTCCTTGTTCACAGTCCCAGAAATTGAAAAGAAACAAGGAAAAGAGATATCCTGTGGAGCAAACAGTGTGAAAATGAATCTTTATGTACCAAATAAAACAGGAAAAAAGCCACATGTCATCGCTTTTTTGCACAGGTCTAAAGCCAAGGTTTGTGGCGAGTGCCCAAATATTTTTATAGCCAATGCATTTGAAGCAGTCCTCTCCATTTTCCTCACCATCATACCCCTCACATTTGGGTCAGATCATACAACCCAAAAGATGCTGGGAGTGTCACAAGAGTAAATCAAGCTGGAAAAAGTGCCAGTGCCTTCCTGGAAGGGAATGAAGACATTGGAGCTTGGCCCAACTGCTGTGTATGGTGATGACTGTCGTGAATGAAAACCTGCCACTTAACACAGGTGAGGATCCACAGAGGAAGAGAAATTGCTGTGAATTAATGGATGTCTTCCACTAGGAGGGACAACACTAAAGATTTTAAAAGCCTCACAAATACGACTCCCCAGTAATAAAAGTTGCCACTTAATGTTCTGCAGGCATATTTGTACCCAGCTAATGAAAATACTAGCAGAATATTAAAGCAATAAGGATTTCCATGAGCCACTTCTATACTGAGGTAAAATTGCAAGAAAATGTTCGTGTCTAAGCAGTTGATTTTGCAAACCAAAATGATCTGCCAGTTTCCAAGTGCTGCACAGATATTTTAACATTAGAACACAAGCACTTATACTAAAAAGAAAAAAATATTTTAAAAAAAGTTACACTCTTTAAACTTTATAGATGAGAAAATCCAGTTAGGAGATAATGTCTTATTGAGACAGGTGCTTCTCTTGTGCTTAAAGCATGAATGATAAATATGACTCTACCTGAAGTGTGTAAAAAATGAAGCCCCAGGACAAAGGGGAGAGGCATGCTGTTTCACTTTTAAACTTTCATCAGCATTTCCAGAAACCCCTCCTGCCAAAGTTTCATTCCCTCTTACACATTTTTGTGTTATCGAGTGTAGAAAGCTCTGTCTGTCTAAACTTCTGTCCTATGTCATGTCATTTCTGTGCTCCACATCACTGCATTAGGTCCCATTTAAGGGTTCTCACAATGTATGACCTTATTACGATAGCTTCTGTGCTTTCCTTCCAGGGTAAATTTTAAGGTGTCACATGCTCAAACTTCTGTTTACTCTTATGATGAGGAGAATATTTTATCAACACTCACACAGTACTGAAATACTCCCAAGGTATGAGAATAATTTTAGCTGCAGTGCTAAAGTAAATTACACAGGAGGTCGTGTGTTTTTGGAACAGCAGTTGAATATGCAGGATCTGCATTAGTAATGCTTTTTCAACTCATTCCAGTTCATTCTCAACAAAAATAAATCGCAATTTTGGAAGCAGTTATTTTAGTTGCATAACTCTTCATGAGTCTTCATTTAGTGCCAAATGATTGTTGCAGGTGGCAGGGTGCATTGTCTCCACAGTGCTATTCATCCCTCCAGGAAAGAGACACGCTGTCCTTTATTGAATCATGCATCCGAATTCACGTGCATACATATCTGCACACGGATCTACTATTGCAATCTGCAGAAATGCTCCCTTTCAGCTGCACAAAAGCAGACATCTTACAAAAGGATGTAAATGGCCCTTCTGCTAAATGAAGGTTCAATGTAATCTTCTGACTTTGAGTGTTTCGTGTTCCTTGGTGCATGGAAAATTTCTTCTGTGAGCTATCAACTGAACAGATGTGCAAAATTCCCTCTGAATGCGCAAACCAGATAATACTACAGCTCCATTCTGGGGCAAGAAACATTTCAGGTGGATGCAATTGAATTATTAAGATTGCTATTGGGTATGACCAAGTAGAGGCAAGTATATGTTTCTAAAATTTGGGTCCAGAAGGCACCCATGTAATCTGCTGTGTCAGACCTTTTAGCTAATACAGTTGCTCTCCTGCATTTTGAGGTGCAGCAACACTTAGAACAATTCTTAGATGACTTACAGATATACTTCCAGGATGTGTAGACATGTTGATCTGATAGTCGCCCCCACTCTGAGCTGCATATCTAATGTTCAGAGTAGAAATAAAAGTAGAGCTGCTGGCATTACCACGAATATAATGAGGCAGAAGCTCATCTTTACCTCCATCACCAGCTATGGGAAGAAAATAGATCTTTACAAAATAGTCCATTCTTATAAACTGAATGGTAATATAACTCAGAAAACCCAGTTTCAGCATTGTCTGCTTTTTAACAGCTGGCTGCCTAACTTTCTGTTTTGACATCTAAAGAAAATGATGGCACAGTATATATAGTGAATTAAAAGTAATAAGCAAAGCTTTGCTGAAAGACCCAACTGCATTGACAACTGGCTGTTCAGGATGTCATTTGAACAGCAGAAAAAATTCAGGATGCTCAGAAAACATGCAAGGGGTACTGTATCATAAAACTCACTCTTTTTTGTCCACTGGGAAGACTTCTGGTCCTACGATTGAGAAAGACCCAAACAGATTGTGTCCAATTGTTGTTGCAAAGTGATGAAATGCCTACAGCTAAAAGCCCAGGACCTTGCAATTTTTTTGACCCGCAAAGCCAAAGATTATTGTGCCTGAGATTATTTATTGCCTAAGGTACACCATGCTAGGCACAAAGAACTATCTTGTTTATTTAAAGCTATCACTGCCTGTTTAAAAAAGGAGTCAGTCTTTGAATAAGGTGAAAAATAAACAAGAAGCATGCATTATTTCTTCTCTCCAGTGCCTATTACTTTATTTTGCACTACTTCTAACAGAAACAAAATGCTGAAACTGTGGCAGACTGGGACATTTTATTACCTAGAACATCATACCAACACATGCATAGTGGGAAACCTCAATTCCAATTCTCACATGCATTTATTTTTATTCCTTAGTGCTGCTTGTACATGGGGAATTTATTTTGCACTTAAACTGGGCAGTCCATTGCTCAAGCTGCTTCAGACCCTTTGAAATCTCTGAATCCATGACAGTCTAACAGCCTCACTAAGATCCATCTCCATTTCTGTAGCTGGTGATTGGGAGTCTGAATTTACATACAGGTTTCTTCCGTTTTCTGCTGTAGGTATTCAAGATTACTTTTAAAGCATTATCACTGTTGCTCTTGTTTTTGTTAATCAGCCATGCTGCCTCAGATTTATGCAGTTTTGATGCTACAAAACAGTTTTCACTTCAGACACCTAAGGATGTTTCAGAAGCTCCAGAGCCTTATATTTACCTCTGTAAAAGGAGTTACTGGCAGCTTCTTCCAGTGTGTCCTGTTCTAAGCCTCTTGATTGGGCTTTTTAATTAACACATCCCTTCTTAGTGTCTGACATAGGCATGTGGAAATAGATACGTGTACTAAAGGGGTTCACAAACAGTTACCAGTAAAATAAGTCATAATAGGATATATTCATGTTCAGTATAATTCACTTAATGCATGGCTGGCCGTGCTGCATATGGGTGGAACCTCAGACAGCCAAAGCATTGTGCCAAAATTTAAGGTCCCAAAATTAAGGGAACTAACAAAAATTCTTGAAGGGAAGAAAAAGTAGTGTGGTAGCCATGTAATACAGAGACACGAGGAAAGTGGAGCTGAAATTAGTCCTGTGCCACTTTTAAAGATTCTCACCTCTTCTACAGCTTTTTTTCAATAACACTCATAAGATCAAAACAGATGTCTTCCAACCTGAGAAATGGAAGCTCATTAGCCACTCCAGCCCATCATCAGTGAGCTCTCCATTTTCCCAGATCATGTTCCTACTTAATTTCCTAACTATGGAAAGAGACCAAAGTATGTAAACTCAGAGCAACACATGAAAACCATGTGAATGTGAAACCCATTTTAATTTCCTGAAACCACACAAAAAAAAAAAATCACTTACAAAATCAGCAGCAGATTTCTAATGCACATCTAATACATGCCTCAGGGGTGTGTTGTTTTGCTAATGACTGTTGAAGATCCTTGGAGTGGATCACACTTACAGAAAATGCAATTAGTAGAAGACCATAGGCACTTACAATTGACTGTTCAGGATACAACCAAACTTTCTCCAGCCTCAGGATTCATTTCTGCACAGTGGCCTTCAGTGACCTTCAAACATGGGGAAACCTTCTCTGGTGCTTACCAAAGTTCCAAAAGAACTTACAGTTCAATACTTTCCAGAGAAAGATGTAATTTTGTAATAGTACATAGTAGATTGAGTAGAGTTTTCTCAAATGAACTTGGCCTGTCTCCCTCTAAACCGATGAAAGCCCAGGAAATCCCATAGCAAGATATCCACAGCTCCATACCGACAGCAAGACATCCACTTTTGTCTTGAAAAGTCACCACCTTTTCTTCTTTTGAACCTGTCTCCTGCTGACTTCGTGTGATGCCTTCCATAATGTGAAAGCAATGGGCCAAGAGCCAGTGGAGGCAAACATGCCACTGGGAAGTAGTTCTATGACTACTTTTTTTATTTTCTGAGTATTTTCTCCACAGTTTTTATTCCCTGTCATTATCACTGATTCAAACACAGCAGAAAAGGCTTTCATAAAAGCAGTTTGACTTAACATTAAGAAGCCAGGAGACAAATTGGTAAGTGTGTAAAGTCCTTCAGAAAATAATAGCAGAAGGGTGTTCATCTTAGAATTGTGAAGTCATTTTCCAAAATAACAGATTTATGGCTAAGATGCATCCATATGAAGTAAGGTGCCACAAAGACCATCTGTCACTTAACCCAGCTCAAGACTAAAGCTTAACTGGGCTTGCAATTTAAGTTGCAATGTGTCTTGAGTTTCCTTCTGTATTGTATGTTACTTTGCATTAGTTTATGCAGTTGCCCAAAAAGAAGTAAAAATATTTAGTATATAAATATTACATTTGTACATCAGATTCCCGACTGATTAGTGACAGGGTAAAGCACGGTCTCAAGCAGATTAAAGTTATACAAAACAACACCACTAAACTGGGTACTCTAGTACTCTCAATGTTTTAAGGTTGTCCTCCTTTCACCCCAGAAAATGTAGGCATTGCTCACTTAAACAGTTGATCATTTTACTATAGAATAATTATGTGGCTCACAAATAAACCATTAACATTCTAGTTAACCAGTTAAGCAGTTTGGGCTGAAGTAGAATTAGCTAGTTAACTACTTACCAGTGGCTAGTATGGGGCTGATTTGAATTTGTGCTGAACCCAGGCTCGATGACATAGCGATGTTTTAATTATTGCTGAGCAGGGCTTACACAGAGCCAAAACTTTTTCTGTCTTTTGTATTGCCAAGCTGGCAAGGGTGCTGGGAGTGCAGGGAAGGCTGGGAGGAGACACGGCCAGGACAGGTGACCTAAACTGGCCAAAGGGATGTTCCAGACCATTTGGTATGATGCTCAGTATTTAAAATAGAGGGAAGAGGGAGGAAGGGGAGGACAGTTGGAGTGATGGTGCTGGTCTTCCCAAATAACTGTTATACATGATGGAGCTCTCCTTTCTTGGGGATGGCTGAACACCTGCCTGCGCATGGGAAGTGGTGAGAGATTTCCTTGCTTTGTTTTGCTGTGGGCATGGTTTTTGATTTTCTTGTTAAATTGTATCTCAACCCACCAGTTTCCTATCTTTTACTCTTCCAAGTCTCTCCCCCACCCTGCTGGTGGAGAAGTGAGTGACTGTGTAGTACTTGGTGCTGGCCGGGGCTAAGAAAAGATGACCTAATTGAAATGCCAAAGCAAAAGACAATAGAAGATAATTATTAGGATGTTAACCAAGACAATATCAGCTTTTTACCTTTATAGACTGCTGGAGACTATTCACTTTCTTTCTATATTTATTTAAGATGCATATCTGGACTTTGGGTAGTGCTGCTGTGAGGATCTGCACATCCAGTTGAATTAAATCATATCTAAATTTCAAATAGGCTGTTATTATGTCATGTTTTTCTCCTGTTAATTTTGTTTGTTTGCCTGCATACGCGTTGTGTAAATTTATACATAATAAAACTTTCCAATTCTTCTGCCATATTATAGAACAGATGAAAAACTAAAAAAAAAAAAAAAAAAAAAACAAACAACCCACCCAAAAACACCAAACCTCAAATACATTCTTTTCTGAGTCTCCTGGGATGCCTATGTACTTTTGCTGAGTGCTTTGTGTTCCGAGCTCCAGAAATTATATTATCTGTGTATATACAGTATGTATTTAAAGCTTATTTGCAAGAAGGAAACAAAACTTCAAGTTAAAAAAATCATTAGATAGAAAAATACGTTCCTTGTTTGAATGCCTGGTCAGCTGAAAACCAACAGCAGTGACATGTTGAAACACCAGCGATTACAAAACATCATCATACTATTCCACTTTTATTTGATATTCTTTTAGGAAAAATAAATTGATATAAGATTATGACTAATTTTGTAACTATTTTTTATATATTAATTACATAAAATGGTAATGTAGCAGTTTTAAATCTCTGCTGGGAGAAACAAAAAACAGTCTTTGTTTTTCAAGTAACAAAGGCATGAAGTCAAAATGTTGATAGGTAAGTGCAGCCCAACATGAATTAGGAACATTCCAAAAGCTCCAAATTTTGTATGTATGGTAAGTAACATCCATTTAAAAATCTTTAATTAAATTTAAAAAGTAACTGGGACTAATTCCTTTTGACTCAACACACACACATCCATTACTATGACACAGTTTGAAACATGGTTAAAATAAAAAAAACCAACATAGAAGATGTCCCCTCTGAGACAATATTTCAAATTTATTGTCCAGATTCCACCAACCCAATTAGATTACTTGAAGTGATAGCGCATAAATTGTTAATATATTGCCCTGAAAGTGAAGAAAAATACTTATCTCATTTTTCCAGCCTGCTGGCTCAGTTTCTGCACTTTACAATAATTTGTTACAAAATTTTCATTTTTCCATTACTTTTTATTGTTAGTTCAGAAATAAAATCCTATTAACAGAGGATTTATGATGACAAGATAACTACAGTGTGGATAACTACAGGAGCTGAGAGGGTGTGAGTTTAATGACACACAAATAAAGTTTAATGAAATATTATGAAATGGAAATAACATAGAGTCTGAATAAATCTCACTGGTAACTATGTATTATAACTGTAGGAAAAGAAAATTCATAAAAGAAAAAGGCTGTAAATATAAAGAAAAACAATACGCTAAGCAAACAGCAGAACTATCCAATATGGTGCCACTGTTCAGACTTAAATTCCTAAAGATTTCCTCAAAAAATTCTTGAACCTTGTATTTCTATCTCAGCCTCTGTTTTTTTCTCTCAGTCTGCAGAAAGGCATCTGCCAATTAAAAAAAAATTAATTCATAAAATATCAATACACCTAAATGATACAGATTACATATTCAAACCTATTCAGAATGGAAATTATCAAGGATATGGGATACTGAAATGAGCCATGCAATAAAGGGATGTGTATCAAATGCTCCATTCAAAAACTTATTTACTTTAAGCCATCCCTAAAATTTTCTAGTGAAAAAAATTCCACACAATGAACAATTTAAAGCAATGAAGATAAAACTGCATTGGAAGGAGTGAATTATCAACATGTCTAACACAAATCACAAGGTATATGATAATTTACATCTTAAGGAGGAGAGGACATGAAACCCAAACATTGGGAAAGCTAAAGGTAAGTTAAAGAACAGTATAAAACTTTGTTAGTGAAGAATTTCTATCTAATTTAAGACTAGTTAATAACCTTCACTTTCTTTTTTTTATATATAGACCTCCGAAGGAATATTTCTAGCAAAGCTGCGCTGTTCCGTAACCTGCGTATCCTATTTCTCTTTCTACAGATGTCTCTGCAAGATCAATTGTTCCAAGTCATCCAAAGACAGGGATGCAAGAAGTACAATCCTATTGCCAAATTTGACTCTATTTGGGGTTTGGAGGGAGTTGCAGCTCTTGTTCATATATTCATATCTCTTTCCTACCATTGTAGTTTCATTTGTTAAACTGTGTTACTGCAAATCATTTTCTACTCTGTAGAGAAATTACCTCTAAGATGCCTCTCCTGTCCATACTAAAATTCAGACATTGCATAAGGATTAAATCAAATACAGTGTCTGATTCACAGAAAATTGTGTGCAAGCTCTGCTAATTATAAATTTCTAGGTGACTGAAACTATTTGCAAATTCTTCAGGTAGATAATTTATAGAGAAGAGACTGTTCACTTAATAATAATTAGTTCAATTATTCATTATAAATTTTAAATGATGTACTACGTAACCACATATTATATATACATCTCACTTTGGAGGGAGTAAGTTAAGCTTACTTTGAATTTGGCAAAACAAAATAATTTCTATAGATAAAAATCAGGTAATCACACTTCAATTCATTGAGAAAACTTGAGACAAAGAACATTACCAAGTGTAATTATAGATCAGTGTGCCCATTTTTGTAGAAATTATTTGTTGCATTGAATTCCCCATTCCTTAGGGAAATTACAAGTTTACTTATAATACATATAACATATCTATTAAAAAAATTTTCAAAACTGACCTATTAGTTCTACCTGTCAAAGAAGGAATATCAGTCTTACTGTGAAATATTACTGTTGATCAATACTGGCTCAAAAGATCGACCCAGTGTGGTTTTGAGCATGCTGTTCTGGTAGTAATCTTATCATCTCTTTAACAGAAGATAATTTTAAAATATTTATGCCATTTAGCAAAAATATTTCTAAAGATAACCAGGCTCAGAAGTTTTGGAAGTATGATATTTAGGTTTCTTCTGGGTCTTTTGCAGCTACCCTTATTATTTTTGAAACATAATGAAAGATTCATGAGAGTCTTACATCAGGAAAACTGTGGCTTTCTGTTGTCCTTCCTCTTCCTCTAATGTTTTTTAATTTTCTCTTCTAAAAAGACCTCCAGTCTAGAGCCCTGATACAGTCTTTGTAATTTTAAAAATTATTTCTTATTTATTTAACTTTTGGGTTGCTGTCAAAAAGGAGTCCCACAACAGAAACAAACTGCACTGGGATAAAACCAGCTCCTTTTTCTTATTTTGTCTTAAGCTCACACAAAAGGAGAAAAACTTATATCAATCAAGTAAATTCAATATACTGGAGATGTGTGAACACATGGGAAGATTTTTGAAACAGTCTGTAGTCAAGCTCGTAAGGGTCATGCTACTGATAATGTGTATTTCACTGTCCTGGAATCTTTGGACAAGACTATGGATTAAAGGGCATTCTGAAAAGATAAAGATTAATATCTGGAAAAAATACAGGAAAAAGTGTTGAGAATTACCTAGGAGAGGAAAAAAAAAACAGTGAAAAAATATTTCTCTTTCTACCACATGGAATCAGAGTATGAAACTACATCAACAGGTAGCATGGGTGCCGAAAGTAACTATGTTCAAAAAAGCAAGCAGAAGAGTTTGCAGAAGAAAATCCCTTCCAGAGCTGCACGGCACAAAGGTATCCCCCAATTTTGTAAGCAATTTTCTGAAATCTCCTTTGTTACATGTTTAATGTAAGATTTAGAAAGGAAGTTAATTCTATCACCTCTTTTCTATCTTTTCTGTGTTTCTATCACCTCTATTTCTATCAAGAAAACCTTGTCTATCCTTCCCTTTAAAAGTTACTCATGTTTTTAATTATTTTCCCTGGTGTATTTTGGCATTATGTCAGGGGTCAGGAATGGTATTTCCCAATTTAGCAATTCCACTAAAAAGAAAGCTACAATCCACTGCCCTCCCTACTCCAGTGAGCGACACAAGAGGCAGAGATTACAGACTGAGATAAAAACAATTTACTGGAAACAGCAATAAAATAAGAAAACAAACAGTAACAGCAACAATGTTGGCAACAACAGTGTACAAAAGAGAGGGTGATTTACATGCAAAATGCTCATGAAACCCAGGACACTGGAAAACAATGACAGACAGACTCTCCATGCTGCCACGTTTTTTTGCCAGACTGCAAGGCACATCCACCTTCTTCTCAGAAGTGGGAATTCCTTTCTCTTGCCACTAGTGGTGACATAAATGGTGTAGAATAACAGCCTTGACACACTTACATAGCTCCAGGCTCCACCCTCTCACAGGTACTGTAAAAAAATTAAGTCTGTCCTGGCCGAAACCAGGACAACTGCCTATGTACTTATAGAGAAAATCTCTTTATTCTTCTGTTTCAGATTTTATGGGAGCAGTTGAAAATGCTTTCTGGTCAATACTGTTGCTTGATATAATGTTTTAATTGCCAATTAAGTGCTTTTTCTTCTTATTTTTCTTCCACTGTACCTGACTTTTTTCACGTCTAAATCAGTGAAAAAATACCTGTCTCTACAATCCGTTGAGAAGCCACTGTTCATCAAGAGGTACTTTCTGTAAGCTTCTTCCCCACCAATATTCATTATGGCACCAGCCTATTTATGAAAGCCTTGTCTAAATTTCTGGTGGTTTTGAGTCCCAATTGTCCACTGAAAGGTCTACCCCTGGAAAGCAAGAGTGCTAAAGCATAGGAGTTCACAGAGAAGGCTCATTTCAAACAGCTTTTAATTCACTCAAACCCTTGAGCATCTGCCAATGTGTGCAGTGAGCTAA
This sequence comes from Lycocorax pyrrhopterus obiensis, assembly GCA_014706295.1. Classification (NCBI taxonomy): domain Eukaryota; kingdom Metazoa; phylum Chordata; class Aves; order Passeriformes; family Paradisaeidae; genus Lycocorax; species Lycocorax pyrrhopterus. The sequence continues at coordinate 46,675,931 of JACSVZ010000014.1, read as the reverse complement.
TCCTCTTTGGCAGGCAGCCGGCCTATGAAGCAATCCTTTTTTGCCATGGAGGGCTGCTCATTTTGTGCTACCTTAAGGGTTTTCCCTTAAGCTGAAGGACCTGTCATCATGCAAAAATGAAATTTCATAAAAGCAGGTGCGAATTCTTCCACTGTTATGAAATGTTTCTGCATTGTATCTTTAATGTTAAAACGTATGCAAAATGTTATGGAGTCTGTGTGAATGGTCATTCCTGCTCCTGTGGGTATTTGATTACTTGCCATGTAAGAAATGGAGAACTAGGAAATCTAGTTCCTGTTTGAATCAGCAGACTCCTAACCTCAGCTGAAATCAGTAACTCTTATAGTGCATTTACAGAGCTAGTTTGGAGTAAGAAGGAGATGGATAGGGGAACTGGGTCTTATTTTGACATACACAAATATAGTGCCCAAGTGTAAATTATTATAACAGCATGAAGAAAAGGAAAGAGAAGCTTAGTTTCAGATGCAGGCTTGAATACTGGTTTTTTCCTAATTCAAGTTGTCTTTTGAGGGTGAGTACAAACAAGAAAGGATGAAAAGGAAAGGAGAAATTATGAAAGAGTGACAGAGTTAATTACAAATCTGCATCTGTAGATCCTAACTGCAGTTTGTACCTATCCAAAAAAAAAGTGCCTATATTTTATTTGGCTTTTTCTATTGTAATTAGTAGTGAATCTTATCACCCTCAAAAGTTCTGTCGTGATGATAAAAGTACCTTGAATTGAAAGAATCTGTACTCAAATTTGAATTAACTTATTCATAACTTTTCAAAACCTGTTGAAAAAAGAAGAGTGGAGTGTGCAGGGAGATTTGTTTAGCTTTGTGTAACTTGGAGCATTTTTTCCATTGCACGTTTCAGGAATATTTTCTTTTCATCTTAAAAAATATTTGGGATGAGAAATGCCAATTCACTGATGGTCATAGGTTTTATACAGCTTATGCATATGAAGGCCATATTAGTCTGTATTCTATGATACATAGTTCAGCCTCCTCTGAAATCTCCCATTCTTGGTCACATTTTTTCAGCAGCCATGCAAGTGAAAACTAATTTCTTTTCAAATTCTTTTACATGCCACAGAAGCTGTGAAGTTAAGCACTATTTATGCTGCACAGTAAACATGAGAGTACTTCCTTACCAGTTTACGATAAGAAAATGGAAGGGCTTGACAGAAGTACCTTTCTGCTTCCTGAGACCACATATGTGTAAGTTCTCTGACTTCAGTGTCTTTGTGGCTAGTCAAACATTTCCCTTGGACCCACACAATCAAACTTTCATCAAGAATACTTAGAAAGAAGCTTGAGACATTTCTAGCATCATAAACCAGCTAGTGTTCTTTTGTCACAGTCTCTGAAAGTAGGAAGCTCTAATAGCAAAACCTAGATTTCAGCTGTTACTGTTAAAGCTGTCCTGTTTGAGATTATGTCATTACCCACATTTTCAGAAAGAAATTGCAATCATTATACTCTTTCTGCATGCCAAGGAGTTGTCTGTTTCAGCTTTCTGCGGCATCCTTTGGTCTCCAAGACAAAATTTGCCTTTACTTTTTCATCTTGCTAATGTTCTGCTCCAAATTTCAGATGTGAGCTTACTACTCTCCTTGCAAAAGGTCAAACCAGAACAGCTCAAACAAACAAATCTGCTGCTTTATAGGATTTCAGAACCAAACACTAACTAACCTTTTGCAGCAGAAGCTTTAATTTTTTTATTTTTCTTTTTTTTAATATAGAGGCCACTTATGGTCCTAGTCCTTCTAAGATGTCTCTAGGAGCTCCCTCCATTGGAAGAGCAAGCCAGTCAATAAATGCAAAGTAGATACATGAGAAAACAACTGCACATATTATGTGTTCCCATTTGACAGGATCCCCTGCTATTTCTGCATTTCCCATGCCTAATTTTTTAAACATTGCCTTTGCCCTTGCTAGTTGGCATCTGCTGTGTGTCTGTTACTCCCCACTGACAAGCACATACTCCCTCCTGAATGACAGTGGACCACTCAGGCAGAAGCATGTGTGCTTCTGTTATATATGTACTGCAAGTGTACTATTTAAGTACATTCAAGTATAATAACCATCATTTAAAGTGCTGATGAAGTGTAATGACAATAAATTGTCTTTTCACTGTTCTATGCTTACATTCTTTTGCATTAAACAGATGTTTGGCAAGAAAACACACTTCAAAACAATCTTTTTTAAAAAAATTCATACTGAAAGGCTGGGACTTTTCAAATACAGAAAACACATCATCCAGAAATTAAAAACTATGGGCTTCTTTGAAAGTGTTATACTTCAATAGCTACTGCCTTTGCACTTCCAGAAATGTCCAAGAGAAAAGAACTAAAACTCAGACACAGGATTTGCTGAGATACATCGAAGACAAATCTGGCTGGTAGGAAGGAATGAGCCATGACACTCAGATTAAGATTCATCATTTTTGCAAATAATGTTCTGTAGTCCCTGCTTCCAAAGCACTGCTAAGCATTTCAGCAGGAAACATTTCATCCCTGTAGCATTCCACAGAAATTTGATTTTGACACAACTGTTCTCAAGCTCATTGCCTGTGTGAGACATAATTTTTCCTTAAGTTTGACTATTAAAATATATTTAAAAATTGGGCAGTTTTAATTGAATGTCAGCCTCCACAATTTACAGCAGCCAAAGTGAAGACTAACTGTGTTAAATATTTGGGAATATCCTGTTCCAAAAGATGTCCTACTTACAAGTATTCTGTTAGGAAATTGCACTTCCCAAAGGTAAGCCTTCAAGGCTTCACCCTCAGGTCATTCAAAGATCAGAAATTACATGCAGCTGCCTACATTCAAGTTTTCTGCATAGCTGCTACGAGGCCAATATAGCTTATTATTTGTTCTGCAGCAACATCTGGATAACCCAGAAGTTTCACTAACAAGTTATGAATCTTTAGGAAATTTGGGTCTTAGCTTCTCTATAGTGACAGAGCATACAGAGATGTAGGGGAGTTACGTGGGGTTTTGCTATTTTGGCACCAGATTTACTGCTCTGTACTGACAGTGGCCACTTACTGTAATCAGTCATCATAAACCCCAGGAAAGGACACCCCATGCACTCAGCCTTATAGGTCTGATAGCTGCTCTATAGGTCACTGATTTTCTGAACTGTGGGTGTTAAGGCTCAGCTTAGAAGGAATTGGATACTGCCGTGGCCATGCCTCTAGAAAGGATATGCTCCACATGGCACATGCAGACCCAGACGCACTCACTCTTCATGTGCCTCCGCACCCGCCATGGTGTTTTGGACCTCTGTGGGATCCTTGATACCTCACGGCCTCTCTCTAGTGTGTCACATTACTCCTGCTCTCCTTCTTCATTGTATTTCTCCCCCAGAGCCCACTCCCATCACCACTGTGCCAGTGCAGCACCCTGTTATCCCAGCCACCAGGAAGAGATTCCACTCATCCCACTCCCAGCTCAGGCTTCCCTCTTTCATGTTTTCTCACGGGTCTGCCCTTGAGGAAACTATGGTCATTAATCAGAAAACACCCATGAGGTTGCTAGTTCACACAGTATGTAACGTGTAAAATCTTAGCTAACATAAAAATATTTCCATCTGAAATGTTTTTTCTTTTTTCCTTTTTTTTTTTTTTTTGATAAAAAACTTGCAGTTTTCCAGCAATGCAAAGAACAGCAACATTTTCCTCAAATGATCTTTAGCTATATAAAATAAATGAACTTCAGCAGCACAGTCACTGGACAAGTTTTTTTCACTCCGGACTCATGCAGTCTTTGGCTACAGCATTTTAACACACACTTTATGACAAATATTGATCTGAGAATTAAATGAATATGTTGTTTGTGCCACTGCCCTCTTTCCTGTTTAGAGTCCATGCATACAGTCCAACACATACTCTGTGTGTTGACCTGGTCCATGAACAAGAATAAACTCTGGTTCATCTGAGTTGCATGGAAATGGCTTTCTTTTCTATTTTTACAAATAATTTGATTACATGTTCATGAAAATATGAGTGTAAACAAGCCTCTATTGTACCAGAAATAAGGAAAATATATCCTTATGATGAGTCAAATGAGTCAAGAAACAGGGTTAAATGAAACAACGCCTCAAAACTAACTGAAGGTTAAAAAAAGAAAATAAAAAGTCGTGGAATAATCACAAAACCATACTGAAAAGGGCAAACTTTGAGTTTAGAGAGAAAGCAGAAAAATGTAATGGTGCAAGCAACCTGGACAAAACTAAAAAGAAATGAAAAATACCCTTTTTAAAATACTTAGAAATTAAGAAGTCGAATCATCCCTTACCTTATGAAATTTTGTCCTCAAGAACATAATTATTCAGGCACCAGAAAAACAGGCACAGCTGCACACCTAAACAAATGTCTCAAAAATAACAGAGCAGTTGCTCTCTGAAAACTTTCTGAAGAGGCTGGATGACTTAATACATTCTTGTAAGTATAGTTTTTCAAAAGGAGAGGCTTAATTTATATTCCTAACACAAAGACTTAAGAGCTGATGGGAACATTCTTGCAGGCTTTGGTGAGTTTGGAGTCAGCCTTCACAAAGGAAAGGTGCTTGAAGATCAGTTGCACCCAGTAGAGTATGCAAAGTTCAGGGGCTTGTACATGACTGTGCTTTCACACAGCGGGGACTGTGGCATGAAAGTGCAAGTCACAGTACTTGGTTTGGTTAGCTCTATAAATCTTTAATCCTCATCTGTGTTCAAAGGAAGCCCAGCTCCAATATCTAAAGGAACACCATTAGATCTTGCTGTAAAAGGTGTGAATTCTTTTTTCTCTTTAAAGTAAAACTGCTCTCCAAATGTTAATGTGAATGAAGCATATATGTCTGTATCACTGGATAAAGACGATATTCTCCAGTTATGTGATATTTTAAACAGTGACTTTATCATGTTACACTCATAAATGCATGTGTAAAACTATTGCAATAGTGTTGTGATTACAGTTAACGTCATCTGCTCTATTTGATCACTTAGGTGTAATTAATGTAGAGGTAGTCTTTGGTTGTGTGCAACTTAGAATCGTAGAATCATAGAATCATAGAATGGTTTGCGTAAGAATGGACTGCAAAGATCATCTGCTTCCAAAACCACCAACATGGGCAGTGACACCTTCCACTAGACCAGGTTGTTCATTGGATTGCTGACAAGGGTCTTCACTTTACCAAAAACTAAGCAAACCAAACTTGTCATCCTAATTAAAAATGGATCTTTTTTTTTTCTGATTATTTCTAATTATTGGACACCTGTAACTCCACTTCATGCAGTCCAACTGACCAGTGAACTGACCTGTCTTACTTCAGTGTCATTGAAGATGATAGAGACAGTTCTAAATAAATCACAAGCATTTAGAATAGTTAATGAACTGTTTTAATATATGAGTTAGTTATGCTGATATCTTAGTATAAAAATATTCTTATTTTCATAATTTTTCCTCAGGAAAATATTTCAGATTCAGCACAGAGATAAAAAATAAAGTAATCTTATGAATAGGCACTGTATCTTGAGTAGATAATGTGGAAGCTAAAAGCATTCAGGAGAGCTGGCAGATTATTAAGGGTACTATAAGAAAGCATGACAAGAAAGTCTCTCTCAAAGAAGTGAAAAAGACAAAAAATGACAAGATACAGCTATGACCAAATTTTAACGGACACCTCTGAAAATCAAAACATAACACACAAAAAATAGCAGGAGAAGACAAAAGAATAGTGCAGCAATATAAGAATAGAAACCATAGGGACAGAGGTATGAGTTAAAACCGGCCAGAGATACTCAGCATATGAACAAAAACACCATACTGCATCTACAGAATCAGAAAAGGGTAAATGGAAAGTATAGGCTCACTGATTGTAGAGCAAGAGAGCAAATAAGCATTGAAAGAGAAAGTTAGGAAATATTAAATGCCTTATTACTAGAGTTTTGAAAACAGACCTTATTACACAATTGATTTTAACACAGAGATAGGAGCATGAACAAGGAGTGTTGAGCAGAGTCCAACTCAGTTAAAAAACAAGTCAATTAATTATCTTATTATAAGAATATTCAAATTTATTGAGAATAGTGGAGTTAATTGAGAACAAGCTCATAAAAATATAAGGAAAAGACGCAGCTGTTAATCATTGTGGACTGGTTTCCTGTTAGTCAAGCCCATGAATAAGGTCAAACTGTTAGTTCCATCAGGGAGAACTGAGAAACTGGAGACAATTTCATAACCAATTAAACTCTTTAAGCATGGTTATCAGTAGTTTTCTATCACTTTGAAAGGACACACAAGTGGCTTTCTTAGATATAATCAATCTTTTTGATTATGATTTGAAGGACGCAACAATTTAAACAGTAGTATCAGGAAGCTGTATAAGTTTCAGAGCTAATGCAGAAAACAGTCATAAAAATCCTCATATGTCGAACAGAAAGTGTCAAATGGGAAAAAGGAGATTCAAAATAAGTAGATATGAAAAGGATAAGTCTTGGCAACAATAATGCTGTGAAAGAAGCCCTTCCAGTTTATACTACCCAGTAAACTGATTTTAAGTTAATGATGCTGCTTTATGAAAAGCAGATCTCAGTCAAGACAATCTTAGTCAAGAAAGTATTATTGTCAGCTGTATTTTCTGGAAGGCATGGGAGATAACCATTCAGCCATACAGAGCAGTGTCGAAGCACTGGATGACTTGCTGCCTCGGGTTTTGTCCCTCTGCCTAAAAGGGGAGAAAATCCAGCAAATAAATTACAATGAGGGTCTTGAACTGTGGGAAAATATTAAAAGATCAGCTTCATTTTGCCTGCAAAAGAGAACTATGGTATTGGAAATGATAATTGTGTTATAGTTCTGCTGTAATAAAGGGATGAGAAATCATTCTTTCACCATTTGGAGTGGGTAGCTGAACAGTTAACTCCAACTGCCAAAACAACAGGTTGGGTAAGGGGAAAAAAGAAACAACAACAAAGAAATTAGCAGCATATACTGGCCAAGAGATCAATTAATTTAGCAGTCTGTTTTCATTATTGAATATTCTGTTCATAAAGCAAAACTCCAGTTCCAGAATTACCCTGCTACTTCTATAGACTCCAAAATTTTGGTAAAAATCTGCACATATAAAGGGAAAGTATATTCTTAATTCACAACTATATAGCAATATATTGTTGCTTAACTTCCTATTGCAAACTTTCTATTTGCAATTATTAAAATAAACAATCATAACCTGTCTTTTGCTAGGTAACAGTGACCTCCTGTATGCTGTGTACAGTCCTTAATCTGCAATTAAAATACTAACATTTCTTTGTTTTGTGTCTATTTTACCAACACGCTTTAATATTACCTACTATGTAAAAATTTACGTTTTCAGTTTCCAGATGATTCACTTTTGAGAAACACTTTAGCAACAACCGTTGTACAACTTCATTGTAAGCCTAATTGAGAAAAACATTGCACACACTTCCAAGTGGGGAACACTTATGTCAGGGGCAGCAATTCTCTAAGACAAACAAACAGCAAAAGCAGAATAAATTAGGAACAATTATACTTATATATGAAATATATCTATTATTAAACTAACTCTGTTCTATTTTCTACCAAACTCTACAGCCCTCCACCCAAAAGTGATAAATTTACACATAATGAGGTAATACGTGAAAGTAATCTCCTGATGCAAAATTTTTATTAATACAATAATTCTTTCTAAAGTCATTATATCTGGTGTTTCCTCTGCACAATTAAGGAACAGCTTCTTATTTATTTAATACACTCATACAATTTTCTGCTTAGCCCAGCTAAGCAAAAGTGTTGCTCAAGCAAACTTCGAGCTCATTGATCATTATGGTGAAAACAATACAGTCTCTCCCAGCTGCATTTCTCACCACAGACAACATTTTGCTTAAAGCAGAGCCTCTGCCAGTTCCGTGCTACAGCACAAAGTGCATTAGAGTAGCAATGGATGCCTGTTGAAAGAATAACAATAGCAAAAAAAAGGAAAGATAATCTGAGATAGCTCTGAAAACAACAGGAGCTCCACTTACTGAGCACAGCAATTAAGTTTCAAAGATCCAGCAAAGTGCAGATAAAATCTGCTAAACTTGCTGTGCCTTTGGCAGACATGCTTTAGTGAGTTATAGAATAGCAAATATCAAAGCAGGCTCTGAATTAGCTAAATATTGGGCTTTTTTTTGTTCTGTCAGGCCTTTCTAAATTAGTTACTTGAGAGTTCTTTGTATAAATTCATACAGTATGGGGAAGGAAAGGAAAAAATTGGGTCATTTAGCTTGCAAAGAATAGAGTCTCAAGTGGAGATACAGTATAGGAAGTGAGAGAGGAAGGCAAAGGGGAGCAAGAAGCTCCATCTCCAAACCTTTTTGTGGGTTACCCAAGGGAGACCACCATCATCTCAGCCCTGTTCCTCTGATGTAAGTGAAGAAATTCTAAGTGGCTCTGGGGATTACTGGCCTGACTTATGTAAAATCCCTAGCTATACTTAGACTTGAGACTAGTCTGAGGAGTAAATTAGGCAAATCAAGAGCCAAGATTCCTGGAAGTTCCCTGTTTTTGCTCAGAAAAGACAACCAAGAAAATAAGGCTGTTCACCAACAGTTTTGGCAATGTGTTTAAAACAACCAAAAAAAGTTACTCTCTGTGATGTGTATTAGAGTTAAAATGCCTCCATTCAGTTATGTTGAAGGAGCAGAAAGTGTAGAATTTTCTGCTTTCCAATGTTATTTTCTTATTCAAAACCAGACTCCACTCAGCAATATGGGCCATCTCTACAGGACCAAACAAATGAAACATGGATATAGGAATAGATAGATATTAGTATATTATACATATATATTATATGTCATATATATATCTAATATACATATCTTATATATATAAATAACAAATTAATTAATTATGCAGATTGGCATAGTTTTAAAATCTCTTTTTTAAAAACTACAAAAATAACAATAAGTTTGTATTAAATACAAAAATAATTTTCACTGTCTTCTGAAGCATACTTCATGTAGCATTTTCTCAGTTCTGGAAGACATAATGTGAGTATATGTGCTTGGCTAGATTTTGGTTCAGGCATTATGACATCCCAAACGAAGGAACAAATAATGTCCTATCACATACATATCAGTGTATTTTAGGTTTCAGCTTCCTTCAAAGACAGCCTTCTGTCAAACCAATAATCCTAATGAAGGGCAAATAACAATCCAAGCTCATGAAAATATCTCTGTAGATTAGGTTCTCATTTAGCTTCGATAAGAAATGGCACATGAAGTTTGCTTAAGTAGTAAGGCTGGCAGATTTTCTGAGATATCATTAAAAAAAAAAAACCACTGGATGAAAAAAGAACAATATGCACAATGTTGGGAAGCTAGCTGTATTACAGCTTTGAATCATGCTTCATGATTAAGGCTTGATATCCTTTCAACTGGAAAGAATATTAATGTAGCATATGATGTACACAAGAAGATTAATATACTCAGTAAAAGATGATAATGGTTAAGAGAACAGTGGAAAGCCGGGTGATGTTCAAGCTCTACAAAAGCACTTGAGGGGATTAAAAACTGAGTCCTGTTACTGAAGTTACACAGCCTGTAAAAAGACCACTTAAGCATTTAATAGTAGCTAGGACGAGGGATTTTGCACTTAAATCCAAATGAGATTTTGTGTTGTCATAGAATCATGGGACTATTTAGGTTAGAAAAGACCTTTAAAATCATCAGGTCCAACTATTAACCCAGAATTCCCAATTCTGTAGGAATTCTAAGTGGCACGTCTACTAATCTTTTAAATGCCTCTAGGGATGGTGATTCAACCACTTCCCAGGACAAACGTTCCAATGCTGAACAACACTTTCAGTGAAGAAATTTTTCCTAATACCTGATCTAAACCTCCTCTGGGTGCAACTTGAGGCCAGTTCCTCTCGTTGTATCACCTGTTACCTGAGAAGAGACCAACATCCACCTCAACACAACTCCTTTGAAGCAGCAGTAGAGAGCAATGAGGGCTCCTTTTATCCAGGGTAAACAAACCCAAACAAACCCCAGTTCCCTCAGCTTCTCCTTATAAAACTTGTGCTGCAGACACTTCAGCAGCATCATTGCTCTTCTTTGAACATGCTCCAGCACCTCAATACCTCAGGGTCCTTTTCAACTGAGCCACTTTCCAGCCACTCTGCCCCAAGCCTGTAGTGATGCATGGGGTTACTGTTGAACTCATACGGTTGGCCTTGGCCCCTCAATCCAGCCTGTCCAGGTCTCTCTATAGAGCCTTCCTACTCTCCAGCAGATCAGCACTCCTCCCAGCTTAGTGTCGTCTGCAAAGTGGCTGAGGATGCACTGAATTCTCTCATCCAGATCACGGATAAAGATGTTAAATAGGACTGACTCCCATATTGAGCCCTGGGGAGCCCCACTAGTGACCAGTCAAAACCTGGATGTGACACCATTAACCACCTCTCTCTGGACCATCCAGCCAGGTTTTTACCCAGACAGGTTTTTACCTGTCCAAGCCATGAGCAGCTATTTGTGATACAATAAGCTACTACAGCACTCAACCAAGACCAGTGTTCTCTGACCTTTCCACTGGACAAAGATTTATTGTCTCCTCCAGGATATTGGCAACTTGGAGTAAAACCTGTTTTGTGACTAGATAATTCAGACAGATCATCAGTGTCATCAAGACACCCACTCTCTGGGGTCTCCTACAGGTATTTCTGTATTCTTCACCTTTCTCATATCTGTATTTCTTGAACAATAAGAACCTTCATTTTATAGAAATCCTTTTTCACTACAATTATTTCTTGCTTCCCTCAATCACACAGTTCACTGATGTAGGAATAAATTAAGCAGGTGTTTATTACAACATATATGAACCAGCAACACATTAACCATTGTAGGACCACATTTATAGAATTGCCATGTGCTGTTGTAGAGAGTAGAGGGAATTAACATTCTTACCAATTCCTGTGCTCTTGCTATTGCCAATATGAAGTGTGACCATAGAAATATAATTAATCAACAGTCCTCTGTGCACTTCAGTGTGTCCTGGCAGCCAGGGGGGCCAGCCATGTCCTGGGGTGCATCAGGCACAGCATCACCAGCCAGGCAAGGGAAGGGATTGTCCTGCTCTGCTCTGCTCTGGGGCAGCCTCACCTCGAGTGCTGGGGGCAGGTCTGGGTGCCACAGTATAAGAAAGACACTGAGCTCTTAGAGAGTGTCCAAAGGGGGGCAACGAAGATGGTGAAGGGCCTTGAGAGGAAGCCGTATGAGGAGTGGCTGAGGTCACTTGGTCTGTTCAGCCTGGAGAAGAGGAGACTGAGGGGAGACCTCATTGCAGTTACAACTTCCTGGTGAGGAGAAGAGGAGGGGCAGGCACTGATCTCTTCTTTGTGGTGACAGTGGCAGGACTGAAGAGAATGGCCTGAAGCTGAGTCAGGGGAGGTTTAGGTTGGATATCAGGAAAAGGTTTTTCACACAAGGGTGTTTGGGCACTAGAACAGGCTCCCCAGGGAAGTGGTCACAGCACCAACCCTGACAGAGTTCAAGAAGTATTTGGACGGTGCTCTCAAGCACATGTTGTGATTCCTGGGCATATCCTGTGCAGGGCCAGGAGTTAGATTTTGATGATCCTTGTGGGTCCCTTCCAACTCAGCATATTCTGTGATTCTATGAAAATAATAATTTCTGCCAAATCATTAGTATTTCTAATTCATGAACTGCCAATTTCTCCTTAATGGATAACGCTTCTAGATAGTGGTCAATGAACCGTATGCAAATAAAGAAAAATTACATGTTCTTCCAAAACCGTTTCTTTCATTCTGTCCACTAAATGTTTTAAAGCAAATAAACATTACCTAAATGAACAGTTCATTCCCTAAACATTAAATTCTCAATTACAGTGGCACAAAAAATTCTCTGTCTTCCCTTTTCAAGTCATGCATTTAGGTATCCTTGTTTAAACCGAGCCTCTACCATCTCAATGGTATGGCTTCCTTTCAGTATGGAGAACAGTGATGTATATTAACAAAAGATGTCAGTGTAAAGAAAAATGTAAGGTCAGTTAAAGGATGATAGAAATAAAATTCCACTCATTTTTCTTTATTTCTCAGCAGATTCTTCCAAATGTAAAGAAAGGTATAATAATTTAATAAGTAAGTCATCCTAAGATTTTATTCATTTAAATCTAATGACAAATAATTAGTTATGCATGAACCTTCCAGTCTGAGTATGCTTTATAGTCATAAGCTAAGTATTACAGTTCTGGTATACTCCTGTACAGGGTACATTAGCTACTCCTGTATCCCAGACTACTTTAAGAAGTAGGAGGGCAAAAATCTAGTGAAAAGCTGTGCTTTCAGTAACTGTGCTCACTCTAGGAATTACTGACTTTAATGCTGTAGATATCCAACAAAAACTTTTTTATACCTCTATGTAGCAATTTAGAATAACAACCCTTACACACCCATATGGCTCCAGGCTCTGCCGCCTCACAGCTACTGCAAAAATAATTAACTCTGTCCTGGCCGAAAACCAGGGCACTCCACTGTCATGATTTTAATTACAATTGGTCAAGATGCTTATCTTCAGCATCTCAGTAGTTGCTTTACATCCATGCAGATTACAATATATAAATTTGCCGATGAGACCAGCAGCATCACTTGCTTCACAGAAAACACAACAGTGGGACCGCTACTTACTCTAAGATAACATCTCAGGGTTTAGATAACAGAGCTTCACAGCTTTCTGAGTTGGGCTTTACAACTGGTTTATAATGTCTAATAGCTACCAGTGCATCTATCTTCCAGCCTGTCTTCTGTGGACCTTTTGAACAACGACTAGAAATTGAATTTGCAAGGATGACAGGAGGTAAAATAATATTTGCTTTCTTATTTTAAACTAGCTATTCAGTAAGTTTATTGGATATTTTTATGAAGGTACAGTATCACAAGGAATAATAGATAATCGCCTCTTTTATTAAGAGAATTAAAGCCTTTAAAAATTTTAACCATAGGAAAAAGATATCTGTTTGAAGGAACAAATAAGGAAAAAGTTTGTGAGAGGAACAGTGCAACCACAATATATGGAACCACATCTCAGAAAAGATTTTGAAGTTACTTTTGGAAGTTTTTTCACATTCTTAGATCTAATGTACAGTAGCAGCCCACCAAAAAAAAAAGCCTTCAAGAAAGCAGGTACTGAGAACAAGACAAAGGTTGTAATTTTTTTCTGTTATACACATATATTTATTATAGTCACATATTGTGCTTGAATACTGTCAACAGGAAGAAGCAGCTGTCTTAAAATGAACACCAGGAAAAGATGACATACTTTGCTTTAGAGACAAGTCTGACACAGATGTCAATAAGTTTTCCAAATCAGAAAAGTGAGAACAAATTGAGGAACCATAGTTGACTGTATTCCCTTTGCCTCAGAGAAACAGAAATACAAGAAAAGAGCAAGGTATTCTCTGAAAATAGCAAAAGATCATCTTTCAATGCACAAACAGGCTACTTTCTACAGAGGACTGCAAAATTAAAGACTGCAGTACCACGAGATCTCTGTAGAGGGAGTCAGTATCTGAACATTCAGAAAGGGGTTCAGAGACAGAAAGACAGTTCCATTAATCGTCCTTTAAATGGATGCTTTTAAAAAAGAAGGCCAGATAGAGATCTGTTACACAACATCTGTGTACACAACATCCTTTATGCAACAGCTGGAGACACAGAATATCCAATGTACAGGCAAGAGAAATGGCTATTTTGTCCCTTTTCTTGGAGCCACATTGTCGGTCTCCACACACTACTGCTCTGATTCTGCAGATATTCCTTGGGCAGTGGTCTATTTAAGTGCATGAGGAACATCTCTTTCACCCTCTCTTTCAGTGTGAGCTGCAACCAGATAATTGGAAAATTAAGAGTTGTCCGTAAGTGAACAAAGAGCAGGAAAAAAAAAAGGTAGGAGATAGAAGATTATTTAATCACCAGTCATGCAGAGGTAAATTGGGGGGGGGGGGGGGGGGGATGGTGGAAAGAGAGAGAGATAGAGAAAGGAGGAGGAGATAGTGGATAGATTTTGTGTTTTCAAAATTGAAGCAGTCCAGTCACAATCACCAAGTTTGGGGGGGGTGGGGGGGAGAGGGGGTTAATGTGAAAAAATAAGCATTCAAAATTACTCAAATTAGTCACAACTATTTCTAAAAAATATGTACTTTTGACAAAAACATTATCGTCATTGTCAAAAACATCTCATCTGCAGAATTGCTGCTTTCAGCTAGGCCTACAAAAGTAAAACTGTCAAAACATGACAAATCTCACTTTTGCTTGTCAGCTTTCATTTCCAGTTACTCAGGACTGTTATGAGTTCAAACTCCAGGAGGGGAACAAATATTGTTGAGAGAACAGCTATTGGCTTTGAGATATATTGTATAATTTGATTTTTTTTTGCCACTCCTCACTTTTATAATAAAAAAAATTTTTTCCAAAATATTGAATTTTCAAACAAACTTGTCTCCAAAAAGTTCTAGTCTCATCCCTTTAAGTTGACCACGTTCATTCTTTGAATGTTAAGTGGGAGACAGTCAAAGTAAACAGTTTGTGAATTGCCTATAAAATAACCTCTGCTGATTGGCAAATACGTAGCAATAGTAAAACACATTTGCAGAAATTAGTGCCCTTCCCTCATGGATTTAATGGGGCTCAACAGACCCCGTTCATGTAGGCAAAACTTGTGAATCACTAGGAGCAGAGAACAAGGAGCTGGCTCCTTCGTGAATATTGTCTGCAATTAATTATTCAGTCAACTATATTTATGACCACCTGTGATGAAAATGTGCTACTAACTCCAATCGGCATTAAATTGCCTTCCCTCCCTATCCCCACTGATGGTCAGAGAATATTGATGAAGTCATATACTGCAGCATTTAATGTTTATTTAATTAACAAGTGCTCCACTTGCTAATTGCGGGGTTCCCTTCATGAATCAAGGTAAGAGCACTTGCTCTTTAAATCCCATAAAGGTTGTGTAATTTCTCAGGTTCATTTCCAGCACACATTCACCAAAATGAGCCAACTCCATTCCGACTAAGCAACCCTTCTCTCAAAAAAACTCAGTTAAATGCATTATGTGATAAGTAATGAAAAGAGTCCGTTGAGCGTTTGAGTGTATTTATGAATAAGTGTCACATATGTAGAGAAATGGAATTCAGTAAACTGACAGGATTTTGGTCTTAAACTTATAACCCATGTTCTCAGCAAGCAAAGACATACTCAAAAAGGGGAAAGATTATTGTGGTAGCTATCAGCAAGAAAATATGATTTTGACCAGCCCACATTGGGTAGGATTTTATGTGTAAGTAATAGTCCAAAAGTGCAAGTAGTGGCTTTTGGGGTGGAGAAACAGGAAAAAAAAAATTAAAATATCCTAAGTTTTGCAGACATCTAAAAAAAACCGTCGGGAAGTCACTAAATCAAAATGTGAGACACTTAATTGGAAAAACATTTGGGGGACACCTTTGCACTTTTTGGAGTTATTTTATTTTTTTTATTAGCTTTTTGAAGACTGTAAAAGGGAGTTGCTTAGTTTTGGTATTAGAAACTTCAGCTTTTCTGAGTTTTCCAGTGGGAATGATGTTACCCAATGAACAGAAATGTCCCAGGTGGCCACCACATGTACGCGTAGAGAGACAAGCTTCCAATGTTCCTTTGACCTTGTCGCAAATACCTCAAAAGGGTTAGTCAGCCAATCATTCACCCAGCAAGTGCTTTGTTCTCCAATCAGAGCAGCATAAAGCAAGTTACAGCAGTTGAGATGAGGGAAGATAATCAGATGAAACCAAAGTCCTCAGCTGAGTCTTGTGTCAGAGACCGTTTCCACAGTGATGGTATTTTGTCAAAGTGAAATGCAGGAGCTGTAACAAGGGTGCAAAACTGATCGGACAGCAAAGCACAAACAGAAATTCACAGGCTGGAAACCACCAACTGGAGACCACTTCTGCTGATGGCTTAAGGTGGCAAGTTTCAGAGTTAATTAAATCCCTTATATTTCAATTGCACTCCAGGGTCACAAACACTGGCATCAGCTTTCATAGCCACCACATAAGAAAGAGCAATTCTCTTCTGAGTATGGTTCAGACAACTAGATATTTTGGAGTTATAAACTGAAGGTTAGAGTCTGACCAGGTGAACACAGAATGTAATAAAAAGTCTCATTAGATTTCCCTGGAGTGTGTAAAGACCAGGATGGACAGAGTCCGGAGCTGGTGCTGTTACCTGCCCCTCTGCAACAGGCATCCTTTTCTCAGAGTACAGGAGGTAATAAAGCAGTCCAAGATCAAAACAGTTCCACATTACAGCCAAGCTGCTCTAATTGTTGTCTGGAGGGCTAAGTTGCAGACTAGAGGGTCCCACTATTTACTTTTCCTGTCAGCGCATGGTAGAAACCTGTATGGCAGTTAGAAGAACCAGGATAGTAACCTCTATGTGCAAGGCTGCATACATAACGTCAGCAAAGAATTATATGGTACATCAAAGTATTTCAAGCCCATCAAGACAAAAGGTGTTAGCCTGGGAGGAAAATACATGATGCTGTAAACTTAATTCCACTGTGTACGAAGGCTGTGAGGGGCCGCTAAAGGACAGGATGTCTTATAAATAGTATGCCACAGATGCATATACTAAAATTTTTTAATGTGGGCTGCAAGATAAACAAGGTTTGTACCAAGAGTTTTAAATTTGTTTTGACTAATGAGGCATGTAGGTTCAGATCGGCTGGATTGCCTGAGAATCTAAAATAAATTCCCAATGCATTTGCTGTGAAGCTTTCAGTAATTTCTTTCATGCGTAATCAAATCTAGGGACTCCCTTCAACTAGTCGCTCAAAAAAACAAAACAAAACAAAACAAAACAAAAAAAAAAAAAAAAAAAAAAAAAAAAAAAAAAAAAAAAAAAAAAAAAAAAAAAAAAAAAAAAAAGAAGAAGAAGCAGGGAAGTGAAGCAATGTTGCAGTTAAATGCACCGTAAGCTGTCCACAGTGACATCCAGGTCACACAACCCTATCATTTGAGCATTTGAATCTGTTCCACTGATTACTTCAGCTTTGGCAAAGGCAGCAAGAACACTGATGCTCTGTAAATCCACAAGTCAAGGAAAGCCATTGTTTCTGCTCTTTGCTGTTGCTTAATATCTGCAGTAAACAAACCAGAAAAATAACAAATGGGGCTATTGCCTTTTTTTCCAGGCAGAAGAAACAGACAGACAGCTTCCATTTATCAAGAGACATCTTACCAATATTAGGTGAATTGAAAAGAATCACAACAAATTTGAAATAATGAATTGCATTTTGTGTGGCTTATGTGTGCATTTGGCTGCAAAGCATTTCTTGGTCTCTTTTCCCCCACGTGGCAAGTACCCATCTCCCAAAACAGAAAAGCAGTAGGTGCATAAATCCAGGTTTTCCAAGAGAATAGTTTAAATTACATCACACTTGCAGTAAAAGTTTGTACACTGTCAGTCCAAATGGATTCAAACTGTGTTCATCATGGAGTCCTCATGCAACATGATGGCCCTGCATACACAACCAGCACCAGGCCATGGTCAGTGACTGCAGAACTGCGCAAGGAATCAGACCTGAGACCAACACACAGATGTCTGCATCTCTTCTCTCCTTCCATGGAGGTACTCTTTTCGAATTGACGGGATGAACTAGCTAAGTTTTCAAGGCGAGAAGGAGTCTATGAAGGCTAACAGAAGATTGTATTTAACACATAGAAAAATTAAAATGCTGAATAAATAAATGTTCTCTCTAAACATTATTATTATCAGTTTTGCATGTTTACTACAGGCCATCCACCTATAAGAAGGATATAGATAAACAGGAAGTTGGTGTTTGAAGAAACAGACAGAACACTCGTAACTTCTTTAGAAAGAGTAATCTTTACATAAGAGGTACTGGACTTGCAAAGTCAGGAAATAACTGTAGACTTTATATGATTAGGTAGTATAAATCACAAATAAAATCAGAAATTATACACACACTTACATTACAGGGTGAACTGCTCAGCTCACAAAGCTTAAACTACATTAACATACTTAAATCAGGATTGAAGCACCTATTTATTAGCAACATACAAATAGCCAGCAACCAGTGAAATTTACTTTCAGGTCCAATACCAGCAACCCTAGCCACATTTAAAATGTTGTGAAACACCTACGAACTGCTAGACACCCCTCCACACTCTCTCAGAGGTCCCCTCATGGAAGTGTTCCCCCCAAAACCTAAAGTTTCTCAGCGTTCCCCCAAAGATGTGCCATAGCCACCGGTAGTTTTATCCCAGACTATTCAGTATCCTGTCTTTACGCATTGAAAATTTATAGCTGTCATTCAGGTAAAGCAATTTTTGTCCCATCATAAAATAGTCTGGGCATCTTATAGTAATGCAAGCAACCAAGCTCCTCCATAGGTATGACAACTCTCACTCTTGGGAGACACATTTGGAAAGCCACACAATCTGCACAAGATTAGCTCCGGCACACCACTGCCTGGCTACTGAAGAAAAGCTCCTCTCCTGTTACTTGAAACTTAATTTGCAAAACAACTGGTTCTTTAAATTAAAGATTTAAATTAGATTATTATATCTGTTTTCCTAATGACTATATATTTTAAGCTCTAATTTTCTGTAAAATGTTTTGATGTCAAAACCAACAAGCCAGTAAAAAGCCATATGCTATGTGCGGTACACCGGATTCTCCTTAAGCTCTCTGATGTTTCCTGATATTGTGACACTTCTGGTCTCCACAGTACTGAGCAGATCTAGGATTTGGTGGTTCAGTCAAGAGTTACTGCATCCTTACAATGTTGTTTTGCCTTTCAGCAGTGAAATGTATAAAACCAAAATTATAAATTAGAAACAAAAGGAATTTTCCCCCTTGGCACATTTTTTTCCCCTCTACCACACTGTTTCTTTTCAGCTGAGCGCTGTAACTCAGAAATCCTCTCCCAAGACCACCAAATATTAAGTGTCTTGAAAATGGTTTGACAAAAGTACATAGATAGATTGCCCAAGTCTGTCATGCATTATTATCGCTCTCAATTTATCAGATGCAGGAAGTAATTCTTAAGTGAATAAATACCGCGATTTCTGCTGAAATCTTTACAGTTCATGATAGCATCTGTTTTTAACAGGGTTCCTTCAACTGACCAATAATAAAATTATCATTAATCAGATCAAAAAGACTTCAGCACTTGTAAATCACTGAAAAGTGCTATTCAACTTAATATAGTTTCTCTGTTCACACTTTACCCAATGTGGGATTTAAACCAACTGCTTTGTAAGAAAAGACTATACTGCAACTAAATAGTTCTATTTCTTTTTGGAATTGCTCTTCTTCACAAAGAATGAGATCGTGAATATGATGACGAGATATTCCACTTTGTGGCTTCAGATAAAGTATTGGAGTGTATCACATTTCACCTCCCCCCTGCAAATGCAATGGCATTTATTTGGGGACATCCAGCAGGCAGGTATAAAGTCGTCCTTAGCAGACCATACAGATGATTGTGAAGACATGGTGGGTAGCACAGAAGAGGAAGCAGAGCAATGCACGACTACCAAAGGCTTTTAGTCCAACTCCTTTACCTCTTGTACCTGTCAAACTATTCCCTCTCTCCAGCCTTGCCAATGTTAAACCGCGAGCATTTCGGAGCACAAAACATTTGATATTTGTATGCTTCCACTGTACACAGACTAGTTCAGTCATAACCAAAATCTGCCACATTTTACTGCTCTCTTCTGAAATGCTTCCAGCATTGTTCTTCCAGATGAAAGAACATTTCTTTATTAGTGCTTGTTCAAAGAAACAAGCAATTTCAGATGAGAAGGGCATCCACTGGAAATAAATGAAGACAAATTATTGTTATTTGATTTGCTGACCGGAAAGATTAAAATGGAAACAGAGGGGTTTCACAGTACAAGTGCATTCTATTTCAGTTTGGAATGATGTCTAATCATGATTAAATGTGGCTTGAACGGGAAATGTAACCCACTTAACTTCTGGAAGAAGGTTAAACATTACAAAGGAAAACTCCTTTTCTGGCTTTCCTTAAAAACTGTTCTGCCTTAACTGGCACCATTTTGGGAATACAACTTTGTGTCAAATAAAGCTATTTCTGGCTTACACAATATTCGCAGTGAACTCTGTACTTTTAAAGGACAGAAAATAAAGTGGAGAAGTATCAGGAAAATTCTTCCCTTAAGGCAAAGCACATTTCAGAAGGAGAAACTAACTAAAAACTTCACCCCTGCCTATGCACTGTCTCCAGTTAAAGCAGTATTCAAGCCCATAGCAAAGTGAGGGAATCAATTTTGCTCCTTCTTACTTATTCTTTTGGAAGGACAGGATCAAATTTCCTCTTATATGCACAGTGTTACCACACTTCAGAATAGCTCCATAAGTCTCCATCCTACAATCCAAACCACAGGTTTATGCACCCCAGCATAGAGCCAGGAATTACAGTGAGGCTTTGAAAAGGCCAAATCAGACACACTTAGAGATCATTTGGATAACTGGGACTGGGTTGTCATTCTTCTACATCTTGTATGAAATCTTTATCTATCAGTGGGAATGAGAAAATATTTTTCAAAGAAGGAACAATCTGATTGTGTACTCACATGAAAACCACTGAGTGAGGAAGCTAAGGCCAGTTGTAAAATCTGAAATCTCTTCTTTTTTTTGTTTCAATAGGCCAGATGTCAGTTTTGAAAATGTTTCAACTGTAAAGAAAGCATATCTAAAAGGGAAAAAAAATGCAGTTGCATGAATTCTTAAAGATTGTGCAAAGAATTATCTGACAAATAACTGCAGTGCTCAAGAGCTGAGCAGCTGACGTGGACTAATCACAGAGGCTGAACTCTGTCAGTTTCCTCACAATGTACTTGAATCACTTTCCACAGTTTGGCATGGGACTTCAGGTAGAGTGTATGTGTAAAACATCACCTGTCACTGTGACAACCAAAGACTTTCATGGCTTCCTAGAGCATCCAAGCACTCCAGAAATTAAAGAAAGTTTGGTCATCCCCTAAGAGACCTCCCAGACCTCTGCCTAAATGCTGCTGCCAGTAATGCATTTGCACAGACTTCTCAACTGAATTCTGAGAAAGGGCATCAGGAAAGGAGGGGATGATACTGTCTCCTGCCTTTCATTGTTAATTTGCATTTCCTTAGCTATAACACTGTTCCCTGTCTCTTCCAATGCCTGTTTAAAATATCAGGCCCTTGATGCATATCTATTTGAGCCAATATAAAACCAGCTACCAAGTTAGAGTTCCTGACATTTAGATATCAGTCTTGCTAAATGAGCTCTCTGTTGTCTACCCCACAGATCATGTTCCTTTGTTCCCCAGTAAAATCTCGTCATAATTAGCTTTTGATAAATCAAATGCCATCATTAAAAAAATGTAATAAGTAACTAAGTATCTGATGATGCTCTAGTTGGCAGTTATATGGATTAAAGAACAGAAACAACAAAAACTTTGGCACTTAGACCACTTTAAAGGTCTGGTATCCATGGAAGTGAAATACAATTGAAGGTACAAGTATTCTATATATATTCTCTCTATCTCTCTCTCTCTCTCCCTTCATATACATATATATAATATATATATAATATAAAATCATATATATTTGATATATATATTTATGCATATACAATATATATATATTATATATATGTTTTATACATATATATATAAATATATATATATATTTTTTCTTTAACAGTTCCTTTCTCAGGGATCTATATAACTGGGTAACCACTGTATGTTGACACAATACCTAATTTTCTTAGAGGTGACCTACAACATGAAGTGTCCTTGGATGTTTCACTGGGTCATTGTGTGAAGTTTTCTGTACATATTTATCTTATATGGCAGCTCTGGGCATTTATCCAATCCACGGATGGCGGCAAGGGGCACAAAAGAAAGGACTCAGCACAATCCAGCCCGGGCCCACACAGTGTGACAGTGCACAGAGCATGTGATGTAACTCAGCATCGGGGGCACATTGCCTCAAGGTCAGTCATCTGAGCTGGCAGAGTGACTGATTTGGGCATCCACATTTGCCATTTCTTTGGTTGGGTCTCCAGCCTGCAGATACTCCGTGTAATGCAGCACTTCCCCTATTCTCTTTAACAGGAACACTCCAGTTTAGCAGAGTGCCTCAGGCATTTGTCTCTGGGCTGCCCCATGGTGCCACGGCTCCCTGTGCTCGGTGCTGGTCCACAGCTATGCGAGGCACAGAGTCCACTGGCTCACTCCAGGCTTGGCCACCACCAGCTGCTGCCCAGAAAGCTGCTGCGAATGCAAGGATCTTATCAGGCATGGAGCAAATACGTATCCAGTGACTCACTTCCTTGACAAGAAAAAAGAAAATTGTCACTTACATTTTCTCTCCTTTGGCTTCTAGAGCAGTATCCATCCTGTTCAGTGAAACTGCCTTCAGCATCACCAGACAGCTAGGCTCTGGGACAGCTCTCACAGTCACTGAATAGCACGTGGTCCAAAATATTTGAGAGACTGTTTATTTTTCCTGCAGATCAGTTTCTTAACACAACTGTCATGACGTTAATTTCTCATGGTAACTGCAGGGGAAACCTGTGACTGCAACCTGTGGGGTATTCTGAACAACCTACTGCGAATAAAAGTGAAAATAGCTCCCGACCCGCATATAAAACCCAGAGATTCCTTTTCAAAAATAACGTTTGGCCCAAATTGTACTAGAGGCATTTTCACAAAATGTCAGCTGCCAAGGAGGCATCAGCTGCAAATCCCAGAGCTAAGTCCGTCGTGCCCCAGCCCATTTGGAGAAGAGCTGTGAGTCCTCAGCACAGGTCTGACCCCATGTCCATTGCAGCGGTCTCTGCACAGATGCCTCCTGTCCACAGAAAATGCCCAGCACAACAGAGCTGGAAACCTAAAGCAGCTAAACATCATCACTCACAAGAATAATTAATCTCATAATCACCAGCTCAGCTGGCTGTAATTGCCAATATATTGTTTTATGAGCTTCCATTGGCAGGAAATGAATGATTTCTATCTCCCAAAAATGAAACAACTCCCCGGGTATGGTACAGGGATTATTTATATAGAAAAGAATAAATCATAGTGGAAGTGGCAGGAAATAAATAAAAGGGCAATTCTGCTGGCTGAGTGTCTGGAGTTGAAATTTCTATTTGAGAGAGGTTCCAGGGATTTTCTACATTACTTTAGTTATTTAACCCTAGCTCCAATTTTAATGGATAGTGATTTCTGTTTTGTTCAGATATATTAAGTGTCAGGCCATTTGTGCCTTCAGAATGTAACTATATATCTAATTTGGAGGGGAAAAAAAACTCAAATAAATCTGGAAAATGCTTTAATCTTCTGGTAATATATACAGTTATGAAAGAAACATCTAGTCATTCAGCACTGTCAAAGTTGCCCATTTGCTGCACCCCTCTGCCAGGGATATAGGTACAAAGTCAAAAGTAGAGCTAAATATGTGTCAGGAAATAATATTTATCTGCTACTGAGTGTGGTATTCACTTTTAAAAAATGAAATGATCAGGTGAAGTGGCATGATGAAACAAGATTCACCATAGGAGAAAAAATAAGATTCGAAGCTGAAACCTCCAAGAGTACTGAACGGGGAAGGATCTGTGGGAGAGCAAAAATTTTACCATTTGCTTTGCCTCCTTTTACATCTCACAGATAAAAACACTGCACCATCACACTTTCCATACAAGCTTTTTATTTTGATATAGTGTCTTTTTTAGCAGATACAGTGAAAATAGAAAACAATATGACTAGGCACAAACTTGGCATGCCAGCCTTCCCTTAACCAACAGAACTGGCACTTGTTTTTCTTCTGACTTTCTCACATGCAAATAGATTTATTCAATATTTTGACAGGAAACCACGAGTATATTTAAGCCCTCTTTTCCCTTAATTCTCTTGCCTACCAAGCTCATTCCACAACCCTTTTAGTGTTGCACTAACACATCAATTCCATGTTACCTCAGAGCAATTAGACAGAGTTTATTCTGTGATTTTGAGTCGCAACAGCCATTCTGTCAACACAGTGACAGTAGCTGGAGACCAAATGTCAAAACAGCTTCAAGGTTTGTTTCATGAAGGGAGCAGCCTTCAGAAAGCCTTCAATCAACTTGTGTGAGCTGATAGACCTGTGGATGGGTGATGTATATCCACTGGGCACATAGATCAACTTTGGAAGTTCTGCAGGCTTCTTCCCCTGTGCACCTACTCTTGCACTGTCTCCAAGAGTCCATGTGGATTTCACCAGAGGAATGCAGACTGAACCAAGAATTCAATCAGCAAAGTGGTGCTCCGTACACCAAAAATCATTTTAGTTGATTTTACTATTTAAAGTGTTGAAACAAGGTTTTATTGCTAGGTAAAAACACTGTCAGCAGCAAGGCAGACACAAAAGCCAGAAACCCAAAAAACAGCTTCCTGCCCTGTTAGAGCAACTGAAGACTTTGGGTTTCCTTTTGGCATGCTTCTATGCAAATGTTGAAACTCATCTCCAGAAATACGCACTCGTAACCTACCACGCTTTCTTGAGGAGCAACCATATGGTCTGGATGCGAAAAGCAGTCTGCACGGTGCATACTGCATAACTGCTCAGAGATATATGTGGTGGTTTGATGACTGGTACAGGCTGCCTGCTCTCCTCTGTCTTTATAATTAAAGCGTTATTTTAGACTATATAGCACAAATTCATCCTCTTGTGTCCTCAGTTCCTCCTTATAGCTTTTCCCTCTTTTAAATTTAATATATTTTCCCATTCTTTTTTCCCTTTACAGCCAAGAACTGAAGCAATTCATTTCACAGCAATCCCTTCTTGCTGCTTTCCTAATACCCATGTGCATTAAAACCTCATCCATCATTGTTTTCAGAGAGTCAGCTTTTTAATCAGATCTGTATGTATATTGGTTTGAGCATGTGGCAGTTTAATTACCCTCTTGAATATGTGAAACACATCTTTGTCATATCTACTTATATCTGAAGAGAGCCATCCTATAACACTAATTAAAGAGGGATGATGACAATTTTTCCATACTCAAATTATGTCCCATCTGTCTAGTCATCCTCCTGTTCACTCTCTGGATTAATTAAGGGTGGGGAAAGGTTGTTTCCCTGGAGTTTTGCCTAATGCAGGATGAAAAGTCTGTTTTAGCAAAGAAACATACCAAATTCCTTTCTTCTTATCCCAGAGTAAAACACATTGCAAGGTAGAACAGTCTTTTGTTTTACTGCACTCTGATCGTATATTGAATGGCACCATGAGTCCTGTTCGTGCAAGTTTGCTGATTCTAGCGGTTGGTCTGAAGGGACACGCAGCAAGGTCAGCAAGTCACAGCTAGAATATGTCCTCTGATACCTGGAACCAGAGTTGAAACCAATTTTGTGTCGGTATGATTAAAGGAGAGAGCACTACAGTAGCAAACAGGCACAATATGAAGGCACAGCAGCTTTTCAGCGTTGTCTTTTATCTGCATGAGAGTATTTTGCCCATAGGCATTTTCTTTAGATATTTGAGACATCTAGGTAAATTACAGAATCTTCTGGTCTTGCTTAGTCAGAAAAGTTTCAAAGAATTTATACTTATTAGCGAGACTGAGTTTGCTTCTTTCTAAACCTACCTGCACAGATCCTGCTGTACATTCAATCAGACCTCCCAGATGCCTAAGCCATTAATCTTCATGTAAACAGCAACTGAAAAAGCTTTTAATGCAGCGAAGGATGGAAAGCCCTGAGGAGTCAGGACTCTGTATCATCAGGAAGGAAGGGATGCTACTTGTACTAGATGCTGTCATACTCTCACATAACTCTCAGAGGACACGTGCCAGCTGCTATCACATACCAAAAAGTGAAAAATGAGGCAGTGGAAGTGGTGTCAGCAAGGCCTGGGCTTCCCTGGCCCTCATTACACGGGTGGGCTGAGAGAGAGAATAATTTTGATCCACTCCTACTTTAAAAGCTTTTCCACTGCTTTTTCTTGTTGCTGGTGGTGGTGGTTTCAGGTTTTGGGGGCTTTAGTTTTTGCTTTGTTTGTTTTGGTTTTCAATTGTGTTTTTCTTCTTCCCTTAGCTGAGACTGATAACAGTGTCCTTCACTCTTAAGAATGAGCTGCCACCAGAGATTTTACTAGCTCAGAGAGTGACAGTGCTTTTACTGTCCTAATTCTCCAGTTTATACAAGACAAATATGCTCTATGAAATTAATTTATAGAAATGACTACATGGTATTAATTTAGGGTCATCAATTGCTTAGTCTATTCTGATGCTTTAGTTAGGCCAGGAGATAATAATGGCTATAAATTTGCATAAAACAGAGCAGCTAAATATTAAAACTGCTAAAATAAATTTCTTTAATAGCCATCATATTTCATTGTCATTGTTCATACACTCTATACAAACCTAGTTTTAATTCCAATATTTCTTCATGCCTACTGTACATTTTTCCTTCTTTTTCCCCCCTCTGGCCTAAAGCAAAGCTAAACAAGGTACTTACAGACACTTCACTTTGCAGATTATCTGTCACATGCTGATCCATTTTCCAAACTATATGATAAAAAAATACAGCTCACCATACATAAAAGATTATTTACATGTATTTTTTTTCTTCTGGAATGTTGCAGCTCATCATTTCATAACTTTAAAATAAAATTTTCTGGGGAAGATAATAAATTCAAACCATGCTAAATTAGACAGGCAGCCTGTGGCTAGATATTTCAGCATTTGCTATGACACTAGGTTAAAGAAACTGTTTTACAGTCTCAAAATTTCATTGTGGTGAGTTTTTTAACCTCAAGTTATTAACAGCACTGGAAGACTATAATTACTGAGAAACAGCGATAAAAAAACTTCTGTTTTCCACTTTTTTTTTTTTTTTACTTTGCATAGCTGTTGCTATTGTATCTACACTATTACATTATTCATTTCTGTCACCATTTTCTCCTCAATTAGACCCCAACAGTCACTGGTTCTTCTCCCTATTTAATTTCTTATTTTATCTTTTTGTGGTCTTGCAAACTTTAAGCCTTACATTGTTTTCCATTTAGACCAAACTGCCCTGGAAAGAAAATGAACTCTTTTTTAAGTGAAATTACAGAAGTTGTCTCGCACAGCCATTCCAGCGTACTCCTGCATGAAAATCCTATGCAGAGCAGGGGGGAACCACACAAAACAAAACCAAAACATCAGGGTTTTTTAGTTCTGTCAGCCAAGAAACATTCTCCAAGTATTTAAAATAACACTTCCAGACGTCCTAAAATCTGCTACCTTTTCTACATGCAAATGGTTTTGAGTCACTTGCACAGTAACTCTTGCCTCAAATTTGGAATGCTGTTTTCTCCCATGCAGCTCTGCACAAGTAATCAGCATAAAGTTGCACACTTAGATTCATTTTAGAATTCTATAGGCTCCCAGGAATTTTGCACCTGGCTCATGCAGTAAGCACACATTCTTTAAGACATTAAAAAGTTCTGGCCACAAGAATACCTGAATTTAAGCAATAAATTGGTATTTGAGTCCTTAGACAAATATTCTTTCACTAAGTACTGTGAAAAAAGAAGACCATTTAATTATGGATCCTATTTCTAGTATTTTTTATGCCTCCAACACAGCTCTACAACATGAATGGTTGAGTAGCAAAAGGGGACACTAAGAGATATTATGAAAAAATTTTTTGCTTTAGCCAAGTATAATCATGAGAAAATGGGCTAACAGAGTAGTATGAAAAAATGTGACCCTGTTGTCCACACACAGCAGTTGAAATTGCATTCTCGCGCTCCAAAAAAGTCTCAATAATATCTTCAAATGTGATTGTTTCATCCTGTCTGCAAAATAGAAAATCTAGTCTGGTAGAAAGATATGAAGGTATTTTATTTTCGTACTATGTTAGTATGTTTCCTATAAGATCGCAATTAAGTATTCAATTTCTCCTCTTGCCTCCCCACTGCTAAGCTGGTTAAGTGGTGATCCTTTTCTCCCTGTTTTGGACATCTTAGGAATTACCTTTACAAATAGTGTTTACGAAATTTTACTTTTAAGAACAATGTCATGGTAAATTCTGAGCCTTTGCTTTGAAAGCAATAGCAGCACAGTCAATACTAAAAAACAAAGAGGAGTGGCTTCACTTGCAAATTCTTCTTAAACTAGTCCATCGCTATAAGCATTTCCGTGAATTTAATAACATTACTAATATCCAATATTCTGAACCTAATGTAATAAATGGTGATCATATTACCCAGTTTTAAAAATTGCCTTACATAATGTAATCACTTACTTGCTCTAATTGAATTTCACTTTACATCATTTAATAAATGAATGCTGATCATTTGACATAATTGAATAAGTAGTTCAGCTCATTCTCTGTACTTCTTAGGCCAAAAATTATTTGTGTCGTCTTCCAGGATGGTATTGTGATATTTTAGAGTTAGTCTCCATTTCTTCTCTCAGCTTCTTTATTGCCCTGTGTAATTCCACCTTACAAGTAGGAAGGAGCCTAACCTAGCCCAGCAAACCAAATTTTTCAAGAAAATACACAGCGTAACTCTACAACCTCCTGCTACTCTACAACAGACTACAAAAGCCATAATTTCAATTAAAGATTCATTTTAACTGGTTTAACAATATCCAAGTGAGGTAAGCAGGGACTGAGTCTTCAATCATCTTCTAGCAAAGCCCAGATTTTCTGCTTTGGGTTTGTGAGACAGAATTTAATTTTAAACTGAAAATACAAGAGATTTGATGAAGAAAAACTCATAATTCAGAAGCTGAATTATGTTCTACTCAGAGTTAAATCAAGCCATCATTCACAGTAAAGGAAAAATGGAAAAAAAATACAGAATTCTTGGAAAAAAAGACAGAAAGAAGGAAAGACAGTTGAGAAAAAGCTGCAACAATGCATTTTACATTTCAGCAATAATTCTACCTTTCTGACTGTTGCCTTCTACAAAAGATATCACAGTATAATCACCAGTTCACACATGGAATATATGGGTACATATATATATATACACATGTATACATATATATATAAACTCTGTAAAAGAGTAACCACAGAATGCATTTCCAGCTCTGCACTGGACATCAGTTTGTCCCCTTCAAATCCAAAGCAACACAATTTTCAGAAATGCTAACTGAAAGTCATCTGCTACTTTCCTATAAAGCTGTTAATTTTTTTAGATTATGGAAAACAGCTGGTGATCCTTTCAGAATGAAGAATACAAAATGCATTGAATGCAATAGCAGCCAAGGATTTATGTATCTTATAATACAGAAATAAAGTGCACTTGCTTAGAAATAGTGACACCTTAGGTTTTAACTTTTTATATTTTTCAAATCCTGTACTGCCTAGTGTGTAACTCTGAAGTTTCTTGTAGCCTGTTAACTGCTGTTCTCTCATGCTGGTTAGACATCACAAGCCTCTCCAAGCTTGCTCTCCAAGGACACCCAGATTGTCCCAGGCCCAAAATATGTAAACTAACATCTTAAAAAGGGGGGGTAAACTTGGGGTAGTTACATCATTAACTGGGGTTGTAATTGGAGAATTAACCCTGGTATGCAAATGAAACAAACTTATAAAAGTGTGAAGAACTCGTGACCCAGGGTCCATCTTGGGAGTAGCCTCTTGACTGCCCGGGGTGTACCTTGAAGGCCCTTCAAATAAATACCTACCTTTTTTCCCTTATTCTTGTCTAGTCTCTGGTTTTAGGTGGCCATCTCAGGCATCGATAGCACCATTTTTATTTCAAGAGAAGTTATTCCTGCCCAGAAGTAACTATTCAGAATCGAACTGCCAAACACCAAAGGGGTAATAAATCTATTGTTTTGTCTTCTACTCTACTACCAGCCATTTGTAGCTGTAGTATGTCTGTCTCATGCATCCTCACACTTATTACCAGGTTTAAGATCTGCTCTTCTACAGGGAAGAACATGGAAGGGAAAAAATAACTATTAAAAGCCATTTCATATATTTAATGTCCAGTTAATTCATATCATGTTTATCTTGTCATTTTCTTAGTACAGTAAGAGTAGAGGGAGTCATGCACAACCTTAACTTCTGGCAGACAGGACAACAGATGAGGACATCCACAAAATTAACTCTCTTTAATCACCTTGAAATTATTACTTTCTGCTTAGTGATTAAAAATATAGGCATTCCCCTCTAAGAGATTCTGGCTCAGAAACTGTGAAGGAAGTTGTAAGGTATGAAAGATTTGAGAAGAATAATAACCCCCTTAATAAAGGCAAATGGTTAAAAGGTACTGCATTCACTCCACTCTTCCACTTTCCTTTCTCCCTGGGCCTGTTGCTGTCATTTCATTTTCACTACATCTTTTTAATGTCATAACAATAATTTGCATCACAAAGAATTTATGTGGTGCCAGAGTACCACAAAGTCTCTATTGTGGTGCTTAACTAGACAAACTTCATTCATTGCCACACACATCCCATGTCAAGCAACGTGAAAGAAATCTTTCTTTCTATTATATTACTCAAAGACACAACCCTTTCCTTTATTTACTTTGGAACATTCACTCGTTTTTTTAAGAATTACTGACATCTAATGAATTAGTTATTTTCTTTTATCTAAATCAATACCTTAATTGTTTGAGCTAGGTTTGGGGGAAGGTATTTAGGTTTTGGTGGGGTTTTTTTGGTTCGTATTTTTGTTTGGTTTGGGGTTTTTTTTACTGAAGAAGCTCTGCAGTATATTTCATGTTTGATCTTCACATGGCTAATAATTAGCATGCAAGAACTGACCTAATGTCCTCTGTTTTTTCTTTTTTCTGCTCATGAAAATCAGTATCTGGTGATTTAGGGTCTGCAATTTTCAGTAAGTTACCTGAAATTTGGTAGAAAACTAAGAGGAATAATGATTGAGCTATTACTTCACGTGCTAAGGGAGTTGCCAGATCCAACAGATTTTGTGACCCAGGTCTTTTCCTTGTTTCCAGTCCAGTAAAACCTGATGTGGTGCAGTTGTAGGCTCTGGAGATCCCCTGTATACACTTGCCAAAGGACCAAGTTTCTGGAGTTCTCATTCCCAGGTCAGCAAAGAGGCTTAAGGCACTTTCCAAGCAGACACATATACACAAGCACACACACTGCACAGTCCAGTGCAGGTAAAGCACAGCCCTTGCCAGCACCTCTCTAAACACCAACAGCACTGACACAAACAAGCATATGAGTACCCCACATGCTAACTTAGTCCCTTTCAGCACATGCAGGCTGGAGGGAGACTGACAGAAAATGAGTGACAAGGGGAATTAGTAAGAGAAGGGTAGACATGCCTTAAGAAAAAGCAGCATATTGCTGGTGTAATTCAAGCACACATGTGACCCCACGTTACTTTTCTGGCAGAAATAATTGACTCATTCCTTGCTCTGTCATGAAATAAATGAATGAATACAGACAGACTTTCTTCCTCTATAATTTGGGAATTGCTCCTGTGCAACGCCCAAGACTGCTTTACCTCCTGCTGCATGTCATGTTATTAGTTATTCTGTTGCTGTCAAACCCATTTAGATTGTACTCTCACGCCACTTCAAAAACTGGCATGTATTTTCACTGAAGAATAAGTTAGTTCTTAAACCAGCATTTGAGCAAGAAAAAAAAATATTAAGCTTTATCAAAAGGTCTTCTTATAGAAAAACCAAAGCATTCGACGCAAGTTTGAAAGCAGAAGAATCTGAACATTAATTGCTCTCCAAGATTCTACTACAGTTTAGCCCCAGTCCAAAAGTTCAGATCATGACCCCACAACAAGTTGCCCTGAGCCAGATATGCCTTTTCTTACTGCTTCCCCTGCCCTCACATACAGAGGTTTTGTGTCTGCACATGCTGGAGACCCATCCCTGGAAGTTTTTCAGATACAGAATGCTTATTGAAAAAAGAACCATGATCTAATACCATGACATTAAAGAAAATAAATCCAGCAGTGATCAATTCATTTGATTTACATGAAAATTATTTTTTTTAAGTTGTCTTCCAATGCAAACACAAAGCAGTACAAAACCGAGGACACATGCAGCAGGCCCAGCAAAGCAGCTAGCACTTATAGACCTGTGAGAAGGTAGATGAGTCCAGAATATTGAGGTCATGGAATGGCTGGTGTCTCATGAGGATGCCATTGCTGACACCAGCCAAGAACTCCAAGATGCTTAGCAGAGTACAACACCAAAACATGTACCTCATGGCAAAACACAACTGGCCTTCCAGCTTCTTTAGACAGCCTTCCTCAGAAAGCTGCTCCACATGGCTTAAGTCTCCCTTGCAGTGAGAATGCTTCTCCTTACAGCAGCTTTCAGGGACACAAGCTGGATGATACCAAGAAGAAGATGATGCCTTTAGCCAGTCTGTGTAGTTGTGAATCCCACAACACCGCAGCTTCCTCTGCATCACATCCACAGCACTGCTTCCAGAATCCTGGGAACATGTCCAGTTGTGATGGTGAACAAAGTAACCCATAGCACTTTCCAGCTGAGAAGATGTCCTAATACAGTAGGAATGTGCCAGAACTGCTGAAGACATTTCCAGGCAAAGAAGGAGCAGCAGCAAGTACATGAGAGTCCCTTGCTTATTGCGGGAACACTTAACAGAAATAGAGACAGACAAAACTCCAGTAGGCAGCAATGTAAGTGCAGTTGCAAGAGCCAACCAACCAGGGAGAGACCAGTAAGACTCCTGAAATAAGTATCTGTAGTTCTTGAACATCAAGATCACCAAAACTCCACCAAAGGCCTGAGCTGCAGCAGAACCCCAGAAGATGAAGCCTAGGAACCTCAGCAGAGATTGAGCAAAGGACCTGAGATAAGCATCCTCACAGCACCACAAAGATGGCAGAATCACCACAGCCCTAACCCTCCTCATTCTGGTTGCTCCAAGTAGCCTTAACCCTCATCACCACCATTTAAGAGGCTTCTGCCCTACTCACCCAGGTGCAGCAGATGACACCTCCACCTAAAAACAATTTCCAAGAGAGCAGCTCTGATGAGACTCCTGTAGGACAAAGACTATGCCCTGCATCATCTTAACCACATGCTGCTGCTGCAGCTTGTTCAGCACAGCCTGCAGAAACCAGGAAAGTATGTGCCCAGTCTGCTGTGGAGGGTCCCTTAAACTGCTATCATTGGAGACATTTGCACTTGAAGGACAGCTGGAAAAAAGCTGCACCCCTTTCATGTGTGGAAGATCTAAATGCTAAAGATCTAAAGATCTGAATAGCCAGAGTGGTAGCCAGCAGTGCTAGTCCAGATTATTTAGACTGCCCAATTCTCCAGCAGTAGCCAGGATGGCAACGAATGTGCAAGTCAGAGCCATCAACAAATGAATGGTTTAAGCAGAGCTATTGCATAAGCAATCTCCACAGGTGATACTCACCTAGCCTCATTATCCTCCTCAACACCTTTATCATTCATTCAATTTTATAAGGGCTGTAATGATGTTAATAATATTCTGCCCTTTTTCACTCAGCAAGATTTCTCTGTAGATAGCTTCAATTACTCAAGACACCTGGATGAGAAATCCCTGCCATTTCACACTAGTACCCCTCAGCTTGCATTACCAGTGATTTGGCTGACTGCTGTAATGACTGAATACAAGCAGCAGTAAGTGCTATATTAACTTTTCCTTGTGTGTAAAGAAACTGAATTACATACCAGCTAAATCACTTCACAACAATAACAAAGGGAATGGATGCCACTTATCAGCATTATCAGAAGAAAATTATTGCTCAAACTTGTGGTACACATGAGCCATGCAGGATGGGAAACCTGCATAAATCTTGCCACAGGTGCCAGGAAGGCAGATCCCGAGTCCAGCAGTGATTCCCTAATCATCCTGATGAATTCCCTTAACATCTCTTCAGTTTCTCAAGACATAGAGCAAGACTAATGCAACATACATACATAAGGGAGAATACAGAGAGATGATCCTCATTTTCAGAAACATGAGCACCTGCAAACCTGGCAGAAAATCAGAATAATTTGGTGCTCAGATCCCTGGAACTCTGTCAAAGTCTCAGCAAAGCTGATGATCCCACATCTGTGATACATTTAACAAAAATCTATTGCTGATGTATACACTATGCATACACAGATGTTGGGTGGATTCCCAACAAAATCTCTTTCTATATGCTGTACAAACAAGTTATTAAGGCTAATTTTTTTGGAATGAGATAAATTGCTTTTATTATTTTTAATCTTTTCATTAACAGTAATTAGCATGCAGTGATTAACTTGTTAAATCTTAACAAAATTCTTCTTTCAAAGCTATTCCTGAGTGTGTCTTCCTTCTCTGAAGTCTGTGTCTGCCCTCTCTCCTGTTCAGCCTGCTGCTACCCCCAGCACTCCTGCTGTGTTGGATTTGCTTCCATTAACATATTCCCTTGAATGCTTTTTTCTCTGATTTCTGTCTTCTGCATCAGAGAGACAGAGAAGGTGGGCAACAGAATTCCCCCTCACATCTGTACACACATGAAAGCTACACTGATTTGTTTCCACAATGCAGAAAAAAATTACCAGAAAAGTGTGAGGAAACATATCATAAACACGTCAGAAAATACTGTGAGGAGTACCAACTACTTATTTTTAGCTTGCAAGCTTTGTGAAAAAAAAAATGTGAGCCTGCCTCTTGTCCTTTCTCCTCTTTCCCATGCTCATAAAGCTAAATGAGGTACTAAGAAATTAGTTACAACATTATTTACTTTTAGCCTATTCTACATCTCTGTTTGTGGCAGAACAAATGGGCCAGAGATCATACCTGACCACCTGTTCAACATGGGAATCAGAAGCACCAACACTAAACATTGACTGGGAGCCAGTCCCCAGGTGAGAGGTCTCAGTGCCCTTGGGGAAAATAGAGCACACTCAGCACCATGGAAGAGGAAATTGCAGCAGTGGGGATTACTACTGGCAGAGTTATCTAAAACCCTTCATCCACTTTATGCTATGTAATGCATAGGCACTCAGGAAAAGAAAGCTTCTGCTCAAAATGTAAGACGGAGGACAAGAAAAACAGAATTGGCCCCTGAAGTACCCAAAAGACCTAACTGGCACCCTCAATAGCACTGCCTTTGTGCTAAGTAATTTTACCTCTGTGTGTGGACAAAAGCTTGAAAAAGCAACGGGCAGAGCTATCCATCAGGAGACTGTAATGTGACAAAGAGAATACAGGTATGACAGAATAGGAATGCTCCTCTGTTTTCTTTCCAGTGGTAAACAGCACAACATGATAAATGCCGTCCCTGTTTTCTCTGAAGTTGTTTCTGCTTATGAACTGAAGAGTATTGAAATTCAAATGTAGGTGTAACAGATAATACACCATAGATAAACTATTTTCTGGAATGTTGCTGAAAGTATAATCCTTCAAGTTAATAAAATGTCAACAGTATACTTTTTTTTTGCATTCACTACTCTAGAAAGCTGTGACTGACATTGAACAGCTCTGACGTGCCCAGAAGGTCAAAGAGGTTCATTGCATCTGGCTCCAGGAGTGGGACCAGAGAGCCATCAAGGCAACATTGTGTTTGTGCAATGTAGGCAGATGACTAAACTCATTTTGGATGACACAGGCTACAGTCATACAGACTGATCAGGGAGCACAGCTGAGCTGTAAGGGGCAGCAATTCAAATCAATAAGGCCAGCTAGATTGTTCAGAGTTGTGTGAACAAGACAAAGCCTAGAGGTGACCATGGCATCAGGCTACAGTGACACAAGCCCATTTAGAGTTATAGAATCATATAATGGTTTGGGTTGGAAGGAACCTTATAGATTACCTAGTTCTAGCCCCTCTGCCACAGGCAAGAAACCTTCCACTAGACCAGACTAGACAATCTTCTAAGTTTCATACACGCCTCCTATAAAAAGAGACAAGGTCTCAAAGCCATACCCTCAGGAACTGCTCTTAGTGTCCCAGTGGCACAGACAAACCCCGAAGTTGCCTCAGTAAAACAGCTGCCATTTCCCCTGTAACGCATGCACAGATGAAGCTGTAGCAGGACCTTGCAGAAGGAGGTTTGTTTTGAGAGTTTAGAATATTTTTAAAGGCCTTGTTAGATTAAAGTGCACTTATAGCATAAGATATGTCATTAAAATGTTACTAAAACACAAGGGTTGTTATCAGTTTCCTCTACTCCACTTTTACATTAAGCTTCCCCACCACTACACGCCTTCTTGACACCTCCACTGGGTGGAAGCTGGTGTGTGACCCAGTTGGGCTGGCAAATCCAGAACTGTAAATGGGTATCATTGGTATCACTCCTTCTGTTACTGGTCCCAGTCCTGTCTGCTGGTATTGGCAGTATGTCTTTCCCAAGCCAAATAGAATTCACACACACTTTTTCCAGTTTCCAAGAAGAGCCCCAGCTGCATGTATAGTGTCAACAATTAAATAGTAATATTTGGGGGGAAGGGAGAAAGAAACCAAAACCAAACTTTGATTCTTCTCAATCAGATCATTCAAGCTATAATGGGTACTCAAAACACCACACAGCAGAAGGACTGTTTCCAACTGGAAAGCTATTTCTAAAACACTGAAATCTGCTAAGTGTATTGCCTCTTTGAGAATAAAGTACATAGTTTTATGCAACCCATCACAAGATCATTCAGACAGCCCAAATGCAAAAAGGTAAAAAAACTTGTAGCTGTTGCCTAGAGTTGCAACCATGCACAGCCAGTTTCCATAGTAACCAATGTCAGATGATGTTGCCTTGCATGAGACTCATACCTCCCATGGAAAGCTTGAAGCAAGCAGAGGTATGACTACCAGCTCCTGTTCATGGAGAACATATACTCCACTCAAGAACTGATTTACCATTATGGAGGTGTTTGAATTCAAGTCAGTCAGTTGTTTACCTCTGGCTCCATTTGCGACACAAAAAGTGGCCTTTTTTGTGATTGAAGCACATCAAATGTTTTCAGGCTTCTATTTGGTTTTGCTTTTAATATCCCACATATTCATTGGTGCTGAAAATATTCAAAATCAAATGTCAAGAGTTTGGTGTTTTCATGTATTTCCCTCTTTCTTTCCTTTTATGAATCGAACATTAAAAAGTGCGGACTAAAAGCTTTTTCTTTTTTTCTTGTTAAATTTTATTTTTCCATTCCTGTTTTTGTTTGCCAGTCTGGAATTGCTATGAAATATCTTGTGACTGCGATGAATACAGACTATCAAGCTAAGAAAAAAAGGAGGGGAAAAAAATCACTTTCTGTGTTTCTGTCACTTTGGAAATTGGAGACGATTTTAAAAGACACAGAATGGCAAAAGAGAAAAAAGGAAATTAAAATGAAAAGGGAACTTCTGTTCTTTTGATAGTCTTTATTGCAGATGGCAATAAAAACAGGTTTGAAGAAAAGGTACTTTGTGAAACACTCAAAAAATTAAGAAAAGGCTGAACACCATGAAATTCAAGTCACGTTGACATTTAAAGAATTTGTGACTTGGTTTTCATTGTTTTCAACCATCACTAGCTACAATATTACTCATGTGAATGCAGTACTCTCATTTGTGTTTGAAAACATATGCAAGGTTTCTGGGCATTTTCTGAAGTTATAAAAATACTTTTAATATGAAATAGAGGCCCTTTAATCACTAACTCATACAAATAGCTAATAGATTTCTCTTTAGGGAGGAGGCAGGAATGCCTGCGTACATTATCTGGAAGTTCTTGCAGACCTGACAAGAAGCTTACACTTGTCAGAACTTCTCATGAGTAAAGTTTGTTCTCTGTTGTGTCTCCTCAGAAAATTGAGTCCTTGTAGAATGCTTTTTCCTCAAGAGAAGTCTTTCATGCAACATTGGGCTGGAGCCCTGCTGGGCCAGCTTTCTCCACTGTATTGCCTGTTAAAACTCAGGCAGATCCTGGCAACGCATAGCATTCTACTTTTGACCTTCTGCCCAACAAGTGAATGAATCTAGCTGCACAGACATAAAGCAGCAAGCTGTGAATAAAAATTTGGAAATCTTTGTTTCATATTGATGCTATAAAATCGATGTACAGCACCTGAGACAGGTCTTTCAAACTAATTTTCTGATACACCTTAAGATCAGTCAATCTCATCATCCTAAATTACAGAGGTACTTTTACAAATGTTGCTGTTGGATACTCTGTTACCAGAGAATGTAGGCCTAATAATGCTCTTTGAGCTCTGAAAATTTCAATCTTAAGTCATCAGAGTTTATCACAATATGGAAAATTGGATCCCAATGTTTATCTCACAAGGTAAATCTTGACTCAGTATCAGTTTGTTCTTGAGAGCACTGCAGCAGCAATGTACTTGTTTGAGTGTTATTGGTTCCTAAAACTACTCAAAACTACACTGTAGGGGAGAGATTCAGCATGATCATATGCAAAAAATTCTTGATTACACTTTCACTTAAGCAGCAACTTAGGAGTGAAAAAACCCCATTGTAGCAGCAATTGATGTTATGAGCATAGGACTGCTTCTGAAATACTTGTTCTGTCCAAAGACACAGCAATTACTTTCAAGATAAGAGCACTGGATTATCTTGGTGTGAGCAGCTTGCAGACCTCTTTAGACCTGTAATGGGAGCTCACACAAAAGAACGGAATTTGTGCAGCTCATGTTTCATGAACTCATTGGTAAAGTTTGGCAGGGTGTAGGTTCTTCTGGTGAATAACTGAATCCTTCTTCTGCTCATTGACTGGGGGAAAAAAAATCAATGAAAATATTCATTTTGGGTTAATCTGAATAATTATTAAAAGGTCACCTTTTCCACCAGGAAAGTTATTAGCAAAGAATGTTTTCAGCCTACAAGGCAGCTGAAAATTTAACCAAGTGAAAGTAAAAGGAGTATTTGATAGGGTCTCTTTTTACTGGCATAGTAGTAAGTATATCTATATCAAACATAATGTTCATCTCATACCAGGTTTTATAGTGACTATACAAGAGAATTTATTTTTATTACCTTTTGTAAGTCATGATATGAGCATATAAAATGTCAGCTTTGTTAGAATTAGTTTTACAGCACATTTCAAAGAAGTGGAACCAATTTTAATGGGATTTTTATGCATCTCCATTCAGATGAAATGCAGGTTTTAGAGAGAAAAAAATCAAAACCAAAGATATATGCAATTTATTTCTGTGCTCTATTTCTATCTCCAATCTCTCCACCAAACAATTGCCTTCAAGAGGTATTCTGCGTTTAAATGGAGATGCTGACATGCAAAGGATCTATTAGGTTTAAAATCATACAAGCATCCAAATACAAAAAAAAAGCAAATAAAGGAAAATATATTTGATCATGGACTGTAACAACACATTTAAGGGAGAAAATGTGAATGCATTCCAGTACCAGGAATTATGTGTCTGCTAACTTCCAGACTGATGACAAATAGAACAACATGGCATTGCCTTGGTAGGAGTAATTTTATTTTATTTCAGGATTTAGGTACTCACCAAAACTTAATTTTCAAGCCCAACTACTGGGAACCAGGGGCCTTTTCAGAGGTTCCCAAAATGATGAAATCCAGCTAGGTCTACCAAAAATATTCCAGTACTCCAAAACCATCTTACCTTTTCCCTCAGCATCTCGACAGGGGTGGCTATTGTTACCCAAGAACCTTCTCCAGCACCTTCCAGCAGAACCAGGCTCTGGGATATGTTCTGCATAAGAAAGCACAGGAGAGACTACTTTCTTGCCTACAGCACAGTCTGGGACAATTTTCCTCAGGATAGATAATGGGCCTGAGTGAGTACTTGCTCCGGCATGAATATCCATGACAATATAAGCCAAGACACATTAAGTATTCCCGTTTTCAACAGTCAGATAAAAATCAGAGACTCAATGTGAAGCTGAGGGCTGACAAGGGAGAAAACGATTCGGAGGAAAAACGATGTGAGTAGGTTTAGACAAATTCCATTCAATGTTGCTACCAATGAAACAGACAGCGATGAAGAGCATAGTTGCTGGATCAGGATAAATTTTACCAAAAATACTCAAAAGAGAAAAAGCGTTAATCGGATTTTTCTCTTTCAATCCCCTTCCAAAATTTGTTTGGGTGCTCTCTATAACAAAACAAGATAATTTCTATTTTTCTGATTGGCACCATGGGAACAATCACTCAGGACTGAATAGAAAATTCCTCCATAATCTTGGTGGTAACCGTGGTCTTCCTTTTGCAGAGAGTATAGCGCCAGACTACTCAGGGCTACCCTGAGCATTCACACAAAATAAAGCAATTAGGTATTACCTGAGCTGTCATTCCCAGCACCACCCACTCATTGAGCTCAACATGACGCAGTGCCCATGACATTCAGGCAAAGAGGGGCACTTGTGTTTCATGCTGATAGGAGGGTAACCTTGCAACTGCTCTTGTACACATTTCTCCTCCCTCAATATTCATTTGCAGGTGGAGCATTGGAAAAATATCAGAGTGGTACAGGCATAAGAAACATCAGAGGTAGAGATCCATTACTTTAGGGAATTGAATAGCTATTTTGGAAAATTGATCAGGCACAATAGATAGTTAGACAAAATAAGTAGTTACACAAAAATGTTTCTTATGAATCCCAGTTGTGGAGAATTTTTGCAGCAGTGTGAAATTTTAGGCAGGCAATCTTTCAGAGGTGTCTGCTCTGGTCTAAAATCCTCAATGTGTGGGTCAGAGCATTCAAAGGGAGGTTAAGACTGCAATTTCACTTCACTGGAAGCCACATGGGCCTCCCCACACACAAAGGCAAATGATCAGGAACAGCGTTTAACAGCAGTCCCCAGAGTCATGGAGGGGGTCAGAACCTCTGGAGCAAGACAAAGGTTCTACCCATGCCCTGAGGGCTGCACCAATGGTGGAGGTGACCAGGACAGTTTCATCTTCTCCACAGGCCATGCTGACATATTTCACCATCGACACGTTCACTTTAGAAACAAAGTTATATTTACATTACACCTGTCATCAAGTGGAATGCATAAGAAATTTATTGCAGGCACTTAATAAGAGCTCCAGTTTCCAGAAAGCACGGGATTCAAAGGGAGTGGAACCGACTGAAGCTTCTGTAAAGGTGTTTTGCAGAGGAGGGAAGGGGCAACAGCTGACACCGTGGACCTTCCTAGATTAGCTTTGGCACAGACTGGCTCTCAGCAGCTTCCCCTTTCCCTGTGTACAGAGGCTGTGCAAAACACCTTCCTCCTCTGCAAAATGCTCAGAGGAAGATAGGACATACTGCGGGGGAAAGTGGAACAGAATTCCTCTGTGTTCATGGCATTCCTAATAGGAACAAGCCTTCTCTTATTCAAACGCTCAAGGCTTTCTCTGCTCTGGCTGTTTGCATGGGTTTTGCCAAGTGGCAGCCCCATTCATTTTAACATAAAAATGTAGTGTTGTTCAACCTGTCTTTAGCAACAAGTGCCACTTTGACAAATGCTTTTGATAAGCCTTAAAAATACTGAAATATCACATGGAATGGTGGCAGAGTCCATCGCCCTGACCAGCATGGTAACAACCACTGTTGAAAATCACAGTGCTTGTTCAGATTTATAAACACTGAAATAACGGTAAAAGCTAGTAAATACACACACATTCTATGTTTGTATAGGTTCAGTCCAGATCATTAACTGCTTTATTTGTAACAAATGCTTATACAATTTACCAGGCAGGAATATCTTTTGTTTAATTAAAAGTATCTTCAATATTGCACAGTTCAACTTCCAGAAGAATGGCAACTGTGGGTTTGGGTTCACCATGTTTCAGTATTATTCTTTCAAGAAGTAATGGTGGAATGCTTGCTAGTGGCTAGTGGTAAAACTTTTTATAAAAATACATTGTCCTTGCAAACAAGACTATCTCAGGTACCATGATCTGTGCCTCTGTTTCACACTGCCCCTCTGGACAAATTTGCCAGTAGCAGTAAAAAGTAGAACTCAATTGAACAAAACACTCAGGTGCCACAGAGATGAAAGCAGCAGGAATAGAAGGCAATAAAATGAGCTTTGATAAATGAAAGGGCCTGCACTCAGAGAGAAATACGAACAAGCACCTGACGACACGGAGATAACCCAGCAGCCAAAACCGGCGCATTAAAACAGACTTACTGTTTTTCTCAGTCATGCCCTCATCCTTGCAAGTGATTCTGAGAAAGAAGATTGCAGAAAAAGATACAGGTGAAAAGTCAAAGTAAACTGGAATACTACCAGGAATTTCAGAGTTGGCAGAAAAGGTCCAGTCTAAGAGTCTTTGCCATATAGAAGGAATTCTTTATGAAAAATTAAATTTGAAAGCAATCAGTTAATAAACATAATAAATATTACGATTTTTTCTAGCCTAAAAAGTAAATATTTTCATGAATTTAAGTAGGACTTGAAATCATAGCTTAGAATTTTCAGATTTCAGGGAGAAAAATCAATTTTTTTTTACAAGAATTTTTTAAATATTTCAGGGAAACTCCAGAGATATAAAAAAAAGTTTGTTTTGTACTTACTTTACTGACAGACTTTCATTTAAAAATTATCTTTGATTTCAAGGGTATTTTTTAAAGTACTTTATGTATCAGGATATAATTCAGAATAACATGTTTAAGGACTGGAATTGTTTTCTGCCGTCTCCCTAGAGAATTTCAAGGTATATTGCTTTAAATTTTTTTTCCTGAACCAAAATAAAATCAGATTTTCCACAAATCAGAGTGGAGAGTACACTGGCAGTAAAAAAAGGACATTAAAATCCCCATAATTTTAAGAGGGGAAAAGGAGATTTCTATGTATATTTCCTTCTTCTGACCCAGATCTCATCCTGCCTCAACTTCTGCAAAACCTCCTGCACTCCAAGAATGAAGAGAATGGTTCCAGCACTGGGCTGAATTTTTCTTATTTTCAAGGAAAATGCACCTGAAAATTTTGAACCCTTTCTGATCTCTCTATAGAGAGAAACATGTATCTTAAACAGATGTGTACAAACAAATTCAGAAAACTTACCTAGAGATTATGTGCATAAAAGAACTAGCTGTTGCCCACAGTAATGAGTTTTAGTACTTTTCATACCCAGTAATCCTGCCATGTGAACCTGTACAAAAGACGGTCTGTTCCGAGGGGTCTTTTGTGTAAGGAAGAGAAAACCCTAAAAAACATTCATTTATCAATGCAGTTGACTGAATAACTCCACAATAAAATCTGAAGTAAAGCGGAAAGACAGCTTTCCAAACCCCTGACAGATAATTAAATATGAGCTTGGTTATAAAGCAGCTATTCTGGAGCTGGAATGACACAAAATCCTATGAACTCAAAATAAGAGCTAGCCTGCACATTTTTATTTAAATCACCTCACATCAGATAAATTTAAACTGCTTAATCTCAATATATATGTACTGCCATTTTAGATACTAAGCTGCTAAATAGTCCACACTGACAAAGATGGAAAAAGTATGAACGGAGCTAAAAGCCTGAAAAATATTAAACCATTAGTTTATCAGCAAGGCTGTAAGAAATGAATATTCATGTAGTAGATAATATTTTTATGAATAGATTAACAGCTGGAGATAGGTGCTCACTTTTGAATTTAATTTTCACTCTTTCTTAAAATGAAAGAATAAATAATATCAATGCAGACTGCTTAGACTAGATTTTACTTGAATTTGAATAGCTGCAAAAATTGACATAGGAAGGTTCACTTTGTAACATGGGTAGTTGAATATTAAAGAAATGTTTAATTTGAAATTTAACCTTTTTAAATATATATATATAATAAAAGTAATTTAGGGCAATACCTTATCTTAGATTGTGTGCTGTTTGTCTAGGAATCTTTTTTTGGAGGATTTTTCTTTTCTATTTTCCCTCCTGTTATTTGTAGAACACGAAGCACACACCAAAACCAGTATAACATCAGTAATACCAACAAAATTAACAATATGCAATCAAGTAACAAAAGGTAATCCAGGGAGTCCAGCCTTGGAAGTCTTCCCAAATTTGCAGTTACGTTTTCTGTATATTTTTTAATTATTTTTGGGTGACAGAAAAAAGAAAAGCTGCATATAAAGGAGATAGGAAATGTTACCACATAGTCTACTCCAATCATATCATCATCATAGTGAATAAAGAGAAAAAGAAATGAAGATTTGTTTTTCTGACTTCTTAAA
The DNA here is from genome assembly GCA_014706295.1 of Lycocorax pyrrhopterus obiensis. Classification (NCBI taxonomy): domain Eukaryota; kingdom Metazoa; phylum Chordata; class Aves; order Passeriformes; family Paradisaeidae; genus Lycocorax; species Lycocorax pyrrhopterus. The sequence continues at coordinate 46,631,778 of JACSVZ010000014.1, read as the reverse complement.
TTTGTAGTTAATGCATCAGGACTGGCCCCATAACAAACAAAATACTTTTAAACAGAGAATGACAGGATTTAAGTTACAGACAATTTTTTTAACATGTACCTATCCCTTTAGGAAAATAATCTCAGGGAAGTACTGGCATAAAGTCACCTGCTAATCACGAAGAATATAAATAAGAGTTAAATATCTCACTCCCTATAATGACTTGCAGGGTAGGGATGGTGGGATGGAACTCAGTAACTCAAACAAGAGAATGATCCTGAAAATGTGTGATCTATTGAGGGAAGATTGTCTGCAAAACTTGAGTGCAAGCATAAACTTTAGGATGGACAAACTACAAGAGAAACCCTTTGCTGCCGTTTGAACTGCTCTGAGATTTCCATAAATAGTAATGGTAAGAACTAAGTTATTCTGTTGATGACACCCTGTACATCAAGGCAGGCAAGGAAAAGAAGGCTGATCTCTTACCATCATTGACATTATTCTACTTCCAAACTTTGTGTGCCTATTAGACTATTTATTTTCATGCCATATATTTCTTTTCAAATTGCATGCCACTGTGTTCAATGGGGTTTAAGTTCACTTGACTTCTCAGGTACATATCACAGTCCTGGTTATCAGGTATGTGTCTGCACCCATGTTCTGATTCCCTTTCACAGGAAACCTAAATATGGGAGAAACAAAGGGTCTGCTGGCCTCACCAGTAACTTGTTTGCTTTGGATAGCCAGGATAATGGCTGCAAAGAGCATCACCAACGACACAATCACTTGGGATTTTGGTCCTGCTGCGATACTATTGAACAAATATTGCTGTGCAACTAAAATAAAAATAACCAACACATTTTTCACGGAGCTTACTTTCTTTGCATGTCAACCTCATACTAAAACACTTGTGATTGTGTGCAGGATTTAGGCTGAGTCACATCCTCTTTATCCTAGGTAGGTTGACATTTACCCTACTGACATTTATCTGGGAAATGGCTGCCCCAGTCATACAAGGAACACTCAGTTGTTGAATATTTGTAGCTATCTACTGTCGCAAGAACAGGCGACTCTCAGAAGTAGCCCTGTTCCAGATTACACTTTGTCTTCACTTGTAAGAGTATGCATCAGTTTTCATACTTAATGAGACAGATTTTATTTTAAATATGCCATGGTAGTTTTTCCTGATCTAATTTGTGTCTTTCAGATATCACAACCTCTAGTGGCCTTTTTTTCCTAGAAAAGTCAGTCATACGTGTAACATGACAACTACCTATATCTTCATATCTTCTGTTGGTTATAATACCCTACACCAACACAGAGTGAGGGATCCTTGTTCACATGCTCTTTTGTATGTTACCTGCATAGTTTTTTGAGACTCTCAATTAATTCTCACTTAGAATGCTTCATTGCCTTCAGCAGCCACCCCTTGCTTTTGAAGGCACATAAGAGAAGTGTTATTTTCTGTCGAGTATATACTTCACTCTTCTAACTGCATCATGAGAAGGAGTTTTGCAGTCATTATCAGTAGTCATAACTGATGTAGGAAAGCACTGGAACCCTGCAAGCAAGAGACAAATTTTACTGCAGGAGTCTGACCTTAAATCTTTCTGAACTACCAGCACTGCATTTACCCTGCCCACAATTCCCATAGATGCCCTCCAGTTCCTTTTGGGAAATTGAGCCAGCCACACACCTCCCACCAAGCTCCTCCACAAGGAGGAACAGACAATATTCTTCTATCATAGAGATCATCTCTTGAAATTAAATCCTAGATGAAGGACAAAAAGGAGCACTAGGGTTTGAGAAAGTTGTAAATTCAGGTCACTCTGAGTAGTGAAAGAATTTTAAAGGCCATACTCAACTATCTATAAATCTGGGAGTATTTTTACCTTTCAGGTTAGAATCTTTAATAAGAAGCAATTGAGAAAGCACAAGGATAATATATGATGAAAAATTTGGTATACCACTGAGACCAGTAGGAACATTTCAGGGATGAAAACAGAAATCACAAAGCTAAAATTGAATCATTTAACAATCCTCTTTTGTGCTTGTTTATTGTTTGTAAGTCCTGAACTTTGTCCTCAAGCAGTACTTCGCCTTCACTGTCTCCTACCAGCCTCCTGCACAATTGACAGGCTCATCAATTAGGGCACCAGAGCACACTTCTTGAAGGAACACCCTGAGATTTGCCCTCCCTTCAGACCACCTACCTGTTTCCCCCCATATAGGTCCAGATGAATCCACCAGTGCTTACAACCCGAGACGTGGTAAGCTTAGCTTTATTTAATTAAGTGTGTGAAATTTAATTTCCCGCTGGAGAGGGGAGGGATATCTACAATCTTATCTTGTGAAGGGAGAAACTAAAACGGGCCCCGTCAGTGTATCTGAGATTATTCCCAACTTCATGTCTCCAACTTTCACCCACAACCACCCTTCTGTGCTGCAGCCCTTGCACAGGGACATCCCCAGAGATATTCTGAATTGTTAGATATGCAATGCACCACATCCCTTCTGAGGACAATTTACTAACTAGAGCAAATATATTATACAAGTTCAGAACAAGCAAAATGGTAGGAGCCACATAGCAAATTAACTTATTAATTTGCCTGTGGTCTGAAGACATACACTATAAGAAGACAGCTGAGTTGTGCTATTATTCTTAGATTTACAATTAACATGTATAAATTAATGGCAATTTCACATAACATAATGCAGAATAACACTTTGTATGAAGTAACTGCCATGTAACTAGTCTGTACTAGCCATTAAGACTGATAAGATATAAGCTCCTTTGGCTACTGCTCAGTCTTCACAGCTAACCTGAGATACAGCATGCAAATATTAATTAAGGGACATACATTTGCCCAGATGCTGCAGCAGAGACTGCTGAAACTGCAGCATTTACAAGTGAACCTGGAAGAATGAATCAACGGCAGCACTAAATATTGACCAGCTTTATTTACAACTGTTTTTACTCATTCATTACCTCCTCAAGGAAATATTAAAGCATAGATCTTTAATGCAAACAAGGCCACAAATTCTTACTGCGAGCAAAGCAGAAAACAGTTATACATGGCTGAGTGAACCTGCAAGCCAAGAGAGGCAGTGGCCATAACTGGAGGTATTTGGAAAAGAAAAACAAGTTTAACTCCTTTTTCCCTACTTCTGCCTAGACCACTGTCTGACAGTGTGCCATACCAGAAAATCTTATAACACAAACAAGACATGCTGGTGCATTTTATGTACAACCAATGCAGAAGGAGAATTGTTATTGTCATGTGCTTCATGAATTTCTGGCAAAATATGGTCATAATTTCTGTAAAGCCCAGCATTATTTTGAGTCCTACAAAGAGTTTAATAACCGCCTCAAAATCTGATCTGCTGCTTCCAAAATTTCACCATAGTCATTAGATCTCAGAAAAGTGGATCAATGTTACGTAGAAGTGTCAAAATTTTCCTCTGTAAGTTATGTTAGTTAGAATCCCAGATAGAGTTGTCTTATATCAAAGTACTTCTGTGCCTTTGGAAGTCCTTTGGAGGCTTTTTCTTAAAATGTGACTCAAATTGCTTGAGGGAAACATAAAATTCAAGATTAATTTGACCTGAAGTTTATCTAGGTCTTGCTAGGTCTGCTTACATGCTCTGTGACAGGCAAACCATAGTACGAAGTTCTCTAATTTCTTCTTCCTACAAGCTTCAATGGACACATAGGTTCTTATAGTCACAAAATAAAAAGATTTACAAACACAGACCTTAAGCAGATTTAGCCTAGTCATTCATTTAATGTGGCTGATACCTAGAAAACATTGATTTGAGTATCTCTTACTTCTGTCAAAACATAATACTTAGTCCCTTTAATTGTCTGGATTTTTTCATTTGAAAACTTTTGTGAAACTTTATATTTTATATCAAACAAACACCCCAGATTTTCTCTCTGCAGCAAACCTGAAGGAGATGTGCCCACCACACTGCTCATTATTGCCAGAATCAAATGATGAATGAAATTTGTACTACAAATGGCAGAGCCATTCACATTCATTGGCCTTATGCTAGGAATATCTGCCTGAATTTGCATTTTCAAATTAATGTGCAAATCAATTAATTGATGTGATGTTTGTACATCATTTGTTACTGATGTTATCTTGTAAAGCATAACAGTGATTCTCAGGAAAAAAGTAGATGTACTGTATTTCATTTTTAGTTCTACCTACACACTCCAAAATTCAGCGTCGGTGCAGGTTAACCTTATATATTGAGCAATGAAATTTTACATTAAACCAAGAAATACATCCTCTCAGCTGAAAAAAGTAGTGGGTTAGAGGTGTACTCATAAGTTAAGACTCTGTTCACATTAGCAGTGCAGAAGGGTGCCTGAGAACTGACATGGCCACCTAAGTTATTTGCATAGTTTGTTAAAAGACAGCCTCAAGCACATACTTAAAGTTGCTATGCTGAAAACCAAACCAACACTTGAGGCTTTCTTGGAAGTTAATCAAACAGGGGAGGGAAATGGAATAGGTAAAGGACTGGACATCAAGGAAAGAGTAGATTGGAGACAAAGAGGTTGAAGAGCACTTGCCTGTTGTTAACCCAGGTTGGTTACTCTCTCCAATCACACTGCCATTCTGCCTTCCTAAATAACAAAAAAAATTAAGATTAATATGCTTCAGTAATTCCTTGATGAAGGAATTCCACTCCTAAAATGAAATTAAGCAATTACTAATATCACGAAAAATAAAATCTTTTTTTGTTTCTCATACTTTTCCATCCTTGCAAAGTTCAATAAAAGCACAGAGCATGAATTCATGGGTTGTAAAACCTGAAGGGAGCATTGAAATATGTAATCCCACACAGACTTTGCAGTGGGAGATGTGTTAAGAAGGGGTTAGTAAACAAAATCAGATACCTCCCATCCTCACTTTGTACCGAACTGAGCTGCTTTGAGGATTTAAGCTAATCATAGGATCATGGAGCAATTTGGGTTGGAGGGGACCCTCCAACATCATCTAGTTCCAAGCCCACTGCCATGAGCAGGGACTTTCCACTTAGATCAGGTTGCTCAAAGATCCATCCAGCCTGGCCTTGAAGAATCCCAGGGATGTGGCATCCTCAGCTTCTCTGAGCAAGAGAGGCTCCTGTGCCTCACCACCCTCACAGTAAAGAATTTCTTCCTAATACCTCATCTAAAACTTCTCTCAGTTTAAAGCCATCGCCCCTTGTCCTCTCACTACATTTGCTTGTCAAAACTGCCTCTCTGGCTGTTCCCACAATACAATACGCAGTGCAGAAACATAGAAAGGGGCCATCTCCAAGTAGAGGAGGGGCTGTGAGGATCAGGTTTTTAAAAACAGTCTCATGTGAGCAGTATTGCATGCAATGGGAATGGTAGCTCCTTAACTATTGTTTTAATCCTATATATCTGTAACCCATCCCTTCAAAAAGTATTTCTGGAGGTCTACACTGAAATTGTCATAGCCCACCTTGGTGAGCGCCTCAAGGGACCCATGCAACTTGTAAAGAGAGGCACATGTTGCCCAGAGCCTATGGAGGGCGGGGGTATGTGTGCAACTGTGTGTGCATACGTGTGACTGCACTGGTGGGGTTAGATTAGACCTTCTTGGCATTTACCATAGAAGGGTCTTTGCAAGTTTGTATGTGTTTCCTACTGTTTTGTAAGTGTTTATTATTGTACTTCATCTGTTGTGTTTCTGATATCGATCCTCAAATAGTTCACTAAGCTGCTGATTAATTATGTCCCACTGATACGTCAATAAATCACAGAAACCCTGAGTTAGTGTTTTCTGCTCAGCATTTCTTTCCATGTGATACTTCAGTGCCATTATGTTATTTGATCACAATGGAAAGTTTTACTCTTTGCCAGTGTAAAGAATGAGAAATTCTGACATCAGGTACTTTGCCATCTTCAGCATATGAAACACAACAGAAATAAAACCCAAAGATGTTTATATTTACAAATAACATTTCTAGACATCACTCATGCAAATAAACCCTAATCATTAACAGACAGATGTTAATCTGAACAGAACAAAGACTGCAGATCTGCCCTCATTAGTACTCAAGCCACCTGTATATTCAGAGGTGAGAGGTCTCGGGTTTTGTTGGGTATTTTTCTCAAAAAAAAAATTTTTAAATATTCATAACATAAAAATAAGCAAAAATAATGCTGTATTATTTTTATGGTTTTATAGTTACTTTTTCAAGAGAAAAAAGTTCCCCTCCTCCAAATCAGGTGAGGCTAGAAGTGCTGTAATTCTCTTCCCTTGACTACTTCACAGAAGAGGTGGTTTATGAGTTGATGAGGTTTCACAAGCTGGAGTGAGCTTTCTGACCTAGCCCAAACAAAATTTGTGAAAGGGCAAAGCTTCACAGGAACTCTCAAAAATAACATCTGCTCCCATGTGACTTCAATATCCATGTCATTATGGTTTCTCTTTTCAACAGTGCTTGTAATAATTTTGAAACTAGAATTTTTAAGCTCCGTTTCTAGACATCCACTATTGCCATCTATCCAGCAAACTTCTTTCCTTATCACTATTTCCAGTTCTTCTGCTGCTGGTGCTTACACAGCTGGATTCAAACTTCATCTTTCTACACAGCATAAAAGCTTGCAAAGGACCATGAGGGAAAGATTTTAAAAGAGTGAAATAATAAGTGGAAGGAGTTTCAGAAGGTCCAGAGGGAAATTAAAAAACAAGATTGTAAAGACAGCACTAACACCTGAACCGAGAGACCATGGCCAGTGGGATGATTTGAACTGGTATATCAGCCTGGGATTTATTGCAGTTGGGTTAAAAGTAAAATTTAAACAAGCAAACCTGAAAATAATACAGAAACATGTAAAGGGAAGAGCTATGAAGACTTGCTGAACATTCTCCAAGTCTGCTTTTTTTCAGAATTTGTCAACAGTAAGAAAATCCTTCTTTGAAGCTTCTGTAAGGAAGAAAATCATTGAGGAAGATGTTAAAACCTGCTGATTGACAAGATCATCCCTCTGACTGCTGGTTTCTAAACATGGCATTTTGTAATAGATGAAGCAAGCAGCAGCAAAAGCAGAGGGATAGCTGTGCTATCATCCTTGCTGATACTGTTTTCAACCTGCTCCTTTGGTGAAGATTCCATGTAGTGTATGCCATACACATTTTCTATGACAAAGAATAACATATTCTTCTGAGTGCTGCAATTCTCACCATCAAAAAGGAAAGAAAACTAACTTATCTAAAGCCTTTAGGCTGGCTTCTGACCTCTTCATCACTTTTATGCCACTTCACTGGGCCTTCACTGGTTTCAGTGGGATCACAATTGAGCAACAAGAAAGGAATGCAACTGGGGGTAGGCTAGAAAGGAGAACTGGAGGCACAAAAGGCAATGACCACAGGTTGAGATAACAACAATTTACTCAAAACAGCAATAGGATAAGAAAATGCCTGACCCAACTCACAGCCTGTGGCACCCCACTCTGACCACTCCAGCCACCACACTTGCTCCACTGCAAGGAACATGGGGAAGTGTACTGGTTTGAAAACAGACCAGTGGGAGGCACCAAGTCAGAATAACAATTTATTAGGGAAATTAAAAATAAAGGCAAGAAAAACCCCAGTGGGCTAAACTAACAGAGTCAGAATACAACCTGGCACCCTGTTAATCAGGGTGGCGTGAGCAGTCCGATGAGATGGTGGCTGTAGTCCTCCTGAAGTGATGGATGTGGCTCTGTCGAAGCAGTGGTCCAGTAGAAAGGTCTGCTCCTCCTCAGAAAGTCCAGTGGTGACTATGCAGCTCCTGTCCTCTGGGAATCCAGTGGGAAGGATGCCTGTGGTGTTCAGAGTCCCAGATTATATCCAAGATAGAACGCTTGGTTCCTCCCTCTGGGTGGAGCATCTCACAATAGAATGATGAGTCATGAGGCCAGGTGTTGATGGGCTCATTAACAGAAGATAGTCCGGAGGGAGTTATCTCTGAGTCATGCGGCAGGGCATTGATGGGCCATTAGCAGAAAGATAGTCCGGAGGGAGGAGGCCAGGAAACACTGCCCCATCTGGTTTCAACAGCTCATGAGGATGGTAATAGAATACACTGCAACCTAGGACAGGAAGAAAAAACTGAAGGAGTATAGGCTCCCACCACACACCAACCAATCCTTGATGGTAAAAGTGGCTGTGACTGTGTTCAGGTGAACACCCCTGACACAAAGAAAAAAGTTGCTCTCTTGCAGTTCAGTGAACCCCTGATTGTTTGAAACATGACCAAATAGTATCAACAAGAGGGAGAAAAGTGTTATCTCAGTCCTGCAAGTCCCCTCTCTCATCAAACCTGGGCATGAGGACATGCTCTGGAGGGAGAGACAAGCCAGGCTCTTATCCCATAGTGAAGGAAATTCACCCAGTTCTCACTCAGTCTGGATGAGAGTCTAGGGAGGAAAGTGATGTCTTACCCTGCCATCACCAGACTTCATGGCTTGAAGGATGGATGTTGCTTTTGCCTTTTGATCACAGCTCTAAGGGTCAAGCCCAGCCGCACTTTCAGAGCACACTGCAGGTGCTGTCATTGCACAGCACAACACTCTAATCACCTGATGTGCTCTCCTTTAAAGGCCAGAGATTTGCAGCAATGTGTTTCACACCCCCTGGAGATCCTCTTTTTACTGAGTGGCAAAAGCAGTTGTCAGCACTACCTTCTCCTGGGATAGCCATCCAGGTTCCCACTCTTGTCTGTTTCCTTGTTCATACATATCATCCAAAAAAGTCAGCATTCTCCATTGGTTCCCAATCTAACATGTCATTTATTCCTGCAGATAGAGTAGCTATTTTTGATTTTTGCATAATGATCAGCTAATTCAGGAGTTTCAGCTTTACTTCATATTTGCTACTGTCTGACCCCTATTGGGTCTGCTGTTATTCCTTTGAATTTCTACAGTATTATAAATCCTTTCATTTGTTCTTACAATATTGTCCTTTTCCTTTTTAATCACCACGTTCTTCTGTGTTGCTGCAGCTCTGAAATTTCTTTCTGGCCTGCTAAGTGACCTGGCTTTTCTAATGAATAGGCCAATTTCGAGGACTTTTCTTAATCTATTCTGATTGCAGCCACCGATTTTTCTGATGTTCAGCACAAACAAGCACAAAATATTTCATCAGCCTGCCACAATAATCCTAATAATAACAGCCATTCATCCTTAGGGTTCACTTCATAACACCTACAATATTCTGAGAACCTCTATAGTATATTATCCATTGTTCTGTGAACTGGATGAGCACTCTTCTTTCACAGGTAAGTGCCTAAAACCCCATTTGTTTTCTACAGCATATCCATAGCTTTTTAACATTCCCATTTTTTTTCTTCCCTGCATAGAGCCTGTTTCTCTTTTGTTCTACTCTTAAACATTGTGCATAATAATATTCACAACCCGTCACATAAACTGCAGAGTATTTCTGCAGATCTGACAGGAGTATTCTGAATGATTGCTTCATGGAAGTAAAAAGACCCAGAAAGTCTGGTTTATACCACCTGTCCTCTCCACTCCAGCAGAATTTTATTAAAATTAAAATATTGAGTAACCTTGTAGGGAGATATGAGCCAGGACAAGAGTTAAAAAACACTCTTCTATTTGGCATATAATTGTATTAAAAGAAGAAACCATAAAATCACTCTTTCATCTGGTAATTGTTTCTCCATTCATACCTGGATAATCCATTCATTTCTTTTAAGGTTTAAAAGATTTAAAAAAAAAAACCACAATTTTTTTTTCTGTAGAGATACCTAAATATCTAAGATATCTATAATATCTCATTCTCATATAAGTCATTCACAGCTAGCAAACCAGTGCCATAACCAGGAGGCCAGCCCTGCAGTGGAACATCGCTGGCCCTGGGACTGCTCTTTCATGCTCCCCAGTGACTTTCCCTACACAATTCTTGCCTTGTTATAGCTCTCCAGACCCATATTTAACACTTTTCCCTCTGCACCCTTTTCTCCTGCAAATTATTTCATACTTGTAATGATTAGGTTTGAGGTGGAGGGTTGTTTCCTTTAAATCTTTATCAATCAAGATGGTTAGAAGAATCCTTTTGTGTATTCCAACAGAGACACTGCCTGAATTTTTTACATGGACATGCCCAGCACACCAAGACATTCTCAGAAACAATAATTTAAATTCTGGGGGAATTTACCATAAAAATTGAGGACTTCAAGCAGCAGAAGAATAAGGTCTTTATGTCCTAAATTTTGAACTGCATGCTGTCAAGGTATCATTTGAGTTGTGAGTTGTGTCCCACTCCTTTTGCATAACTGGCCATTAAGCTTCAGGAACTCAAGGTGCTAAATTCTCTCATGTTCATATGACATCAACATAAGGTGGAAACTTGGTTGCCTGAAAGTCAACACAAATTTGCAAGAAAGCTTGTTTGTCACTTCATTAACACTGTAGGAAGAGAAGTCAAGGCAAGAAGGAAGAAAATTCAGACTATTTTTCTTAGAGGGTATTGCAAATTATCTCTTATTCCAATTTCTTCTACGGAGACCTGGCAGTGTCCTAATGCATTTAGAAAAGGAAAGAATATCAAGGCATCTGTGTAATTAAGAGTGATGGTCTTATATTGCAGGAGGGCTACTATCCCAGCCAGTTTGCTAAAGACAGGATTGGGAGAGCAGCTCTGTGTTCGTTTACCCAATGAACATCTGCACAGAAATCTGATATCAGAGTTTGCCAGGAATTCTTTCTGCAAGGGAGCTGAAATATTTAGCAGTTTGATGAGTCTGCTTCTCTGCCCCAAGGAGTATATAGAAGTGTGTCAGTTCTTGTTATTTCAGCCACAGTACTTGTGTGTCCTTATCTAGGTGCTGATTTGGCAGTTCAGATAAACTCCTACATAGCCTACATAAGCTGCTGATTTGGCAGTTCAGACAAACTTGTACATATCTTAAATGGTACCCTGAGAATCTTCTTGTTTACTGATGTTAAACAGTAAAGGCAAGTAGTTTAGGCAAAAGCTCTCTTCCACAAAACCCACTGGAAAAATTTGGACATTTTCAGACAAATTTCATGCATGTATCTGCACGTATCTGTGCATGTATCTGCACTGAAATCTTGACTAGGAAGTCACTGTACCTAAATATATCTCAGAAGGAAACCTGTAAGATTATAGGTAGGATTCAGTGCATTACCACAACAAGAGTCAGGCAAGAAAGTAGATCATATAACCAGCAAGTGCTGGGTATGTGCCTGGATCTACTCCTGCTATCAGCACATGCGTCCTGGGCCACCCAAAATGACTTAGGACTGTGGAAAAAGGCATCCTTGGGCTGAGAAAATACCAAGCTAGCAATCCTAGGAAACAAGAAATGCAGAATTACCCTTATTTTACAGACTAATCATGTGGCTGCCCTGCAATGTCCTGGCTGTGGCTATTACTCTCTGCTGGCAGTTTCCTCATTCCTGAAATCTGAAACTCCCCTCCCTCCCTCCCTCCCTTCCTTCCTTCCTCCCTTCCTTCCTTCTGAATTCCTTCCTTCCTTCCTTCTGAATTCCTTCCTTCCGAATTCCTTTCTTCCGAATTCCTCCCTCCCTCCGTCTGTCCCCACTCCCTCCCCCAAAATATGCATCTCTGATCCAAAACACTGCATAGTTTGAAACTCTCAATTCAAAATGAGGCATTTCAGTGAGTAGGAACAATGCTTGCTGATACAGCATCAGGGTTAAATGTGATCAAATGCTCATCAAACATCAGCTTGCTCAAACCAGTGTAAACACTTGAAAAACCTCTTTGTTTCTGAGCAGGATAAGGTTTATGCCCTCTTAGGAGGCCATGTTAAAAAAGGTGAAATAGTTTTGGATGGATAACTTGGTGCAGATACAGCTCGTCTCTTCATTTTTCCAAGTTTGGCAAGGTGTGGCCACACTAACTCTGTGACATGGCTATGCATTTACTCTGGTATAGTCAGAACCTTCTTTTGTTCAAAATAATTCATACTGTTAAACAAACCACTGCATAAGCTGGTACAGGAGGTGATCCTCACAGAGCAGAGACAACAAGATGGTTTAGTGCGGAAAGCAAGTCACATCCCTTTCCTTTCAGTGCTAGGAAAAATGCACACGCACACAGAGGCAAAGATCTGCAGCTTACCTAAGACTTTCATCTACAGGCTTTAATGATGTTTGACTGTTATTCTTCTCTTTAACCAAAACCTCACCTGGGATCATGACCATTTCCCACCTCTGCTGTCGATGTGGATCCTTCCTTGGTTGCCCAATACCAATAATAATCTTCCAGTTTTGCGGACAGATCAGCAAGTCAGAGTAAAGAATTGCAAGCCTCTTAACAGTGTCCAGCAGCAGTCTCCAGACCCTCTTTTTCTCTTTAAATGCACAAACATGAAAGCTAATGGAGAGATGGAGGTGAAATTGCTGTGTCATTTACAGCTTACTATTGTATCTGAAAATGTCTTTTGCCCTTTATGTACCTTTTTATAAATCAGTGTAAGTACTCTCCAGCAAGGAATGTGTGTACTATCACAAAACACAGGTATTGTCGGAGGAAAGAGCAATGGGGTAAAACAGTTGCATTTTTCCATTTTATGGAGCTTTTTCTCACCTATCTTGAGGTCATTACTCTCCAATCTGGAACAGCAAAATATTTTTTAAAAAATTAAAAGAAGAAAGAAAGAAAGAAAGAAAGAAAGAAAGAAAGAAAGAAAGAAAGAAAGAAAGAAAGAACAAAAAAAATAAGAAACTGGTAAAATTGTTTCTTATAAGTCATCACCCAAATACATAAAACTTGCAAGAAAAATCCTCTCTTTTCTCTTTCAGGAAAAGGAAGGTAGTAAGTACACCATGCCTTTCTGCTTCCTTATACTATGGAAAAATCTGTAACCTAAAGCAGCTTAAACTATGGAGAAAAGCTGGCCAGGAACAGGTTACTGCATTTGCAAAGATTGCTTTCTCACCCTCCACACTCCTACACAGAATAGAGAAAGGCATCTGCTTCAAATCCTGCACCATAAGTACCTGAATACTCAACACCCCAGCTGAGACTAGTTCTGCACACTGTGTTTGTATATTCTTACTGAACTGCAGCAAGTATTTCCCGTATTTGAGTAAGAATATGACTTCTCAACACATTTCTGCCACTTCTGAAATGTACACTACTGTGAAAGCCAAAGAATTAGTATCAATTTAATTTTATTCATCACACGTACAATATGTAGATAACAGACATGTCACATTTCTGGACAGCTTTAGAAATTAGGAACCTCAAACTCTGTGATCAGAGTTTTCTAGCAAGAGAGGGAAGCAAGTCCTTGCTCTGTTCCTCACTGGCTTAAGCACATGGAATCTGTAGGAGTGGATATGTCTCCATCTCCAGATGAACTGTGCAAAAGACTGCCATCACACTACAACACTGAGCAGTAGCATTTCTGATGATCCCTTTCACTATTTCATGTCTCCCCAGTCCTCTCTCCATGCTGTAAGTCTGTGTAGATCCTCTGTTCTGTTTTTGCACCAGCTCTAGGTCTGGCCCAGGGTTTAGTGTTAGGACTTGATGAGTTTAAGTAGGAGTAAAAAAGCATCAGACTAATTTATATCCAGAGAGCACAATGATCTTCATCTGTTCGGACAGATACCAGGAAAACATATGTAATTGTGCAGGATTTCAGCACAGACTAAGTATTTCTTATGTCCCTCATGTGTAACATCACTCAAACAAGTCTCATTGTCTCTTTTCTAACAAATCAAAGCTGTTGGGAGAGCATGCTGGGAACTGTAAATGTTTACAACTCCTACATGCTATGAACAGAGAAGGAAACCTTCCAGGTTCCACACTGGTTGGAAAATACACTGTCCCTAAAGCTCATGAACCATGTGAGAGCAGTTAGGTCCATGGCAGACAGAAGTTATGTGAAAGTTCAAAAATAGGTGAAGCCCAATTACCCCCAGTGAAAATTAATATAATTATATTGACTTCACTGATATTTACACTAGCTGAGCATTTTGCTCTACACTAATCTTAGTCATTATTTTTTAAGGTTATGCAAAGCGATAAAAAATCAATAAATTTTAAAAAATCTCATCACAGACTTCCTAAGTCTAAGATAAAATGTTCATGATCATGGAAAAACTAATCCTAGGGACAGTTTCTAGGTTACCAGTGTTCCACATAAGGCCAACAAATCTGTTTCCAGCCTAGCTTGATAGAGACCACTGGAACTTCTGTCACTGGGTAACTCATGAAAATATTTTCATTAATTATAGTTTCCAGCCATTTGATTCTATTTTGTCAGAGACTTTCCCTCTTTCAGATTATCCATCTTGTTCACAGTAGTGGTATAGTGGCGTTGGATGGGAATGACAGGAGGGAAGGCGGTGCCACCTGGAAGAGAAAACACTGATCAGTGAACCCTGCCTTTCTCTGGGAGGTTGGTGCTGACCTGTCCGTGTCAGAAACACCACTGAGGCCCACAGAGCCATTAGGATGTTATGCATTATTAGAAATTAAAATATTCCATCCTGCTATTTAATCTTGATTCTGACTTTCATTTTAAATTACTTTGTCTCTTGTGCCCTGTTAAATTGATTTGTTATGCTAAATTTGTGCCAAATAAATAATGAGCTTCCTAATTAGCTTATGTTGAAGCAAGGCAAGGATGAAATTATATCCAACTGTCTTAGTGTCTGGGGCCCTATGAAAAAAACACACTGAAGATACTAGAAACTGTGCAACTCCTCAGCACATTAGTTGCTAGCATGTTGATTCCCAGTGCTTTGATGCTGCAGGGAAGTAGTTGCTTTGAATGCTTCTAAGAACACAGAGCTTAGCTCTCATCACAGCAGTCTCACAGAGAGCTACAACCTACAGATGAAAACTCCAGTAAGTATTAGAAGAAAAATGTGCATTCACACAAGTCTCCTGAACAAATAACTGACACAACCCTCTGAATTAACATTTATTGCTTTATTTTATTTTACCTTAGCTAATCCACAGCCTAAGCAAGCAGGATAAATAACCTAGGAACTCCGGCACATTTTCAAGCTTTAAAGGGATCTGAGCTCCTCTCCCATCTTTGAAATAGGGCCTCAGCCTTGTACAGCAGAAAAATGCAATGGAAAATTTTGGCTAAAGAGATCAAGATGGAATCTCTGCCTCCACTTAAGTCAATGGCAAAATTCTTGTTAGCCACGATCTAACAAGGC
Source organism: Lycocorax pyrrhopterus obiensis (assembly GCA_014706295.1). Lineage (NCBI taxonomy): Eukaryota > Metazoa > Chordata > Aves > Passeriformes > Paradisaeidae > Lycocorax > Lycocorax pyrrhopterus. The sequence continues at coordinate 46,616,594 of JACSVZ010000014.1, read as the reverse complement.
CTAAGCTGAAGATCCACATATCACCTGAGAGAGAAAAGAATCAAAACTCAGACTCTGGTATGTCTGTGTGTTGTCCTAGACAAAACTATGCCTGTGACACTGGCTGTTACTATTGCTATCACAAGTATTACTAGTATCACAATATTTTACTGTTATTATTATTTTCAAAATTGCTATTATTACTGTTGTTATTGACCTCTGAAGGATTACTACTCTGTCCAGACAGTTTCTGGTATATTTATATGGCAATATTTCTGAGAGATGCTGCTCTTTTCAAGCATTGTATTTAATGAGAAATTCAAGAACAACATAAATTTTTGTCAGGACTTACATCCTGAAAATAGTGCAGATGAAGCAGAATAAGTACCAACAACTTTAATAGCTAACCAGGGAACACATCTATCAGCCATGACAAGTATTTTCTTTCTGCTTGGGAGGAGTGCCATGAAAATACATTATGAAATGTAATTAGACACATACATTAACTCTTTTGTTAAGGTAGAGAAATAATTCTTTAGCTGCTAGAGTTCACCATAGGGTGGATAATCACATGGCATAATTAGCAGAAGACTGAATTGTGGAAAAGAAAGCTGTTCACCAGATTTAGCTAGAAGCTAATGATGTCTAACCAGCAGAAAAAAGAATTCATATTTAAACAGCATCTCTGTTTGCACTAGATGAAAATAAAAGAGAAGCATGATTTTTTTAGATAGATAGCAAATATTTTAGCACAAGTTTATAAGCCTGTGATGCAAGAATTGCCTTAAAAGCTCAGGACAAACGTCCATTTAGTTCAGTGGAACCAGACTACAACATAAGTCAGAAAGAAGCGCAGAAGTAAAGAGTGAAAGAATGAAGGCATGAGGTTTACAATGAATACAGGAAAAGCTTCTTCATTATTATCATAAAAATATATACCACATCACAACAAATATTCAATCTGTGGTCTTGAGGGATTGAATCATTCCAGGAATACTAATACTAACCGTGAGTTTAGTTAAGAAAGATGAACTTCAAAGTCATATAAAATAATTTATTGTAACTCAACACGTGTCCATATGTTTGCTGTAATATTAATATATAACAAAAAACAAAATTGTTATAATTTACGAGTGGATATCATGTACGCTGCTTTGCTATTACCAACCTGATGTAGGAGGAGTCCACTTTTCTCAAGGAATTTGGTCACAGTAATATCATAATTTTACTTTAATTGGTTGGGTTTTTTTTTTTCCAGCATGCAATTTGGATATCGGCTGGGAATGGGGAAGGGCCAAAATAGAAGAATAGAGAGAGAGCAACTTAGATTGAAGAACTGGGTGCACAGAAGTCAGAGTTATAATAAGATCAGTTGCAAAGATTTAGTTGGGTCCCTCAGCGTGCTGAGCTGTTTGGCTGATAGACGAGGACTGTGTAACAAGATGGATGACTGCAGGTGTGACAGGGAGGTTTCTTCATTTACACTCTTAAACACTGCCCTGAAGAGTTGCATTTCAGCTCTGGTATCTGCTTCAGAGTTCCATGAGACGTGTTGCCTCAATACTTCACAAATCTCTAAGTGTATGACACTTTTTTTCAAGTGCCATTGAGCATGGGGGAATGTAGAACCACTGAGCTCTCAGTGCTGCAACTGAAGGCAATGAGAACCAGTCTTTGACATCTTCCTGTGGCATATGACAGTGAACCACTTTGTAACAACAAAAATTTTACCACAAGTGTTTTTCTAGTTGCTGCTAGAATCATTCTTCCGTCAGTGAACCAGGTGCAAATACTCCTTTTAATTCACAAGAATATATAAAATTTTACATTTAAAGCACCCAGGAAGAGTAACACATTGACAGACACCTTCAAAAAGCCTGTGAAGAAATTAATTATTCTATCTTCACAGTTGAGTTTGAAGTGTGTATGATAAAGAAGGAAGATAAAATAAATGTCAAATAACTGCTCATGTAACAAAGCACCAACTGGTCACAGGTCACTTTGAAGAAAAACAAGAGCACACGTAATTACAGTATCAGAAGATATAAAGTGGCAGCTGAAATGAGATTGGAGACATAATTCTGACACTCTGTGCTGTTTAAGTGTTCGGCTTTGGAACCCCCTAATCATGTTCTTTTATCACTGAGGGTGAAGTGAATTCATTTTTTAAATCAACAGAAAGCCACTGTTTAAAATAAGGCTACTGCTTGTCATTGATTAGACATAAAAGTACCTTACTCTCAGGACATATTCATGAGGCTCTTCAGGTACCTCACAGATAATCTGAAAACACTTCGTAATGACACCAGGGTGATTAAACACCTCACCCCAGCACAGAGGTGAGATTGGCTAAGAAATTTTTTAAATGTTCCTGTTGGTCTGTGGAGCTGCTTGTGTGACTTTTGTGAATAAATGGAGACTTCTGCCTGTATCAGGGTGCTCTCAGAACCACTGTGTCTCATGTGCAGGGTTGTATTTTTAAATAAAATGTTAGCAACCTGATAAGCAACTGGCTACAGTCCACAAAAAGCTAAATTAGTCTGTTTCTGGGATACAGTTTAAGTTAAGACATATTAGCAGGTATGAAAGACATTTGGGTCTCTTTTTAAACCTCTGTGCTCCTTTCTCTCCATCTTTCAACTCTTTTGGAAGCACCAAGAAACATTTTCAGAAGTGAAATGCATCATTTGAAGGTGCTGTGTACAAGGCAAAACTGCTGACATTTCACTCAATCTCAGGTCAGCCCCCACCTCCAGGAAGAATGAGAGCAGCTTTTTCAGAAATTTTTAGAGTTGATACCGAGACAGCTGACACCAGTGAGTCCCCAGATACCACCTGTCACAGTCCTTGCTGCATGACCAGACTTTGCACAGGCTGTTTTTCAGCCAATTGTGTCACCATTGTTCCCACTGTCAGCTGAAGGAAGCTGGTGCCCATCTCAGCTGGAAGTGCTCAGACCCTCTGGAGAGGAGGATGCTGGTTTGGAGAGACTGTGGATGGGTGTGGGTTCTGTTTTTTGGCTGTTTTTATCAACAGCAGGGGTCCTTGTAAATACTGAGGCTCTTTAGAGGGTGGCTAACTGTAAAAGCAAAATGGCTTCAGAATTTAACCTGACTCTTCCTCTCCTCCTCATTTCTTATTAAATTACCTTCATTCACTAAGAAAGCTGCTGGCTTTTCCTCCTCCAATACGAAATCTACAGAAATTCTCTGTTAAAAAGAATGGAGTGGGGGGGCAGGCAGAGAAGCCAGTCCTCTAGAACAGGATCCTTGTAATTTTTTTCATGCACCATATCAGCTATGTGTCTGCTGACATGGTCGTGTCAGGACAGCCATGATGTCTGAAGGGACCAGTACCAGGTTAAGGTGAAAAAATGAAGACTCAGAATTAAGGGCTGTTGCACAGACACTCACATACAGCGAGCTGAAGAGGAAAATAAATTTACTGAGATCTTGGCAAGAGGTAAAGTTCACACCAGGAATCAAATCTTCCGAATAAGGTCATAGCTTGTTTTCTGGATGGTGAGAGCTGTCTCTGCTGCAAGAGCCCTTGCAGTAGCATCTTGAGCTGGGTCAAGCAAGATCACTCATACCTCTGCCCTTCTTAGTTCCTACAGCCCAGCTGGCTACACAGCTGGCCACACTCCTATGTGACCACTCAAGCACAAGAATAATACATCACCACGTATTTTATAAACCAAATACAAAATGTCTTAAATAGCTTAATGATGTACAAAAGGCTGCACTGTATGACCTCTTCTGCACGAATAGCTTTAAATGCCTACTTACAGGTGGTTTAGCTATGTACTATTTGATCAGTTCTGCAACCAGGACCACCTTTGGAAGGAAGGGTCAGATTGTCCCACCAGGATATTGAGTGGTACTTTTAAGCATATGAAGTGGACGAAGAAAGTTACACCAGGAGGGTTCCTGAATCCTATAGTTGAATACCTAATTGTGAAGGTGGCCAGAAGTTGAGTCTCTCACCTGCTTCCAAGGGGCTCCATCATCTGCAGCCAGTCCATTGTCTTCCTTCTGATAAGTAGTTGGAGAGCTCCTGGGTTTTCCTCAAATTGGTGACTCAGGAGCACTGGGCTCATACACAGGCACATTTCTGGTATTCATCTGCACTGTGGTAGATGGGTAGATGGATGGATTGATTTGTTTTATCTGCAGAAATATTCAAGGTCTGGATGTCAGCCTCCCTTAGAAAATGTCCATATCCCATCTTCAAGGCATAGTACTTGAGAGGCTTCTGATTATCTCGAACGTGATACTTTTTGTGGGCTACATACTTTTTGCCCTCTTTTCCATGTGGACCTTCAGGTTATAACAGGCATAAAACAAGCTCTGTTACTCCCCATAGTAGAGTATTGTGAGAGCTCTGGGCAGATATAGGCACAGATTGTGGGAATTAACTGGTTAACACAAGGGTTGATGTTGAAAATGCAGCAGCAGGCTGAGCTGAAGTCTGCGGCTCCACTGTCTCACAACACCTGCTGGCCTCTTAAGTAGAAAGCAGCAGGAATGGGGCTTTGCACAAGGAAAAATATCACATTGGGGTTTGTGAGTATACTCCACTGCCAATACAAGACTGCTCTAAACTATTTCCACTGAAAGACAGACCAACATTTCCTAAGAGAAGTTTTACCCTGATATGAGAAATTAAAATGAAAAACATGCTTTTTCTGAAGACTAAAGTCAGTTTTGTAAACTAAAAGATATCACACAATAATAGTCCACATAGAGCGCATGCAATAAAGGAAAGCAGATGCTTTTTACCCAGTCTCTGGGTAATTTCTGATATTCAGCTTTCAAGAATAGTTGAGTACCGAGCACTATTGCTGCCTAGTGGTGAGAAACCAAATGCAGGACCCTTAATCCAGAAACATAATTGCTCATTAATCGTGCACCAGCAGTACTACTGACCAAAAGTCTGTCAGTCATGTCTTCTGCTTGCCACAGGACCATGAATTAGGACTCCAGAAGAACTTGCTTTCATTGGTAAATTTTCTTCAAACAAGCCTTGCTGGTTTGTCATTTGCTATCATTTGCAAGGCTTCAGGAAATAAAAACCTACTAGGCTACAGATTTGTGTAAAGGGGAAGCTTCTAAATGTGAAAGGAGGCAGAAAGCACAATGAGTTTGCTTACTGCAGGGGCAGACTAAGGACCTTCTTCCAGATGAAGGTAAATAAATGGGTCTGAAAGGCACCAAGAAAATAATTAACACGTGTGCAGTGGACATAATTGAATGAGAGGAAGCAAGAGCTGGACGAGGAGAGAAAAAAGCAAGTATGTTGGCATACATCTTCAACTCATTTGGCTTCAACAGATTACTTTTCAAACGGGCTATGATCTCTCCAGGGCAGGAAGAACAACCTTCATGACCACTGCTGACAAGAAGTGTGGCAACATGGTTTTGCAGGCATAACATGAGAGGGGCTGTAAGGATCCCCCATATAAGAATGCCCCAACCCCATCATGTGTTTCTGCTCCCTGCAGAGCCTCACACAGATGCTGCGCCAACAGGGACTCTTTCCTCTCTGGTCTTTGAACAACATTCTGTGAGATCAAGTCTGGAGGTGTCAGAGGGATGAGGATTTTTGCAAGGAAAATGAAAAGTGACATGTTCTTTCCCGAAGTATTGGCAAACTGAATAGCCCAGACAGGTCAGCACCAGAGGAGAAATCTGAGTGTGACACTTGTGTGGTAAGTGAAATACCTGACAGACTAAAAAGTTTCTTTAAGGTACTGCAAAACATAGTATCTGCAAAGCATAAGAATTTCATGCATATCTGAGTTTCAGCCCAGCTCTTCACTCCCAAGATCTCCTTAAAATGATAAAATCTGGCATGCTGAGAGAAAACCTGTTTAAAAAATACATTTTGCAAATCCCTATTCCTGCTCCCTGTACTATGAAAGAAATTCTTTCCAGATGAACACCTGGAATTTCCATGAATAGCATTCACATGCAATGATAGTCATTATAAAGGTCTAATAATTATGCTGACTGTATTCAATAAGTTGTGAGAGTTACCTGCTCCTGGAGTGTTTCCTCTCCAGTGATTACTTTTTCCCTTTCATTAAGTGCTGCTATTATTTTATTTTCTTGGTCCCAGGGAAAAGGTGTACAGAATTAAAGTGTTAGATGAAAAGCTTTCATTCTGGTAAGTGCTTAAGGGGAAACTTGCATAAACACCAGGAGAAAATAGAAATAAACTCATTTCCATTCCTTTATTTCTGAGGAGTGACTGATGTCTCTGTCAAACAACTTAGCAAGGCTGGAACAGAAGTTGTTTCTCAAGTGAATAATAATGAGAAAAGAATGGGATTCGAGGTGCCTATTTAATTCTGACTTACATATTGGCCTTTACCTTAGATCAAGTAGTTTTTGCACTAAAATAAAACAGAGGCTTGGCCCATACAAGCCAGTGGAAAAGTCCTTGCTTTGAGTCAGGCCTGAAAACGACCAAGATCTAACTGGGAATGGTGAAAGGAGGCTACTGGGTTTTTTTCTGTTCCATTAACTTTTCTTAAAATCTCTATTTTCACTTTTAATTTTCTTCTGTCCTTCTATGAGTGACTTTAGAGGCTTCCAATGTAGCTTTTGCAGAATATAAATAAATACACAACTAGACAGGACAACTGTGAAGGTTTATTTTCTGGTTTTAACTTACCAGCATTTCACCTCAAAGACGCCTCCCACGCTTACAGTCTGTAAGTAAAGAGCTGTGACTCTGCTCATAAATCAGTGCAGAAATTAGTAACAGTTTGTGGAATTAGAGTTGGTATGAATGCTGTTTCTGGCAGGTGGGCCCACAGGCCAGACAGTCCATCAGCAGAAGACCTGCAAACCTCAAACCAGCAGAATAGCTAAAAGGCTGTGATGTATCCCTTATAACTGTTTTTTGTCCATTGGACCAGCTGGAAATGGCTATAGATGTATATTTAAAACACGGGAGAAGAGTCAATGGACAGCAACCTGACCCAAGATTTATTAAAAGTGAAGCAAGCATGAACTGAGACAAAGCATTACCACATTGCAGCTGATGTTTCCCGTTGGATACGAAACATCTGTCCAAAACATATTTTGTTGTTACCAGCCAAGTAGTAGCCAAAAGATGCAGACAGAATCCCTTATCCTTGTGCCTCACCCAAATACCGCATCCAGACCACAGACATCTCGGCACTTGTGAGCATGAGAGCCTGAGAGACTGAAATCTAACTGCATGAAGATTTAGTATAATAAAAACAGCTTCCTTTTCCTTAAGAACATGCAGTAAATTTTGTGACAATTATCTTGCACTTAAGTCCTGATCATGGAAGGGAAGAATACACAACATGTTTTAGAGGTGAAAGCATCCAAAGGGCTATAGTGGTAAGAATAGTCTTATAGTGGTTACTGTAAATTACAGAAATTTGAGACTCAAAATCACAGGCACAGGTAATTAGGGGAGCGAACTATGGCAGCAACTGAGGGCTTTGCCCTAGAAATAACAGCCAAAAGTTTTATCCATCCAACAGCATGAACCTTGCAGGAGGCAAAGCAAGATAGAAAAAGAAACCCTCACAGTCTCCCAAGTGGACAAAAAATGTGCATAGTTTGCCTCAAACAGGAAAAGCTATTTGCCTCCAAAGATGACAGGTGTCTGGAGGGCTGCCCCAGGTCAATGGCACCTCCTCTGAGTCTCAGTAAGAAGCTGCATCTCCTCCTTCTTCTGGCTTTAACTGCCCAGCTCTGAAGGCCAGACTGCAACAGGACAATGGGAGGTGTAGTAGGATGCGGAGCATGGAAGCACAGGGAAGTTTTCCCCTGACTCTAGAGAAAAATTTAAAAAAAAAAAATCATGACAGCTCATCTGAAAGATGAATAAGAGCTTATTTTTAACTATCTAAGTAACACTTACTGTATCATGCAAGGAGAAGTACCCAGCAAAAAGGTCATTAAGTAACCATTAAGGATGCCAAAGAGCAGAGAGAAGTGACAGCTAATCTGGACCTGTGAAGTGACAATGTTGACCCTTTTCTGCTTTTGCTTAAAATGTCTTCAGATACTTTCTTGTGGGCTGGGGGTTTTTGACAGGTGTTTGGTTTTTTTTTTCTTCAGTTATTTATTTTGCTATTAAATACATTATATATCTCTTTGTTTATGGGTTTAGTTTGTTTGTTTTTTACAACCCATTAGGTTTATAAACTCTCTTCTATATGTCTGTTTCATTTATTTGAACTACAATAGATCAGATGGGATTAGTTGCTTAGCAACGTTTTGGTGGCAGAATCTATTTTGGTGAATTTGCAATGCTCATACTAGAGATCAGAAAATTTTATAACATCGTAAGCCAACCAGAAAACATGTTTCAACAACAAAGATTTCTTCCAAGGCTTCTATTTCAATAAGAGAGGATTTCAAAATACCACCAGAATGTTCTTCTGGAAAAGGGATAATGTATATTCAAAATGCAGAAAGTAATAGGAAGGTAGGAGAATATGAGTAGATTTGGATGAAGTAGTATTATACCTTTCTTAAGTGCATTTCATATCTTCCTGCAGTGCAGCTGTACTCTCTCCTCCTACACAGGCTGCATTCTTGTATTTGCAAGAAGGATAAACAGAATTAAAAATCTAGTTTTGTGAAAGTCTAATGAATTTTGATTTCTACCTGCCAATAAGTACAAAAGAGGCTAACAAACAATGGCACAATTAAACAAATTGAGTGTACTAAGGGAACAGAAGATATTTTATGCAGTGCTGGGGATGCTGTAGATTGGTTGAAAACAAATTCCCTCAGATGGAAGATTAGATGGTGTCACTTGGGTGATATTTCCGGATTAACAAAACATTATTGAATTAGTTTTGCGGAACACTTAGACACTGTGCCTTGGCACATACAAACCACATCCTCCTCTGGTCCTTCCCAGAGATATTTCTAACTTTCATGGTATGGTTACAGCATGCAGTACATCACACCTGGATTCTCCAAACCTGGAGATGAAAGGCATCAATTCTGTGATGTTTTGGGTTGCTTTATTGTTGGTTTTGTGGGGTTTTTAATGCTTGCCTTAATGTTCTTGGGATCACTACGCTTAACATAATGAGTTAACACTTAAGTTGGTCTCAGCAGCACCCAAGATGCAAGTGTGTAATGTAAAACCAAAGTGCCTTTTGCACTGGCATTCAGCACATAAAATACACATTTTAGGGATGTGCTATTTCCATCTTGCTCTAAGTAGCCTTATGCAAATCATGTGTGGTTCTTCATTTTTAAGACTTTAGAAAGGAGCTGAATGCCAAAATCAAAGTAAGGCAAGCTTTGTTTTAACAGAAAATTTTCCCCAGTAAAAGGTAAAAATCCTTCCCTAAGATTGTTCAGCGACCTCTTCTCCTGACTATATCAACAGTAGTCTGCATTCTGGACTCTTTGGGGATTAATCTCTTTGCCAAGTGCCTTTGCCTTTCTCTCTTTGGATACATGCATCCAAACTGGTTGTGCTGGGCCAGGGAAGGACACACATTAGATGAAAAACTGAAAACCACAGACAAAATTTAGGAAAATTGTTTGTGAAACCAGATATGCTCAGCAAACTTTTGAAGATAACCAACTCCCAGCCAGCTTTACAAACACTGTTCATATTTGACTGGTTCCTGCCTTATACGATCGTTTCCCTTGGGTTGGACAGTTTAATGCTTTTTTTGGACTAATATGCATGACTACACAACACCAAAAGTAAGGGAGAAGACAATCAGCTCTCTTTCCTCTTGTTATTTCCAACATTATCCAAGAAACTTGTTTTAAAGAAAGAGAGGAAACATCACTGTATTAATACAATGGTCAGATTTAGCCACCAGGTGTTGTTTGTCTGCTTACAGGATACTGAGTTGTGATAGGGAAAAATGAGGTTTAGAGATAATTAATTTCCAGAGATAGAACACTGTTTATGAATAATAGAATTTACCCCATCTCTTTCAGGCAGCATTTTAGATTGAGATTTACATTATTCAAGGTTTTTTTGAGGGAGAGTTCATAGTAATTTTTCAGTGAGAAAACTAGTAATTTCTTCTAAGTAATCACTCATAAGAATAAAAGTGCACTTTGATGTTTCACCATTTTAAATTTAGCTAGCTTTTTGATGACTATTTTAACAGAGTAAAATAATATGACTGTTGCACGGTATTAATGCATTGGCTAGACAGCAAATGCTCTAGTTAATGTTCCCGTACAGTTTCACATCCTTAAAAATTAATGAAACATTCATCTTTGCAAGTGGAGCTTTCCATGAAGAATGCCACAATTATAGTTTTTGAAAAACTGAGCCAGTTTTCATCTATTGCTTTCAAGACAGCAAAAGGTGACTCTTATCTTTCATTATGGAAGAAAAATCCAAATACACTGCAGAGTTCTTAAGGGTGGACCAATACATCTAAAAGGTCTGGCTGCAGAGCTGCACTGCAGTTGCAGGCTTTATTTGCTGGTGGCACAGGGCCTGGAGGAACCTTGAGGAGCATGGCAGGGGAATGGGAAGATTTGCAGCCTTCCTATCAGGCACTACAAAACAAAAACCTCCACTGTGGCCTCAAAAACAGTTCGTCATGCCAATTCCACCTGCTGCAGCTGGTGGAGAGCTCACTCTGCAGAGGCTCAGGTCCAGCAGAAGGTGAGCCAGTTGTCTTCCAAGAGCTACATTAAACCAGTGAGCTTAAGTCATACCTATGTGGAAAAGCTGCACAGTAAAAAGCACTGATACCAGCTTGAAGTTATGTTCACTGGAATGCATAGAGAAGTGGAGCTTCAGGATGCTGCATCACAAAACATATATTATGTCCTCAGGAACAGACAGGTTCATAAACTGGGAGCTGGAAATGGATAGTGTGAGAGCTTCTTATTTTTACTCTAACACCATGATTTACTGCAATCTCTTCAGTTCCTGTCCAATGCAAAAAGTGTGAGTTGATAATGACAAAAATGCTCAGAAGGTGCCTTATGTGATTTCCCAGGCAAACAGCTGGCATATTTAATGGCTGATGGTGAACACTGTCTTTGTGTTCAAACTGCACTGACTGAACAAATCTCACTTTCATGCCGTCTGCTAAACACCCTTGCTCAAAAAGTGTATGCAAATAGTTATTTGCCTTCATTTATTTGCCAGAACCATCCAAAATGACCAACTAAAACAATAAATAAAAGAAATCAAAAACTTTCAGGCTGACACTTCTTTGTCATATATTTAAATCAAAACAAAAAGGAGTTCAAAGACAGGCAAAGGCCTTTTTCTACCCAACAAGTTTGGTGTTTGCTGCACTCTTTGACTGTGAGCTGAACCAGTACATTCAGACTTCCAGAACAGTGCCACATTGGAGCTACACAGTCATTTCCCCAGCTAGAGGCAGTTTTCTAAACACTGATTGATCTGGGAAAGAAACAACATGTACACTCACACTGAGAAAGCATCTTCTTCAGTAATAGTCTCTGTTCAGTCCACTGTCTCATTGCAATTTCCAAAAATATGGGCACTCCAGAAATCTGTCTCCCAAAACCTTTTCCAAGCACTGCTTTAATTGTTTGGTTCATGTTTTGGCAACATCCAGTAATTCAGCTCAACTTACCAAGGAGTATTTCTCACATACATGTATTTTTCCTGTATGGTGATTTACCAAAAAACTGGGCAGAAACATTAGCCAACCAAAATAAGAATAGTGTGATTTTAGATGCACAAATGAAGAAGATAAAAAGGTTTTGAGACTGTCAGCAAGCTGTTATATAGGTGTACCAAGAGACCATTTTTTTCATTATTCACAACCATTCCTGATTTACTCCAGAGAAGCAAAAACCTGTACCTTATTTCTGCTCACTAGGCTGATGTAAAATAAGTGCATGGAAGCAAGTGTCGTAACATGTGTAGAGGCTGAGGAATCACTCACTGGTTTCCCTCTAAACTGCAGAGATTTCAGTTCTCAAAGCTGATGATGATGACTGTACTCCTTAGTTACTAAAACTTTGCGTACATGGAAGGGTTTAAAGATTGGACCAGAATGAGTTAGAGGCACTTTAGGACAACGTTAAGTAAATAAAAAGAAGGCTTTTTACTGACATTAATTGCACTTGTCACAAATGATAAAAAGCTGAAAGAAGACACTGCAGGAAATTGGTATGGCAATAGTCCTTTCATCGGGAAAACCTGACCACAGTCCTACTCAATGCATGTATAGGTGTCCTGGTTTCAGCTAGGGTAGTATTAATTTCCCCTCAGTAGCTGTTACAGTGCTGTGTTTTGGATTTGGAACAAGAATGGTGTTGATAACAGACTGATGTTTTGGGTTTTGCTGAGTCATGTTTATCCTAAGTCAGGGACTTCTTTTTTCCCTGTCTCAGCAAACAAAGCTGGGAGGGAGCATAGCTGGGACAGGTGACCCAAACTGACCGAAGGGATATTCCACAACATAGGATGTCAGGCCCTCTGTATAAACTGAGGGAGTAACACAGAAGGGCAGCCAGTCTGGGTTTGGGAATGGGGGTCTGGCATCAGTCAACAGGTGCAGAGCAATTGTACTGTGTATCACTTGTTTGGGGTCTTTTCCTTTCCAAAAACATTATTATTATTACTACTACCATTATTTACCATTGTTATTGTTATTGTATTTTACTTTGATTTCAAATATTAAACTATTCTTATCTCAACCTACAAGTTCTACTTTTGATTCTACTCTCCATTCCACTGTGGGATGGAGGTGATAGAGGAGGGCTGAGTGAGAGGCTGCATTGTGCTTAGTTTTCCATCTGGGTTTAAAGCAGAACAACAGGGTCAAAGCATATTACTTGACCCTCAGTAGAAGCCTTTTTGGATTGTTGAGGAAATGTGTTAAATCCAGAGACACACAGATGCCCAAAGGCACACAGATGATCTTTACCAAGTGAGGTCAGATCCGGGGTTGCTCCTGGCATGGTCAGACTGTGTTTTGTGTTGTCTGCACAACACAGAGTACTGGTCTATGCCTTGTAACCAAGGCTGCAAGATCAATGCACAGGTCCCAGAAGAAGCATAGTCTGGCTATTTTTCATCTTGTCTTCACTGAGGGAGACCAGGCTGACAGGTTTTAATCTCACTTGGCATTAGATGATCTCTCAATAGATGTAAAGTCAGAATTTGTCCCGCAGACATTTAACTAAAATTAAGCTTTCACAGCAAACTTCAGATTTTACTTAGAGCTGCAGTAACATCTGGATAATTCTTGAGCATACTGAAGAAAATCTTAACAACATTTTCATCCAAGTACTTGCACTGTTTTGTTTAACTTCTTCAGCTGAACTGCAGCGAGGAAAAGGAGTAATTCCCAAGAGTGAGATGTTGGCTTAAGAAGTGGTAAAAGTCCCAGACTGCTATAGACATCCTACAGGATGTGCCCTTAGACTCATCATTCACCAGAGCTATTGGTGATAGAAGGTCCCCATCTCCCTTTAGCAGAAACATAATTAAGAAAGTGAGGCAGAAAAATAAATAAGAGATGTCATTTCTAACATGGGGAGAGATGACGACAAGAAGAGGTGACTGAAGGATGTGATTAAGACTGGCATCGCAAAGGAAAACAGAGTTCCATGGAATGGGGTCCTATGTCCTGTTTCTCTGGAGAATTTGGTGCTATCCACAAAACGTTGTAAACCATAGTGTGTTTGGGGATTTTTATTTGTCTGGGAAGTTTTGAAGGGGGAGGTAGATATTTGAGAATGGGTAACAGTTTATCCATTAGAAGATTGCACACCTTGCATTGCCTGTGAGTAGCACTGCTGTGCTCATGAGGGTTGTGGTGGGACAGACTGTGCACACCTGGAGCCACAGGACTGAATCAGCTAAATGAGGAGACACCACAGTAGAATGTGAGTCCTGACTGAGAGCAGAGCACATGTTAGGATGAGAGTGTTAAACCAGAAACTAAAACTGGGTCATGGTTCAGCCATCTATGGCTTTTAATTTAGTATACATTTACTTTTTAGATCTACTAATTGTGGATTTGA